>OX359276.1:4522500-5722500 GCA_947179155.2 Hedera helix
AAACTAACCTTGAACCAAGCTTGGTAAATGTGACGACCCCAAATCCGGGTTCCATAACCTCGAGTTTGGTTCTCACTATTCAACACATTACTAACAATTAAATACATACATTGCATTTAAACATCGCGGAATAATACATATTGGTTCCCTTCAAAATGTTACAATACCAGGGTCTATCAACCTTAACATAAAATAGTTCATATCATAAGGAATTACAAAAGGTTCTTCAACAGTAAATACACATTAAATATCTAATTAGCATGCATAAGCTAACTTAATCTCTGGCTTTTCCTTTTCCCTTATCCTTCTTTGAGCAATCAGGTCTATCTGAAAAATGGTTCATGATATAGCAAGAATGAGCAACTAGTTTGCTCAGCAAGTTTAGAACAATCATAGAGATTTAATATATCATGAATGAATGGGAAATATCATCAATGATTCAACAATAGATATAACAATTGTGAATGAAACAAGATTCAAATTTTAATAAACAGAATATTTGAATCTTAAAATGCTGAGTGGTCACTAAGGACCCTGAACTAACGAGGGTATAATAGAGTTTTCTCTGACCCTTTGAGTTGTTTGGTTTTCAAGGGGATCAGCCTATTCAACCCGCTGTATATGCATTACATTTAGTCACTGGCGCCCAAAGTCGGTTTCCCGACACAAAATCCCCTAATTTAGGGTTGTTCAATTCTCAGACTTAATATAAGAAATCCGCACCCAATAATGGTTTGGATAAGCTTTTAAAAGTATTCAAGTATTGAATTTATAAACGTAATGTCTAGCTGAACTATTAGCTTTTGACATTTTTAGTACAGTTCATGAATCAAGAACTAATAAGCTTCAAGTGCACTAAGTGCGATTTTATAAACAATATGGATGTGGAATAATTTTAAATAATTAAACCACTTCAAGCTTTGACAATAAATACAAGTATAGAAACTTGTTCAACAATAAATGAGTAGGGTTAGAGAACTTGCCTGTCTGCTCAGCTACAATAATTGTCTAGCTTTAACTAACTTGCTTTGAAAGACCTAACATTAATAAAGTCGGTCTAATAATTAGTACGACGTATTTGCATAACTATACGCTTAATAATGAACTTATTTACCACACATAAGTACTAACACATAATTTACATTAGTCAAAACAATATTATTAACCTTATAGGCCCTTAATCATTTTAGGTTAATAATTTAATAAGTTAGAAAATATTTTTCTTAAGTGTTGGACACTTATTAAACCCTTAAACAACTTATAACAATTGTTTAATTAAATCATAATTAAATTCAATTTATTTTATTAACTCAATCTCTATTTAATTACTATTTAATCTTGATTAAATAGAAATAGATTAATTAACTCTAGTTATTATTTAAAATAAATAATAACTAATTGTACATACTTATTATTTAATTATAATTAAATAATAAATAATTATTGACTTAATTTTAACCTTCTTTAATTTAATATTAATCAACCAATAATTAACTAAGTAATTAACCTTACTTATTATTTAATTTAAGGAAATTAAATAATAGTTTACTAATCTTAATCCTCTTTAATTATTATTTAATGTCAATTAAATAATAATTAATTATTTAATTAATTTTTAATTATTATTTAAGGTTAAATAATAATCAAATCATTCTTATTTATTATTTAAATTAAATAATAAATTATTACTCTAATAACTTAATTTCCATTAATCGTTATTTAATGCTAATTAAATAATAATTAATTCCTTAATTATCCTTATTTATTATTTAATAATATTTAAATAATAAATAATTAATTTATAAATTTTATCTCTCCGTAAGTATTATTTAATAGGAATTAAAATAATAATTGCTAATTTATCACCTTTATTTATTATTAACATTTAAAATAATAAATAAATAATAAATTTATTTAACTTAACCATGATTAGCTAACTAGATTAATATTTAAAATATTTAAATATTAAACTTAATGAAAAATATCCTCTCCAATATTATTTTTGTATTATTATTATTTTTGTTATAATTTTAAATTAATTTTCAAATATTTAAATTAATTAAAATTAACCCTAATGCCATTTCCGTAAATAAGTTGAAAAACAGGACCGATGGCAATGTCGTAATTAATCAGAAAACTGATCCGAGGGCAAAATGGTCAATTCGCCGAAAAAAACACGGAGGGGCAAACTGGTAATTTCGCAGAAAACCGGCGCTCGCGCATTGCGCGCGCCTTCAGAAACAACGGCCCAAAACGGTGCCGTTTTGAGAAGCCGTAAACGGCTTCCGCGCGTAACGCACGGAGTAAAATTCTACGGACGCCAAACGACGTCGTTTGGCTCCGCGTCTGGCGTGAACAGTGCTCGCGCATTGCGCGGCCAGTTAATATTTTTTTTTCTTCCAAGCAGAATGTGAACAGTGTTCCGGCATACACATTTTAAATAAAAATATACCATCAAGTAAACTTTAACTCTTCAATAAAAATCCAAAAAAAATACCAATCACCTTATATTAATTTATAACATGAAAAAATAATTTTTCATGATTTAATATCATTATTTTTTTATAAAAAATTTTACATCACATAAACTACCATAAATCATAACTTTTTGTATAAAACTCCATTTTGAGTGATTCAAACTTTGTTTTTCTCATGATTTAATGTTCTATAATATTAGAACATCAAACCTAAGTTTTATAAAAATATTTTTGGACATAAATTTCAAAACTTGTTTACACACTATTAAACACATATTTTAGCATATAAAATATACCAAAATACAAACCAAACATATTAAACTCAAGCATGGCATAAATATTACAACTACACATTAATAACTATATTAACATGTTTATACTAAAATGATGATTTATTTAATTTAAAAACAAAACTTTATTTAAAATAACTATTACCTTGATTTAATGGATATCTTCCTTTTTCTTCCAAAATAGGTGATGAGGTTTGAAGGCATGAACCAAGAACTCCTTCTCCTCTCTTAGTATTTTGCTCTCAATATTTTCTCACACTCTCAAATGCTCTCTAGCTCTCTCTTTTGGACTTGGAGAAAATAATGAAATATCATCTAACACTTTCAAGTATACTTGAAAAATTAATAGATACACAATTATATATATAATTTAGCCCATGCTCCTAGATGACAACTTACACAAGGAATGGGTTAAATGACTTAGTTGGTGAAAAGAGGCATGGTTCCATGTACTTCAAAAATAAAACAAGCAACCCTTTATTAAATAAATAAAAATAAAACAAAATAAAAATAAAACTCAATTTTTTCTCTCTCCTCTCCAACTTGGTCGGCTGATGACCTTCTTTTTGTCCCATAATTTGAGTCACTTTTCACTTTTTAAATAAATAATAGTTTAATTAAGTATTTTTCAAGTGGGCCAATCATTGAGCTTTAATTTAAAATACCAATTGGGCTTCTATTAAATTGTTTGGGCTACTAAATTGTCAAATTTTATTATTCTCCACTTGGGCTACTAATTGACTCATGTTGGGCTAATTTAATAATTTACACATTAATTATTCAATCCATGATTAAATAAATAATTAGATTGAATAAATAATTAAATATTCTAACCCATAAGTATTAAATTACAAAATGGACTAATAAATATTATTATTAATATTTCACATTATTTACATTAATTAATAATCATATTAATTAATTTATTATATTTAATTCACTCATTATATTCAATTTAATTGAATATTTAATTAATAGAAAACTTATCAATTATTTTGATATTAAAACTTTAGGGTTTGTTCACTAATTTAATAATATATTAGTGACCCCCTTTAATTAATTTTAGTAATTAATTACATAATTATTTAATCACATAATTAATTAATCACATAAAAAGATTTAAATAATTTCGTAAAACTAACTCGTTGGAAATTAAATTAATAATTTAATTAATAAAGATGTGAAAATTCTATGACATTACAGTAAAAGACCATGACTACCCCTCAAATAAATGGTTAATTGGCCAACCAAACAAGCCTTAGAACTATTCATTTGGTAGGCTAAGTGTTGGACCAATTAGAAGTTAACATGTGTAAATTGTTGTGTCACCAAAAATGTGATCATTTCAAGCATTGAATGACTTTAATGGAGCAAAATGGCCGGCCAAATAAGGGGGGGGGGGGGGATTAATTTGATGATCAAATTGATATTTTGATTGCACATTTGCACTTTTATACCTTGGCAAACTATAAGTCCATACCTTAGTTAATTACACTTGCCTCCCACCCTTAGTTTTCCTGTAAATAGCAAGCTTAACTCACCATTTCTCCATTCATTTCCAAAGCAAACGCAAGAGAAAAATCACTCTCTATATCTATTACTCCTAGTTATAATTGTAGTATTGAAAATTGCAAAGAAATAGTTAAAGCTTGTAAATTCAAATGGTACAATCTTTAAAAGTTATTATGTTATATTTTTCTTTCGTCTTTAATTTTCAAAAGCTCAAGAACGCGAGTCATAGCCATATACGATTGTCGTTCTTCGTGTTCTTCATGTGTTCTTGAGTCTTTCTTCATTTTATAGTAGTTATAATATTCAATTTTCTTTTATTGACAAGCTCAAGAACATAAGTCGTAGCCATGCACGATTTTTAGTTCTCCGTGTTCCTTATGACTTGAGCAAGTCGTTGTTATGTCAATTTTCATTTCATAGTATAAAACTAAAGCTCAATGAACGCAAGTCGTAGCCATGTACGATTTAAATTTTCTCCGTGTTCTTCATGTGTTCTTGAGCAATAGTTATAAACTGTGAAAATCAAGTAAATAAGCTGTTATAATGACCAAATTATTTCATATATATAAATGTTATAATCACTTATACAAGCAGTTATAATACTCAAATTATTTCAAGTATGAAATCCAAAAGCTCAAGAACATAAGTTGTTACCATGTACGGTTTTTCCGTTCTTTGTGTTCTTCGTGTGTTCTTGAGCAAAAATCATAAATCTCTATATAAGAAGGTTTATGATTTTATGATTTTATGTTATAAAGTGTTATTGATTGTTAGAATATGTTATCTTAGAAAATTAAAGCTTAAGGTATCATGTTTTATCAATTCAGTCAAAGAAATATTAAAACAGTTTTTGGCAGTCCCCTTACTGTCAAAATCTGTGTAAATCAGTAAGGAATTTTGAACTTTGATATGCACATAAATTGTAGAGACGGAAGTTACGAACGCGGGAAATTTTGAAAAGAAGAAGTTATGGCCATTTAACTGAGCCAGGGTCTGACAGCCAATGTTGATGTCCACTTTTTATAAAGTCACTTAAAAATGAGTTTTTGAGTTTGAGAAGTTTCCAACTAAAACCATCTATGGAAATAGTCTAAACAATTTATAAAAATATTTATTAAGAAGTAAAATTCGTTAAACTAACATTTAAGTACGCGTAAACAATTATGTAGGCATTTAATGCTTTACCGGGAAAACCCTAAATTGCTTCAAGGTAAGTTTTCTATTCTTAACCTTTGTTTACTTGATTTCTATGTGATTTATACATTTTATACAAGCAACGTGTTATAAATCTTTGATATGAGAGTTATTATTTTTTGTTTCAGCATAACTTGTAAAATAAAATGTTTATTCGTGATATATTTCGAATCATGCTTTATTTTATCAAACCAAGTTGTCTTGGGGCGATCCTGACATGTAAAGTAAACTGAGATGAACGAATATGTACCACTGTTCATGATTAGTCTAGTGTAGTGTATGTAATGCATAACATAGGATGTCGTTACGTTGATCTTCTTTCTATATCCACTGTAAATTGTTCTAAGTTGAAAGACAAAGAACAGTTCTAGGTCTAACCACCACTCAGTCTTACTATGTTAAAACATTTGTAATATCAATTGTTGTGCCATGAATCGTTAAAATTCATATCGGTGTGAGTTCACTTATATGCTATGTGTTAGACTTACTGAGCTTTTGTATGCTCACCCTTACAAATAAACCTAAATTACAGAAAGGAGAAAGGAAAGAAGAAATGCACAGATTAGTTTACATGCTTTATTAAATTACTTGTCTTTTTGTTTTAAAGTCTTGATGACTTATGTAATATGAACAAGCAAACCGTGTAACCAACTATATATTAATATATATCAAGTTTCATCACATATTCTTGTTACGTCTTTACTTTGATTAAACTTAGAATTGTTAAAACTTAACATAGTATTGATAATGATCTATTTATCTGGATGAGGATCGGTAAATAACTTGTGAGTATTGTACATCTAAGACAGGACTAAGCGATGTTGATTGGTCAAATCTATTGTTAATGTTCCTTGGTCCCAGGTATAACTCGTTATTACTATTCTGAATGTCAGATAAGTAGGATTATTGATATGAAGAGATATCACTATAACCAAATATGTTTCGAGTGAGGGTGTTAACTAGTTAGGTAATGTTCTGTACGGAAAGAGAATTTTGCATCAGACAAAGATACAACTATTTGTCACGGATAAAGATGCAAACATTTATCGCAGGTGAAGACATAAACATTCACCGTGAGATTCTCTATTCCCAAGAGCCGTCCTAATGATTTAATGCCGTGGATATTGGAGCATATGAAGTTATATAATATCTAAATCTTAAGGATAAAATGTTATGATTGAGTATTAAGTCTTTTGGATCGATTACAAGGACTTGATATAAAATAATGAAAGATCTTTGGGAATTAAGATGAGAACTTTGTTTATGAATAAAGGAAATCATCCACAAACCTAATGATTTTGCATTTATAGTGAGCGCCAAGTCATCTATAATAAGTATAATGATTTGGGGGCGTCACATTTATTTTTTGTTTTTATTTCAAGAATCCAACTTAAACAATTATTAGAAAAATAAAAGTAATTTTTTTAAACCTAAAACTAGGGTTTGGAGAAAACTTAAACCCTAATTTTAGAAACCCTAAACTCTAAAAATGTACTATTCATAAATACACGTATAAATGAAAAAATTATACAGTATAGATTACAAAAATAATACGATAATAATACAAAAATTATACGGTATAAATACGAAAAAGTCAACTATAAATAGTAATAGTCAATTATGGCAACTAATATGCTTAATTTAAATTAAGACTAAACTAATACACTTAATTAAAAATTAAGTCCAATCTAAGTAAAAATTAATTGGTGAATTAAGAAACTAATTTACCAAACAAGTTGCTAGTTTATTTAATGACCAAACTAACTGAAACGAAAGTGAAAATGACCAAAATACCCTCATATACTAGTCATTTGGTAGGCTTGATATTTATTAAGCAAGGGTGAGTCATTTTTGGTGATGATGGACTAAATTAAATGGCATTAATAGCCATGTTGACCGTCTACTCAGGGGGGGGGGGGGAGGGGTGATGCACTTGCCTGTACTTAGCTTGGAAGAAATGGAACAAAAGACCAAACTACCCTAGCTTTGGTTTTCCTATAAATAGCAAGCATAGTTCACTTGTTCTATCATCCATTTTCAAAGCAAAATCAAGAGCAAAATCACTCTCTATATCTATTATTCATAGTTATAATTCAAGTATTGGAAATTGCAAAGAAATAGTTAAAGTTTGCAATTGCAAAAGGTAAGATCCTTAGTCGTTGTTATGTTTAATTTTTCTTTCAATTTATAGTTGATAAAGCTTAAGAACGTGTAATATCCCAAATATTTTCAAAGTGATCTAACAAGATCTAAGCTAGGTTGTCAATTCAAAACCTAAAGAAGGATTGCTCAAGCATACCTTGAGCTATCTTAAAGAATATATACGACTCGAAACTACGATCGTATACAACAAAGAGGTTAAACTATTTAACCTAAACTATATGTTATGTGTTTAGTAAAGCTTGAATTGAGCTTTTTAAATGTGTTGTATGAATTATTTGTGTAGGATTTTGTGTTTTGGTTCAAGTAGTTAACCTTAACACTTATTAAAAGTCAGAAGTCAATTTAAGGCAAAAACCTAAATTGGAAAAAGAGTTAAAACCTAAACCCTAACCCTAGGGTCTAAACCCTAGGAAATAACCTAGGCCCTCGAGCAAAATGTGAAGGTCAAATTGACATTCCGTTTAAGGATTCAACCTTCCCACGATTTAAAAATACGTAACAGTCAATAAAAGTTTTTCTCGAAAAACGTGTAAAAGCACTATTCACGAGGTAACGTTTTTCATTCGTTTGACTGTTTCTTTCATTTGTAGGACTTCTTAAATTTCACAACATAGTGATAATATGAGGTTTAGATACCAGGGAATCAATAAAATTTTCTGGGGAAAAAGACGAAAAAGACGCGATTTACGAGAAAACGTTTGTCGTCTTTTTGAACGTTCTTTTCAACGTTTGGACTTTTTCCATTTCACGATATAACATTTATACGGGGAATAGATAGATACCAGGGAGCCACTGATATTTTTCTTAAAATAAAACGTAAAACGCTCTTCAAACGAAAACGTTTTCCGTTTTTGATCAAACCGTTGATGGATACAGTGTTTGTATGCTACACCGGTGCGTAATAAGCAATAAAAGATTTTTCTCGAAAAGTGTGTCGGGAATAAGACGAAATAGGGAAAAGACGAAAATAAATATTATTTTTGACTTTTTGGTCTTCTAACCATTTTCTGAGAAATGGTCGCCAAAAACACTATTCACCGAAAAACGTGCCAAGTCTTTTGGACTTTTCACTTTACAGAAAAGTGTTTATTCGGAACAAAACTCAGTAATATCAAAATTTTAAATCAGTATAAGTTAACCATTTAGTTGGAATCAGACTGTTATATAATTAAACTGGTAATTCATCCGTATTGTTTTCATCAAACGGAACATGAGATAGGTTAACATTAAATTTGAATAATAAAATTTATCAGATTAATACCTAATTATATTATTCCATCATAATTAGTGTCTAGAATGAAAGAAATTTATCAATCACGTCGCCCGGTAGGTGTATTTGGGAAAAATACACGGAAGATTATCCGAGATTAATTCAAGGAAAACTTCGAGGGTCAGACGAGACATCATATTAATACTGTATGATGTATTTTATGAATAAAATATGTATAACTAATTAAAACTTAAATTACTAATGCGAAATATTTTAAATTAATCGCACGCGATTTATCCGATATACAAAAGTCGGAAGAAAGAGCTCACCAAGCTTGCTTTGGAAACTAAAAGAAGTGTGTTGGAGAAGCTTTGTTAAGCTTGTTCAAGAAGCTTGGTCCTAATGACCAAAATACCCTAACTTTGAAAGTCCTATAAATAGAAGGCTTAAGTTCATTAGTTCTTTACCATTTTTGAAAGCTAAAGAGCAAATATAGAGAGAGTTCTTGGGAGACAAGAATCGATTGCAAAGAAATAGTTAAAGCTTGCAATAATAAAAGGTACGATTCTTAATCGTTATTATACTTAAAGTTTTATTTTATCGATGAGGCTCAAGAACATAAGTCGTAGCCATGTACGATTTTTCGTTCTCCGTGTTCCTTATGACTTGAGCAAGTCGTTGTTATGTCAAATTTTGTTTCATAGTTTAAAGTTCAAGAACATACGTCGTATCCATGTATGGTTTATCCGTTCTCCGTGTTCTTCGTATGTTCTGGAGTATTATTATAAATTGTTATAATTAAGTAAACAAGTCGTTATAATGACCAAATTTTATCAATTATAAAGTGTTATAATCACATATGTAAGCAGTTATAATGCTCAAATTATTTCAAGTATGAAATCCAAAAGCTCAAGAACATAAGTCGTTACCATGTACGATTTTTCGTTCTTCGTGTTCTCCGTGTGTTCTTGAGCAAAAGTCATAATTTCTACATAAGTAGGTTTATGATTTGGTAATTTAGTGTTATGGGATGATGAAACATGATGGCCTTGCTAAATAATGCTTGTGGCATCAAGTTTTAGTAGTCGAAACGAAGAACGATGAAACTTTGTTCTTCGTGTTCTTCGTGTTCTTGAGAAAAAGTCATGAAATCTTATATAAGTAGGTTTATGATTTTGTTATTTTTATGTTATGAAGTGATACGAAGTGTTAGAACATGTTATCTTAGCAAATTAATGCTTGAGGTATCATGTTTTACCAATCGGATCAAGGAAAGTTAAGTCTAATATAGTCGCAGAATTTTTTTGCTAAAATCCGAAATTTTAAAGTCTGAATCTGCCTTATCAACCTAAATGAAAGTTGTAGATCATGAAATTCTAAGCAATTTAGACTCAAGAATCACTCAAAAATGTTTCTGTATGACAAAGTTATGGCTGTCGCAATAAAATAGGTCGAAGCTGAATTTTTTAAGGACCATTCGGATCCTAGCACTAAATTTTGAGATTTTGAGTTTGCCACTTAACGAAATGATTCCACCAATGAAAATAGTCTAGTTAAGTTATTCTAAGACTTATTCAAAAGAAAATTTTGATAAACTAACATTCGGGGTCGCGTAACCCTTTTTGTAGGCGTTTAACGATTTCCCGGGAAACCCTAAAACATGGTTTTAAGGCAAGTCTTCTAACTCTTGCTATGTGCTACTTGTGTAGTATTGTTAAAATGATAAATGATATGTGTAATGTCATGTTATTATGTAATAGATGATATGTGAAGTCTTTAACTGATGTTTACAAGCCTTCTAACTGTTATGCGTTATGTTTACGATTTATGAATATGATTTATACACTTTGTGTGTCAATGTGATATAAATTGTTGGAATGCGAGTTATATGTGATATTAAATGGAGAATTATATTCAGTCAAGGCATGTTAAATTTTATATGAAAGCATAAACTGCGTATGTGCTGTATGTTAGACTTGCTGAGCCGTCGTGCTCATTCTTGCGAATAAAATCTTATTTACAGATTAAAGATGAACGTTAAGAAGATCATGAACATAAAGATGAAGAGTAGATTAGGTTTTCGTGTTTATTACTTGTATTTGTAGAAGTCATAACGACTTTTGTAATACGAACAAACAAACATGTAACCGAATATTGAATGAATGATATATATTATTATCATCAGAATGTTGTTATGTCTTTATTTTGATATAACCTAGAATTGTTAAGACTTAACATAGTATTGATAATGATCTACTTATCTGGATGAGGATCGGTAAATAACTTGTGAGTGCTGTACATCCGAGACAGGACTAAGCGATGTTGACTGGTCAAATCCATCTTTAAGGTTCCTCGGACCCAGGTATAACTCGTTATTACTATTCTGAATACCATATAAGTAGGATTATTGATATGAAGAGATATCACTATAAACAAATATGTTTCGAATGAGGGTTTTAACTAGTTGGGTAATGTTCTAACGGAAAGAGAATTTTGCACCGGACAAAGATCCAACCATTTGTCACGGATAAAGATGCAAACATTTATCACGGGTGAAGATACAAACATTCACCGCGAGATTCTCTGTTCCCAAGAGCCGTCCTAATGATTTAATGCCGTGGATGTTGGAACATGTAAAGTTATAGAATATTTAAATCCTAAGGTTAAAATTAGACCGTTATATATGGTTTTATCCATTTATACGGATGAGACTGTGATCAAGTTAAGATCCAGGGACAAAGTTAAGAAAATTTTTAATGTATAGTCTAAAATAAGACTAATTCAACCAATATGATTATGGGATCATTGGTTAAGTTGATAGATGTATGAAATTAACGCACAAGGTCCGCCGCATTCAAAGCGCGGGGATTTTGGGGGGCGTTACAGTTGGTATCAGAGCAGTGGATTATAGTTTTGAGGTAACAAGTACCTTGGAGTATAATCTGATGGATTAAGAAGAAATGGACTTGTGAAGAGTTCATAGATAATTAAAAGATATGTATAAATCTTATTAAATCTTAATACATAAAAATTATTATGTGAAAAGAATATAATGATTAAAGATAAACTCTTTACGAGAATATCTGAAGTTAAATAGACTCATAAAGAGTTCTCAAAGCAAGCAATAAGATAAAATAATCTTATTGGTTTTTGTGTGAAACTGTTTCATAAAAATGAAATGGTGTGTATGGTATGTTGTGTAATTATACCTAAGAAAAGAGATGAGTAAACTTATAATGAGATGTAAATGATGAAAGAATGAATTAAGAAAAGAAAGTGACTAAAATAGTTATAGAACGATTAGGGATTTCAATTGAAAACTCATATTAGTAAAACTGAGTAGAACGACTCTCTTGTATGGGAAAGAGTTTAATATGCTTCAGAGAACCGATTTAACTACACTGTTGATATGAATGATTCATGGTCAGTGTTCTCAAAATGGGTTACACACTGAATGAAATCATTTGAGGATAGTGTTGATGAGACGGGGAACTGATTCATTAGTTCTTGGGTGGAGGAATAACTCAGTTTGCTATATTGATAAGTAAATTAAAATCTTGTGTCAACTCTTCTTTGTATATATTTTGAGAAGGTGATTCTTTTCTTATATGTATATTGACTAGTTAGTAGTTGTTACATCATAACTATAGTTTTAAAAATATTTGTATGTTAGTTACTGAGCGAACGAACCCTTGTTATGAACTTGGGCTATGATATGTTAGTTGAACCGACTTGTGAGATGTGGCTACGATTTGTCTATTCAGTGCGATATTGATCAGTACCAATGTGCGTTGATGAGAAGGGGAACTAATATATTTGTTTGTACTTGGTTTAATACAACCAATCAGTTCACTACTACAAAACATTAAAAAGATAACACTTAAACAACAACGTTTTCATAAAAAACGTCGTGGTATTTTTTTTTACAACGTTTTTTAAAAAAATGTTATAGAAACATGTGCAAAAACGTTGTGTATTTATTATGGACAATAATTTGATTATAATTTATAACGTTTTTTAATGAAAACGTTATCTATTTAAAAAACACGGAGCTTTAAAAAAATGCGCGAAGCTGAAAACTTGAAATTAAAACACGGAGATATATTTCTGATTATTAAATGAATAAATTTCATAACACTTGAAGGAATGCTTCCCCGATCAAACAGAAAGAAACATCACCTCATCCTCCCGAGTGAAGTAGCTTTCTCTCGCCCCGATCGAACTCATCTACCTCACTCATCCTCACAAGTGAAGCAGCTCTCTCCCCTTCTCGCTCAATCTAGCCTCGAAGTCACGACATTGTCAGTCAGTCCCAGATTCCCAAGCCCAAGTCCGTACGGACCAAACCCTAAAGCTATCACAGACTCGAATCGTCTCATCGGCGGCCGTGACCTAAATAGAAGGTATCGCATTGCAGTAATGTTTGTATTTTTTCACCACTTTCGTCTTTTTGTTTTTGTTTTTGATTATGTTTATTAATGAATCTCAGGTGGAGCAGAAGACCTTCTTCCTTTCACTTGAGGATTTGGAGAATCCCCTGCCCTGAAGCGGAGGAGGCTGAAGACCATCCAAAATCAACATAAAAGGTATATAGATAATAAAGGATGCTACAGATCTCGTACTATTTGGTTTTTGTTTTGAATCTTCAGATGCTTAGTGTGGTGGTATTGAGTTAGATACCACAGATCTTGCACTATCTATCTTTTTGTTAATGTCATGGAAAAGCAGAATATCTGTTAGAAGTTTCATAAACTTTATGCATAATATTTAGACTAAAAATTAATTACACAATTTATATAATATTGGGTTTATCTTTATGTCTAATTACATGTTTAAGTTTTAATGAGATATTTGAAGTCTGTATTAGCATTTCTTCAGTTCCGAATACCCCATAAAATAGCAAAAGAAGAACAACTCTATAGGATTTTGGCATCCCTGTACCTCCCAAAGCCCCTAAACCTGACTCAAATAGAAATCACCCCATGAGTAGGACGGACACCCAAGCCTCCTCACAATCCCAAAGAGAAACTTTCATAGACTTTGTGCTGAAGCACAATGACGGAAAAAAAACTTATACAACTTTGAACTTTGCCTATACATGACATATATATCAAAGAACAAGGTTTTGTATGGCATTCACCTTTGAAATAAATCATTTTAAGAAGTATTTATTGTGCCTTAAAAAGCGCCGGAAATTGTTGTTATCGAAATTTCTGAAAGTACATGTAATGTAGTTAATTTTAGACAGTGTTGTTATGGAAATTTGTTAAGATGTACTGAATGTAGTGCACCTAATTTATTAGGGAGAGTTCCAATAACAAAATTTTCTTAAAAAATAATGAATAACAAGTTTCCTTAGGCATTCGTTAGCAGGAGCGCAAGTAAAATAAGTATCACTACAACATGGCAGGATACGAAACCCATTTATACACATCATTTACCAAAAAAATAAGCAAAAGATTGACTGGAAAAAGTAAAAGAAGAAATGCTCCAAAAGGAAACTACAACAAAAGGGTCAGAGTCTTCAAAATCAGATACGCACTCTATAGATTCACCTCAACTCCAAATATTTGAACAAAACTCAGAACCCAAATTAAGCTTCCCCAAAGAAATCCATAAAGGCAATTGGCAGACCCTTATAAGATCTCTATTCTATAATATGTCAAAAAGGTGTGTAATCAAGAGTTGGTTAATCATAGTACATATCCCTAATATGATGTATATGTGTGTGTGAACACTGCAGGTGCAGGCTCATAAAGGTATTGTATGGTTCATCACATACGTGCATTAATGAAGCATAATTAAAAGAAAAATCAAATAAAATTACATACCAGAAGAACTTCCAACTCCAAAATCATGTCTGATGACCCAACCTTTACTAGTTCCCAAAACAATTACATCATTTCCAGCAGCCATACATGTAATAACTCCATGTCCCTTTGCTGCATATCTCTCAAGAAGATCAACAGAAAATACTTGCCTTCCAGCCTCCATTTTCTGACTTAAAAGGATTTGATATAAAAGGATTTTTCATGCAAATATTGGCAAAAGTGAGAAACAAAAACCCGAACTGAAATAAAACATCAAATTACCAAATTTTTAGCTTATAAATTACTCCTATATTTTATAGTCACACTGATTCAAAGTGGGATTTTGAACCCACAGATTTCAAAGATATTGAGATTATTTATTTACATAGAGAGCGGCAATTTCCCGAACACATTGTACGATAGCCATATAATCTGAAAATCTATAGCAAAAAAATCCAGCAGATATATTCCAACAAGCTAATTGGAGGGAGGAAAAAAGGCCAACTTTTTAGTTCATCAATTTTGTCCAAACAATAACTGTCTTTTACCTTTTTCCTTATGTTGACGGTCAGATTATATTTCTTTCCCTTCTTTTCTCCTCCTCTCTTTCTATCTATTACTGGATTATGCTGCAACGTGGCTCTGTTGTCTAAATGTAAGAACATAGTTGTTGCAACTTGCATCAGATTTGAACTACTTATATTTGATTCATTTTAATATCATTAAACACTTTTTTTTATCGGTTAGTTAGTTCTAAGATGTCAATCTTATAAATTATTTTTCTTATTTTAATCATTAATATCAACAATTCATTTTTGAATATCATCATAGCAAACAAACATGACCAATACGATAGACTATTAATTTCACAAGACCTAACCTCTTAGATCACTCAAATCCTTTTGTGATTATAATTGGTCGGTGGAGAGACTACGCATTTGCAATATTATCATGATAAAATCATGATTTGACGGTTCCTTGTGACTAAAATTAGAAAAAAGGTCCAACTAGAAATTTATTGGTCTCACTCTTGGCTGGTGTAGCCATCTATCTAATATAGTTAGGCTTTAGTCAAAAATAAAAATACTTTAAGCTTTTAAATAATAAAAATACTAGCAATCAATTGAAGTAGTGCACCGAACCATGACTTTTTACTTTCTTGAGAATAAACACTACTTATATTCTCCCCAAAAAGGTTGCCCACATTGCAGCTTTCTATTGTTATACTCTCCAAAATTTTATAATAATCCACAGTCTTGCGATCGTGGCAGCCTCTTAAAAAAAGTTGAAAAAAATACAACATATATATATATATATATATATATATATATATATATATATATATATATATATATATATATATATATATATATATATATATATATATATATATATATATATATATATATATATATTATATTCTGTTTAATTTTTTGAATGGACCAGCTGTAAGAAATTGAAAGGGGCCAATCAAATATGAATCATGTGATAACCTTTATATGTCACATATATATTTAGAAGTATATATAATAGTGTATGATCGATCTGTTTGCTGTGTGGCCAGATTCTTGTGAATATGCTAATGCACTGAACTATTATTATTAATACGAGTATTATACTAGTACTATATTTAATTATCGTATGCTCATTTATTTTATATTGTAATTTAAGGTTGTAGGAAAAAGAATAGGCGAGACAACCGACCAAAAGATTGGGACAGTTGAAACCCACGTATAAAAGTGTTTGATGCCGTAACGGATGGTAATTAGATAACTCCGTTTGAAAAAGTTGGGACTTTTCAACAGTAACACCACTTTATTATTTGAAAATTACGCATAGCTCTGTATAACTGTCGTTGCAGGGCCTGTATAATCTTTGTTTTAATAAATTACCATAATTTTAGATTTAAAATATTAATTCAGAATATAATATAACCAATTTGTTTATTTATATTATAAATAAATATTATAAATTATTTAAAAATATTAAATATTATAAATTATTTAAAAATATTAAATGAGTAAGTCATATTTATTTGCAGGGTTGGGGTGAGATTTAATTAAGATGGATAAGTCGTGGATGTGTGCTGATAGAAGGTCCCGAGAGTATGAACTAGGGGTTGATGAATTCTTGAGGTTTGCGGTAGAGAACGCGAGACATGTGAATCTTATTCATTGCCCTTGCGTAAAATGTGGAAACATTTTAAAATTTGGTGTTGGAATTATAAGGGATCACTTGTATTTGAATGGTGTTGATACTAGTTATCAAACTTGGATATGGCATGGAGAACCTAATATGTCAGATGCAGATGCAAATGAACCTTTTGTAGGCACTAATGAACAAGGCTTTGTCTCTGAAACAGTAGATATGGAAGATAATGGTTTTGGGGATTTCTCAAATGATCCGTGTGAGTTTCTTAATGTGATTGGGGATGGAGATGAGCCGTTGTACCGTGGTTGTAAATTTAGTAAGTTAGCTGCACTTGTTAGACTCTACAATTTGAAAGCGAAGCATGGGTTGAGTGATGTTGGTTTCACAGAGCACTTGCTTTTTTTGACTGAACTTCTTCCAGAAGGTAACCAATTACCTTGCTCCTTGTACGAGGCAAAAAAGACTTTACATGCCTTAGGAATGGATTATGAGAAAATACATGCTTGCCCTAACCACTGCATCTTGTATAGAAAGGAATTTGACCAGGAAACTAATTGCCCAAAATGTTGTCTCTCAAGGTGGAAGATGGATAAGAATGAGCATGTAAGAGAAGGGGTGCCTGCGAAGGTGTTGTGGTACTTTCCTCCTATCCCGAGGTTTAAACGTATGTTTAAATCTAGTAGGACATCTGAGAGTTTGACTTGGCATGCTAATAATAAAATGAGCGATGGTCATATGCGTCATCCATCAGATTCACCATCTTGGAAGCTAGTGGATGATAAGTGGCCGGAGTTTGGTAAAGACCCTAGAAGCCTTAGACTTGCTCTTTCAGCTGATGGGATCAATCCTCATGCTAATAATAAAATATCACATGCATTGATATTTGTGAGTGATCTGTTTGTACGTAGATGGCGTTTGTGATAGCTCCTCAAAGCAGGAAAATGGTTTTAAGATCAGCAGCATGTAAATGGCGAGAGTTCAAGTCTAGACTGACCAATACCTACGTTTATCCTTTCGAGAATGAAGAAGAAGTCTTATGTAACCCCCCTGAAGAATATCCTTTTATTGAACCTGATGCTTGGAGAGCCTTTGTAGCCCATAGGTTTACAAAAGAGTTTAGGGTACATTTTTCTCCATTTTTATTGGAAATAAATCGTTGCTTTTCAAAGAACATAATAACCTTTCCCTTCATACTTTGCAGGAATTACATAAGAAACAACAATCAATACGTGCACAATATCAGTATAATCATCGCTTGTCACACAAAGGATATGCTGGATTGGAGGATGAACTGGTTAGTAAATTTTTTGTAATTGACTTAATTATTTGTCCATATTAAGTGAGCTTGATAGATTATTGTTTCTTTAAATGAAATAGTTGGAAAAAATGGCTGAAGATGACATAGATCGAGCAACATTGTGGAGGAAAGGCCGTGAAGATAAGTATGGGAATATTCCAGATGAGAAGACAGCTGAGAAAGCAAAGGAAATAGTAAGAAAATGAATTGATGTTCTGAAATTTTTCTGTGTGGCACACCTGTTTTTTTTATTGTTACTGTGATTATTTGTTAATGCATTAGGATGAAGTGAAGAAAAAAGTGAGTGAAGGTTCGTTGACTGTAATCGGCAGCCATGATATTCTCACAATTGCATTGGGGACTTCAGAGCGTGCTGGACGAGTTAGAGGTGTGGGAGGCTATGTGACTCCAAGTTCCTACTTTAACCAACCAAGACGCCAAAGAGAGTATTTGGGCGAGAACATTAAAGAAACTGTCCACAAACTTCTTGAAGAAGAGCGAGATAAGGGCCAAGCTATTGCAGCAAAACTTGTAGCGGAAGAGCGAGATTTTTGGGTGCAGAAGATTATGCAAATAGAGGCAAAACTTGATGGAAAGTGTACTCCCCCCACCCTTAACGGTGCACATGTTTCAGACAAAGCAAGTTGTTCTGCTGTTAAAAACTCCGACAATCCAATTCATGAGGAGGCTGAACAGAATGTTGAGAACAAGGACAATGATAACAAAAAGATGTCACCATTAAAGGTATATGTCATGCATGGAATTTTGATTGGAGTTTTACACATTATTGATTTCATTAATATATTTTCTTTTGTTTGTATCTAGAAACATGGAAAATGCTTAAAGTTCGATAGGGCAAGTGATGAATCGCATAACGTGCACCCCATGCCAAACGCATTAAAGGTGTTGTATGGATATGCAAAAAATGTTCTCCAGTTGAAGGGAGAAACCATAAAAATTGTGATGGAGGAGGAAGTTTTTGGGTTTGCTCGTACAACCCATATTTTGATTGAAGACATTCTACAAGTTGGTACCATGTCAGAAATATCAGGCACTTGCATAGTGATGTACATGAGGTATAATTAAATAAATCCTATATGGTACTGTGAACGAAAACTTATTTAACAATGCTCAATTATTAGGTACTTATATGATGTGTTGAAGAAGACAAATATGTTAAGGATGATTACTTTTGTTGACCCTGCTCGAGTTGGTGCTAAAGGTTGTGGAAGTTTTTCTCAAAAAACACGTTACATAGCATCTCAGTTTTCAAAAGCACATCCTGGCACAGTTTTCCTGATACCCTACAACTCCGGGTTAGTACTTATTATATTTAGTTCGATCTGGAATTAATGGTAAAGTTCTTTACTATTTTGCAGTACTCACTACAAATATGTTTGGGGCTGATTTTTGTATAGATGTCATTGGGTGTTGACCATTGTCAATCTGGACAGTAACAATGTGTACTTCATGGATTCCCTCAAGTACCGTAGAATCGATGAGGAGTGGAAACAAGTTGTGAACACGTATGTTATTCCAAATTACTTTGTTTTTAATGTAGTTCAATTGGAAAGTTTTACAATAAAATCCCTTCTATTAAATCGTCTTTCTGGTTTTATGTGCATGATGTTATATGCGTCACCCTCTTGCTCATGAAGTGCCATTAAAGCTCACAATGGGCAAAGCAATAATCAAATACGAAAATCACCACAATGGAAAATCTTGGTGGTATGTTAGATTATACGTATAAATATATATTTAATTAGCATAAGATGTTTATTTATGGACATTTGTTATTTTTGTTGATTTATCATGACCTAATTACTAATTGTGTTTAGGGAACTCCTGTACAACCATCACACAAGGAGTGCGGGTATTTTGTGATGCGCTTTATGAAGGAGATAGTCGAGGATGGTAGTTTGGACTTTGTAGCCAAGGTTAGTTATTTTGTCTAACTATGCTTGCAGCTTGCTTGTCTATGCTAATTTAAAGAAATTCTTTTCTAAGTTTGTTCTGCATGTACTGGACAAATGATGTTATAGATATGAATGAATTGAAATGAATTGAAACTTATCTTTCTCTCTCTATCTTTCTTTCCCTCTCTATCTCTAGTTCTCTCAGTGTTTCCCTCTCTCACGAATTCAGCAGCTTGCTGAATTCTGTTTCTCCTCCCTCATTTCTGTTTTCTGTTACTGTTTCTTCTAAATTTCTGGCCAAGCAGTTCTTTGGTTCCTGACATTGCACTTGCAGTTTGCAGCGATCACATATCTATCAATAGTTGCACTTGATATCAAAGAGTACTACTTATTTCAAAGACTCAGAGAGGATAAATACAAACACATTAGTTATAACTTGTATGCTAGTAAAGAGATAACATAAGCGATTGTGACCCAAATATAAGCTGCCAATTTTCACAGAAAAGTGAATACTACAATATCACATCTGGTAAGCTTTAAGGAAACTAATTGTGACCCTTGTATGTGAACGATGACCATGCTGCTGCACTTATGCAACTGACAGCCGGATATTAAACTCAGCCGGTACACTATCTAGCAGATCTTCCTCTTTTTCGCTTTTTACTTTTTTCCTTCAGTAATATAATCCTCTCTCTGCTAATGTCCTTAGTTTTTGTGTTTTGCGTTCTCCTCAAATCCATCGTCCTTTAGCTTCATTGTTGCAACACATCTGGCCTTGTAAACCTGCCAATCGAGGATGGCAACAGTACATAAAGTAGGAAAACAGCCTCGACAAGTTTAGCCAACTACCACCAAAACAGACTCCACGGTGATGGATTTCCAACACAACAATACACCCAACACCACTCAACAAATATGAATTAAACACGTCCAAATGATAGCAATAGGTAGGATGTTTACATATTGACAATGAATAGACTTGCACCTCTTCCACCCCAACTTTACATGCTAATATAATGCCTAAAAGAAAATCTAAAAATTTGGGTTTATGGTGGTGCTAATATAATACAATTTTATTTATATTCTTTATCACACATGAATTATCCCAGTCGGCCTGCTTGGCATGTAAATCATTTAAGCTCCAAACAACCTGTAAGTTAAACTGTAAATTTTTCAGGGACAATTTTCTTAAGCAAAACCAGAACAATCAGAAAATTACTACTATTAAAGTATACTGTTTCTTACTTCTGAAAGCGGGATTGTGTGCGTTTTGCTACCGCTTGTGGTTTGATATTTTCCTTTGCCACTTCTTGTTTTTGAGCTACAATACTTGCTAGAGCTACCTGCTCTGTTGGATATCTGTTCCTTTTACTGTTTTGTCTTCTTTAGTTGTTCAGACCATGATGATGGCTGAGTTTGGCTTGGAGATGCAGTTTAGTTGTTCTGTTTTGCAGTTTTGGGTTGATTGTGGGTTTATTTGTGGGTCTGCTAGCTGTGTTTTGCTAACATTCTAATTTGTACTAAACTTGGCCAATTAGTCTACGTACAGTGGGAGACTAACTTTTTGTTATTTTATTTCAGTGGGATAAGGCAAATAGATTAACGTACACACAAGAACAAATTGACGAAGTACGGGGTGAGTGGGCAGCTTATGTGAGCAGCTACATGTAAGCCTCGAGTTAACAGTGGATGTACATGTTTAGATTAATGTATTTTGGGAGTTAACGGTGGGTGTACTGGTTAATTTAGATGAATGTATTTTGGGAGAAGGCTTGTTTGCACATGATTAGGTAGTAGTGCACCACAGTTAGTTTGGTATATTTTGTGGGTAGTTGGTATATTTTGTGGATGTTACTATTTGAAACTGTAAACGTATGGTATTATTGGATATATTTTGAAACCGAGAATGGTTGATACATTTTGGTTTTAAATGAGAATTTAGAGTTTTTGTTAGCTATATATCATTGCATTAATGAGAAACTGTGTATGTATTTTCAAATATGGTTGAACTACAACTGTTTTTCAGTTAAACTACAACTTTCTGAAAATGTTGTTTAATGGTACCAAATAGATGACACTTTATAAAACTTGTATAAATTTGTTTAAATGTTGTACGATGTAACAAACTACAACATTTTAAACCAGATATGTGCTAAATAGAAGACACCTTTAAAACGTTGTATAAACGAGCCTAAACGTTGTGTAATGTATTAACAAAGATATAGTACAACATTTTTACGTTACACTACAACATTTTAAACACGTTGTCTAAATGTACTACAATAGATGACATCTTCTAAACGTTGTATAATTTAGTCTAAAGGTTGTGTGATGTATCAAACTACAACATTTTATACCAGAAAATGTTGTGGAATGATACCATCTACAACGTTTTCAACCATCATAGTATTTATTCTGTAACAATGTACAACGTTTTTTAGTAAAAAAACGTTGTATTATTGTCCAACTACAACGTTTTAAAAACGTTGTATAAAATAGGCCAAATAGATGACACCCTTAACCTCGACGTTTTTGGGAGAAAATTACAACGTTTTTTAACTGTTATCTATTTACTATTTTGTAGTAGTGGTTTACTATATTACTATATATTTGCAAAACTTGTGTTATGGTAAGAGAATAATGGAAAAGATAGAGGATTGAGGGTATTTCAAAAATCCTCTAGCTATGCTAAATCTTCATGGTTATATTTGCACTTGTGTGCCTTTGAAAAGAGTGGTTCACTAGTTGAACTAGAAAATTTTGTTAGTTCTTCACTAGCTATGTTATTCATATGTCTATGCTAACTATTTTGGCTAGACGGATTTAATGTGAAGAATAAAAATGATTTATTCATCAACACCCCATTTAGCTTGGCGTGAAGATGTTACATGATGAGTCATCAACGCACTTTGCAAGGTGCGGTATACAGTCATAAAATTGCTTTTCAAAAAGTTTGAATGGTTTAAATATGAGTCAATGCCAATTGTTTCGGCTAGACACCTTTGGGTTATAAAAAAAAAAGAACGGACGTAGGAATTCGATAGACGCAATAAACCGCGTCTTTAAAGATAATATGGTACGACAGGTTGATCACCTAAAGTACAACGTATGTGTGTTCTCGATCTTAATTGATTGTTACACAATGTATGGTGTTCTCAATCTTAATTGATTGCTACACAAAGTATGAAGTGTTCTCAATCTTAATTGATTGCTACACAATATATGGTTTTCCAGTCCGGATGATGATTTAAAAAAATTATGGGTTATATAGTATTCATAGTTTTTGAATAAGGTAAAGGTCTTGATTGACCGCTGTATAAGTGAGAAGAATCCAAGATAAAGGAAGAATGAGACTGAATGTCGAGTATGAAAAGAGGTTTAAAACCTAGAGTTATGAAAGGAAATGTGTAGAGATAAGTGAACATTGTTCAAACCTAATCAAAGTATTGGAGGTTTAATGTGAGTAAAAGATGAATTTAAAAAATTCATATTGAAGAGTAAATTGGAGATGATTATATTATAATTTCGAGGACGAAATTCTGATAAGAATGAGAGAATGTAATATCCTGAATATTTATAGCACTTATAAATATGATATTAAATGACTAAAGTGAATTGTAAAGTTAATTTCGATGACGAAATTCCTGTAAATTGGGTTGAATGTAATATCCCAAATATTTCCAAAGTGATCTAACAAGATCTAAGCTAGGTTGTCAATTCAAAACCTAAAGAAGGATTGTTCAAGCATACATTGAGCTATCTTAAAGAATATATACGACTCGAAACTACGATCGTATACAACAAAGAGGTTAAACTGTTTAACCTAAACTATATGTTATGTGTTTAGTAAAGCTTGAATTGAGCTTTTTAAATGTGTTGTATGAATTATTTGTGTAGGATTTTGTGTTTTGGTTCAAGTAGTTAACCTTAACACTTATTAAAAGTCAGAAGTCAATTTAAGGCAAAAACCTAAATTGGAAAAAGAGTTAAAACCTAAACCCTAACCCTAGGGTCTAAACCCTAGGAAATAACCTAGGCCCTCGAGCAAAATGTGAAGGTCAAATTGACATTCCGTTTAAGGATTCAACCTTCCCACGATTTAAAATTACGTAACAGTCAATAAAAGTTTTTTCTCGAAAAACGTGTAAAAGCACTATTCACGAGGTAACGTTTTTCATTCGTTTGACTGTTTCTTTCATTTGTAGGACTTATTAAATTTCACAACATAGTGATAATATGAGGTTCAGATGCCAGGGAATCAATAAAATTTTCTGCGGAAAAAGACGCGATTTACGAGAAAACATTTGTCGTCTTTTTGAACGTTCTTTTCAACGTTTGGACTTTTTCCATTTCACGATATAACATTTATACGGGGAATAGATACCAGGGAGCCACTGATATTTTTCTTAAAATAAAACGTAAAACGCTCTTCAAACGAAAACGTTTTCCGTTTTTGATCAAACCGTTGATGGATACAGTGTTTGTATGCTACACCGGTGTGTAATAAGCAATAAAAGATTTTTCTCGAAAAGTGTGTCGGGAATAAGACGAAAATAAATATTATTTTTGACTTTTTGGTCTTCTAACCATTTTCTGAGAAATGGTCGCCAAAAACACTATTCACCGAAAAACGTGCCAAGTCTTTTGGACTTTTCACTTTACAGAAAAGTGTTTATTCGGAACAAAACTCAGTAATATCAAAATTTTAAATCAGTATAAGTTAACCATTTAGTTGGAATCAGACTGTTATATAATTAAACTGGTAATTCATCCGTATTGTTTTCATCAAACGGAACATGAAATAGGTTAACATTAAATTTGAATAATCAAATTTATCAGATTAATACCTAATTATATTATTTCATCATAATTAGTGTCTAGAATGAAAGAAATTTATCAATCACGTCGCCCGGTAGGTGTATTTGGGAAAAATACACGGAAGATTATCCGAGATTAATTCAAAGAAAAACTTCGAGGGTCAGACGAGACATCATATTAATACTGTATGATGTATTTTATGAATAAAATATGTATAACTAATTAAAACTTAAATTACTAATGCGAAATATTTTAAATTAATCGCACGCGATTTATCCGATATACAGAAGTCGGAAGAAAGAGCTCACCAAGCTTGCTTTGGAAGCTAAAAGAAGTGTGTTGGAGAAGCTTTGTTAAGCTTGTTCAAGAAGCTTGGTCCTAATGACCAAAATACCCTAACTTTGAAAGTCCTATAAATAGAAGGCTTAAGTTCATTAGTTCTTTACCATTTTTGAAAGCTAAAGAACAAATATAGAGAGAGTTCTTGGGAGACAAGAATCGATTGTAAAGAAATAGTTAAAGCTTGCAATAATAAAAGGTACGATTCTTAATCGTTATTATGCTTAAAGTTTTATTTTATCGATGAGGCTCAAGAACATAAGTCGTAGCCATGTACGATTTTTCGTTCTCCGTGTTCCTTATGACTTGAGCAAGTCGTTGTTATGTCAAATTTCATTTCATAGTTTAAAGTTCAAGAACATACGTCGTATCCATGTACGGTTTATCCGTTCTCCGTGTTCTTCGTATGTTCTGGAGTATTATTATAAATTGTTATAATTAAGTAAACAAGTCGTTATAATGACCAAATTTTGTCAATTATAAAGTGTTATAATCACATATGTAAGCAGTTATAATGCTCAAATTATTTCAAGTATGAAATCCAAAAGCTCAAGAACATAAGTCGTTACCATTTACGATTTTTCGTTCTTCGTGTTCTTCGTGTGTTCTTGAGCAAAAGTCATAATTTCTACATAAGTAGGTTTATGATTTGGTAATTTAGTGTTATGGGATGATGAAACATGATGGTCTTGCTAAATAATGCTTGTGGCATCAAGTTTTAGTAGTCAAAACGAAGAACGATGAAACTTTGTTCTTCGTGTTCTTCGTGTTCTTGAGAAAAAGTCATGAAATCTTATATAAGTAGGTTTATGATTTTGTTATTTTTATGTTATGAAGTGATACGAAGTGTTAGAACATGTTATCTTAGCAAATTAATGCTTGAGGTATCATGTTTTACCAATCGGATCAAGGAAAGTTAAGTCTAATATAGTCGCATAATTTTTTTGCTAAAATACAAAATTTTAAAGTCTGAATCTGCCTTATCAACCTAAATGAAAGTTGTAGATCATGAAATTCTAAGCAATTTAGACTCAAGAATCACTCAAAAATGTTTCTGTATGACAAAGTTATGGCTGTCGCAATAAAATAGGTCGAAGCTGAATTTTTTAAGGACCATTCGGATCCTAGCACTAAATTTTGAGATTTTGAGTTTGCCACTTAACGAAATGATTCCACCAATGAAAATAGTCTAGTTAAGTTATTCTAAGACTTATTCAAAAGAAACTTTTGATAAACTAACATTCGGGGTCGCGTAACCCTTTTTGTAGGCGTTTAACGATTTCCCGGGAAACCCTAAAACATGGTTTTAAGGCAAGTCTTCTAACTCTTGCTATGTGCTACTTGTGTAGTATTGTTAAAATGATAAATGATATGTGTAATGTCATGTTATTATGTAATAGATGATATGTGAAGTCTTTAACTGATGTTTACAAGCCTTCTAACTGTTATGCGTTATGTTTACGATTTATGAATATGATTTATACACTTTGTGTGTCAATGTGATATAAATTGTTGGAATACGAGTTATATGTGATATTAAATGGAGAATTATATTCAGTCAAGGCATGTTAAATTTTATATGAAAGCATAAACTGCGTATGTGCTGTATGTTAGACTTGCTGAGCCGTCGTGCTCATTCTTGCGAATAAAATCTTATTTACAGATTAAAGATGAACGTTAAGAAGATCATGAACATAAAGATGAATAGTAGATTAGGTTTTCGTGTTTATTACTTGTATTTGTATAAGTCATAACGACTTTTGTAATACGAACAAACAAACATGTAACCGAATATTGAATGAATGATATATATTATTATCATCAGAATGTTGTTATGTCTTTATTTTGATATAACCTAGAATTGTTAAGACTTAACATAGTATTGATAATGATCTACTTATCTGGATGAGGATCGGTAAATAACTTGTGAGTGTTGTACATCCGAGACAGGACTAAGCGATGTTGACTGGTCAAATCCATCGTTAAGGTTCCTCGGACCCAGGTATAACTCGTTATTACTATTCTGAATACCATATAAGTAGGATTATTGATATGAAGAGATATCACTATAAACAAATATGTTTCGAATGAGGGTTTTAACTAGTTGGGTAATGTTCTAACGGAAAGAGAATTTTGCACCGGACAAAGATCCAACCATTTGTCACGGATAAAGATGCAAACATTTATCACGGGTGAAGATACAAACATTCACCGCGGGATTCTCTGTTCCCAAGAGCCGTCCTAATGATTTAATGTCGTGGATGTTGGAACATGTAAAGTTATAGAATATTTAAATCCTAAGGTTAAAATTAGACCGTTATATATGGTTTTATCCATTTATACGGATGAGACTGTGATCAAGTTAAGATCCAGGGACAAAGTTAAGAAAATTTTTAATGTATAGTCTAAAATAAGACTAATTCAACCAATATGATTATGGGATCATTGGTTAAGTTGATAGATGTATGAAATTAACGCACAAGGTCCGCCGCATTCAAAGCGCGGGGATTTTGGGGGGCGTTACAGAACGCGAGTAGTAGCCATGTAAGATTATCGTTCTCCGTGTTCTTCACGTGTTCTTGACATTTTCTTTATTTTATAGTAATTATTATGTTCAATTTTCTTTTAATAACAAGCTTAAGAATATAAGTCATAGTCATGTACGATTTTTCGTTCTCCATGTTCCTTATGACTTGAGCAAGTCGTTGTTATGTCGATTTTCATTTCATAGTATAGAACTAAAGCTCAATGAATGCAACTCATAGCCATGTACGATTTTTTGTTCTCTGTGTTCTTCATGTATTCTTGAGCAATAGTTATAAACTGTTAAAATCAAGTACACAAGCCGTTATAATGCCCAAATTATTTTCATATATAAATGTTATAGTCACTTATGCATGCAGTTATAATGATCAAATTATTTCAAGTATGAAATCCAAAAGCCCAAGAACATAAGTCGTTATCATGTACGATTTTTTCGTTCTTCGTGTTCTTCATGTGTTCTTGAGCAAAAGTCATAAATCTCTATATAAGAAGGTTTATGATTTTCTTATTTTATGTTATAAAGTGTTTTTTGATTGTTAGAACATGTTATCTTAGAAAATTAAAGCTTAAGGTATCATGTTTTATCAATTCAGTTAATGAAATATTGAAACAGTTTTTGCAATCCCCTTACTGTCAAAATATGTGCAAATCAGTAAGGAATTTTGAACTTTGGTTCAAATATAAATTATAGAGACGGAAGTTACGAACGCGTGAAATTTTGAATGACTCAAAAATGTTTTAAAACATAGAAGTTATGACCATTTAACTGAGTCTGGGTCTAACAACCAATGTTTCTGTTCACTTTTTAAAAAGTCACTTAAAAATGAGTTTTTGAGTTTGAGAAGTTTTCAACTAAAACCATCTATGAAAATAGTCTAAACAAGTTATAAAAACATTTATTAAGAAAAAAAAATCGATAAACTAACATTCGAGTACGCGTAAACAATTATGTAGGCATTTAATACTTTACCGGAAAAACCCTATCTTGCTTTAAGGCAAGTTTTCTATCCTTAACATTTGTTTATTTGTTTTTTATGTGATTTATATATTTGTGCAAACAACGTGTTATAAATATTTAATATGAAAGTTATTGCTTCTTGTTTCGGCATAACTTGAGAAATGAAATGTTCTTTCGTGATATATTTCCAAACATGTTTTATTTTATCAAACCAAGTTGTCTTGGGGTGATCCTGACATGTGAAGTAAACTGAGATGAACGAATATGTAGCACTGTTCATGATTAGTTCAATGTAGTATATGTTATGCATAATATAGGATGTCGTTAGGTTAATCCCTTTTCAATATCCACTGTAAATGGTTCTAAGTCGAAAGACAAAGAACAGTTCAAAGTCTAACCACTACTCAGTCTTGCTATGTTAAAACATTTGCAATATCAATTGTTGTGCCATGAATCCTTACAATTCATATCGGTGTGAGTTCACTTATATACTATATGTTAGACTTGCTGAGCTTTTGTATGCTCACTCTTGCAAATAAACCTAAATTACAGACAAATCCGAGAGCTCCGACTCTAAGAAGAAGAAAGGAAAGAAGAAATGCGTAGATTAGTTTACATACTTTATTAAATTATTTGTCTTTTTGTTTTAAAGTCTTGATGACTTATGTAATATAAACAAGCAAACCGTATAACCGATTCATATTAATATATATTAAGTTTCATCACATATTCTTATCATGTCTTTACTTTGATAAAAACTTAGAATTGTTAAACTTAACATAGTATTAATAATGATCTATTTATCTAGATGAGGATTGCTAAATAACTTGTGAGTACTGTAAGCATCAAAGACGTGATTACTCGATGCTAACTGGTCAAATTCATCGTTAGGTTTCTCGGACCCAAGTACAAACTTGTTATTACTATTCTGAATGTCAGATAAGTAGGATTATTGATATGAAGATATATCACTATAACCAACTATGTTTCGAGTGATGGTTTTAACTAGTTGCGTATGTTCTGTACAAACAAAGAAAATTTTGCACCGGACAAAGATACAAACATTTGTCATGAATAAATATGCAAACATTTATCACGAATGAAGATACAAACATTCACCGCAAGATTCTCTATTCCCAAGAACCGTCCTTAATGATTTAATGCCGTGAATCTTGGAATATGTAAAGTAATATCTAAATATTAAGGTTAAAATGTTATAAATGAGTATTAAGTCCCTTGCATCGATTACAAGGACTTGATATGAAATAATGAAAGATTTTTGAGAATTAAGATGAAAACTTTGTTTATAAACAAAAGAAATCATTTATAAACTTAATGATTTAACATTTATAGTGAGCACCAAATCAGCTATAGTAAGTATAGTGATTTGAGGGCGTCACACTAACAAGCAAAAACACACACACATGTCAAGATCAAATTCATCTCTCTCCTCGTCAATTTCAAACACACATTAACACACTAAGAACACACACACATCATCACCTCTAAATCTTAACCAAATTTAAGATCTAAAACCAATACATACCAAATATTAAATGTCTTTTTTCCTGCACGTTATCTAGATCTAACCCAAAACACACACTAACAACACACACATCAACCCCCAATTGATTGGTTCCACCACTAAATTCGTTGTTGCCCCTAAGAGAGAAAAAAAAAGGGATGGTGGAGGTGAAGCGTGGATCTGATTTAGTGATTTGGTGAAACGTAGATCTGATCTAATTTGGTGATTTTGTGTGATGAATCCATGAATTTCTTGTTTCTCTTTAGTTGTTGATTTTTCTGTCTTTTTTTTGGTTGTGCAGTTTGTTTTCTTGATTCCTGGGTTTGATCTTGAATTAATCATCCAGATAACATGAAGCTTTAAAAAATATTTAGTTTTAGTTTAATTTTACTATTATACCATTTACTATTAATGTTAATTATATTAATTAAATTATTAAAGTTAATTTAATTATTTTAACTAAATAAAATTATTCTACAACAATAAGAATAAATGAAACTTTTTGTTTTTCAAATTACATATTTATATGGTATATAAATTATTAATGTTAATTTAATTATTTTAACTTTTGATTGTTTTATTTTATTATTTGTTTTACAATTATTGACATGAGTTTACCATTCTACCCTTAAAAAAGCCTCAATTCAATCGAAGAACTGAAATGAAATTATCCAATTTTGGGTCGTATTGAAATTGAGTGACAACTTGAAATACAGTTTTGCAATTTGGCCCAATCATTATCTCAGCAATGTGAAGTGCGGTTTCCATTCCTTGAAAAATATCAGCACGTACAACAGTTGGATCACTGTCGATGACTTTTTTGGCAGATTTTCAGTCATTTCTCAAAATTGCTCTGTATACACAGGCCTGTGTTGGTGGCACTATTTTCTTCTTGCTACTTTTGTGAAAGCTCCAAGAAGGAAAAAGAACAAACTTGATTAGACAATGAGCAAAAGGAACCTCGATAGCACATACTCACTACTAGAATTAGCGATATTGATTCCGTCGCTAATGCCCAATTTTGTTGCTAACCACGATGGACTTTTCCGTCGTTCGTCGCCTAAAGTTGTTCAGCCATTTAAAAAATAATTTAAAATCTGGATCCGGTTAACATGAAATAACAATTTGTCACATTTCTATACATTTAAATAACAATCTGTTCACATTTCTATACATTTAAATAACAATTTACGTGGACGAATCCTGGTTCTGTCTCACTCCTTTTGCATAAAGCATCGTCCCTATAATTGAAGGAAACTTAATTAATAGTGAGCAAATACTTGGGAACATGAACTTTAAGCTTGTAAAATTGTGTTTTTAAAGTCTCCGACAGCATTATAAATATGCTTTTAGTACTAAATGTTTAATGATATTATTATTTTTGGGAGAAATTAAAATTTTATTTTTTGAAATTACGTTTAAATTTAAACTTGAAAAGGCTTCCAAAATATTTTTATGCCACTTAGTGTATATTAACAATCTATGAACCACACAAATTAGATGTTCAAGCTGTAATTATGACGAGGATATTATTGTGGTGGGCGAAAGAATTTTCACTTTTGTTTTTCGGTCAAAATGAAGATAAATAGAATACCCTTTAAAGGTGGCCCTTCACATGTTTAAAGAGAGATTCAAAAAATGAGGTTGATATTGCTTCAAATTATAATGGCCTTTTCATTTTTAACCCTTTTCTTTTTTGATAGTCATTTTTCAGGTTATAGATATTAAAAAATTTATAATAAAAAATTTATAAAGGCGATGAATCCTACCCTTTGAATAAACTTATTATATAAAATGACAAGGCAGAGGTATTGCAAACTAGTATTCTTAAATTCGAACCGGTCATTAAATCGAAAAAGAAACCTGGTGGATAGATCATTAGTCCAACCAGTAGTTGAACCATTATTGAATCGGTGACTTCATTAATATATAATAAATAATAAATAATTAAATATATTGATTATTATTATATATTATATATAGTATTTAGTAAATATATAAAATTAATCAATTTATCTACACAAAAAAAAAAATTAAACCTATTTATACAATGTTTACTTTATACAATTCAAATAAATACTAGATCTATATAAAAAGAAAGGTATTAAATCATGATTACAACTCAAAACTCAAGACTCAAGACTCAAGAGTGATAAAATCAAATACAAATAAACATAAACATCTCTAGGATACATTCAATTAAATTTGGTAAAAAAAAACTAAATCTATTCGTACAATGTTTACTTAATACAATTCAAATAAATACTAAATCAATATGAAAAGAAAGATATTAAATCATAATCATAACTCAAAACTCAATCAAGGATACATTCAATCAAATTCAAAGGCTTAAATTAAATATAAAAAAAAAAGAGGTAGAGAAGCGATAAACCCGGTTATCTGGTCACTCGGTCGATCGGTTCAACTACCGGATAGCCGCGTTTTGACCAAAACTTATTTTTTTGTTTGAACCGGACCGGTTTCGATTTTTACCGATCAAACCGGCGGTCTTGTTCAGGTTCAATAACCTTATTACAAACTCCTTTATCAAATAAAAAATTTGACCCCTAAAATAATTACACTTATCGATATATAAAGTTCTTAATTATTTACAATGTCGATCCAAAAATTAATTTATGCTATAAAGTGACCGAAATATCCAATTTGCCGGCTGCCCATTTAGTTTTATTCGATTTGACTGTATTTAGATACAATTTAAGTTTATTAAAAATTGAAAATACTAATTAATACCCTAATTTAATAAATAAACAAACTGTTGACTTAGGAAAAACATAACTACATTATGAAACCCTCTTCCATATTCATTCTCTCTCTCCGTATTTTCTGTCTCCTCTGTAACTCAGAAATTTCATCTAGCTTGTTCATGGTTTATGACTGTATGTATAGCATATCTGAATCTGCAAAAACGATACTTCCATTTCACTAAAAAAACTTCTGGTTTTTCTACAATTTTGAACTTGAAACTTTGATTTAAGTTCGTTAATGGAGTATCAAAGCTAAAGTAACTTGGACAAAACTTGGTGCTGAAAAGAGGGTATGTGTACCCACCGGCGGATCTATGCAGGGGCAGTGGGGTCAATTGACCCCACTGAATTTTTAAATTAAAATTTTCATTTTATAATAACAAGTTATGGCAGTACATGATTTGGAGAATTATTTTTATATTTTAATGTTAAATTCTTATTTCATTTTGATATTTTTCCGTCATCACTTTATTGTATGCTCAAAGTTAGTAGTTGCATATTTATTAAATAATGTAATATTTACATATTACTACATTAGTACAAAACTACATAACAATAGCCGATAGTTTAATATTTTTTTCGTTTTATTTAATACTTGTAAAAATAGTCTTGTTTTATTTTATGTAGTTAATAGTAGTAGTAATTTTATTTGTTTTTATTTTAATTTACATGACTAACTAAATTTTTATACCTTGGATGATGATACTAAATATTTCATACTAAATTTCTTTTCGATATTAGTGCCTAATTAATTTTTTTTCATATTTACCTTCGTGTAAAATTTATATGCGATTCTTATATTAATGAAGAGGTTTTGATAAATTATAGTTGATATGTGAATTTTTCATAATCTATGATTACTCATATTAATTGTAGAAAACATTATTTTTTTAAAGGGGAGGGAGAATAAAATTAGGAATTAATTCAAAAAATAAGAAATATTTATTATGTTAGTATTTAGTGTATTCGGATTCCTAGGCAGTTTTTTTTATTAATAATTTTCGTTATTATTTATTAGTTTGCATATTTTAGTTAGTTAATCATCTACGCTATCTCTATTTCTAATTTGTTTGGAATATAAATTAAGGATATATTTAAAAATTGATCTTGTATTTGCTAAGTCACTTACAGCTACTCATTTTTATCATATCAATTTTTTTGGCGTCGTTAACAGGAACAAGAATTATTTTTTTATTACTTAATTTTTATTTATTTGAATTAGTTTTTAACTCTAATATTTTTTTTTTAACTTCTCAGGATTATCGAAGTGGATCAAATGTGTGAAAAGATAAAGATTTTATTTTTGCGCTTTTTAGATACTTTGTATCTCTATTTTAAAAAAATAGTAGTGTAGTTTTATTTTTATTTTTTTTATTGTTACTTAGAAAAATAATTGTCAGATTCATAAAAGTATTAAATAAGGTCTCTTAATATCATGTTATATATAGTTATTGATTATCCTTTGCGTATAATCTACATGGATGATAAATTAAAAAAATTACTTGATTGACTTTATAATTAATTAAATTAAATTAAAAATAAGGTTATCATGCAACAATTTCAATAAATGAAATCTCGAAAAATATTATTATAAAAAATATTTGAGAATTATTTAATTTGGTAATTCATTTTATTAATTTTTTATTCTAAAGGATTTTTTTTTTTTTTTAAATTTAACTCCACTGAACTTCGGGATTGGATCCGCCCCTGTGTGTACCCATGGGTGGCTGCAATGGCCAGGGCTAATTCGTGGTTGGAGGAAATTAGGCTTAAGCGTATTGTTGCGAGTGATGAGAGCTTGGAGTTGATCTCAAAAAGCTTTAAAAATTTCAAGGTTTTGGTTTTTTCTTCCTGCGAAGATTTCTCTATTGATGGACTTGCTTCAATTGCAGCTAATCGCGGGTATAAGATAATTTTTTGTTTTTGTTATTAAATGTATATTTTTGGTTTCTTAAAAGATTAATGACTGAAAATGTAGAGAGAATTTTAGTTTTTTAATTTAGTAAAACCTTGTTAATTTGAATATGGTCAAATTGTATTAAACAAAATGAGTACCAGAAAATTGACCGGATTCTTGTCAATTTCTGGCAGAAATTGATTTTGAGGTCCACATTGTAACAAATTTGAAATTTCATTTATCCATTTGTAAGCTTAATCACTTTATGGGTCAAATTATGAATTTGATCAAATTTCATGTAACAAAAATGTATTTAAGCCTTTAATATTGGTATAAAATGTTTGAATTTCAAACTTTTTTTTTACACTACTTTAAAGTAGTAAGAATAACTACATTTTTATGGTTTGGTATGGAAAACTCCCAGAATGATGCTTAATCTTCTTCTCGGTGGAGAACCATATTATATCCTGAAAATGAAAGAAGATGCTACGTATAATTCCTTAATTAGATTGAGTTATCAAGATAGATTTGTCTTTTTCCGGACATGAAATTTTTTCACTTAGTGAAGATAAAACGCATGTTAGTAACATTTTATGAAAAAAGAGTACCATAAAAAATGAAAAATAAAGAAAAATAAGCTGGCAAAACAATCTATTTAGTCCATGTACTCATAGTTTAGTTTTATTTTATTTCCTGTACGGTTTTTACTCTTTAAAAAATCTCACTACACTATTTTTTAGAGTATTATTTTAATCATCAAATGTTGTCACCTCATTATAAAAATTGACATGACACTTAAAAAAAAGAAAAAATGCAAACGTGTAATTTTTTAACTCTAAATTAAATATGTGAAACTAAGAACAATAATATCTTTTTCAAATATCATTCTTCTCACATGGCCGTTAATCTACCTGAAAATCAAGTTTCTCAATTTAATCAATAAAGATAATCATAGATAATTTGCAAAAATTATTATTTAAGTTATTGCATAATTAAGTTTATTTTAATTTTTAAAATAACATTTTACAAGTAATAATTCTTAAGTAGTTTTCACTATAGACTATTGTACTAATTAAAATAAAACAAAATTAATATCAATTTTTAAAAAATTAAGATTTTGCAAATTAACTAGAAAAAAAAAAGAAATTAGATTTTTTTTTTGAAACTAAAATATAGGTGACAAACATTATTATCCTTAATCTCATATGCATGGGATATATTAAAAGAATTATATCTCATCATTTTTTTTAATATACTATGTTGAGATTGTCTCATACTTTTGCAGGTTCGACTAATGACCACTACGACTGTGACGCCCCCAAATTCGGGTCTCAAATATCCGGATCCGGTCATCACGATCCAATACAAACATCCACCTCTAAACAACATATAATAACTAAATGTGAAATAATAAACATATGTTGTTCATTCAAAAGATGTTACAAGTTCCAAGATACGGTAACCTTACACAAAAGTACACAAATACCCTTAATAAAGTACTTATGGTTTATATTACATAACAAGTAATTTAGTTAACTAAAAGGCTGCATCCTGAAGTCTATCACTTCATCTTTCCCTTACCCTTGTTCTTCCCGGAAGTCTCGGGTTGCACTGCAATAAGGTTTCATGATATAACAAGGGTGAGCAACTACTTTGCTCAACAAGTTTAAGTAACAACAAGAAACAATATATCATGAATGAAAGGGAATAGTTGAACAATTCAATAATATGAATAACATAAGCAGGAATAATGATTTGTTTTTAAAATCAAGATAGTCAAATAGACTATGAACTATAAATATCAATTGGAGTCAATAACAAGTTGACCCAATGGTTACTACCAGAAATATGTACCCGATGGGATCAGCCTTAGTACAATATGTGTATGCATAACATTTAATTTTTGTGTTTTATAGCTGATATTAGATACATGGTTGATAGAGTTAAATTATATGATATTTTTATTCCCCAATACTTAGTTTTTATATTTATTGTGTTCTTAAATGTTTAATTATTTAGCTTATTTTGGTTTTAATAGGTTTTATAGGATTTTAGTTAATTTAGGTAATTTTATAGTATTTTTATATTTTTTTTATTCATGCGTTTTTATTTATTTTTAGTGTTTTAGGTGTTTTATTAATTATTATGTGTTTTTATTATTTTTAGTATTTTTATTTTTTTTAATTATTTTATATTTATTTTTGTAGGAAAAATAAGCTTGGAGGGCAAATCTGTAAATTCTACAAAGACCGAGGGCAAATATGTAATTTTTAGAAAAGTCGCGACCGCGCTTGTGCGCGTAGTGAAGGAGTCAACAGCGGGCAGATCAATACGACGTCGTTTTAAGGCAAACAAAAGGGCCGCGCAATGCGCGGCCAAGCAGCAGCACATCGACACGATGAGAAACGACACCGTTTCGCCAAGAGGGAAGTGCCGCGCAATGCGCGAGAGGCTGTGACTGGCACTGTAGCGAGTGACGCGTTTGGCTTGCGCGTTGCTAGAAACGAGATTATTCGCGAATTTTGCTACTTTTTGATTTCAAATTGGATTTTAATTCCAATTAGGGTTAGGATAATAATTATTTTAGTTTTGTTTTATTTTTATTTGTATTTTAAATCCTATTAGGGTTTGGAAATAATAAATCCAACTAGGGTTAGGAGGATTTTGGAGCCTATAAATAGAGGGTTTGACACACAATGTAAGATACAACTCTCATTAGAATAAAAATTCTCTCTTCTATTCTTTAGTGTTCTCTACTATTATAAGTAGTTAATTTATTTTTATTGGGTTAAGTGATTGAAGCCATCAAGATTTATATACTGTGAGATCTAATTTATTTTAATTGTTCAATTTATATTTTGATTATTGAATATTCTTTTGTGCTTAATTTTATGATTGGTTTGTTTAATTGCTAGGAGGCCTACTAGTTTATTATTCATATTAATCTACTGCTATTTGTGAAGCAACTAAGTTTAATAATTGTTTTGCAGATCAAAAGATTATTTTATCTTAGGAAGAATATTCATCTAAATTAAATGCAAACACGTGGCTTGTGTTGTTTAGTTCAACGATCTCTCTAATTCTTGAAGCTGCTATTAAATTAAATCTTTAACACGTGCCGAATGTTGTTTAGTAGTAAGGGTATTTAGACCACGTGGCTCTACTTATCTAAAATTAAGGAGAGAGGAGAAAAATTATTCCACCTGCGAGTAGTTCTTTCTACGGTGAATCTTCAAAATATTAATTGATTTATTTTTGCATCAGTGATCAGTTGTAAATCCTTGATGGTGGATATTAACTTAAATCAAGGCTTTTTCTTCTCATTTATTTCAGTAAATTATTTGCATAATTATTTTAGTTAATTTAAACTATTTCTTTGATTCAAACCCCCCCCCCCCCCAATTTTTATTTGCAAAAACATAAAATTAAATAATTATTCTCTGTGGGATCTACTCTTACTTGCACTACTACATATTTATTTTTTCAAAGTAAGATTTTATTTTTGGGTGCTCGCGATATCATACCAAATTTTGGCGCCGTTGCCAGGGACTGATTTTAATTTAATTTTGTACTTTTGTAAATATTTATTTAATTTAGTAAATATTCTTAGTTTTTTATTTTGTTTTATTTTTTTTCTCTAGTTTTCATATTTTATTTGAGTTGTGCAGGTTGAAGATGGAAATCATGGCTAGAAATCGAACTTTGAAAGAGCTTGCGGCCCCTAATTTAAATCAACAACCTTTAAGCATAACTTTTCCAAATTTAGATACTAACACCTCATTTGAATTAAAATCTGGTCTAATCCATCTACTGCCAAATTTTCATGGCCTTGCAGGTGAAGATCCTCACAAACATTTAAAGGAATTCCATATGGTGTGCACAAGTCTGAAACCTTCTGGAGTGACTGAAAAGCAAATCAATCTAAGAGCTTTTCCATTTTCTTTGAAAGATTTGGCTAAAGATTGACTCTACTACCTACCCTCCAGAAGCATCACCACATGAGAAGAGATGAAAAGACTATTTCTGGAGAAATATTTTCCAGCTTCAAGGGCAGCCAATATAAGAAAAGATATTTGTGGTGTGAGGCAGAACCATGGAGAATCCTTGTACGAGTATTGGGAACGTTTCAAAAAACTATGTATAAGCTGCCCCCACCATCAAATCAGCGAGCAATTCCTCATCCAATACTTCTATGAAGGACTCATGTCTACCGATAGGAGCATAATCGATGCTGCCAGTGGAGGAGCTTTAGTGGACAAAACGCCCGAAGCTACAAGGAACTTGATTACAAACATGGCGGCTAACTCCCAACAATTCGGCACTAGGCTTAATTTTACGTCCCAGAATGTCAATGAGGTAGAAATTTCTTCACTTAAAGAACAAATTGCTAGTCTAACTTCTCCTGTTCGTCAAATGGCTATAGGTAATACACAACAAGTTAAAGCTTGTGGAATTTGTGCGGTCATAGGACATCCGACGGATATGTGTCCCACTCTTCAAGAGGAGTCTCATGAACAAGTGCATGCAGTAGGTGGTTTTCCTGATCCCCAATAAAGGAGATATGATCCTTACGCGAACACGTACAACTCAGGTTGGAGAGATCATCTGAATTTCGGCTATAAAAATCCACAAGGGAATCCGTCTGCGACTCAAAATTTCTCAAGCTACCAACAATACAAGCAGTCATATCCTAATAAACAACAGGGCCAATCATCTGATTTTAATATGTCTTTAGAGGATTTGGTTAAACAAATTAGTACTAACACTTTACAATTTCAACAGGAAAATTTGCAGTTTTGACATGAAACGAAGGCGAATATGCAGAATTTGGAAACACAGATGGGACAAATGGCAATTGCAATTAGTCGATTGGAGGCGCAAAATTCTGAAAAAGTACCCTAACAAACAATGGCGAATCCAAAAGCAAATGTTAGTGCAATCACGTTGAGAAGCGGTAAAGAGATCGAAACTCTAGCAAAGTCAGAGTTTGCATCATAATACCAAAACAAAGTTGAAGTGGACAACAAGGAGATAGATAACAGTCAAGATGACAACAGTTTTCTAGTCGACAATGGTACTCCTCAGCATAAATTTTCACCTCTCTCTGAGTATAAACCGGTACCCCATTTTCCTCTTGCTCTAATAAAAAAAGAAAATATGAAAAAGACTTAGACTTATATGAAACTTTTCATCAATGCGAGGTCAAAATTCCATTGTTAGATGCTATTAAACAAGTACCCCACTTTGCTAGATTTCTGAAAGAATTGTGTACACACAAGAGAAAGCAAGTACTTAAAAGATATGAAAAGGTACAAGTAGGAAAAAATGTGTCTGCCGTAATTTAAAGAAAACTCCTTATAAAGTGTCAAGATCCAGGAATGTTTACTATTCCTTGTAAGATAGGAGACACGAGATTTGAAAAGGCTATGTTAGATCTAGGAGCATCTATTAATGTCATGCCATATTCTATATATGCTTCTTTGCAACTTGAACCTTTAAATAGAACTGGTGTTGTGATTCAGTTGGCTGATAGGTCTAACACTTATCTTAAGGGTATAGTAGAGGATGTTCTTGTGCAAGTGGATAATTTAATTTTTTCTGCTGATTTTTATGTGCTTGATATGGAAAATGGTGATCAAAATGGTCCTATTTTGTTAGGAAGACCTTTCTTAAAGACTTCCAAGACTAAGATCGATGTTCATAGTGGTATACTGATAATGGAGTTTAATGGCGAAATTGTTAAATTTAATATTTTTGATGCCATGAAATGTCATAATCCTGTTTACTCTATTGATGTGATTGATTCTTTAGCAGTAAAAGTTTCTAAAAATGATGGACAGGGTGAATTGAAAACGACATGTAGTCAAAGTTTTGGGAAAGAGAAGGAGTTAGTCTTAAGTGCTAATTTGAAGAAAATTGTTGCGGCTGTGCATGGTTCTCCGAAAACAGGTAATGATCCATATTTTGACTTACCAATTCCTAACAAGAAATCTTCACCTTTTGTTTTGCAGGATTACATTCCAGATTTAAAGCCTCTCCTTAATCGTCTCGAATGTATCTTCATTGAAGAAGGAGTAGAACATTCATATCCATTGCAAGAGAGTTTGAATAAGTCCATGATCAATTGAGTAAAGATAGACGAGATTGTCAAAATTTAAGAGGAATGAGTAACATAGTGTTTAAGCACATTGTCAAGCCAAATGACAATAAACAAAGGCGTTGCTTGGGAGGCAACCCAAAGGGAGTATAATTTTCTTTCTTTTTGATTTTTGTATTTATATTTTAGTTATTTTTGCTTTTTTCTTTGCATTTTACTTTACATTGGGGACAATGTAAATTTTAAGTGTGGGGGAAGGGATTTAGGATTTTTGTTATTTTTAAGTCATATTTTGAAAGTTTTAAGAAATTTTAAAAATTTTGAAAATTTGAATTTTGTGGGTATATTCACTGCAAACCCTCACGAGACAAAACTCGTCCACTTGGGGTAACCTTGGGGTTTAAAGGCTTATTGCACATACTAAGTGTAACTGTGTTTTCTACAAAAATGGGGTATTTTTTATTTTATTTTTAGGATGTGTCACTTGAGCAATGAGTTAATTGAATTTTTAAATTTTAGCCAATGATAAAAATTTTGGTTTTTATTTAATAACTCTTGGAAAAAGGATAAATTTTTGCTTAGTTTGAATTTTTCACTTTTTATTGATTATTACTTTGTTTGAGATCTTTTAAATTTTATGCACTTATATCCATTTGTTTGAGCTAATTTTAATTAAGAGAAAGTTTATATGGTTAAATGCTTATGAAAGATATTTTTGAACTTTATATCTTATTTGATCATTATTTGAAGTGAAATATAAGACAAAATATAATTTGGAGGAGATGATTTAAGTAATTTTTCTAGGATTATTATTGAAGGAGAAAAAATTATGTGGTGGGTTGAGATGGAGCATAAAACGCACTAACTCATAAACACATGAAAAGCGAGAGGGAGCGTAAAACGCACTCGCTGGTGAGACGGAGTATAAAATGCACTCACCGTGAAAAAAAATGAAGAAAGAAAAAAATGGGATGGAGCATAAAATACACCCATTAAAAGAAAAAAAATAAAAAAATATTTGAAAAAAATATATATTAATAATCCTAGTGTATATAATTGTTTGAAACCTTTTGATCTTTTGATTTATATTTGTCTGTATTAGCAAAGAGTGATGTGAAAAATAAATATATTGAGTTTTATTATATATCTTTTATAAGGTAATTAATGACCGAAACTTATCTGAATTTTGATTAGTTTGATACATTTGGATTCATACACACACAAAAGATCTTGAGTAAAGTAAAATTGATAAATATGTTAAAATTCTAGATTTTGCATAGTTTTGAAATTTTCTTTGAGTTATCATTTAAAAATTCTTTGAGGCTGATGTTGAAATTTATATTGACCTGTTGCTCAAGTAAGTTGTTTGGTTATTAGTTTTATTTTTATAATTTTTGTTCTTGTTTTGCTCGAGGACGAGCAAAAGCTAAGTGTGGGGGTATTTGATAGGGTTGAATTATATGATATTTTTATTCCCCAATACTTAGTTTTATATTTATTGTGTGCTTAAATGTTTAATTATTTAGCTTATTTTGGTTTTAATAGGTTTTATAGGATTTTAGTTAATTTAGGTAATTTTATAGTAATTTTATATTTCTTTTTATTTATGCTTTTTTATTTATTTTTAGTATTTTAGGTGTTTTATTAATTATTATGTATTTTTATTATTTTTATTTATTTTTAATTATTTTATATTTATTTTTGTAGGAAAAATAAGCTTGGAGGGCAAATCTTTAAATTCTGCAAAGACCGGGGGCAAATATGTAATTTTCAGAAAAGTCGCGACCGCGTTTGCGCGCGTAGTGAAGGAGTCAACAGCGAGCAGATCAATACGACGTCGTTTTAAGGTAAACAAAAGGGTCGCGCATTGCAGCACAGCGACACGAAGAGAAACGGCGTCGTTTCGCCAAGAGGGAAGTGTCGCGCAATGCGCGAGAGGCTGTGACCGGCACTGTAGCGAGTGACACGTTTGGCTTGCGCGTTAATTGCCAAAAACGAGATTATTCGCGAATTTTGCTACTTTTTGATTCCAAATTGGATTTTAATTCCAATTAGGGTTAGGATAATAATGATTTTATTTTTCTTTTATTTTTATTTGTATTTTAAATCCTATTAGAGTTTGGAAATAATAAATCCAACTAGGGTTAGGAGGATTTTGGAGCCTATAAATAGAGGGCTTGAAACACAATGTAATATACAACTCTCATTAGAATAAAAATTCTCTCTTCTATTCTTTAGTGTTATCTACTATTATAAATAGTTAATTTATTTGTCTTGGGTTAAGTGATTGAAGCCATCAAGATTTATACACCGTGAGATCTAATTTATTTTAATTGTTCAATTTATATTTTGATTATTGAATATTCTTCTGTGCTTAATTTTATGATTGGTTTGTTTAATTGCTAGGAGGCCTACTAGTTTATTATTCATATTAATCTACTGCTATTTGGGAAGCAACTAAGTTTAATAATTGTTTTGCAGATCAAAAGATTATTTTATCTTAGGAAGAATATTCATCTAAATTAAATGCAAACACGTGGCTTGTGTTGTTTAGTTCAACGATCTCTCTAATTCTTAAAGCTGCTATTAAATTAAATCTTTAACACGTGCCGGAGGTTGTTTAATAGTAAGGGTATTTAGACCACGTGGCTCTACTTATCTAAAATTAAGGAGAGAGGAGAAAAATTATTCCACTTGCGAGTAGTTCTTTCTACGGTGAATATTTAAAATATTAATTGATTTATTTTTGCATCAGTGATCAGTTGTAAATTGTTGATGGTGGATATTAACTTCAACAAAGGTTTTTTCTTCTCATTTATTTCATTAAATTATTTGCATAATTATTTTAGTTAATTTAAACTATTTCTTTGATTCAAAACCCCCCCAATTTTTATTTGCAAAAACATAAAATTAAATAATCATTCTCTGTGGGATCGACTCTTACTTGCACTACTACATATTTATTTTTTCAAAGTAAGATTTTATTTTTGGGTACTCACGACATCACACAAATGGTATTCCCCTATAATAAAGGGGTGTTCATAATAGTCTAAGAATCCGCATCTTCAATAATTTGGATAGCTTTTAAAATCTTTAACATAAATGTCTAACCGAACAATGGCTTAGACCTACTTTGAATAGTTCTTTAAACAGTAGAACATTAAATAAGGTACAAGTCAAAGACTGTACAAGATCAAGTGCACCAAGTGCGAATAACAATAATATTGATGTGGAATAATTGTAAAGTAATTTAAACCACTGAAAGCTTGCTTGGAATTATAGTTCAAGCTTAAATAAATAACTTGATCAATGAAATGAGTTTAGAGATAAGGAACTTGCTTGTCTGCTCAACTACAATTAATGTCTAGCTTTAACTAACTGGCTTTGAAAGACCTAATCATTAATAAAGTTGGTTTAATAATTAGTACGGCGTATTTGCATAACTATACGCTCACTAAGGAACTTATCAACCACATATAAGTACTAACACATAATTTACATCAGTCAAAACAATATTATTAATCATATAGACCCTTAATCAAATTAGGTTAATAATTTAATAAGTTAGAAAATATTTTTCTTAAGTGTTGGACACTTATTAAACCCTTAAACAACTTATTACAATTGTTTAATTAAAGCATAATTAAATTCAAATTATTTTATTAACTCGATCTCTATTTAATTACTATTTAATCTTGATTAAATAGAAATTAATTAATTAATTTTAGTTATTATTTAAAAAAAATAATAACTAGTTGTACTTACTTATTATTTAATAATAATTAAATAATAAATAATTATTGATTTAATTTTAACCTTCTTTAATTGAATATTAATCAACTAATAATTAACTAAGTAATTAACCTCACTTATTATTTAATTTAAGAAAATTAAATAATATTTTACTAATTTTAATCCTCTTTAATTATTATTTAAGGTTAAATAATAATCAATTTATTTATCCTTATTTATTATTTAAATTAAATAATAAATTATTAATTTAATAACTTAATTTCCATTAATCATTATTTAATGTTAGTTAAATAATAATTAATTACTTAATTATCCTTATTTATTATTTAATAATATTTAAATAATAAATAATTAATTTATAAATTTTTATCTCTCTTTAATTATTATTTAATAGGAATTAAATAATAATTGCTAATTTATCACCTTTATTTATTATTAACATTTTAAATAATAAATAATTAATAAAAAATTTATTTATTTAACTTAACCATGATTTAGCTAACTAGATAAATATTTAAAATATTTAAATATTAGACTTAATAAAAAAAATATCATCCCAAATATCATTTTTGTATTATTATTATTTTTGTTATAATTTTAAAATTAATTTTTAAACATTTAAATTAATTTAAATTATCCAGAATGACAAACTTGTAAATAAACTAAAAACTGATTCGAGGGCAAATTAGTAATTACGCAGAAAACGAACGGAGGGGAAAGCTTGTAATTTTACCGGAAGCTGGCTCCCGCACATTACGCGAGCCTAACACCAATAGGCCCCAAAACAGTGCCGTTTTGAGGAACCCGCAGCTGGCTTCCGCGCATAACGCGCGGAGTAACTTTTCCTTATGCCAAACGACGTCGTTTTGGCTCCGCGTCCGTCGTCTAAAATGCCTGCGCGGATTGCACGACCAGCTCTAATTTTTTTCCACTAGCAGATTAGCTACAGTGTTCCGGAACTAGCAGATTAGCTACAGTGTTCCGGAAATACCCGTTTAATACAAATTATACCTTCAAGTAAGTTTTAACTCCTCAATAAAAATTCAAAAAAATTACCAATCACTTAATATCAATTTATAACATGAAAATTTAATTTTCCATGATTTAATACCATTTTTTTCATAAAAATATTATATCACATAAACTACTACAAATCATAACTTTTTGTGTATAACTCCATTTTGAATGATTCAAACTTTGTTTTTCTCATGATTTAATGTTCTATAATATTAGAACACTAAATCTAAATTTTATAAAAAATATTTTATGGTCATTATTTTGAGACTTTTTTACACACTACCAAACACATTTTTTAGCATACAAAATATACCAAAATACAAACAAAGCATGTTAAACTCAAGCATGACATAAATATTACTAATACTCATTACTAACTATACTAACATGTTTATACTAACATGATGATTTATTTAATTTAAAAACAAAGCTACATTTAAAATAACCATAACGTTGATTTAATTTTCTTTTTTCTTCCAAAATAGGTGGTGAGGTTTGAAGGCATGAACAAAATGAACTCCTCCTCCTTCTTTATCCTTGTTCTCTCAAATATTTTGCTCTCACTAAAATTTTCTCTCCACTCTCTCTTTTGGACTTAGAAAAATAAAGTGAAGTGCAATGTCTACAATTTCAAGTATACTTGAAAAATAATAGATACACATAATATATCTAATAATCTAGACCATCATATGCTAGCTATTGGATACTTACACAAGCTAAACACATTAGGTAAAAAGAGGGATGGTGTCCATGTACTATAAAAAAAACCAAACAAGCAACCATTAAATAAATAAATGAAAAATAAAATAAAAAACACATTTCACTCCCCTCTCTCATGACCTACACGGCTGATGGAGCATTTCATGTCCCAAAATAAATGTCATATGCTCACTTTTTAATAAATAATAAACAACTACACATTAAATTCCAAGTGGACTAAGTTTTGGACTTCTTTTTAAATCAATTTGGGCTCACTTTTATATTGTTTGGGCTACTAGTTTGTCAAGTTTTATTATTTTTCACTTGGGCTACTAATTGATCTATGTTGAGCTAATTTAATAAGTTTACACATTAATTATCCAAGTTCATGATTAAATAAATAATTAGATTAACTAAATAATTAAATCCTCTAACCCATTAATATTAAATTACTAAATGGACTAATAACTATTATTATTATTATTATTATTATTATTATTATTATTATTATTATTATTATTATTATTATTATTATTATTATTATTTCACATTGTTCACATTAATTAATAATTATATCAATTAATTTATTATATTTATTTCACTCATTATATTCAATTTAATTGAATATTTAATTAATGACAACTTATCAATTATTTTGGTATTAAAACTTTAGGGTTTGTTCACTAATTTAATTAACATATTAGTGACCCTCTTTAATTAACTCTAATAATTAATCACATAATTATTTAATCACGTAATTAATTAATTACACAAAAAGATTTAAATAATCTCGTAAAACTAACTTGTTAGAAATTAATAATTTAATTAATAATGACGTAGAAATTCTAGGACATTACAATGACAGGCCAAGTAGTGGAGGGTTTACTAATGTATTGGGCTTAAGTGTCCATGTTATAGCAATTAGAATTTTCTAGTTATTATAAAACCAATTGTTTGGTATGTGAATCATTATAGAGAGTGTGAGGTATCAAATGAATACGTCAGATAAGTATCAATAACTAAATTGGTGAATCTGAGTATATCGTGTATTCTTATTTTTCTGTTTTTCATCTAATTTTCTGTTTAATTTTGCTATATTTCGGTCTTAACTTCTAACATACCACGTCATATTATTTTTAAATATTGGTGAGAGATTTTTTGAAAAAATATATATATAGGGACTACAAAGACTAGATCTTTTAATTTATTTAACAATTCAATTGTATACTTCAAAAAATCCGACCTAAAAATTTATATGTTATCAAAATAAATAACACTTTCTCCGTTCTAAATTATAAGATTAACATTATTTTTTGAAAAGTCAATTTTAAATATTTTCAAATTTAAAATTAAGATAAATTTATTTACTTTATATTAATACAATTATAAATATCATAAATTATTTAAAAAATAATACTAGTTGTCTCATGTTTACTTTGTTTTATGTTCTTTTTGTTCCTGTATCAGTATTATGGACTTTATCTTACACATGTACGCTGTACTTTCATGCAACTTAGCATCTGCATTTTTTTATTTAGAGCTTGTTCGTTAGCCTACTTATTAATTGATTTGATATATTAAAATATATATTTAAAAGATTTGTTTGATAATAAATCCGTGTTGCGTAGAAATATAAGTATAGTGAAATAGGAGTTAAAAAAATCTCAGTCAGTTGCGTCTAATTTATAGTTATATATATTTAAACACTTAAAATTAGAATAACAGCAATTTAAGATTGAAATTTTTTTCTGATTTACCATATTTAGTGATCAATTTGTGGAGTCAAACTGAGAATAGGTTAGCAAACAAATTGTTTCTGTCAATTATAAATAAGTTTGTCATAAGCCAAACAATAATGTCCCAGATTTGTTTATTTATCACTAATATAATTATTTTTTATGAAATACGAACAACAAACAACTTAGAGCTTAATATAAGGACCCAGTTACTCCCAGCTTTGATTTTAATTATCAGGTAAGGCTTTAACTTGCTTTAATGATATGACGGGAATTTATGCGTTGCATTGTGGATAGTGAGCACTTGAGCTAAGAATTGATTTGGTGCTTATTATCTCGCTCAAATTTTATTAATTTCGATTTATATATAGGTGTGTTAGAATTTAAAAACAAATAATAGGACACACAAAAATTAGATGAAAAACGAAAAATAAGAACACATAATATACTCAAATTCAATAATTTGGTTAACATGTTTATCTGACGTATTATTTAAATATTTTATACGTTCTATAATGATTCACACACCAAACAAAATTTATATAATAACTTGAAAATAGTAACCGCTATATCCCGGGTTCAAATCCATGAAGGTAAAACTCAAAACCGTGCCACTAATAAAACTTGAAGTGAGATCCTGACTACCATATGTAGTGACCATTAATCAGACCCACAAAAATATGAATCAATCTCAATAAGGTGGCCATAGATTTGCATCATTCTAGCTTGAAAATGAAAAATATAGAAGAATCAGGAATTAACACAAGTGAACATTTGAAGGATTGTAACTAGCGGCCTAAAGGAATCCATCAAAGAGATAAGAATGGAAAACAAGAACTCTGGTTTTCTTCTTAAGCCGGCCAAAGCCTAAATTATAAATTCATTCAATCAATCTCTGACCTTTTTACAATTGAAATATCCTATGTATAGAGTTAAGAATATCCCTTCAACCAAGAAAAAAAATCCAAATAAACAAAATTTCAAGATACACTTTTCCAAAGCTAAAGTAAGAAAAAAATGCAAAGATCACTTTGAATCAATATTAAGTACACTTAATTATTAGATTTTGGTACTCTAATATATTTCAAAAAAGACCTTGAATGTGTAGAAATAAAACTTCCAAAAATGAGGTTCGAACTCAGGAAAACAAGGAGTCTAGGGTTGACAAATAGTACTCTTCATGTACACATGCTTAGTAAAATATACATAACTCCATATAAAAAATAATAAATCAGGCCCCAATATTATTTTGCGCTAAATACGTTTCTATTATTTGAAATTTCACCAAATTTATAATTTAACCTCTAAATTAATTGGATTTACACATCTGTTATATCAACTACCGAATTACATACAATATCCCCCAAAATTCAATTTTCTGCTTAAATTGACCGAAATACATCCTAAATTGTAAGCAAGGCAAATAGTTTTAGACCGTATTAAAATATGGTTTGACTTCATTAAATAATTACGTCTAAGGGAAAATCTAAAATAGGGTTTAACTAAATCTAACATCATTAAAATACGGTTTAACTAAATCTAATAAAAAAACTACTATTTATTTCTCTTACCTACAAATTCAAATCAAACACACACACACACACACTAACACACCAAGGATACACAAAAACATACACGTCTAGATCTTAATCACCATTCATATATTGTTGTGATTGAATAATATTGTGTGCGAGCATGTCAGAGTTCAATGAACTCAATGTGAGAGTGTTTGTCTAACTGGTGGAATTATATTCAATTACCACCGTTTTTCAAAATCGGCCAACTACTTAGTAGAAATTAGTCAGACGATTAAAGGGAAGAAGAAATTGCTTCTCTAATGAGTCTTTTTGCCTTTGACTAAGGACTTCAATATTAGACAAATGATTTTAAAGATAACTGGTTTTAGTTAGTCTATTTGTGAATTTATAGTCAGAGTTAAGTTAAATTATAATTATCAAGTTGCTGTTGAACTATTATCAACTAAATTATAGCAACCCGATGATTAAATAGTTAAGTTCAGTCAAGCATGTAAACTAAGTTAACCAAATAATGCCAGATCAGTGATTATTACAACTATAAATAAATTCTAACTTATCCTATTTGTTGATTAGCACGTCACAGTTAACAAATATATGCAACATGTAAGTACTAATGTTAGACAATTAAGTAAAAACCTGAAAATACTTGCTGGGATATGTTATAAATTTTAAAACTCGAATCAATATACCGTTGGCAAAGTGCATAGTAAATCAACATCATATATATTAAGGTTCCGATAAAAGCAAACATCTAGAATTGAATATATACAATTAATTTCAAGCGAATAAATTGCAAATCTAATAAAACTACTGATTTGTTATAAAACTAAGCTAAAGCTGCTGGAAAACTAGAAAAACTAGATGTTTTGGATTGCATTGTGTGTCTCCTACGCGTAAAATGGCTCATTACTATTTATCGTTTTGCTAGAAAGCTGTTGCACCGCCTTGACCATCCACTTAACCACGTCCCTTGAAATTTGGCCTACTATTCCACTTCCTATTAACGCCTGAGCTTATAAACGTGGATTTATCCACTCACTGTTTTCGAACCATGATCTTATTATCGTGCAATTGACCCGGTCAAAACTTTATTGCGTGTTCCCTTAATTGTCAACCAAGCTGGCCATCTCTATCTGAATGTCTTAAGTTCACCTTATCACACAGTTCACTGACGCATTGACGTAACTGGCACCACTTAGCCTGGGGTCTGGGATTTAGGTGTAAACAGATACGAACCTACTAAATTACACTAACATACCAAGAACATACTAAACTCTCAAGTCTCAACCCAATCACCACCAGAGCTACAAAAAATAAGCAACAATAAATTAGTGAACAAAAAACTGCTTGATATATACGATTGCAGTAGGAACGATCGTCGTTGTCAACTACCTCTTAGTCACGTTCATTTTTTCTATTTTATTCTTAATTCTCCTTCTACACGACCTTATAATATAACTACCTGGTGTGATAAGTCTCCCATCCACAATCATCATGATCCTTTCAATTCTCTATTACACCAATTTCTCTTTCTAAACCAATCAAGCCTACCTTTTGGCCTCTCCACGAAACCCACTGTTGCCTAGCCGCCTACTCTTTTGGGTTTCATCAAATCCAACTTGAAAACTCAAATTTTCATAAAATACTCAACTAGAAATGACAGGTCTGGGTGGGGGTTTGCGGCTATAACAGATTTCATGATGATGGATGGTTCGAGTAATATAATAGACGATTTAACAGATTTTGGCTTCTTCTCCTTCTATTCGTTTTTCCTTTCCGATTTATTTGGTGCTCTGTTAAGCATATCAAGACTAACGATGATGATGATGATGAAATCAAGAAGGTGCAGACTCAATGTACGCAGAAGGTCTGATGTGCTGAAGCAGGATTGATATTGAGAAGCATGTTTAGCTTAGGCTTGCTCTTTATATTTGTTTCTGTAAGGAGGCTATTTTAGTCTTTTGTTAGTAGTTAGTTTGGGGTATCTTAGTCTTTTCACAGTTTGTTATTTCTGGTACTCAAATGTTATAAGAGTCATGCTTAGCTTCAGTGTAAGTATGATTAAGGAAATAAGAAATTCAGTTGCTTTGATGTTATTCTGGAATGATCATGGTATCAGAGTTGAGGGTTTCGTAAAAGAGGGTTTTCATAAAGCTATATCTTAGATCTATTTCTCATTTCTTCTCTGTTGATAATTTCAATTCTTTCATGTTGTTTGTCTCATTTCTGAGCATTCAGTAATACCATTTTTGTGTGAGAACAACTTGAATTCAGTGAATTTTTTTTTTGAGATCTGTTATGGCTTCATATGCCGCAGCTGTTGCGTCTGGTTCTAATAAGCCAATAAGTGGAATTGTTGATGCTAATCATCCTTACTATCTTAAGAATTCCGAGCATCCAGGAATGATTCTAGTTACACAGTTGCTCACAGATCAAAACTATAATCAATGGAAGAGATCTGTAATGATAGCTTTATCAGCAAAATACAAACTAGGTATGATTGATGGTTCACTTCCAAAACCAGAGGAGAATTCTCCATAGCTGAATCATTGGATTCGATGCAATGACATGGTTATTTCATGGCTACTAAATTCTGTTTCATCTGATATACGTAACAGTGTAATGTACTTGCCAACAACAAAAATGATTTGGGATGATTTATCAACTAGGTTCTCACAGAGTAATGTTCCTAGATTGTTCTACTTGAGGAAGGAAATTACAATGTGCACTCAAGGATCCTCATTTATTAGTACTTATTTCACTAGATTCAAAACTTTGAGTGATGAATTAGCTAATCTAGCAAGTACTCCCAATTGTATCTATGCCACATGTACTTGTGGAGTGTCACAGAAAATTAAGGAGTATGAACAAGGCTTAAAACTCAGTCAATTTCTAATGGGACTGAATGATTCTTTTACTAGAATTAGAGGACAAATACTGCTAATGAACCCTTTGCCATCACTTAATCAAGCCTACTTAATGTTACTGCAAGAAGAGCAACAGAGGGACAATGTTAATGGTCAGTCTATTACAGCAGAAAACTGTTATGAGTGTACAGCATCAGAACTACCAGAAGAATGTTAAAAATTTCAACAAGAAATCTGGGACAGGATTCTCCTCTATGGAAACTTCAAATGTCACTTGCACCTACTGTCATCAAGACAAGCATACAAGGGATAAATGCTTCTTTCTACATGGATATCCACCTTGGCATAGACTTCACGGTCAACCTAAGCCTAAATTGAGATTCAAATCAGGATCAAGTGTTGCTCAAATTACAGCTCATGTGTCTGTTGATAATGATGCTATTTCTAAAACATTTGAAGATAAAAATACTGAAGATGCATCATCTTTCTCAGATGCTCAGTATAAACAGATTATGCAGATGATTCAAGCTGGCATGAAAAATATGAACACAACCACTCATCTTTCTGGTAATGTTCAAATTGCTCCACATTCATATTCTGTTAATCCAATACATAAATGTGCATCAGTTACTATGACACAGTGGATTATGGATTCTGGTGCCACTGATCACATAACTCCATTTTTTCATATTCTTGAAAATCCTGTGCAAGTTAATACTGTGTTGCATTTACCAAATGGCAATGCATCTTCAGTAATTCATCTAGGGACTGTCACAATACATTCTCATCTCAAACTTCTTAATGTTCTTTGTGTTCCCACATTCCAGTATAACCTTCTATCTATTCCAAAGCTAACCAGTGATAGTCATTGTTCTGTTTTGTTTACTTCAAACAATTGCCTATTACAGGACCTTACTTGGAAGAAGGAAACAGAGATTGGTAAACTGTCAGAAGGTCTCTACAAACTACATACTAAGTTTGGCACATCTTGTACTTCTAAAGGAATATCTTCTCAGACTTGTTTTCATGATTCTAGTGACAACCCTACTTATCTGTGGTATGTACGATTAGGTCATGTACCTACTACAATTTTAAGACAGCTTCCTTTTTCACACAGAATGTAATAAAGAAACGCATTGTGATGTCTGTAATACCCACCTTTCTTTTTCTTTCTTTCTTTCAATAGTCCCACATCGCCCCTTCTCAAAAGTTCCTTCCCTTCCTTAGCCTATAAATATGACTTTACCCTTTCCTTTTAATACACTAACAAAAAAAAGACCTCCCATTGTGATAAATGACTTTTTTGTGTGAGGGTTTTTTAAGTAAGAACCTCCCTAGTTAAATATTTTATTTCCTTCTTTGGATTTTGGGTATTGATATAAGCCCAAATTTCTTTTGGTTTTCTTTGGAGACAGTGGATCTCTTCATAATTTCGGGTATGTTTCTTTTTCTTTTCTTGTGTATTTATTTTCTGCATTATTATTTTTATGTTGTAGCTTTAATTATTTAGTTAATTTGTTAGTTTTGCATTATTATTATTTGTAGCCTTAATTGTTTAGTTTTGCATTAGTAGTATTATTTTGTAGCTTTAATTATTTAGTTTGTTAGTTTTGCTTTATTATTATTATTTGTTATTTGTAACTTTAATTTTTGTATGTTATTTAGTTTATTAGTATATATATTTTTGGTATATCTTTGTGAGTAATTAGCATTTTGGGATAATAAATTATTATTTTTGTAACGTTAGAGTTTTGACATAATATATTTGTTTATAGTAGAATTAAAAATAGAATGAATATTTTTGTAAATACACTTATATGTATTTTGGAGGGAACAAGAAATATGTTAATTATTAATATATTTTATACTATGTATTACCATGCTCAGAATATTTTTGGTAAAATTAAATGATTTCAGATTCGTCAAAGAGATGTAAAACTTAATTAATTATAGTACTTAATAAAAATGTGTTATTTTTGTGAATAGATTGAATTGGGCAAGTCTAACAAATTGCAATTATAATTGTGGGTATTACATCGCTTATTCCAGGTACGGATTCCGTACTCTTTCAGCAATACTTCTTTAATTTTAATTTGTTTATTTTGTCTCTCAATTAGAATTCAGATAGTATTTCGATATATTATTCATAGTCAAATGCTTATGATATAATTGTTTGGTTCTAGATATTCGAAAATTCATAACTTGTACTCTTTGGACTTAGAGAGCATGTCTAGTATTTATTTTGATTTTGTAGAAACGTACATGCTAATATATTTTGAGGGCTTTGTGTCGATTCGTTTCAGTTTAGCATGTGCGTATTAGAACCCCTTTTGTTTGTATTGTGTCACATGTATTGTGACATAATATTTTTGTTAGAATATACCGTAGGGTATACCTGAGCTATAACCACCTGTGGGGGTACCACAGGCATGTCCTCTTGGCACCGAGGCATGACACTTCCGTGGCAGTGTGATTAGTCCACGGCGTCTCCATTTTGTGTGCTCCGATGAGAGTTGGCCAATTGGTGTTTTGTTGTGGGAGGCGTATGGGTCGACCCTAGTTTTCTGTTTTGTTCTGCGGTTTGGTGTTGTTTGTGCCAAACACACCTTCCGATTTTGCATACATCTGGATTGCGCAGTCCGATGTATGTTTCTGTTCTGTTTTGTTCTGAGCTCAGTATGAAATCACCCCAGCCATTTGATTCAGCCTATTATGTTATTCAGATTAGTTCAGTTCAGTTGGTTTTGTTATTCATTTTAGTTCTTATTTTCTTGCACTCTATATTCGTACTGGGCATTTGGCTCATGCTGTGTTTTTCTTCCGGCAGGTAATCAGGGGGAGCAAGGGCATGTGTGAAGAGAGCTTCCTTTTATGTAAATATTTTAGATATTTTGTTTAGGGCTTAATATTTTAGTTTTTAGTATTGTGGTAATACTCAGACCGTGTTTGAGCCAGTTGGCAATTATCTATTTAGACTATTCGGTTTCATATTCAAGCTTTTGATTCCAATTTATTAGTTCTGTTATGTTCTGTACGTAACCTCTATTCCCAGTTCGGGAAGGGGGTGTTACAGAGTTGGTATCAGAGCTAGGGTTCTTTCTTGTAAAAGGTTCGACCTGTGAGTTATGGGTAGATTTCTAGGTTAGGTTTTTATTATGTTTGATATTCTATTAAGATATAATGTTAGTTTGTTTTAGAATTTGCCTTGAATCTATTTTTCTTCCATCCGTTGTTCTTAGATGGCTCGTAGATCCGTTAGAGGTGCTGGGAGACAAGGTAATGGTAGAGGAAGAGGAAGAGGCGAGGCCCAACCCGATGCGCAACCTGATGTGCAACCTAATAATTTGGATATATCAGCCTTAGTAAATCAAGAAGTTAATCAAGCTTTAGCGCAGTTAGTGGCACAAGTCGTTCAAGCGATACAGATGCAACAGCAAGCGCCGGAAAATCCTAATCAAGGAAACTCCGGTAATGGTGGTCCACAAGCAAATGAAGAGTTAGGAAATACAAATGGTATTGAACAGTTTGTGGTGCCAACATATGTATGGTTAGAAAGGTTTCAAAAGCAGAAACCGCATTCATTCAGTTCAGCTCCAACTCCAATTGAAGCAGCGAATTGGATTGCCCATTTAGAGAAGATCTTTGACGTGTTGGGGTGCTCTGATAACCAGAGAGTGTTGTTGGATGCTTACAAATTAGATGGGGATGCGCAGAGATGGTGGAAAGCTATAAAAGCAACAAAGGGTGAAAGATTCGTAGAGACACTTACTTGGACAGAATTTTGTGATGTTTTTTATCAGCAGTATTTCTCAGCTGCTGATAAGGAGGCATATGGTAGGGAGTTTTTGTCTATTCAACAGAAGGATGACGAATCCATCACCGACTTCATGACAAGGTTCACCAGGTTGGCAGGTTTTGCGGGAACTTCAGCAGGGACTGCAATAGAACAGGCCGAGAAATTTAAGTGGAAAATTCACTATAAGTATCGTCAACATCTCATTAACACCAAGTTTGAGGATTTGTCGGCAGTGGCTAATGCAGCCAAGAATATCGAAATGGAACAACAAGACTTCCAAGCTTCTAAACCGGAAGGAAATCGGAAAAAGGATAGAGATGACTAACAGGGTCAAGTTTTGGGTCAGCAAGGGAAGAAACAGGGCGGTCAGTGGAATAGGAACCGAAGTGGTCAACAAAGACAGAATCAGGGTTGTTACCCAGGGTCAGCAAGTGGGGGTAACCCTAATTTTATTCCAATAGCTCCATGTGCTACTTGTGGGGCTAATCATCCTGAGAGACCATGTTATAGAGTTACCGGTGCATGTTTCTTATGTGGGCAGATAGGTCACTTTGCCAAGGATTGTACCGGACCACGTGGTAATGGTGAAGGCAATAATGGTGGCAATGTCGGTCAACGCAATGGTGGACGGGTGTTTGCTTTGGCAAATAATCAGGCGGCAGGTGCGCCAGGTACAGTTTTTAGCGCTTCTTTAATTGGCAGTCGTGAGTGTCTATTTTGTTTGATAACGCTTTTACTCATTCAATTGGTACGCATTCTTTTGTTCGGCATCATGGTATGTCATCTTAATTCTTAGGTTCTGATATGCTTATTGCTACTCCGATGAGGATTTCTGTTGTTAGCTTTAACTGGTATCGAGGATGTTCTATTAGATTTGGAGATGAAATTCGTAGGGGTTTGACAATGGGTATGCACAATTTTGATGTGAGATTTGAGTTAAAAGTTAACTTAGTCCGTTCGATAAGATTCAGAAGGAACTTTCTTGTGAAGAGCAATCTGAAGCGATTTTAGATCGTTAAGAGCGAATTATTAGGAGAAAAACGTTTCCATTTGTTATGATTTTGTGGAAGAAACATTCGAAACAGGAAGTTACTTGAGAATATAATTCAGATTCTATTCGAACAGAGTATTCACATCTTTTTAATAGTTAGGTTCGTCCTATTCTTTTGAATCCGGGGACAGAATCCTTTTTAAGGGGGAAGTAATGTAATACCCACCCTTCTTTTTCTTTCTTTCTTTCAATAGTCCCACATCGCCCCTTCTCAAAAGTTCCTTCCCTTCCTTAGCCTATAAATATGACTTTACCCCTTTCCTTTTAATACACTAACAAAAAAAAGACCTCCCATTGTGATAAATGACTTTTTTGTGTGAGGGTTTTTTAAGTAAGAACCTCCCTAGTTAAATATTTTATTTTCTTATTTGGATTTTGGGTATTGATATAAGCCCAAATTTCTTTTGGTTTTCTTTGGAGACAGTGGATCTCTTCATAATTTCGGGTATGTTTCTTTTTCTTTTCTTGTGTATTTATTTTCTGCATTATTATTTTTATGTTGTAGCTTTAATTATTTAGTTAATTTGTTAGTTTTGCATTATTATTATTTGTAGCCTTAATTGTTTAGTTTTGCATTAGTAGTATTATTTTGTAGCTTTAATTATTTAGTTTGTTAGTTTTGCTTTATTATTATTATTTGTTATTTGTAACTTTAATTTTTGTATGTTATTTAGTTTATTAGTATATATATTTGTGGTATATCTTTGTTAGTAATTAGCATTTTGGGATAATAAATTTTTTTTTTTGTAACGTTAGAGTTTTGACATAATATATTTGTTTATAGTAGAATTAAAAATAGAATGAATATTTTTGTAAATACACTTATATGTATTTTGGAGGGAACAAGAAATATGTTAATTATTAATATATTTTATACTATGTATTACCATGCTCAGAATATTTTTGGTAAAATTAAATGATTTCAGATTCGTCAAAGAGATGTAAAACTTAATTAATTATAGTACTTAATAAAAATGTGTTATTTTTGTGAATAGATTGAATTGGGCAAGTCTAACAAATTGCAATTATAATTGTGGGTATTACATCGCTTATTCCAGGTACGGATTCCGTACTCTTTCAGCGATACTTATTTAATTTTAATTTGTTTGTTTTGTCTCTCAATTAGAATTCAGATAGTATTTCGATATATTATTCATAGTCAAATGCTTATGATATAATTGTTTGGTTCTAGATATTCGAAAATTCATAACTTGTACTCTTTGGACTTAGAGAGCATGTCTAGTATTTATTTTGATTTTGTAGAAACGTACATGCTAATATATTTTGAGGGCTTTGTGTCGATTCGTTTCAGTTTAGCATGTGCGTATTAGAACCCCTTTTGTTTGTATTGTGTCACATGTATTGTGACATAATATTTTTGTTAGAATATACCGTAGGGTATACCTGAGCTATAACCACCTGTGGGGGTACCACAGGCATGTCCTCTTGGCACCGAGGCATGACACTTCCGTGGCAGTGTGATTAGTCCACGGCGTCTCCATTTTGTGTGCTCCGATGAGAGTTGGCCAATTGGTGTTTTGTTGTGGGAGGCGTATGGGTCGACCCTAGTTTTCTGTTTTGTTCTGCGGTTTGGTGTTGTTTGTGCCAAACACACCTTCCGATTTTGCATACATCTGGATTGCGCAGTCCGATGTATGTTTCTGTTCTGTTTTGTTCTGAGCTCGGTATGAAATCACCCCAGCCATTTGATTCAGCCTATTATGTTATTCAGATTAGTTCAGTTCAGTTGGTTTTGTTATTCATTTTAGTTCTTATTTTCTTGCACTCTATATTCGTACTGGGCATTTGGCTCATGCTGTGTTTTTCTTCCGGCAGGTAATCAGGGGGAGCAAGGGCATGTGTGAAGAGAGCTTCCTTTTATGTAAATATTTTAGATATTTTGTTTAGGGCTTAATATTTTAGTTTTTAGTATTGTGGTAATACTCAGACCGTGTTTGAGCCAGTTGGCAATTATCTATTTAGACTATTCGGTTTCATATTCAAGCTTTTGATTCCAATTTATTAATTCTGTTATGTTCTGTGCGTAACCTCTATTTCCAGTTCGGGAAGGGGGTGTTACAATGTCTGTTATCTTGCTAAACAGACTAGAGTACCTTTTCCTCTTAGTGACTCTCATAGTCAGGTTAAATTTGAGCTTATTCATTGTGATGTATGGGGGCCATACAAACATTCTACTCATGGCAATTGTACTCAGTTTTTGACTATTGTTGATGATTTCTCTAGATGTACTTGGGTATTTTTATTTCAGAATAAGTCACAAGTTCCCATTCTTCTTAAAAACTTCATTTCTCTTGTTAATACTCAATTTGATTGTTCTGTTAAAGTTCTTAGATCTGACAATGGAACAGAATTCATTAACAAAGATGTTAATTCTCTGTTAACTTCACTTGGCATCATTCATCAGACAAGTTGTGTTTACACACCTCAGCAAAATGGCATTGTAGAAAGAAAGCATAGACATTTACTGAATATGGCAAGAGCTTTAAGATTTCATTCTTATCTTCCTATTTCATTCTGGGGAGATTGTCTTTCGACTGCAACTTATCTCATAAATAGGATACCAACTAAAATTCTTCAGGGAAAAACTCCTTATGAATTTTTATTTGGTTGTTCACCCAGCTATCATCATTTAAAAGTGTTTGGTTGTCTATGTTTTGCCACAAACATACATAATCATGATAAGTTTGCCGCTAGATCTTCAAAATGTGTTTTCTTAGGATATCCATATGCCAAGAAGGGGTATAGGGTTATGGATTTAAAAACCAAAAAGTGTTTTGTAACCAGAGATGTTAACTTTATTGAACACATCTTTCCTTTTCAATCTCATACTCCTTCAACTTCTGATAATATTCCAATTTTTCCATCTCTACCATTCACATTTCATAATACTGATGATGACAATTCTGGTACTATGCCATCTGATTCTGCTATTGAGAATGTCACCTCAAATGATTCTGCTACCAATCATTAACTTGAATCTCAAACAGAAGCACATTTTCCTTCTTCCAGACCTACAAGAACAAAACAGATTCCAGCTAAATTTCATAATTTTACTGGTTTGCCTTCTTATCTTATAAATGCCAATATCTGTCAGTCTCACAATCTTGACTTAACTGCTACTCCTTATTCCATTAGCAATTTTATATCATATGACAGATTTACACCTACCTATGTTCAGTTTCTAGCAGCAACTGCTCTAATTTCTGAACCAACAACATACACTCAAGTTGTTAAAGACAATAATTGGTGCAAGGCCATGATTACTGAAATTACAGCTCTAGAAGATAATCATACTTGGGATATTGTTTCTCTTCCCCCAAATAAAAAGGTGATTGGATGTAAATGGCTGTATAATGTCAAATACAAACCAGATGGATCAGTTGATAGATATAAGGCCAGACTAGTAGCTAAAGGATTTACACAAACTGAAGGCTTGGATTACTTTGAAACATTCGCTCTAGTGGCCAAAATGACCACTGTGAGAGTTCTTATTGCTGTGGCTGCTTTAAAAGGATGGTCCTTAACTCAAATAGATGTCACTAATGCTTTCTTACATGGTGACCTTAATGAGGAGGTCTATATGCAATTACCTCATGGTTTTCTTTCTGCAGATAGCATTTCTAATACACACCTCACTCTTGTTTGCAAGCTCAACAAATCTCTCTATGGTCTTAAACAGGCTCCAAGACAATGGTTTCTAAAGTTTTCTTCAGCTTTGAAATCATTTGGATTCATGCAATCATACAATGATAATAGTCTGTTCACATATACATCTTCTGCTGATTATGTTGCTGTTTTGGTTTATGTTGATGATATTCTGATTACTGGAACAAATTCTTCTCTAATTTTTCAAGTAAAACAGTTCCTTAGCAGTTGGTTCAAGATCAAAGATTTAGGTTCTTTGAAATACTTTCTTGGTATTGAGGTTGCTAGATCAGATTCAGGCATTTATCTCAATCAAAGAAAATATGTGCTGGATATTCTGAAAGATACTAGTTTGACTGCAGCTAAACCATCTAAAATTCCTATGCAACAACATCATACTTTGCTGGATTCATCTGATAATTTGTTGTCTGAGTCTGATATCAGTACTTATAGAAGACTAGTGGGCAGACTAATCTATCTAACCATCACAAGACCAGACATTGCTTATTCAGTGCATGTCCTAGCACAATTTTTATCTAAGCCTACATCTGTGCATCTTCAAGCTGCCTATAAACTAGTGAGATATCTTAAGCAGGTTCCTGGTATGGAGTTATTATACTCTGCAATTTCTTCTACTACAGAGATTACTCTTACTGCTTTCTGTGACTCTGATTGGGGAGGTTGTAAATCATCAAGACAATCTCTGACTGGTTATTGTGTTCTTTTGGGGAATTCTCTCATCTCTTGGAAAAGTAAGAAACAATCTACCGTGTCTCGCTCTTCAGCTGAAGCAGAATATAGATCCATGGCTGATACATGTTGCGAAATCACACGGTTACTTTCATTACTTCAGGATTTTGGCATTCTGAATCTAACTCCAGTACCCTTGTTTTGTGATAATAAGTCTGCTTTATACATTGCTTCCAATCCAGTTTTTCATGAAAGGACTAAGCATATTGAAATAGATTGTCATCTAGTTAGAGAGAAATTACTTAAAGGTGTTATTATCACATCTCATATTTCAACCACACAGCAACCTGCTGATTTGTTTACTAAATCCTTATCATCTGATCAAATTCTCTTCTTAACTGCCAAGTTGGGAGTATGTAATTTGTTTCATACTTCCAACTTGAGGGGGGATGTTAAGCATATCAAGACTAACGATGATGATGATGATGAAGTCAAGAAGGTGCAGACTCAATGTACGCAGAAGGTCTGATGTGCTGAAGCAGGATTGATATTGAGAAGCATGTTTAGCTTAGGCTTGCTCTTTATATTTGTTTCTGTAAGGAGGCTATTTTAGTCTTTTGTTAGTAGTTAGTTTGGGGTATCTTAGTCTTTTCACAGTTTCTTATTTCTGGTACTCAAATATTATAAGAGTCATGCTTAGCTTCAGTGTAAGTATGATTAAGGAAATAAGAAATTCAGTTGCTTTGATGTTATTCTGGAATTATCATGCTCTAAGGTAGTAAATTTGGTAGTCAATTTATAGTGGGTGTCTTTTTGGGTGTGGACAATTGGATCTTTTGAATGTGGTCGATTTGGTTAAGGTTTTGGCTATGCCAGGCTATTTTGCATGTCCCTGTTATATATTTTGCATGCTCTGTTATCATAGTCTCAAGTGGAGGCACTATTCTATATCGTTCATGTCCCCTGTGATTTTTCATCATATGCATTTTAATATCTATGCTATACACCTTATTTATCATTGATTATTTGATTGTCTTATGGTCTTGCACAAAATTATTCAGCCATATATATACACCAAACATGGCCATCAAACACGCGCATGCACATTAGCGGGAGAGGAGGCATCACGTGCCCACACACGTGATGATCTTCATGTTTTATTTCTAAAATTAGTTGGGGAAAATACTACCTTAAAGAAAGTGGTTCACATACATCAAAAACTTTGATCTCATTATCTGACATTTTTATTTATTTATCCCCACTTTGATCTCGGAAGCTAGGCAGAAGTAAACTGGCTCAATATAAATCAGAACCTTGATTTGTGATTTTGGTATTCTACATAACGAAATTTTGTTCTTTTAATTTGGTGAAATTGTAAAATTACTTATTAGTTATGTTTGTGATTTTTGTTGAATTTTTGTCAACTTGACCCGTCATTGGACTTAATTTATAAATAAAACATTGAACTGATTTTTTTTACAATCACGTCACTGTACTGAATTTGTTTTAAAAAAAGTAAAGTTTCCGTCAATTTTTTTTAACCATTTAACATAAAAATTACGTGACAGTATTAAATATATTTTTCATCATTCAACTGGAGGTCAATTTACAGTTGCATCACAAAAAGAAAAAAATAAATAATAATAATAATAATAATAATAATAATAATAATAATAATAATAATAATAATAATAATAATAATAATAATAATAATAATAATAAGCTCTCCGTTATACAAAAAAAGAAAAACAAGATTAGTTTTGCTTTTTAAAAATTAATTTGGGTTATTTTAAAAAATAAATTTGATTTAACAACAACAACAATAATAATAATAATACCCTCTCCGTTAACCCAAAAAAAAAAATAAAAAGATTAGTATTTCTCTTTAAAAATTAATTTGAGGTATTTCAAAAATAAATTTTGATTTAATAATAATAATAATAATATGCTCTCCATTACACACACAAAGAAATTAGTTTTTCTTTTTTAAAAAAAGATTTTTTTTTATTATTATTAAATCAAAATTTATTTTTAAATACCTCAAATTAATTTTTAAAAAGCAAAACTAATCTTTTTTTTTCTTTTTATTGTGAAACAGATAAGGTATTAGTATTATTATTATTATTATTATTATTATTATTATTATTATTATTATTATTATTATTATTAAATCAAAATTTATTTTCAAAATACATCAAATTAATTTTTAAAGAGTGAAACTAATCTCTCTTTTTTTGTGTAACGGATATGTTGTTATTATTATTATTATTATTATTATTATTATTATTATTATTATTATTATTATTATTAATCAAAATTTATTTTTAAAATACCTCAAATTAATTTTTAAAAAGCAAAACTAATCTTCTTTTTTCTTTTTATTGTGTAACGGAGAGGGTATTATTATTATTATTGTTGTTTTTTTTGTTGTTTTCTCTTTTAGTGATGCAACGGGAATGGACTTCCAGTTTAATGATGAAAAATCTATTTAATACTGTCACGTTATTTTTTTGTTAAATGATTAACAGTCATTGACGAAAACTTCACTTTTAGTAAAAAATTAAAATAAAATAAAAATCAATACAATTATGTGATTGTAAGAAAAAAAGTTCAATGACGTATTTATAAATTGTGGTCGAGTACAATGGGAAAAAAATGATTTAACCCGCCCACAGTATTACATACAGTGATGAGAATGTACTTTTATTTTTTGAAATTGATATTTTTACAAAAAAAATTGATAGTTCTCCAAGACTTTTCTCACATTAATAGTAGATGAGACTTACATTTATGAGAGTAAGTCCTTGAGAAAATATCAAATTTTGCTTGTAAAAATAGTAATTCTCTTTTTTTTTTTTTTACACTAATGGATCTCACTAAATAATATATTTAGCCTTGACTTTATATATTTTAACTTATTCTTTTGGGGACAAAAAAAATTATATATTTAGCCATCATTTTGAGGACGTAAGAAGTATCATATATTATAATTTAAAAATTATATAGATGTTGTTTTCAATAAAACCGAGCATCCCAAATGCAAAAGTACAAAAAAAAGAGGACATAATTTTTTTTAGCGACGTTTGTATTTGTCAAATCAAGGAAAATGAAAAACAATTCACCAAGTGGTCCGCAGTTTGCGCTAATGGCATTTATTGCAATAGTCAAACATTCTGATGGCGGGCAAGAAACCGTCACTAAAAGCACCTAAATGTATCACAAAAAATAAACGTTTACTAACACAACTAAATGCCATTGCACCACTCCATTGCACAACTAAACCGTCACTAGAGTACTGAACTGTATTTGGACCAGACTCCACTCCATTACACCATTAACCAAATTTTCCTTAATACACATTTAGAAATATAATATTATTTTCGAGATACAACAATATATTTGTCGTAAATAATTATATCAATGTTTGAGCAATCTATATATATTTTTCTGTCTCCATATATTTTTCAGTCCCCGTATATTTGGATAGTTGGATGCATGCTTGTACACCCTTCACTCTCAACTGAACAAAAGAAAGAAATTGTTGATCTTAGGAGCAGCATTTGAATGATCGAATGATTCGAATCTTATCCAATCATACATGGATTTATAGTCGTCAAATTATACAGATATAGTAGCAGTATACTGCACGGGATCTTATTCTTGATTCTTAAATTTTATTTTTATATTTTATTAATATTGCATGACATCTCATTTTTAATTCTTAAATTTTATATTTATTTTTTATTAATAATTTTTATAATATTTTGAATAGAGTAAGTAATATTACTTTTGACTTAAAATGCTATTTTGGTTTTTATATGTTAATATTTTGAACTTTTTTCAAATTTTATTTATTAACTATTTATTTTTAATGATAAAATTTTTATTTTATTAAAATTTGTATTCTTTAAGTTCATTTTTTGTACATATTTTTTTATGATTTAGATCTCTTGATATTTTTTGAGCTATCTATATTCAAATTTCTTATTATGAAATAAAGATATTTTGTACTAATAATTATGCATTAAACATGAACTTTTTTTTACTTTCAATTCAAAATATTTTGAGACCCTTTCATGCGAGTAGCCTGCAAGCAATGCAATATAGTATAAATAAATAATTTATTTAACAATAAAGCTCAACTATAAACTATATAAATATTATATTTCGTTTTTAACAATAAATTAAGCAATAGTGGTGATTAACACATTAAATACTATATTATAATATACGAAGTTATTGTAAGGGTGATTCAATAGATTGAGATATATAACATACCAAGTTAACGGAGAGATTGAAAATTATCTGTGTGTTTTATCACTAATAAAATTAATTACATGGTAATATATATATATATATATATATATATATATATATATTAACTTGGTTCAATGACATACCCCCTTAAAGAGCATAATAAGCATTCCCTCTTTAGCGACGGACTCGGCGACGGTTTGGTCCGTCACTAAAGTTTTTAGCAATGGACAACATATCGCAATGGACAAACATATAGCGACGGACAAATCTATGGTTACAGACCAAACCGTCGTAAGGTCCGTCGCTAAAGGGGGTATGCTAGGTATGTCCTTTAAAGAAGTATGCTATTGAACTTTACTCATATATATATATATATATATATAGATGGGTTAGTTTTTGACCTAATGTAGAAAAAATATTTTTTGACTTAAAATAGGATAAGTAATATTGTAGGAAAAATAAATTTTACGAACAGAAAAAATAGGAGGACAAAAAAAAATATAGGATGAACTAAATTATCTATTTAGTTAAAGTATAGATATATAATACTTCTAGGTTATGTTTGTTTGCAAAAATTATATTTGGGATTGGACTAATTACCTTAATTTAATCATTTGATGGGAGATTATTAATCTCTTATTAATTTCAATTTTTAAATAAAATAACAAGTTAATATTAAGTAAAATGATTTAATGAAAAAAAAGAGAGTCAAAGGCCGAACAAAAAAAAATAAAATAAAGGACAAACCAAGCCAAAAAGAAAAAATAAGGACGAACTAGATTATTTATTTAATTGTAGTATAAATTTCGCTGTAGAGTTATGCAATCTTTATCCACATTAACTATCGAGAGGAATGTAACAACTCTAGGCTTAATGCATGAACCAGCTATAATTTGCAGTCACAATATCTGAAAAAGAGAATAAGTTGTATAAAAATTGCTTATAAATTGGTATTTTTACACTATTTAATATTATTACATAATCTGTTAAAAGAATAAAAATTTCTTGATATTCTCTAAAAATATAAAGTTGTTTAATTTCTATTGGATATTGTAAAAACACTAACATCTCTAGCAATGAATTCATAGACTAAATATAGTCTAGGATTTAACTTTCTTCTCCAGCAGATATATTAAATATAGTCTCAGACTATATTTGAAACCCTTAAAAGACTAAATCTAGGAACTAGATAGTCCATGAACTATAAATTTAATTATATTTAAATGGGAGAGTAGAAGGATGATCGGAGTTTTTTTGAATTTATTGATTATTTTAATTTTTTTATATTATATATCACAGGATAGTCCATCTGTTGGAATGATTGAAAATTAAAGGATACTTGCTGATGTCATATGAACTAAATATAATTCATGGGATAGTCCATCTGTTGGAGATACTCTAATTTATATACAATCTGTATAAAATTGATTCTCATTTGAAAATATGTACACAGGGTTTGGAAAAACATTTAATTAAGCTACTAGTTGAGTTACAGGTCAGATCAGAAGCAATCCATATATTCGTTAATCAACATAAAATAAAATAATTTTGTATGCCTAAATACCTTTTACATTCATTTCGAAATTTTGCTCATGGGACACAAGTGAAATTATTGATCTTAGAAGTAACAAATTGTCAAACCAGATTGTTTTAAAATGGCATCTCAATGGTCGAATCTTATCCGAGCCCCACCTGTCAAAACTAAGGAATATTTATATTTAAAGATAGTATATATCCACAAATGGAGATAAGGGTTATTGCCACAATATGGTGCCTAATTAGACACTGATATATTTTGAAATATTTATCAACCGAAAGTGGTACGTACACGTAACTGGAGATAGCAACAAAAATACGACCACCAAATTATAAAATTATTATTGACTTCTATTGAGACTAATGACGAACAACATTACTCTTGGTTCTGTTGGTCTCTAAAGTAGCTACATAAAACATTGTTAAGGAATGCACAAAATTCAATGGAACAAAATGTAGCTCACATAAGAGAGAAAAATAGTACCAAAAAAAAAAACTTTGTTTTCCTCCATATATACATGGGTTGAATGACACTTCTTTCCCTCTAAGTTGTCATCTACTTTTAAAGTTGTCTCTAAAGTTCATTTTTCGTCAATTAGGTCCTTAAAGTGACATTTTTTGTCGATTTGACTGTAACCCAACATTAAAATTGATCCGATCCATTTTTTTATGGGCAAAAGTGCCTTTATCAGAATCAATGTTATAAAAGAAACGGAATCGACAAAAAATGTCACTTTAAGGAAGACTTTAAAATTAAAATGGATGGCAACTTGAAGGGACAGAAGTGTCATTCAACATTTTTTACATGTGGTGTTTATCCTTGTCTTTAGCGAGTAAAAAAAGTGTATGGATAACAATTCTCTATATTATAATGCTTGTAGTTTGTATCATGATTACCAAGCGAATTAAACGAACAATGATTTCAGGCATCATAACTAAGTCATATATATCTAAGGTTGTGTTCTGAAAATATTAAGATACTCCCTATACTTAAAACACGATTGAGTTAACTCATGGTATCCATACAACACAAATGATAACCCTTTGTGATAATATATACTCCATTTATCCCATAATAAACGTCTTAATTTGATTTTCATGGTCAAATTAACAATTTTTGAAATTAATAAATCGTTAAAAAAATTCAAGATATACGCTAAGAAATTATAATCATAATAACCTACAAAGAATGTACTATTAATGTCAAGTTGCGTAATTTAAAATTTCTGTATAAATATTTTTAATTATTTATATTAAAAATGGTCAATTTGACCACTAAAGTCAAACTATGACGTTTATTATGGGATGGAGGGAGTATGTCTTACAAGTTGTCAAATTATATACTTATAAAAAGTTGAGTCTACTTAAACAAATAAATATTGTATTTGAAAAATAGGTTTGATAATTTTAAAATTCAAAGAACTACATTTTTTGCTAATTAAAAAATTAATGAAAAAATTAATAAAAATAAAGAACTTCATTTGAACATAATTGTAATATATAAAAGTCAAATTGTAATTTATATTTAAGTCTAAATAAAATAAAAAGGTGATCTTCATTTCATCATAATATCAAGTACAAGATAACAAAATAACAAACCAAAATAAAAAGAATTTCAGTTAATTAAGTTGGGTCATGGTGCTTTAAGCTATATTTATTGTTGCCCCATAAAATTTATGTAATATGATTGTCCATGTTTAGGCTCAAGGGGACGAGATATTAAATTGTTTATATTAAGTTACCAAACTTGCTATCAAGGTATTAACGAAGATATATATAAACTTTTGGGTTACCTTGTTGTGACTTAAGATAACCTAAGTTGATACTCTTGATGAAACGATGACAGATTGAATCTTGATCTAAATTTCTGGTGGATCTAGACAGTTACATATGTATTAGAACGATGACCTTTCATTTGATAGTAAATTTTTGGTTGAATGACACTTCGGTCCCTCCAAGTTGCCTCCCACTTTTAAAGTCATCCCTAAAGTTCATTTTTTTGTTGACTATGTTCCTTTTAGCACATTGATTCTGATAAAGACACTTTTACACTTTTACACTTTTAGCACATGGATCAGGTCAATTTTTTGGTCAAGTTATAGTCAAATCAGGTAAAAGGAACATAATCGACAAAAGACCTAATTGACAAAAAATGAAGTTTAGGGACAATATTAAATGTGGGTTGCCACTTGGAGGACAGAAGTGCCATTTAGCTTATATACATGCATACATTTATAGGATATACTAGTGTGTGTGTGATAGACATAAATTTTGTCTTTCTCCACATTAACTATCAAAAGGAGTGTGATAGACCACCTAGTCTCAGTAATTAAACCTAAAATCCATATGTACTTTGGATTAATTGTCATGACAAATCTTTATCCAAGCCTCACTTTTCAAAAGGGAAGGAATATTTGAATATAACATCCACGAAATGAAGACAAGAATTATTGCTACAATAAGATGACTAATCTAACATTCTGCTGTGTTATAAATATAGCCTCTCAAAGAGGGTTTTGGCATCGATAAATCAACGAAAAAACATGCAACAAATCAAGAACTACAAATTTCATATTGAGAAGATGGCACAACTAGTGAAGCTCGATGACATCAAGTCAATATGGGCTCAAGGTGTTGGAGCTCAAAACTTGTAAGACAAAGAGGTAATAAATTCATGCACGTGCTACCTTTGTCATTTAATAACTAATTAATCCAAACTTTATTCACTAGTATTCTATACATCTATAATACTTTGTTATTTTTAGTGTTACGTGACAATTCTGACTGCAAAAGAACTCTCAATTACTTGGGGTTCAGATACTCGTTATTGGAAGTGGATTCCTGTTAGACCCTTGTTGACATAACATAGGATTTGACTCGATGGTTAGTAGGACGGTGAACCAAGACTGGGTTTTGGCACTCAAATGGCAAGGCAACGGTTAAACTAGTATATCCAGGGGATATACATTATGGTTGGCTAAGCACACTCGACGTCTGTTAGTGGCACGTTGGATATTTTCTTAAGTGCTACTATAGGGGAGGGGTGGTCTGTGCAATCCACCTGGGTCATGGGCAGGTTGTAATGGCTGAAGCATGGGGCATGTTTGGGCATTGTTGAGCTCCCTTAACGACAATGCCAACATACAGATCGACGGCTTGGATCAAGGAGTAGCTAATATTGAATATGGGCAACATGCGGGATGCGTGTGCGCAATGGCACGCACGTTTTGCACTTATGGTTAAGCATTGAAGGAAATGAGTGGGATCAATGGTGTGTTGAGATGGGGCAACGTTTGATGGCGGCTAAGAAGACCAAGACTTGACGGCCAAGGTGTTGGCAACAATCGGTGCATGGCATGGACTGATGCTCAGCATGCAAGACTGATGCATGTAAGATGGGCTGGTGTGCATAGTTGGTTTGGACTGCGACTTGGGTTGGGTCAAGTAGCAGTTGAGATGCAGTTTGATGTGTCCAGATTGTACAAAACAACGGGGGCAATGTGTCAGGAAGTAGTGGCAGCAATTGAGAACAACATGCAAACAAATTGTAGGCAGTTATCAGTAGTGGGCAGTTGCTGGATAACAGTTTGTAGTGCTGAAGACCCATTTATACGTGACATCAGTTGGGGCTAGCATACAGAGCAGTTGTGGGCAGTTACCTATAATGGGAAAGTGGCTTGACAACAGTTTGCATTGATGGGAATCAAATATGCATGGCTAAGAACTTGGAGGCACTAGTTGGAAGTTATTTGTCATGGGCAGTTGGGGAATTGCCACCTCTTTGTTGGCAGCACCTTATTGGCGCAGACCTCTTGACAGTTAGAGGTATAAACTGACCATGTAGCTATATATATGTGTAATGCTGGTGCACAAATATAGAGAGATATACAATATAATGTGTGAGATCAGGAGTTATTGCTTGGTGCACACTCTATGGGAAATACACTAACTAGGCATAGGGTTGTCTAGTGTGAGTAAGCCTTTAGGCTGAGTCCTTATATTGATGGTGTTCAATAAAGGTTGGGTGTTTAACCTGTAAATCATGGGTTGTCCATTGTTGCTTACTTATAATTGTGTCTTCGTTCAATATTACACACATACGGGTTGGGGTGCAATCATACACGAGGGACTGTGTAAGTATCATAAACAAACCAGTGGTATGTGTGCTGTTCGACATAAATAGTGCTACTGGTGCTGTTTAGGGGTTGGCTGAATAGTTGTGCGAGATAGACCAGGCCATCATAATGATAAAATTTGGGGCAAACCTTGACCCCTGTGACAATTCCCATGATCGAGAAAATTAGGTAACTATATGAAACGTTTAATCAACATTAAAGCTATGGTTCACAAATCAATCCAATTAAGCCTTGAAATTGGAATTGATTGTCAATATTAACTAATTAAATTTTAATTATATGATATTACAAATGTGCTTTCATTTCGAATCTAACACTTATAATTGGGTTGTCAAACATATATAGTGTAAAGATATTATTTGTGTAAGGCAACATGCACATTGACGCAACGAAAGAATCACAAGAATTCTCATCAAAACTTTGAAATCAGCAAGGTTATATAAAAATCATAAAACAATCGCCAGAACATCTGACAAATTAATAATAATGAGACTTGCTAAATAATAATAAATCAAAAGGACTAGTTATGTTACCTAAACCCTAATATCTAACATCTCTATAAATGGCAAAATATAAATTATAACAAACCTTGACCGATCTTCCTCCGTGGCATGTTTTAAAATATTTATGAACTACTAAAAGTGGTACATCAAAACCGGGGATAACCAACAAAACTTTAAATCAAAACTTTATTCTAAACTTGCTCCAAAATAAACTCACCTTAAGAATCAAATAAAAAAATTCTGATTCCCCAACGTTCATTTTGTAGCTGCAAGCCTCTAGATGTTGCTGAACTAATTGAAGTATGCTGGCTAGAAATTGATGGCAAATATGCGGCTGACAAGCTCATCGGTGGAACAAAGTACCGAGTTGATTTTGTGGTGAAGCTGAAAATGGTCCCATGACCCTTAAACTTACTCGCCCCAATGGATCCGTGGAGGAGCACAAGGAGGATTTGGAGAAAAAGCCAAAGAATGAATGGATACAACTCAAGGTAGGGGAATTTACAAAAGAACTCAAGTGTGGATGTGATATTCAAGAGGTTAAATTCTCTCTCAATGGGAATGATGGCACTACTTGGAAGAATGGTCTAGTTGTCATTGGTGCTTCTATCTATCCATGTTGGTAAATCTCCAATAAATATATATCTACTAAACAAATTAACTGTCAACTGTTTGCAGTTATTATTGGAATATGAATCTATAATATAAAATAGAGCGGCTCAAATCCCAAGGTTTCAACATCTAACGACCTCAAATCAATTTAGGCTTCAACATCTAACAGTTTAAAATCATTTGGGGCTTCAACATCCAACGATCACTAATCTATCTCTCATTCCCCCCCCCCCCCTAATTTAACATCTTTTTTTCAAAAATTTATCCACTCACATTTTCCTCCCAAATCAAATTCACCCCTACACTGTAATAATAATAATAATAATAATAATAATAATAATAATAATAATAATAATAATAATAATAATAATAATAGTAATAGTAATAGTAACAGTAATAATAATAATAGTTATAGTAATAATAATTATAATTATAATACTACTACTACTACTACTACTACTACTACTACTACTACTACTAATAAATTATTATTATTATTATTATTATTATAAAAAAAATTACATGTAAACAACATAGGTCATCCTTTTAGCATTGACGCCCTTTTACTGTTTTTCGGGTATTGCGGTCGTTATGTTTTCACATACAAATTGATTTGGGTGGGAAATCATAGGGACAGTTCAGATTCATTCTAATTGATTTATAAGTTATTTTATGTTGTAAAGAGTCTTTAGGTAATAGAGTATTTTTGAAATTTTAATCTACGTCGTGCCTTTATGCACGAACAATTACACGTCATCTCTTTGGTGTTTTTGCTGGCTATATTGAGAGCAACTATTGTAGTAGGCTCTGACTCATGGTATGAGAATCTTTTGTCCAATTTCAAGAAAAAAAATATAGAGGAAAAAATATTATGATGACGACTTTTTTGTTTGGACTTAGATGGCTCATTTTATATTTTTGGGTATATATGCAAAAGTCTTTATTTTGAATTTTTACATATATTTTTTTCCCTCATTGGATCCCATCAAATGACTTGCAGTACTACCATTTTTCCGCAGGAAATACTGTTTATGGATCATATTGATCGATAGTTAGAGATATTAGAAGAAAATAAATGCTATCAAACTTCGCATTCCGTTTTGTCAATAAAGAAAATGTGTGTAGGATATTCGAAAATACTATATTACACAAATTTGAGCCCGCTATCATCAATCAATTAATTGTTCAAGCTTGCCAAGAACTAATTTTAAGTTGGGAATGAGTAGCACACTAATGTTTGCCTAAAAAAGAAACTATAATTGGATTGAGTATCAATCTTTTTGTATTAATGGTTAGACTCTCAGTTCTATTATGGAACTGAGAGTCCACAACAATTTTAAATTTTTCAATCTAGAAATATTGGATACAGTACTCAACTGTTATATTAGTTGTGCCATACCTTAAGGTACGAGTTATCCCTCGTCCCCAATAATATATGTACTAAATAAATTAACGGTTAACTGTTGGCAGTTATTGGAGTGTAATAAATAAATCACTTACCTATTTGGTGGTTTAAACTTATATATAAAAGTTGTGAAATACTTTTTGTTCTTGTTTTCAGAATCCGATTTTCAGTTTAAAAAACTATGGTTAATTCTCTAAAAATATTGTAGTTATATATCATTTGTATGATAAGGAATATATATATATATAAATAAATAATTGTATCCTAACAAAGTAGACCCTTGTTCTTTAATCAACCCTTATAACTAGTTCGATTGATCAAAGGACATATCTTTGTAGAAAGTCTCATATTCTCAAGAACAAAGTCATCATTAATTCCTAATGGTTTTATGAAGTTTAAATCTAGCTAAGTCAACAACCAGTACTGAAGGGATACTCGTTTCATATACTGCTTTAGATAAATTTCATATCTACTTAGTTACAATCATTATATTAAAATGTGAAACTGAAGGCTAGAATGATCGGACAAGAATTGATGATTCCTATCCACAATTCTTTTTTGTGTCAACCAAATGCGAAAGGCATACGAACAAGCACATGCAATGCTGTCTCACCATTGCCTTCTTTATTGCTATCTTTAGCAACTATAATATTTTGAACTTCCGTGACAGATGTAGTCCGAATTTATATGCATAAATAAATATTGAATTACATCTTATATGTGTTATGGAATTTTCATGTGTGTTTATTTTTGTGTGTCGTTTTAAGAATCCAACTTAAACAATTATTAGAAAAATAAATGTAAAATTTTTGAAAACCTAAAACTAGGGTTTGGAGAAAACCTAAACCCTAATTTTAGAAACCCTAAGGTTTGAACCCTAAGGTTCAAACCCTAAATCCTAGAAAGTACTATTCATAAATACGCGTATAAATACAAAAATTATACGGATAGAATACGGAAATAATACGATAATAATACGAAAATTATACAGTATAAATACGAAAAAGTCAACTATGAATAGTAATAGTGAATTATGGTAACTAGTAAAATTAAACCTAATCTAAGTAAAATTAATTGGTGAATTAAGAAACTAATTTACCAAACAAGTTGCTAGTTTATTTAATGACTAAACCAACCTTGAACCAAGCTTGGTAAAAGACCATGACTACCCCTCAAATAAATAGTTAATTGACCAACCAAACAAGCCCTAGAACTATTCATTTGGCAGGCTAAGTGTTAGACTAATTTGAAGCTAACATGTGTAAATTGTCGTGTCACCAAAAATGTGATCATTTCAAGCATTGAATGGCTTTAATGGAGCATAATGGCCGACCAAATGGGGGGGGAATTAATGTGATGATCAAATTGATATTTTGATTGCACATTTTCACTTTTATACCTTGGCAAACTATAAGTCCATACCTTAGTTAATTACACTTGCCTCCTACCCTTGGTTTTCCTATAAATAGCAAGCTTAACTCACCATTTCTCTATTCATTTCCAAAGCAAAAGCAAGAGCAAAATCACTCTCTATATCTATTACTCCTAGTTATAATTGTAGTATTGGAAATTGCAAATAAATAGTTCAAACTTGCAAATTCAAAAGGTACAATCTTTATAAGTTATTATGTTCGATTTTTCTTCCGTCTTTAATTTTCAAAAGCTCAAGAACGCGAGTCATAGCTATGTACGATTGTCGTTCTTCGTGTTCTTCACGTGTTCTTGAGCCTTTCTACACTTTGTAGTAGTTATAATGTCGAATTTCAATTCATAGTTTAAAGCTCAATGAACATACGTAGTGGTCATTTACAGTTTATCCATTCTCCGCATTTTCGTATGTTCCTGAGCATTTTTATAAATTGTTTTAATCAATTATGTAAGCCGTTATAATGACCAAATTTTGTCAATTATAAAGTGTCATAATCACTTATGTAAGCAGTTATAATGATCAAATTATTTCAAGTACGAAAACCAAAAGCTCAAGAACATAGTTGTTACAATGTAAGATTTTTCCGTTGTTCATGTTCTTCGTGTGTTCCTGAGCAAAAGTCATAAATATCTATATATGAAGGTTTATGATTTTCTTATTTTATGTTATAAAGTAATATTGATTGTTAGAACATGTTATCTTAGCAAATTAAAGCTTAAGGTATCATGTTTTATCAATTCAGTCAAAGAGGTATTGAAATAGTTTCTAGCAGTCCCCTTATTGTCAAAAATTGTGTAAATCAATTAGGAATTTCGAACTTTGGTCTAAACATAAATTGTATAGACGGAAGTTATGAACGCGTGAAATTTTGAACGACTCAAAAATGTTTTAAAACAAAAAAGTTATGGCCATTTAACTGAGCCAGAATCTGACAGCCAATGTTGTTGTCCAATTTTTATAAAGTCACTTAAAAATGAGTTTTTGAGTTTGAGAATTTTTCAACTAAAACCACTTATGGAAATAGTCTAAACAAGCTATAAAAACATTTATTAAGAAGTAAAATTAGATAAACTAACATTCGAGTGCGCGTAAACAATTATGTAGGCATTTAACGCTTTATCGGGAAAACCTAAATTGCTTCAAGGCAAGTTTTCTATCCTTAACCTTTGTTTACTTGCTTTTTATGTGATTTATACATTTTGTACGAGCAACGTGTTATAAGTCTTTGATATAAGAGTTATTACTTCTTGTTTTGACATAACTTACAAAATGAAATGCTTATTCGTAATATATTTCGAATCATGCTTTATTTTATCAAACCAAGTTGTCTTGGGGCGATCCTGACATGTGAAGTAAACTGAAATGAACGAATATGTGCCACTGTTCATGATTAGTCCAGTGTAGTGTATGTTATGCTTAAGATAGGATGTCGTTAGGTTGATTCCCTTTCTATATCCACTGTAAATGGTTCTAAGTCAAAAGACAAAGAACGGTACTAGGTCTAACCACCACTCAGTCTTACTATGTTAAAAATTTGTAATATCAATTGTTGTGTCATCAATTCTTAAAATCCATATCGGTGTGAGTTCACTTATATGCTGTGTGTTAAACTTGTTGAGCTTTTGTATGCTCACCCTTGCAAATAAACCTAAATTGCAAATAAACCCGAGAGCTCTGGCTCTAAGAAGAAGAAAGGAAAGAAGAAATGCATAGACTAGTTTACATGCTTTATTAAATTGCTTGTCTTTTTGTTTTAAAGTCTTGGTGACTTATGTAATATGAACAAGCAAACCATGTAACCAACTCTATATTAATATATATCAAGTTTCATCACATATTCTTGTTACGTCTTTCTTTGGTTTAACTTAGAATTGTAAAAACTTAACATAGTATTGATAATGATCTATTTATCTGGACGAGGATCGGTAAATATCTTGTGAGTGTTGTACATCCAAGACATGACTAAGCGATGTTGACTGGTCAAATCCATCGTTAAGGTTCCTCAGACCCAAGTATAACTTGTTATTACTATTCTGAATGTCAAATAAATAGGATTATTGATATGAAGAGATATCACTATAACCAAATATGTTTCGAGTAAGGGTTTTAACTAGTTGGGTAATGTTTTGTACGGAAAGAGAATTTTGCACAGGACAAAGATACAACGATTTGTCACGAATAAAGATACAAACATTTATCACGGGTGAAGATACAAACATTCACCGTGAGATTCTCTGTTCCCAAGAGTTGTCCTAATGATTTAATGCCGTGGATATTGAAACATGTGAAGTTATAGAATATCTAAATCTTAAGGATAAAATGTCATGATTGAGTATTAAGTATCTTGTATCGATTACAAGGACTTGATATAAAATAATGAAAGATCTTTGGGAATTAATATGTGAACTTTGTTTATGAATAAAGGAAATCATCCATAAACCTAATGATTTAGCATTTATAGTGAGTACCAAGTCATCTATAGTAAGTATAGTGATTTGGGAGTGTCACAGGTTAGTATCAGAGCTGTAGATTATAGCTCTAAGGTAACGAGTATCATAGGATATAATCTGATTGAAGTAGGACTAAATGGACTTGTGAAAAGTCTATAGATAATTAAAAGACAAATAATTCTTAAACATAATATATAAATTTAAAAAAAAATGAAATGTTATTTGAAAGAAATATAGTAATTAAAACTAAATTCTTGTGTAGGATGGCTGTTATTCCAAGTTGGGCAGAGATAATGCAAGCGATAGCACATCCCGTGGTCCTCGAAAGTGATCCTGAGGATGATCCAATTAAAGATCCAGTAATAGATCATGCGGGTGATCACCCCGTGATCAATTTTGTGGACATGTCTGATGAAGATGATTTTGTTGAAATTCAACACGACATGGATATTTTAGACGCCGATGATGGCGATCCAGAATCTGAGTTGGATGAAATCATTGAAGAAATGAATGAAGAAGAAGCAGAACAAGTGGCATTGTTGGACGTAGCTACCTAAAGAATTGAAACTCTTGAAATGTTGTGGTTGGAGGAAGTTGAGAGAAACCATGCAAAAGAGCTTCAGTTAACCATCAAAGAAGCCGAAAAACTCCAGCTGCAGGAAGCACTTGCCCATGAAAGGAATGAACGTCGCTATTCTTATTGGGAACTTCACAAGGAGGTTGAAGATTTCCCCATGGGAAGGAATGAATCAGGTTACGAGATCAATCGACCTATAGTTTTGAGTATGTTAAATAGGGCTTTTAAGAAAGTCAATTAAAAAAAAACTTGTAATCTTTAAATTATGCTTTATGTGTGTAATATTAGCATTCCCATTTTTATAAGGGATGTTAACAATAGTAAAGTGAAATTATTCACTCGGTAAATAATAGTTTGTAATGTGTGAAAGTTTATAAATACAAATTTTGTTATCAAATATGATGTATAAATTTTTTTTTATGCTTGCATATTTATACTTGTCTTTCTTTTATTTTAGAAAAATGGCACCACCAAACACAAGAGCAAGAGTGACAGCACATGCTAGTAATAATAGTAGTGAGAGTGTTGAACAAACACCTAGTGATAATCAGACTGCCGAAAATCCTATACAATAATTTGTTAATATGTTAATGAGTGTCATAGTAAACCAAACAAATCCACCCCAAACACACACAACTGCGTTTAAAGACTTTAAGAACGTAGGACCTCCCGAATTCCACGGAACCACTAAACCAATCGATGCCCAAAATTGGGTTATCGAAATTGAAAAGGCTTTTGATAGAGCTGAGGTTGGGGAAATCCAAAAGAAAATTTTTGTTGCCTATTTGTTAAAAGGCAAAGCGAACTTTTGGTGGGAATCCAACAAATCAAGGGCAGGAGAAGGTGTAATCACTTGGAAAAAGTTTAAGAAATTATTTTTTGAGAACTTTTTCCTAAGAAGCATGCAAAATCGGATGGAAGTCCGGTTTCTAAATTTAACACAAGGGGACATAACAATGCCCCAATATGCCACCAAGTTTAATGAACTCGCACGTTTCGCTCCTCGTCAAGTGGCGACAGAGGAAAGTAAAGCGAGGAGGTTTGAAGAAGGGTTAAAACCTTGGATTTATGGCAAAGTTGTCGTATTACAGCTAGAGAATTTCTCTCAGCTTCTGGAGAAAGCCATCATTCCCGAATGTGGCACTGATGCCTTTAATAAATATAATAAGGAAAAAGAAAATAAAAAGAATCATGAGGGGGGTCTAGTAAAGGAAGTAATGGTGGGGGGAATAACAAAAGAAAATTTAATGGTGAGGGAAATACACAGAAAGAGGTAGATAACAAAAAGAAAATAGTACCCTATAAGAGATGTGGCAAGGGACACATAGGAGTATGTCTTAAAGGAAAAAATATTTGTTACAACTGTAAACAAGAGGGACACATAGCCACCACCTGCCCAAACCCAAAGAAGGAGACCTGCTTCAATTGTGGAGCAACGGGACATCAAGCCAAGATGTGCCCTAAGAAAGGAGGAGAAGTGGGAGGGAGCAAGGCGAGTAACGTCGCCCTGACAACTACATAGGGAGGCCCGGGCCATCCAACGGCAAGGACTTTCAACATGTCAGTGAGAGATGTGGTGGCATCTCAAGATATAGTGTCAGGTATCATTCTGGTCAACTCCATTAATGCTTATGTGCTATTTGATTCGGGTGCTTCTTGCTCATTTGTTTCACATGAATTCGTTAAGAAATTTAACATGCCTAGTGAGAATTTAGACTTTCCCTTGAACATAGAAATTGCTAATAGGGAGATAATACCTGTTAATCACATCTTTAAGAAATGTTGCATAATGATTAAGGATTAGGATTTAAAGGTGAATCTTATTCCCATTCAATTAGGGGAATTCGATGTAATTATAGGTATGGATTGGTTAACTACTCACAAAGCGGTGATTGATTGCCAAAAGAAGTGTGTCAACCTTCTGACCACGTCAAAGTCAAATGTCATTTTTAACGGGAATCAATTGCCAAGAAAATCTCGTTGTTTGTCAGCAATGCAAGCAAATGGATTACTTAAGAAGGGGTGTCAAGACTATTTGGCCTATATCGTAGATACTCAACGGAAAGAGTTAGATATAGATCAAGTACCAGTTGTAAGGGAATTCACGGACGTATTTTCCAATGACTTACCCGGTCTCCCATATGATAGAGAGATCGAGTTTGTCATCGACTTAGCACCGAGAACTGCACCAATTTCAAAGTCTCCATACAGGATGACACCTATGGAGATGAAATAGTTGATGGTTCAACTACAAGAATTATTGGAAAAGAAGTACATTCAACCTAATGTTTCTCCATGGGTAGCACCTGTGTTTTTGTCAAAAAGAATGATGGAACTTTAAGATTATGTGTCAACTATCGTGAACTGGATAAGTTGACCATAAAGAATAGGTATCCATTACCTAGGATAAACGACTTGTTTGATCAATTGAAGGGAGCCGAACACTTTTTTAAGATTGATCTACGGTCGGGGTACCATCAACTAAAAGTTAGAAAGGAAGATGTGTCGAAGACAGCGTTTCGAACACGTTATGGATATTGCGAGTTTCTAGTGATGTCCTTTGGATTAATGAATGCACCGGCAACATTTATGGACTTGATGAATAGGGTTTTTAGGTCTTGTTTAGATAAGTATGTTGTAGTGTTCATCGATGATATTCTCATATACTCGAAAACACTAGAAGAACATATTGTACATTTGAGAAGTGTACTAGAAACCTTACGGAGGGAATATCTCTATGCCAAATTTTCAAAATGTGAGTTCTAGCTAGAAAAGGTTCAGTTTTTGGGTCATGTGATTGACAAGAACGGAATAACGGTGGATCCATCAAAGATAGAAGTAGTTCTAAACTGGGAACAACCAAAGACCCCAACAGAAGTGAGAAGTTTCTTAGGTTTAGCAGATACTATAGACGTTTTATTAAAGACTTTTCAAAAATAGCAACTCCACTAACCAACTTAACAAGGAAGACGGTGAAGTGTGTATGGACGGATAAGTGTGAAGAAAGCTTTCTAGAGCTAAAGAAGAGACTATGCAAGGCGCCGGTATTATCATTACCTGATAATAGTGAAGGTCTTGTAGTCTATAGTGATGCCTCACATAAAGGTTTAGGTTGCGTGTTGATGCAACATAGGAAGGTCATTGCTTATGCTTCGCGGCAATTGAAAGATTATAAGATAAGGTATCCTACTCATGATCTAGAATTAGCGGCGGTAGTATTTGCTTTAAAGATATGGATGCATTACTTATATGGAGAAAAGTGTGAAATTTATACCGATCATAAAAGTTTGAAGTATATTTTCACACAACGAGAGTTGAATATGAGGCAAAGAAGGTGGCTGGAATTGATAAAGGATTATAACTGCGAAATCCTATATCATCCAGGAAAAGCCAACATAGTTGCAGATGCATTAAGCAGGAAGAATCAAGAAAAACTAAATATGTTAACAACTCAGGATGAGTTGCTCAAGGAATTTGCTATACTCGACATTGAAGTGAGGGTTCCTTCCATCTCAACGAGGAAATTAAATGTAATGGAGGATCACTCAACTTTGTTGGAAAAAATCAAGGAAATACAAGAAAAGGATGGAGAGTATGAGGAAATGAAAAATAAGATAACAAAGAATGTGAACAATAGGTTCAAATTGGACAATGATGGAATTATAAGGTTTGAATCAAGGATATGGGTACCTTCGGTACAAGAGTTGAAGGAAGAAATTATGTCAGAAGCACACAGTACTAAGTTTTCAGTCCATCCAGGTAGCACCAAAATGTATAAAGACACGAGTCAACATTTCTGGTGGCCAAACATGAAGAGGGAGGTGGCTGAATTCGTTAGTAAGTGTTTGACATGCCAGTGGGTAAAAGCGGAACATCAAAGACCAAGCGGGTTGTTACAACCATTGGAAATTCCAGAGTGGAAATGGGAGCACATTTCAATGGATTTTGTAGTAGGACTTCCCACCACACAAAAGGGTTATGATGCAATTTGGGTGATAGTGGATCGACTAACCAAGTCTGCTCACTTTTTACCAATTAAAGTTAAGTTCACCCTAGATAGATTAGCCAAATTATATATTAAGAAGGTTATATCTAGGCATGGGGTTCCAATTTCAATCGTGTCCGATCGAGATCCAAGGTTCACATCGAACTTTTGAAAAAGTCTTCAAGAACATTTCGGGACGCAGTTGAGATTAAGTACGACATACCACCCCCAAACAGATGGTCAAAATGAAAGGACTATCCAAACTTTGGAGGATATGTTGAGAGCTTGTATGATGGATTTTGAAGGAAGTTTGGAAGATCACTTACCTCTGGTAGAATTCGCTTACAACAATAGTTATCACGTTAGTATAGGAATGCCACCATATGAAGCTCTATATGGAAGGAAGTGTAGAACACCGATGTGTTGGGACGAAGTCGGTGAACGGAAGATGCTTGGGCCAGAATTGGTTTAACAAACAGCGGAGGAAGTTCGAAAAATTCAACTGTGGTTACGAGCTGCTCAAGAAAGACATAAGAGGTATGCCGATCTACATCGACAAAAGAGAGACTTTGAAGTCGGTAGTCATGTTTTCTTGAAAGTATCTCCCTGAAAAGGGAAGATTCGTTTTGGAAAGAAAGGAAAATTGAGTCCAAGGTTTATAGGAGCATTCGAGATATTACGAAGAATAGGTGAGGTAGCTTATGAAGTAGCCTTACCTCCAGAGCTGGAACATATATATAATGTATTTCATGTTTCAGTATTGCGTCCTTATAAACCCGATTACAAACACGTTATTAGCTACGAACTCATCCAAATCGAGAAGGATCTAAGCTACGAGGAAATTCCTGTTAAAATTGTTGATAGAAGGAACAAGTCTTGCGAAACAAGGTCATACCTTCAGTCAAGGTCATATGGAGAAATCAATCCATATAAGAAGCAACGTAGGAATTAGAAGATAAAATGAAGATAGAATATCCACGTTTATTTTCTTAATTGTATAAGTTAATTTCAGGGACAAGATTCTTTTAAGGAGGGGTGAATGTAATATTCTGAACTTCCGAGATAGATGTAGTCTGAATTTATATGCATAAATAAATATTGAATTACATCTTATATGTATTACGAAATTTTCATGTGTGTTTATTTTTGTGTTTCGTTTCAAGAATCCAACTTAAACAATTATTAGAAAAATAAAAGTAAAATTTTTGAAAATCTAAAACTAGGGTTTGGAGAAAACCTAAACCCTAATTTTAGAAATCCTAAGGTTCAAACCCTAAATCCTACAAAGTACTATTCATAAATACGTGTATAAATACAAAAATTGCATGGAAATAATACGAAAATTAAATGATATGGTATAAATACGAAAAAGTCAACTATGAATAGTAATAGTCAATTATAGCAACTAGTAAAATTAAGCCTAATCTAAGTAAAATTAATTGGTGAATTAAGAAACTAATTTACCAAACAAGTTACTAGTTTATTTAATGACTAAATTAACCTTGAACCAAGCCTGGTAAAAGACTGTGCTACCCCTCAAATAAATAGTTAATTGACCAACCAAACAAGCCCTAGAACTATTCATTTGGCAGGCTAAGTGTTGGACCAATTTGAAGCTAACATGTGTAAATTGTCGTGTCACCAAAAATGTGATCATTTCAAGCATTGAATGGCTTTAATGGAGCATAATGGCCGACCAAATGGGGGGGATTAATGTGATGATCAAATTTATATTTTGATTGCACATTTGCACTTTTATACCTTGGCAAACTAACATTCGAGTGCCCGTAAACAATTATGTAGGCATTTAACGCTTTACCGGAAAAACCCTAAATTGCTTCAAGGCAAGTTTTCTATCCTTAACCTTTGTTTACTTGTTTTTTATGTGATTTATACATTTTGTACGAGCAACGTGTTATAAATCTTTGATAGAAGAGTTATTTCTTCTTATTTCGGCATAACTTGCAAAATGAAATGCTTATTCGTAATATATTTCAAATCATGCTTTATTTTATCAAACCAAGTTGTCTTGGGGCGATCCTGACATGTGAAGTAAACTGAGATGAACGAATATGTATCACTGTTCATGAATAGTCCAGTGTAGTGTATGTTATGCTTAACATAGGATGTCGTTAGGTTGATCCCCTTTCTATATCCACTGTAAATGGTTCTAAGTCAAAAGACAAAGAACGGTACTAGGTCTAACCACCACTCAGTCTTACTATGTTAAAAATTTGTAATATCAATTGTTGTCTCATGAATTCTTAAAATCCATATCGGTGTGAGTTCACTTATATGCTGTGTGTTAAACTTGCTGAGCCTTTGTATGATCACCCTTGCAAATAAACCTAAATTGCAAATAAACCCGAGAGCTCTGGCTCTAAGAAGAAGAAAGGAAAGAAGAAATGCATAGACTAGTTTACATGCTTTATTAAATTGCTTGTCTTTTTGTTTTAAAGTCTTGATGACTTATGTAATATGAACAAGCAAACCGTGTAACCGACTCTATATTAATATATATCAAGTTTCATCACATATTCTTGTTACGTCTTTCTTTGGTTTAACTTAGAATTGTTAAAACTTAACATAGTATTGATAATGATCTATTTATCTGTATGAGGATCGATAAATAACTTGTGAGTGTTGTACATCCGAGAAAGGACTAATCGATGTTGATTGGTCAAATCCATCGTTAAAGTTCCTCGGCCCCAAGTATAACTCGTTATTACTATTCTGAATGTCAGATAAATAGGATTATTGATATGAAGAGATATCACTATAACCAAATATGTTTCGAGTGAGGGTTTTAACTAGTTGGGTAATGTTCTATACGGAAAGAGAATTTTGCACCGGACAAAGATACAATCATTTGTCAAGGTTAAAGATGTAAACATTTATCATGGGTGAAGATACAAACATTCACCGCGAGATTCTCTGTTCCCAAGAGTCGTCCTAATGATTTAATGTCGTGGATATTGGAACATGTGAAGTTATAGAATATCTAAATCTTAAGGATAAAATGTCATGATTGAGTATTAAGTCTCTTTTATCGATTACAAGGACTTGATATAAAATAATGAAAGATCTTTGCGAATTAAGATGTGAACTTTGTTTACGAATAAATGAAATCATCTGTAAACCTAATGATTTAGCATTTATAGTGAGTACCAAGTCATCTATAGTAAGTATAGTGATTTGGGGGTTTCACAGCAATTACCAGCGAGGGGTCATTCCGAACCATGTTGAGTGTTACACCTGCATAAATTAAAGTATGATCTTATTTAATAACAATTACTTTAGAATAAAATTATAACATAAGCAAGAATTTTAAAACTGATCAATAAACTAAATGAACACGTAGCATGCAATATTGAGTGGATAGATTTAAGGTTCTATACAGAGTTTTCTTAATTTTCTTGTACGGATACCAGGTTGAAACATTTAACTTAGAATTTATTGAAAATGAATGATCAGTTGGATCAGCATTATATATTTAGCCTCTATATGTAACTGAAAGAGTTCTAGTTCTTGTAAGTTAACAATACATAGTATGCTAAAGTTCTAAAACAGGGAAGGAAAAAAAAGGAAAAAGAATGAGTGACTTACCATACAAGCCACTAACAATACAAGTTGTGAGTAAATTTGCTTGTCCCTCTCGACTCCAATGCTCAATATTAGATAAATGATAAAGATAGTTCACCATTTGCCTATGCCCTAGCGAAGCATCCATAACAATTGGTTTCTTTCCTTTAGGAGTAACAAATACTAGAAAGTCTATCATTTTTCGCAATCATTAGGCCGAATTGCAAAATTGTTCCTCCAAGTTGCCACCCAATTTTGATATGGCCCTTAAATTGTTAGGTCTCAATATGACTCAAAATCGGACAACGCGGGTTTATTTCAGTCCTTCGACTGAGTTGGGGGTTTTTTAAGGGTAGAATGGCAAACTTACCTAAATAGTTTTATTTTAAGTAATATAACAAAATAAGTAATTATCAAAATAATTAAAAAAACACACACTAACACACCAAGAACACACACATACAAATTCAAACACATACACTAACAAGCAAGAACACACACACATGCCAAGAACAACTTCATCTCTCTCCTCATCAATTTCAAACACACACTAACACCCCAAAAACACACAAAGAACATACACACACATCATCATCATCATCACATCTAATTCTGAACCAAATTTTCGATCTGAAACCAATACAAACCAAATCTCAAATGTCTTTTTTTTTTTGCACATTATCTAGATCTAACCCAAAATACACACTAACAACACACACATCAACCCCCAATTGATTGGTTCCATCAATAAAGAATGTACTCACTCATGAGATCAATATTGCAAAAAATCAATTCTAATCAATAATGTGAAGCTGACGTCTAACAACATTCAAACTTTCAATAAAATCAATAGACAAAATAAAACACATAATTTATTCTAACTCTCCAATGTGTGAAATTCTTTTGTCTCTAGTTCGAAACACTCATTAATTTGTACATAATTTAGGAATTATCTCTATCTACATGACGCTGAAAATAATCAACGCACAACTTCTCACCTCGTCGTTTGAAATCTTCAACATTAGTCACAACATATCCAAATTGGTCATGCTAGATTCGGTAGAGGCCCAATCCTTCAGCAACAATATCGTTCAATCAAATCCATACACATGAATTAGAGCCTTTAATTCGGTCAATTAACCACCACTAATTTCGTTGTTGCTGCTGAGAGAGAAAAAAAGGGGATGATGGATGTTGGGCTTCGTATTTACTAGGGTTGCCCATATTGGGCCTTATCTCCACAGCCCATTAGGCTTAGTACGCTCCTAAAAAGGACTCCTAACTCCGATAAGCTTAGGTTCGCTACTTTATCACTTCGAAAACTAACTAGTTACCATATCCAACACTAGTTGATATGGGAGTTACCATATTAAGTACAGATTAGTAGGGCAGTTACCTTCTTCAATAGAGTTTCTACTACATCATTCCCATTAGGAATCCTGATCCTATTGAGTAGAGCGGATACTATAAATATAACGTGAACAATAGAGGTATAAGCACAATATTCTAGCCTACTAAATACTTTCCACCTCCATTTAAAATTTGTATTTACTCTCACACTAGTGGTATCCTTCGACGGTCTTAGTTGTCAAGTACTTTTTGGAAGTTCTTTCTGTTCAAGTTCACGTCCAAACCGGTGGTTGAATGCAAGGATAAATTCGAGTGTTAACATTTATGCTAGAAGGAGGGTCCTCTAGTGTGTAGTAGAGATATTTTTTAATCATATTTGATAAAAACTAACATGGCAGCATCATTATTGTCACAGAGCCACAATGGCTCCTATTGAGAATCACGCTCATAGTCATATTGTCCAACTAATATTGACTAGTAGCGTCGTCTCTAGGAAATGCATGATAAGACAAAAGCACTTTGAGTGCGGCGTGAGGAGCTTAATAAGCAGTATGGAGATTTGACGAGAGCCGAAGCCAGCCTATTATTAAGCAAATAGGAAACCCCTTCCCTATCAGCTCACTATAGCTCTCGTCATTACCATAACACAACTAGTTTTTGGTCATCAAACTCTAGAGACCGAAGGAAACGGTTAATAACCCCTTCAAAGCATAAAAGCGGGTCGTAGGCTCACAGACAACACCAAAGTAGTCTTTCCAGATAAAGGTCTCTCGCCAAAGTTCCTATGAAAGATAAATCGAAGCCAAAAGTAAATAATCTTACTTATCTCTTTTTATTAAAGACCTTGATGGAGCCAAGATCGATAAACTCTCACAATTATGAACTTGGAGAAGTATAATGGAACAAGTAATCCTTATGACCATATTTATACTTATGAATGTTTAATGCGCTTTTATGGTCATAATGTAGTAGGAAGGTGCCACCTTTTTATTTCCACCCTAAAGAAAACTGTTAGAGAATGGATGGTTGTGCTTCCTCCTCGCTCTATGGAATCTTAAGAAGAGCTAAAAGAGTAATTCTACACACACTTTGACAATAACGAAAAGCTTAAAAAGACGATGATTTCGTTACTTCCAGTAAAAACAATGATCAAATAATTCTCTTCAACAATACCTCAAGAAATTTAAAGAAGCAATAGCTGAAATCCCCACCATAGATATAGCCCATGCAATATAATTCCTCACAATATGATTCAATGTTAATAAATCTAGTCACCTAATAAAGGATAACATCTCCAAAACCCCTTAAACCCTTGCTAAATCTTATGGAAGAATTAAAAAATTCATAGAGATGGAAGAGGCCATCGCCAACCTACGGGGTCCTTCGAGATTCAATGATGATTATCATTAGAGAAGAGACATTAGAGGTGATGGATCCAACAAAAGAGATGATGGTCGAAAGGATTTCAAGGGTGGCCGGCGACAAAAAGATGATGACTTCAAGGACAAGGGGCAACAGCAAGTACAAAAATTCCTAAAACAAAGATTATACCCCCTGAACACTGGCATAGCCATGATCATAGCTAGATGAAATAAAGAATAAACCTTTTTACGAGAAACCTTCTAAGATCAGAGTCTTTTCCAGACAAAAGAACAATGGCAAATATTTCTTTTATTATGACGTAGAGAGTTATAATACTGACGACTGCTACCAACTGAAGGATTTTCTCGAAAACAAAGTGCAAAAGGAAACTTAGATTGTTATGTAGCAGGGAGACAACCTTTGATTGGATTACACCACCACACCACGAGAAGTAGTAAATGTCATATCTAGCGAATCAACAATAACCAAGTCTAATAAGAAGGGGAAGGCCTTCGTCAGAGTTGTTCACCAATTATCCGAACAGCAAAACGACGTTCAGACATATCCCATTGCTTTTGCGGATGAAGATTGCCACCCAAGTATAGTTACACCTCATGATGATGCCCTTATTATAACTTCATAGGTGGGTACCATAGATATTCAATGGATACTCATCGACAATGGAAGTTCAGTTGACGTAATTCATGGACATGCATATAATTGACTGAACTTGGGGGATAGGAAGCTAAAGTTTTGCAACGAATCGCCTTTTTACGGCTTCGGCAATGCACATATCCCAATCACAAGAACAATTGAGTTATCAATGGTTTTTGACACCGCTCCTCAACAATCTTCCCTAATGTCCCAAAATCGGACAACTTAGGTTCATTTCATTCCTCCAACTAAGTTAGGGCTTTTTTTAAGGGTAGAATGGCAAATTCGCCTAAATAGTTTTATTTTAAGTAATATAATAAAACAAGTAAATATCAAAATAATTAAAACATACACGTGAAAATTCAAACACACATATACATCAAGTGTAATATTCTGAACTTCTGAGATAGTTGTAGTCCGAATTTATATACATAAATAAATAATGAATTACATCTTATATGTGTTATGAAATTTGCATATATGTTTATTTTTGTGTTTCATTTCAAAAATCCAACTTAAACAATTATTAGAAAAATAAACGTAAATTTTTTGAATACTTAAAACTAGGGTTTGGAGAAAACATAAACCCTAATTTTAGAAACCCTAAGGTTCAAACCCTAAATCTTAGAAATGTACTATTCATAAATACGCGTATAAATGCAAAAATTATACTGATAAAATACAAAAATAATACGATAATAATACGAAAATTATATGGTATAAATACGAAAAAGTCAACTATGAATAGTAATAGTTAATTATGGCAACTAATATGCTTAATCTAAATTAAGACTAAACTAATACACTTAATTAAAAATTAAGTCCAATCTAAGTAAAAGTTAATTAGTGAATTAAGAAACTAATTTACTAAACAAGTGCTAGTTTATTTAATTACCAAAATACCCTCATGTACTAGTCATTTGGTAGGCTTGATATTTATTAAGCAAGGGTGAGTCATTTTTGGTGATGATGGACGAAATTAAATGGCATTAATAGCCATGTTGGCCGGCCACTCAAAGGGGGGAAAGGGGTGATGCACTTGCCTTTACTTAGCTTGGAAGAAATGGAACAAATACCAAACTACCCAAGTGTAGACACCCAAATTTTGCACTTTTGGACTAACCCTGGCAGGAGGGTAAAATCGTCATTTGACCCGACACGCGGAAAAGAAGGTGGACCCCAACAACATGCCACCCCAGCGATTTACGGTCAAAGCCGCCACCACGGACAACGAGCATCCGGTCACTTGAGGCAAGGCGAACAGTTGACCCAGAAAAGCCTGAGCCGACCACAAAAGACGACTGATGGCCACTCCGCTTACAATGTTCGGGGGTCTCGCTCACCGGTGAGCGAGCGGCTGCCCAGCTCGCCGGTGAGCTGGCGGGGGGGTAGGGGGCAGCGCCCCCTGAAAGACAGGCACAATTGTCAAAAGCTACATCAAGTCGCAACCCTCCGAACTAGCCTCCCAGAACAATATGGCACGTTTCCCAGGGAGTTCCGGACTGCAAAAATACAGCCTCCCAAAATAATACCGCAGAAATTGGCGAATTAGGACCGCGTGGCACGAAAATCGAGAAAAGCCAGCCAGACAGCCGCGGATGCATCTGCGGCCAAAACGAGTTTCGAGGTTCGCACGGCTCGAGGAGACGGCACACGGCAGCCGAGGAAACGGCGCAGGCGGCCAGCCGCCCAGCCGCAGATGGATCTGCGGCCAGCCGCAGATGCATCTGCGGCTGCCTGGAAATGGCTATAGATCGCCATTTCCACCCGAGAGCTCGAGGGAGAGAAGAAATTTTAGGATTTTAGAGAGAGAAAATCGCGAGGAAGAAGGAGAGGGAGCTCGGGTTGGATCAAAACTTGAGGGAAATCTCACTTTGTGTGCTAGATAGTTGAGTATTCTTGTGGGTTTGCTAGATCTTGGAATAAAAGCTCGTTTCGGTTCATCACAAGGTGAAAAAGGAGTGTTCTTTTGATGTTTTTTTTGTTTATATTGATGTATTGATGTTGTGTTTTTTGAGTTTGTGATGTAGTTTGTTGTTGTGTGGATGATGATCCGTGGGTTAGGGGTCGTTAGCGAGGGTTCCATTGGAACATAATCTCCTCCTAACGCCCCGATGACATCCGTACGGGGATATATCGTTCATTGGAAGTTTTTAAATAGTTGTAGTGTTGGTTTTGTGTGATTTACGATTTATATAGCATCGTAGTTGTTTAGCGTGGTTAGATTTGGTTGTTGTATGAGTTATGTAGCGTTTTGAATGATTGTGAGCCTAGGGAGGAGATCCTAGCGGTCGAATCCCGATGATGGACGTTTTGGGTATGTGTAATCATGATGTAGAGTCCATGGATGTGTGTTTTGTAATATCGGGCCTTAAAACGACACAAATGCGTGTTCGGGTTAAGGCCCCGTGAAAATAATGAAATATGTGATTGTGGGTGTTTGGGGTTGTCTGGATGGCTTACATGCCCGTAGATAACCCCGACACGTTTTGGGATGTATGTTTTAATTTACGACACGAAAAAATGGTTTTCAAAATAAGGCAAATAATGAAGATTTTATAAAATCAAGCAAATTTAGGATATTAGATTCACGAGGTTTAAAGGTTAAGTGTTTTGGTAAACTTTAATCCATAATTGATGAATAGGCTTTAGTTGGTTTTAAAACGTCACAAAAAACGATTTTGCAAATAAATAAATGTTTTCATTAAACTTTGTGCATAGGGTTAAAGAGTTCTAGAAGTTGCCCTCGATTTATTTATATTAACTGTTAGAAGGCAATGTATAGTCTCGATTCCTATTTGACAAAAGTTTAAAACTATTGTTTTCTAAAATGACATCTAAATAAAAAACCCTCAACGCTTTCGAAATTAAAATCAATCTTTCTTATAAAAAGCGAAGCCTCGTCATTTGGGTCAAAGAACGTCCAAAACACTTTCCAGATAACACTTTTGCCATATAAAAATAAAAGCGAACTTTTATGCAAAACGCACCACAAACATTCATCTAGGCACGCACGCACGCACACGCAAACCACACATTTTAGGATTTAAAAAGGATAGGAAAATATCAAGATTGCGGTAACCGTGTTTCACGGAAGTCGGGGGGTGCCTAACACCTTCCCCTCGCTTAAGCAAGCCCCCGAACTCTATGAATCTCGGTTTGCGGACCAATTAATCGGAGTCACATATGAGCCAGCGATTACGAAAACAAATTCGGATGAGTTGGTACATCCATTTCAAATATACCAACTGGCGACTCTGGTCAATTGGCTCATAAAAAATCGATCTTTCAAAACCCGTCGACACTAAGCCGACCCTTTTCAAAATCACATTTAATTCAAAAGGCTAAAATTGGAAAGGGACATTTTTAATAAATAAAAAACGAGACGAACGAAAATCCCGGCGTCGACACCAAGCTTTGGTTTTCCTATAACTAGCAAGCATAGTTCACTTGTTCTATATTCCATTTTAAAAGCAAAATCAAGAGCAAAATCACTCTCTATATCTATTATTTATAGTTATAATTCAAGTATTGAAAATTACAAAGAAATAGTTAAAGCTTGCAATCACAAAAGGTACGATCCTTAGTCGTTATGTTTAATTTTTCTTTCAATTTATAGTCGATAAAGTTCAAGAACGCGAGTCGTAACCAGGTACGATTATCGTTCTCCTTGTTATTTATGTGTTCTTGAGATTTTCTTCATTTTATAGTAGTTATTATGTTCAATTTTCTTTTATTGACAAGCTCAAAAACATAAGTCGTAGCCATGTATGATTATTCATTCTCCGTGTTCCTTATGACTTGAGCAAGTCGTTGTTGTGTCGATTTTCATTTCGTAGTTTAGAACTAAAGCTCAATGAATGCAAGTCATAGCCATGTACGATTTTTTCTTCTCCGTGTTCTTCATGTTTTCTTGAGCAATAGTTATAAACTGTTAAAATCAAGTAAACAGGCCTTTATAATGCCCAAATTATTTTATATATAAATGTTATAATCACTTATGCAAGCAGTTATAATGCTCAAATTATTTCAAGTATGAAATTCAAAAGTTACCATGTATGGTTTTTCTGTTCTTCGTGTGTTCTTGAGCAAAAGTCATAAATCTCTATATAAGAAGGTTTATGATTTTCTTATTCTATGTTATAAAGTGTTATTCATTGTTAGAACATGTTATCTTAGCAAATTAAAGCTTAAGGTATCAAGTTTTCTCAATTCAGTCAAAGAAATATTGAAACAGTTTTGTGCAGTCCCCTTACTGTTAAAATTTGTGTAAATCAATAAAGAATTTTGAACTTTGGTCTCAATATAAATTGTAGAGACGAAAGTTACGAACGCATGAAATTTTGAATGACTCAAAAATATTTTAAAACAAAGAATTTATGGCCGTTTAACTGAGCCGGGGTCTGACAAACAATGTTGTTATCCACTTTTTAGAAAGTCACTTAAAAATGAGTTTTTGAGTTTGAGAAGTTTTCAACTAAAACCACCTATGGAAATAGTCTAAACAAGTTATAAAAATATTTATTAAGAAATAGAATTCGATAAAATAACATTCGAGTACGCGTAAACAATTATGTAGGCGTTTAACGTTTTACCAGGAAAACCCTAACTTGCTTCAAGACAAGTTTTCTATCCTTACCCTTTGTTTACTTGCTTTTTATGTGATTTATATATTTTGTGCAAACAACGTGTTATAAATCTTTAATATGAAAGTTATTGCTTCTTATTTCAGCATAAATTGAGAAATGATATGTTCTTTCGTGATATATTTCCAAACATGTTTTATTTTATCAAACCAAGTTGTCTTGGGGCGATCCTGGCATGTGAAGTAAACTGAGATGAACGAATATGTAGCACTATTCATGATTAGTCTAGTGTAGTGTATGTTATGCATAATATAAGATGTCGTTAGATTGATCCCCTTTCTATATCCATTATAAATGTTCTAAGTCGAAAGAGAAAGAACAGTTCAAGGTCTAACCACCACTCAGTCTTGCTACGTTAAAATATTTATAATATCAATTGTTGTGTCAAGAATCCTTACAATTCATATCGGTGTGAGTTCACTTATATGCTATGTATTAGACTTGCTGAGCTTTTGTATGCTCACCCTTGCAAATAAACCTAAATTGCAGGCAAACCCGAGAGCTACGGCTCTAAGAAGAAGAAAGGAAAGAAGAAATGCATAGATTAGTTTACATGCTTTATTAAATTATTTGTCTTTTTGTTTTAAAGTCTTGATGACTTATATAATATAAACAAACAAACAGTGTAACCGACTCTATATTAATATATATCAAGTTTCATCACATATTCTTGTCATGTCTTTACTTTGATAAAAACTTAAAATTGTTAAACTTAACATAGTATTGATAATTATAATGACCACGAATTCTATATGTCATTGTAATTATAATTATTAAATAATTAGAAATGAATTAAAAAAATTGTACTAATTAATTGTGCATTAAATAATTGAATGAGTATACTTGTGTATGTGTATATATATTTAAAGTAATGGAGTAAGGTGTTATAATTAATTAAAGCAAGTCTAATTGGATTATATTATAAGTCCAAATAAGGTATTAAACTAGGTCAAATAAATTTACCTATAGTCCATGTAATTAATTTAAACCTTGATCCATGTAATAATTAAACTAGCACAATACTTGATTTAATTAAATGTAACATAGGTTATTTAATGTTAACCCAATGGGATAAATAAATTGAGCCCAACCAAATTAAATGAATGAGCCTAACTTATTTGATTCCTAAGTCCATAGTGGAGCCCAATAGGAAGTCAAAGTATTGGTCAATATATATATATATATATATATATATATATATATATCTGTGTGTGTGTGTGTGTGTCTAGGTGTATATTTGTATATATAAGCTACAAAATTAAATCAAAATTGGATAAATAAAAAAAAAAAAAAGGGTTTGGCCGGCACATCTAGGGGACCCACTTGGGGTGGCTTGATTTGCTTCAATTGCTTCTAACACACTCCTTTCCATAGTTGCTCAACCACCCATGTCAATCACCTTGTCCATCACTTAGTCATTCACTTCAATAGTAATCCTAACTAGCTCTTAATTTGACCAACACTAGTTTATTATGAAAATTAATGTATGGTTAGCAAAGTGCTATATATAGAGTGCTTCACACCTTTGTTATGTTTGTTAGTCATTTTACTAGAACATAAGAGAGAAAAGAGTGAGAGCTTCTAAGAGAGAAAAAAGTGAGAGCTTTTAAGAGAGAAAAGAGAGAATACCCTTGTGAGTTGAGAGTTCCTTAAGGAAATTGCTAGAGGAGGAACTTGGTGGATGACACAAAGTCTCATAACTTATTTCGGAAGGAAAAGAGGAAGAGCACACAAGTCCAAGAGGTTCAAAAATGCTCTAACTCCTTTCTAGTTAATTTTTGTAGTCTATATATGTTTTATATGGTAAAAAGATATTTTTAACCGATCAAAAGTTGTTTTGATGGTCTAGAAGTCTTAAGCTATGTTAAATTGGTAGATTCATGGTTTGATATGTTTTATACATATTTTAGTATGTGTGTTATGCATATAAATAGAAGAAAAACCTATATTAAAATTTACCGGTAAAACCCTAGTTCACCATGTGTTAGTTAATGTTGTAGTTTGAAATGTACAAGTTAAAAAATGGATTTATATGACTACAAAGTTATATTTATGAGTTAAAAGATAACCCAACTTGAATTTGTCAAAAATATGGAAAAATGAGCAAGTTATGGCTTTTACCACAAACTATGTCATTTTAAAACCCTAGAGTGATCGATCTCGAATATTATGTCAAAAACGTTTTAAAAAACAAGATTGAACCATGAAATGTGGAAAAACAATAAGTTAGAAAGATAATAAAACTGAATTTGGTGTGTTTTGGACATGCATATCTCATTTTATAAAAGATTGAACCAAAGAAATCAAAGTTGAAAAATTAGAGTTTTGAAAATCAGAGCTAACGCCGCAACAGTATATCTCACCGCCGCTACGGTGAAACTTTCTACAAGTCACTGCCGCAGTGGTGATCTTCACCGCCGCAACGGTAAACCAGCCTATTTGAAAAATTATGTTTTGCTAACCGGGTCGGGTCAGGCCAAATAAAACAGGTCAGTCGGATCTTTTGGACATGAAATGGGTTAGAAAATGTAATTTTATATAACATTAATATTTAACAAGTTTTAAATGAATAAAATATTATTAAAATGATTAATAATATTATAAAGTAAATAAAATATTATTAAATAAATAATAATATTAGAAAATTAATAAAATATTATTAAATGATTAATAATATTAGAAAGTTAATGAAATATTATTAAATGATTAATAATATTACTAAAGCAATAAAATATTATTAAATGAATGATAATAGTAGCAAATGAATAAAATATTATTAAATGAATAATAATATTAGCAAATGAATAAAATTTTATTAAATGATTAATAATATTAAGAAGTAAATAAAATATTATTAAATGATTAATAATATTAGATAATGATTAAAATATTATTAAATGCTTAATAATATTATAAGGTTAATAAAATATTATTAAATAATTAATAATATTATAAGGCTAATAAAATATTATTAAATTGATAATAATATTAGATAAGAGTCTGATCTATATTAAATTAATATTTGTTTTATATTATCAAGTGGTGATAATATTTTCAAAGTGTTTATATACCTTTAACTATATAATTATTTGGTTAAGTGTTAGAGGTGTAAGAAGTATAGTGGTTGTCATATGAATGTATATATAATACTAATTTAAAGATCAACTAGATTAAATGTTAGCTCTATTCAGAGAGAATTAAATTGAATTGGTTAGCAGTAATCTACACACGAGGCAAGTTCATTAACCTTACTCAAATTTTTATATTGAGCAAGTTCTCTAACTTTATTCAATTATTGTTGAGCAAGTTTCTATACTTGTATTTATTTGCCAGAGCTTTAAGTGGTTTAATTATTTAAAGTTATTCCACATCGATATTATTATTGTATTCGAACTTGGTGCATTTGCAAGCTTTATAGTTCATTAATTCAAGAACTGTTTAATAATGTCTAAGTTAATTGTTTTGGCTAGACAATGCATGTTTAAATTCATCAAATTGAATATTTTAAAAGCTTATCCAAATCATTGGTTGGTGCGAATTCTTCTAATAAGACTGAGAACGAACAACCCTATATAAGAGGTACTATATTCGGGAAACCGAACTTGCGCAAGATGTCTAAATGTTATACATATACATAAGGTACATGAGGTTGATCCCCTCGCGTACCAAACTATCAAGGTATCAGATTTATATGTCTGTTTTACCTTTAGCAGCAGTTCATGGCCCTTGGAGACCACTCAACAGTAAAGAGTCAATCTATTCTTTTACTAAACATTGATTCTTGTCCTTTCACAATTGCTATCTATTGTTGAAACCCATGATGTTATTTTGCATTCAATCATGATGTAACTTGTTTTATTTATTCTTAAACTTGCTGAGCAAGCTAATTGCTCACTCTTGCTATATCATGATATATTTTTCAGCTAAGTCAGAAGGCTCTAAAAATAACAAAGGCAAGGGAAAAGCAAATGCTTAGATTAACTTATTGCATGTTAAATTAATTACTTTTTATGTAATTACTTTTGTAAAACTTTTGTAATCCCTTAAGATATGTATTGTTTATGTTAAGATTAATAGACCTTGGGATTATAGCCTTTTATAAGGAACTTTTATGTATTATTTCGCGAAGTTTAATTAAAGAATATGTTTAGATATTTTTTAGTATTGTACAGTGAAGAACCAAACTCGAGGTTATGGAACCCGGATTTGGGGTCGTCACAATAATGATCTATTTATCTAGATGAGGATTGGTAAATGACTTGTGAGTACTATAAGCATCCGAGACAGGACTACTCGATGTTAATTGGTCAAATTCAATGTTAGGTTCTTTGGACCCAAGTATAAACTTGTTATTACTATTCTAACTGTCAGATAAGTAGGATTATTGATATGAAGATATATCACCATTGTTGTGCTTAAATTTTGTAAAAATACTCACAAGCGCACGAATCTATTGTAAAATAGTTTTATACAAAGTACGAGGTCGATCCCACGAGGATTATTGATTTATTAATTAAATCTAAATAACATTCAATTCAAATCTAGTTAACAAAAAGTGATTTTTGAAATAATTGAAACTAAAACGAAATTAATAAAACTAATTAAATAACTAACTTTTAATTAATGAGAGAAAAGTTCTGAGATTCGGAATCCACAATATTAATTATGTATATCTTAAAATTTATCATCAATTCGGAATAGCAATTTGAAAATCAATTCAATGTTTTCTTAAGATTTTTCATTTAAGTTTATAAAAATATTTCTTATTGTAAATTCTTATTTTCAAGGTTAAATGTATAAGACCAAAGCATTATATGTATCCAATATTTTGAAAAACAAATAATCTGAATTCTTAATTTAAACATTTAAATCACAACCCGGATTAAATTAAATTAATTGAAACTATTCAAAATACGTGATATTATGAATGAAACAATTTAATTTAAATTAATCATTAAATAAGAATTATTAACATTAAAACCAATTTGAGAATTAATAATAAAATTCAGAATATTACATAATTAATAATGTTTCATCCTACACCTCAGAAATAATTTTATCAACACATAATAAAATTAACAACAAAGAATAAGAAATAATAAACCATTATCTCCATTGTTGCTGCTGATTCTCGATTTCTGCGCCAAACTGCTACGTGTACTCCTTCTTGTGATATCATCCAATCAAGTTGCCGCTGCTTTATTTCTTTTCTTGACTGCGTTGCTGCTGCTCTGGATGGTCTGATATGGCGCAGCTGGGCTGTTTCTTTTTTTCATGTATTTTGCTGATGCGTGCCCCCTCTTCCTGCTATGGCTTGGGTCTTTTTATAATATTAATATGAAGTGTCGTGAAGGCTAGTGCTTCTTTTCTCCTAATCTATCTTTTGTGCAGCCTTATCTCATAAAGAAATAGAATCCTCTTAGCACTCTATAAACTCACGCGGGACCACCATTTGGGCTTTTAAATTTTTAACGCATGCACACCAATATGAAGAAAATCAATATGACATTAATAAAAATTTGAACTAACAAATCTATTTAAAGAAGAAATAAATGTATAAAATATATGCTCATCAACCATAACCAAATGTGTTTCGAGTGAGGGTTTTAACTAGTGAGGTATGTTTTGTACGTACAAAGAGAATTTTGCACCAGATAAAGATGTAAGCATTTGTCACGGATAAAGATGTAAACATTTATCATGGGTGAAGATACAAACAATCACTGCGAGATTCTCTATTCCCAAAAACCGTCCTAATGATTTAATGACGTGAATCTTGGAATATGTAAAGTTATAGAATATCTAAATATTAAGGTTAAAATGTTATGAATGAGTATTAACTCTCCTGCATCGATTACAAGGACTTCGTATGAAATAATGAAAGATCTTTGGGAATTAAGATGAGAACTTTGTTTATAAATAAAGAAAATCATCTATAAACCTAATAATTTAGCATTTATAGTGAGCACAAAGTCAGTTGTAGTAAGTATAGTGATTTGGGGGCGTCACACTAACAAGCAAGAACACACACACATGTCAAGAACAAATTCATCTCTCTCCTCATCAATTTCAAACACACATTAACACACTAAGAACACACGCACATCATCACCTCTAGATCTTAACCAAATTTAAGATCTAAAACCAAAACACACCAAATCTCAAATGTCTTTTTTCTTACACGTTATCTTGATCTAACCCAAAACATACACTAACAACACACACATCAACCCCTAATTGATTGATTCCACCACTAATTTTGTTGTTGCCCCTAAGAGAGAAAAAAAGGGATGGTGGAGGTGAAGCATAGATCTGATTTAGTGATTTGGTGAAACATAAATCTGATCTGATTTGGTGATTTTGTGTGATGAATCCGTGAATTTGTTATTTCTCTTTAGTTGTTGATTTTTCTCTTCTTTTTTTTTGGTTGTGCAGTTTGTTTTCTTGATTCCTGAGTTTGATCTTGAATTAATCATCCAGATAATATGAAGCTTTAATATATATTTAGTTTTAGTTTAATTTTAATTTTATTCCATTTATTGTTAATGTTAATTATATTAATTAAATTATTAAAGTTAATTTAATTATTTTAACTAAATAAAACTATTCCACAACAATAAGAATAAATGAAACTTTTTGTTTTTCAAATTACATATTTATATGGCATATAAATTATTAATGTTAATTTAATTATTTTAACTTTTTGATTGTTTTATTTTATTATTTACAATTATTGACATGAGTTTACCATTTTACCCTTAAAAAACGCCTCAACTCAATTGAAGAACTGAAATGAACCAGAATTATCCGACTGGGTCATATTGAGACTTTTAACAATTTAGGGGGTCATATTGAAATTGAGTGACAACTTGGAGGACAGTTTTGCAATTTGGCCCAATCATTATCTCAGCAATGTGAAGTGCGGTTTCCATTCCTTCAAAAATATCAGCACGTACAACAGTTGGATCACTGCCGATGACTTTTTTGGCAGATTTTCAGTCATTTCTCAAAATTGTTCTATATACACAGGCCTGTGTTGGTGGCAGTATTTTCTTCTTGCTACTTTTGTGAAAGCTTCAAGAAGGAAAAAGAACAAACTTGATTAGACAATGAGCAAAAGGAACCTTGATAGCACATACTCACTACTAGAATTAGCGATATCAGATGATTCCGTCGCTAATGCCCAATTTTGTTGCTAACCATCGTCGCCTAAAGTTGTTCAGCCATTCAAAAAACAATTTACAATCTGGATCCGGTTAACCTGAAATAATAATTTGTCACATTTCTATACATTTAAATAACAATCTGTTCACATTTATATACATTTAAATAACAATATACGTGGACGAATCCTGGTTCTGTCTCACTCCTTTTGTATAAAGCATCGTCCCTATAATTGAAGGAAACTTAATTAATAGTGAGCAAATACTTGGGAACATGTAACTTTAAGCTTGTAAAATTGTGTTTTTAAAGTCTCCGACAGCATTATAAATATGCTTTTAGTACTAAATGTTTAATGATATTATTATTTTTGGGAGAAATTAAAATTTTATTTTTTGAAATTACGTTTAAATTTAAACTTGAAAAGGCTTCCAAAATATTTTTATGTCACTTAGCGTATATGAACAATCTATGAACCACACAAATTACATGTTCAAGCTGTAATTATGACGCGGATATTATTGTGGTGGGCGAAAGAATTTTCACGTTTGTTTTTCGGTCAAAATGAAGATAAAGAGAATACCCTTTAAAGGTGGCCCTTCACATGTTTAAAGAGAGATTCCAAAAATGAGGTTGATAATGCTTCAAATTATAATGGCCTTTTCATTTTTAACCCTTTTCTTTTTTGATAGTCATTTTTCAGGTTATAGATATTAAATTATTTATAATAAAAAGTTTATAAAGGCGGTGAATACTATCCTTTGAATAAACTTATTATATAAAATGACAAGGCAGAGGTTTGCAAACTAGTGTTCTTAAATCCGGATTGGTTATCAAATCGAAAAAGGTATCTGGTGAATGAGTCACTAGTTCAACCAGTGGTCGAACCGTTATTGAACCGGTGACGTCATTAAGATGTAATAAATAATTAAATATATTACTTATTATATATAATATTTAGTGAATATGTAAAATTAATCAATTTATCTACACACAAAAAATATTAAACCTATTTGTACAATGTATACTTTATACAATTCAAATAAATACCAAATCTATATAAAAAGAAAGATATTAAATCATGATCAAAACTCAAGACTCAAGACTCAACAGTGATAAAATCAAACACAAATAAACATAAACATCTCTAGGATACTGTGACGCCCCCAAATTAGTATACTTACTATAGATGACTTGGTGCTCACTATAAATACTAAATCATTAGGTTTATAGATGATTTTCTTTATTCATAAACAAATTTCACATCTTAATTCCCAAAGATCTTTCATTATTTTATATCAAGTCCTTGTAATAGATACAAGAGACATAAATCATTAGGACAACTCTTAGGAACAGAGAATCTCGCGGTGAATGTTTGTATCTTCACCCGTAATAAATGTTTGCATCTTTATCCGTGACAAATGGTTGTATCTTTGTCCGGTGCAAAATTCTATTTCCGTACAGAACATTACCCAACTAGTTAAAACCCTCACTCGAAACATATTTGGTTATAGTGATATCTCTTCATATCAATAATCCTATTTATCTTACATTCATAATAGCAATAACGAGTTATAGATGGGTCCGAGAAATCTTAACGATGGATTTGACCAGTCAACATCGCTTAGTCCTGTCTCGGATGTACAGCACTCACAAGTTATTTACCGATCCTTATTCAGATAAATAGATCATTATCAATACTATGTTAAGTTTTAACAATTTTAAGTTTAATCAAAGTAAAGACGTAATAAGAACATGTGATGAAACTTGATATATATTAATATAAAGTTGGTTACATGGTTTGCTTGTTCATATTACATAAGTCATCAAAACTTTAAAACAAAAAAAAACAAGCAATTTCATAAAGCTTGTATACTAATCTATACATTTCTTCTTTCCTTTCTTCTTCTTAGAACCGGAGCTTTCGGGTATGTCTGCAGTTTAGGTTTATTTGCAAGGGTGAGCATACAAAAGCTTAGCAAGGGCAAAAAGGGCAAATACCCCACTGTGATTATCAATTTGTAAGCATTACCCAACTTAACTTTAAAAAATAGAATTAGCCCATTGAACTTTTTAAAAGTTATTAATTAGACAATTCCGTCAAATTTTAGTGACTCCATCTAATTTGATGGTTTTTTTTTCCTACGCGGCTTACAAAAACAAAAAAGGAAATGACATGTAAATACCATTTTTTTTTATGATCTAACTATGCTTTCAAAGACGACGTCGTTCAATCTGCTAACAATTCTCTCTCCTCACTCCAACAATCGATCTGTTTGAAAAGGAAGAAGAAGAAGAAAAAAACACTACTACAAAACAGTAAAAAGATAACACCTAAAAAACGTTATAATTTTCTCCCAGAAACGTCGAGGTTAAGGGTGTCATCTATTTGACACATTTTATACAACGTTTTTAAAACGTTGTAGTTGGCTCATAATACAACGTTTTTTACTAAAAAACGTTGTACATTATCTTTAAATAAATACTAAGATGCTTGAAAACGTTGTAGATGGTATCATTCCACAACATTTTCTGGTATAAAACGTTGTAGTTTGATACATCACACAACCTTTAGACTAATTTATACAACGTTTATAAGATGTCATCTATTGTAGTACGTTTAGACAACGTTTTTAAAATGTTGTAGTGTAACATAAAAATGTTGTAACACAGTAGTGGTGCACCTGCAATGTTGTACTTGTAAAACTGCTAATATTAATGCAATGATATATAGCTAAAAAAACTCTAAATTCTCATTTAAAGCCAAAATGTATCAACCATTTTCAGTTTCAAAATATATCCAATAATACCATACGTTTATAATTTCAAATTATTACATCCACGAAATATACCAATTATCCACAAAATATACCAAATTAACTATAGTGCACTACGTACTACCTAATCATGTGCAAAAAAACATTCTTCCAAAATACATTCATCTAAACCTGTACATCCACCGTTAACTCATCACACAAAAAACCTAATAGCTTCTTCAAACAGTAAGGACTCAAAAATTGAAAATCAACAGTTTATAAGGCACTCCACCATTTCCATTATGGAGTTTACTTGGTCTTTGTGAAGATGCATTCAGATTTCTGCAGCTCCATCTTGAAAATTTAAAGTCAAGCAGCTGGAACCTTTTTACCGTCCTCAACGAAGTAGATGGCAGCCTCAGGTACCTAGTAAGAGTAAAATTTGTCTAGCTTTTGTTATTAGCAGTAATCCAACTAATCAGTTTATATAGATGATACTCTTACAAGTCCATAAGCTTAATCGGAGATCAGTACTTTCTAAACTCAGTTTACATTTAGTAACTGGCCTGTTTAAAAAGAAAAGGTCCAATTTCATTTCTTAATAGCTTGGAACAATAACATGATCTGATTAATCCCAATATTGCTTAGGAAATGTCAAAGCACATAAAAGGTGGTTAAAGCAACTTACATCAGGCCAGGTTTCTGTTATATAAAGTCCACAACATCATATGCGATGTCCCCTTGAACATCAATATGCTTTTTGTCAATTGGCCCCTGAAACCAGCCATTTTCATATAATTATGCAACAATGTATTGTAGAAAAAAGTTCCCTACTAGTACATGTAAGCTATTACCTTAACAATAGATGCTCCAGTGGAATTTTTTTTCCCAAACCGTTTTGAAGCACTACTAAGTTTGACACCTAAAACAACATCCTCTCAAGTTAAAATACAGTAACTTAGTGAATAGTCATATCATTCATCTCAACAGCATATGACTCACCAAAGAACTCCAGTCCTTTAACAGTGGTGATACATTTGCGCTTGTTGCGCACGACCTTTTCAATAATGACTACTTGCTTCTCCTGCAAAAGATTCCATTAATTAGTATTGTTCAACTTATTATTCTTATTCTGTGATATGAAACAACTTAATAAAATCGCAGGAGGGAGAGAGCCTGTAACTGTTCACCTACAAGAATAATTGATTAATTCCAACCACTCTATCTATACAAGGTCAATTATTCCTCGGTGCTATATTTGTTTATACATGTTTCATGAAGCAGTGCATTAAGTGAAGTGCTTTTGCATATTGAGAATTCAACTCATGTTTGGTGAATAGTTCTAAATTGGGTGTCCAATTATATAATTTTTTGACTTCAATATAAATAATGTTTGGGAACTCAAAAGTTTAGGGCCTTTGAGGAATGCCATTGCAAAAGCTCCACCGACACACAATATCGTTCCCATTATCTTGGCAATGCTTCTCCAGCTCCGAAATTTTATTTTCTCCAATCTATATAATTATAATCATCACATTAGGAAAAAGTAAGTTAAATTGGTATAGTAATAAATACATACACTGAAATTTGGTGTGTACTTCATTCCAATTTTCAACAATGACATTGCTATAAAAGAAGTTTCCAAGACGGGCATGAACAGTTGTTGGGATACATATAAATTAGGAGTATTGAAATTGGGATATAAATAGCGCCAGTAATATATAGTTGAAGTTGTAGACAAACCCAACAATGAGTGCAATTACAAAGGTGATTGCAGGGAGCAGATTGGACATTGCACTTGCCGTGGAGGATGAGGCTAGATATAGTCCCTCAAAGTATATGTTCTAGTTCATTGTTACTCTGTAAATAATAAACACAAAAGCATCATTAGTAAGTAAATCATCTCTCTTCCTATATATGTAATTTATACATATTAAAATGACCCAATAAGAGAGGCCAAAAATATCAAACAAAAGCTCCTTAATCCCAAACAACTTGTATTTGTTTTACTCCTGAACCAAAACAAAATTAAATCAAACATGACAGAGAAATAAATAGATAGAGAAAGAGTAGTTGAGATGAAACTATATATATATATATATATATATATATATGTGTGTGTGTGTGTGTGTGTGTGTGTGTGTGTGTGTGTGTGTGTGTGTGTGTGTGTGTGTAATGGATGGTTAGTAAAACTCCAAGCAATTTTCCCTCTCATTTTCCAAGTTCCAATCAGGGGAAAACAGAAGGAAAAGAAAATTACATAGATCCTACATATTACAGAACATCATACAAAAAACCCAGAAAACCCCATTAACACCACAGTGAACAAAATTATAGGACAAAATCATACATAAATTAAATGGGCAAATTTGTTTACCTCTACATCCTGGAAATTGTTCCACCTCAATATGCGTGCCAGCTTCAACAAAACAAACAAAACGTGAACATAGAAAAAAAACAACTTTAATATCTATATATAGATATAGATATAGATATACGTACATATACAGATATATACACAAATGAAATCTGAAATAATAACCTGAGGAAAATGGGTTTACATGGTATATCCTCTCGTTCATGTTATGCCTGAATCAGTGCGGCCAGCATTATTGGAAGCTGTCGTTATCACTCCAAAATTACTCCTTACTTTCACTCTATCAATATAAAATTGGTATAATGGCAAGCAAGAGTCGAACCCACGGGAAGTGTATTTTATGATTTATCTGAATGTTTCTAATCAGTAAATAACAAGTAATAATAAAAAGGGGATTTTTGTAACTATGATTCTACTAGAAAACAAGAAATGTAAATTAAGATTATCCAATGATTTGCAAGCTTCAGTTCTTCAGTTCAGTATCATCTTTTCATAAATATGATATAACCAAGTTAATTAATATCTTTCCTTCAATGAAATTAATAACCCTAGGTAACCACGGTCCGCGTTACCCGAAATTCCCCTTTAGTTTTAAATCTAATGTGACGATCGCCCCCACTAGACCCTAATTATCATACAACCTAGAACTATCAGTCTAGATTTAATATGACAATAGCATTAAGAATTAGGGAATTAGGTTATTCCAAGCAATAATCGTACAATCGCAGACTATTTAACCTGTCTCCTTGATATCATAGCAATATTCAAAAGTTTGACCACAATCAAATACCACTATTCGCTACTTATGATCAGATATAACATCGTTTGCTTAATATTATACCTTAATCTAGCATATGATAATAATCGAATCAATTCAATGGGCCCTTATCAAATTAATCAAACCAATTATCTTTAAACAATTCAAATAGATCATCAAGAATAAATTCCACAAACGAAGGAAGGAATACTAATAACTCAATTAATTCATAAATAATAAATAAGATTCAACATCCCTTAGAACTGAAAATAAAGAACTTAGCCTGACATAGTTGAAAACGCAAATTAAATCTTCAATCCTTGCACCAATGAATCTCCCAGCAAAAAGTAATTACAATCATGAAATTCTATCTATTTATATCTCTCTAAACTATCCTAGAAACCTTCTCACGTTGCACCTTTAAAATCCTTCTCCAAGTCAATTTCCGAAAATCTGATAAAAAGTCGCCCCGCGCCATTCTGCCAACAAGGGCCCCGGCCCTTGTAATACACTGAGAAGTAGGGCCCCGGCCCTACTTTGCCTGAAATTACGAAAATGCCATTTTCGCTCATTTTTCCAATTTTGTCCATTTGATGCCGTTTTCTGTAATGTAAACATAAAAACAAGTAAAATGCTCACAAGAATAACAAAACTTAAGTCCGAAAACATATAATTCATAGGTATAAAACCCACTCATCAAATTCCCCCAAACTTAAGCGTTTGCTTGTCCTCATGCAAAACAAAATTAAATAACATAAAACAAACAACTAATCCTAACTCCCTACTACCATGGAGACTAAATTAAGACACAACTCATCATTGCCTCAGTATAATGAATAAATTTCCAGCCTCAGGAATGCATCAAAGATATCTCAAGCAAAATTTCATAGTCATGTTTCATCTGCATCTTAACTTCTCATTAACACCATATCACTTTCAACCCCTTACGTGTGTGTGTGAATTCAATGCACTGAATCAATAAAAAGCCGGAGAAATTGATAATGTTCAATACCATTAAAGATTACAATAATCATCCATACGATTACTCACATACAAATATTTAAGCATTAAACATTCTTCTTCTTTTTTTTTCCTCTTTTCTTAGTATGTGCAATGTCCATCTTTCTTAGGCTTTTCAAAGTTACCCGTGTAGCGAACTTTCCACCAATGACTCCCAAACCTATCGGCTTTAGGGCACTAAGTGTAAAGACACTCCTAAGGCTTACTCGTTCAAGTAACAGAGGCCACAAAGACAGACTAACCAAGACTGCTCATATCCGTTGTACTTACTTATTTTACTTCAATCAACTACTTCGCTTCATCTTCATATTTTATTATTTCTTCTCTTCTTCAAGTTGTTTTCCAACGGACATCGAAGCAGTTAAAATCATATATCTATTTTTCATGCATTCAGAGTATTTAAGTAATCGACAGATTTTCCTTTCTCCTTAAATGGCACTTCATTCTATCAACCTACCCTAAACTTCAACGAATTCAATGCATCAAATAGTGCACAAAAATATCCAGGGGTTTCAAGCAATATTAATACCAATAATAGTCAAAATTTAGACTAACATAACCATCCATTTTCCTAGAGTTATACAATGACCCACCATATTATCCTCATAGGCTATCCTTTTATCACTGAAACTGAAATAAGTGCTCAATTTAGACATGCATGGTCCTAGAATGCACTAATTACCACTATATTTTTTTTCTTTTCTATTTTTTTCATTTTTCAGTGTTTTTATCTTTTTTTATATATATGCAACTGACTAACATCCTAATATGACATGCTCCTAATCCTATAAAGAAAGAAAAACTGAATACTATGCAGATACCCCCAAACTTAATTCAGACAATGTCCTCATTGAAATGAAAAGACAGAAAACCAAAACAGAAAACTTCCCTGGGAAACTAATCAGCACGATCCTCCCCCACTTCATCGTTAGTGTCTAATGTGTCCTCGCTGACTTCGGAGTCACTAGTAGAATCGGGATAGGTAGGTAATACTGGCACATCCGGAAGCTGAATATCCGCAATGGAAGGATCCATCCGCGCTAGACATCGAACCAACGCATTGTCGAACTTAAAATTGTACAGATGCATTTCCTGCTGACGTCGAGCAAGACGATGGAGTTGGCGATCTGTCTGGTATTTGCGTTGATCAGCGCGACGACTCTCGCGATTCATTCGACGCTGTATCGTCCGAAGTTGGTCACTAATAGTACGGAGGGAAGGACCCTCAGAGCTGGATGGCGCAGACTCTGGTTGAGGTGGTTCCTCCTCATCAGGCGGACGTAGGATGAAACCTAATCCACGAGGATGAGACACACCACCTTCCCAAACATGGTATCGCTGAATTAGACTGTGATCAAGTAGGGTCGTTGGCGGCTGTAACAATTCTGATGCACCCCACTTGACACCTGCGTGTGCGCACAAGCCAGTAATAAGGGAAGGATGGGGCAAACCACCTGAAGTCCCCCCTCCTATAAACCGCTTGATCGAGGCTTCAATTACTCGTCCCACATCAATATTCAAGCCCGTGACAATAGCATACAACAGAGCTGCTCGCTCCCGTCGCACATCACTTACATGAGTGCATGGCATGAGTTTAGCACAGAGGAAAGCATACCAAATTTTCCCATATCTACTCAAAGTCTTGAAAGGAAAAAACTTCACATGACCATTAGAGGCATTTCTCGTCCATTCTGTCCCAGGTTGACACAATGCCTGGATAATGACATCATAGTCAGGCTGAAAACTTGCAAACTGGCAGTTGTCGTAGCTTGGTAAATCGTAATACGCATTGATAGCCGCCCGACTAAACAATACCTTCCTCCCCCGCACCATGACTTCACAATCCGACTCAGCTTGGGCGTTTGCATAAAATTCTTTGACTATGGAGGTAACGGCCGGATCCGGATGATTCGTCAATGTCTCCCAATGCTTCTCTCGGATCATAACTGCCATAGCACCGTCATGAAGCTCATCTGGTTGGAGTCCCCTCTCAGGAACCAAAGCTCTACCGGCTAGTACTCGGTCAAATTTGTCGGCTGCCTCTGCGTTAATAAACTTCTTTTTGTCATAGGCTCGTGAAGAAGAGGAAGAAGAACCTTCCCCTCGTTGACGTTTTGGGCCCATGACACCCTCGGTAGATAACAGAAAATAATACCCCACTGGAACACCACCGTAAATTTCTTTCAGACAATCTATCGAACACTTGGTGTGCACCCCCAAACTGAGATTGGCTATGGCATAAAACGACCAAGAAAAGCAAGAAATCCAACACCCCGAAACCACCAAAAATCCCCAAACTCCTCCAATTGGCCAACACAAACCAATCGGGAACCAAGCAATTGAATATCACAAGTAACCAATAACAGAAACGACTATAAGAGACGAAATCCGGAAGCCGTTACCTGAATCGAAGAATGCAGACCGGGGGATGTGAGAGCATGACCGGAGGAAGTGAGAGCATGACCGAAGGAAGCCCACTCGTGATGAAGAAGAGATGAGGAAATCGGAAATAAAGGCAGGGAAGGAAATCGATCTCGTGTAGGTTTGGTTATCTGTATTTTTTTTTTTTTTTTTTTTTTTTAAACCGGGGGAGTAGGGCCGGGGCCCTTCTAATTATCTAGGAAATGGGGGCCGGGGCGCTCTGTTGCAGAACCCTCTCTGTGAGACGAGGGCCGGGGCGCTCGGTTTGGTCGTCGAATCGAGGCCGGGGCGCTTGTGCTGAAAGAATCAAGGGCCGGGGCGCTGCGAATTGGCTAGGAAAGGGGGGCCGGGGCTCTCTCTCACAGAAACTTTTCTGTGAGTCTAGGGCCGGGGCGCTTCTTTTTACCGAGAGATGGAGGGCCGGGGCGCTTGAAATGTTTTACGAAATCAACTATTCCTGCAAGGTGCAAAATAAAATATATTCCATAAGTTATCCTAAAAATTAATAGATTAAAACTAAAAATAAAATAAAACAATGCCAATAAAAACGCATAAAGAGAAAAAACTAATATTGGGTTGCCTCCCAACAAGCGCGTTTATTTAATGTCGTTCGCTCGACAGCTTTCTGTTCAAACTGGATAAATTGGGTTCGTCACTTGCACGAGCTCGATGTCCTCTACTTGATATCCGTCATAAAACGGTTTAAGCCGATGACCATTTACTTTGAATACTCTTCCTGTGCGTGGGTCTCTAATCTCTATCGCACCATGAGAAGAAATATGAACAACCACAAATGGCCCTTCCCACCGAGAACGCAGCTTTCCTGGAAACAGTTTCAAGCGGGAATTGTACAAAAGGACTTTCTGACCAAGTACAAACGTCTTTCTCAGAATCTGCTTATCGTGAAACGCTTTTGTCTTTTCCTTGTACAATTTGGAACTTTCATATGCTTCATTTCGTAGTTCTTCCAGCTCTTGTAATTGCAATTGCCTATGTTCGCCAGCTTCAGTCATGCTCCAGTTACATCGTTTAATGGCCCAGAAAGCCTTGTGTTCTAGCTCGACTGGTAGATGACATGGCTTTCCGAAGACGATCCGATACGGTGACATTCCGATAGGAGTCTTGTAGGCAGTGCGATAAGCCCATAATGCATCTTCTAGTTTCAGACTCCAATCTTTGCGGTTAGGCTGCACTACTTTCTCTAGAACGGACTTGACCTCACGGTTTGAGACCTCTGCTTGGCCATTGCTCTGCGGATGGTAAGTCGTTGAAACTTTGTGCATGACGTTGTATTTCTTGAACAATGCTGCTAATGTCCTATTGCAAAAATGCGTTCCTTTATCGCTGATGATAGCCCTTGGAGTTCCGAACCTGACAAATATGTTAGATTTGACAAAATCTGCAACAACTTTAGAATCGTCAGTCTTGGTGGCTTTAGCCTCCACCCATTTGGAAACATAGTCAACAGCCAACAGAATGTAAACATTGCCATAAGAAACAGGAAATGGTCCCATAAAATCAATGCCCCAAACATCGAAGATTTCAACAACCAAAATTGGGGTTTGTGGCATTTGATTCCTACTGGATATGTTTCCGGTCTTTTGACAATTGGCACAAGATTTACAAAATAGATAGGAGTCTTTAAAAATACTAGGCCAAAAGAAACCACATTCTAAAATTTTTCGAGCTGTTCGTTTTGGTCCAAAATGACCCCCACAAGCGTAAGAGTGACAGAAAGTTAAAATGGATGAAAACTCAGAGTTAGGGCTACATCGTCTAACTACCTGATCAGCACAGAATTTCCACAAGTAAGGATCATCCCATACGTACCGTTTCACATCACTCTTAAGTTTCTCTTTCTGCATTTTAGAAAACTCACGAGGAATATAAGCGCTGACTAAATAATTTACAATGTTTGCGTACCAGGGTGCAGCCTTATCCACAGAAAATAAATGCTCATCTGGAAATGAGTCTTGCAGCGGAAGTGTTTCTTCATCTTTAAGCAACCTGCTCAAGTGATCTGCCACTAAATTGTCTGCTCCTTTCTTGTCCTTTATTTGCAAGTCAAATTCTTGGAGCAGCAGGATCCATCGTATGATCCTTGGTTTGGAATCCTTCTTTGTAAGCAGATACCTGAGAGCAGCATGGTCAGAGTAAACTATGACTTTAGTACCGAGAAGATAAGATCTAAATTTGTCTAAAGCAAAAACAACAGATAATAATTCTTTTTCTGTTGTGGAATAGTTAATCTGAGCAGCATTCAATGTCCGAGAAGCATAATAGATGGCATGAGCAGCTTTGTCAACTCGTTGGCCCAAAACAGCCCCTACTGCATAGTTGCTGGCGTCACACATGATTTCGAAGGGTAAATTCCAATTTGGTGGTCGTATCACCGGTGTGGAGGTCAATAATGTCTTTAATTTATCAAATGCCCCTCTGCACTCGTCGTCAAACTGGAATTCGACCTCTTTTTGCAGCAACTTACACAATGGCATAGCTATTTTGGAGAAGTCCTTGATAAATCTTCGATAAAAACCTGCATGACCAAGAAAAGAACGAATCTCCCGCACGCTTGCGGGGTAAGGTAAAGCAGCAACAATTTCTATCTTAGCTTTATCTACTTCTATTCCCTTAGCTGAAACTACATGTCCTAGGACGATACCCTGTTCTACCATAAAATGACATTTTTCCCAATTAAGAACAAGGTTAGTCTCTAAGCATCTATCCAACACACGAGTTAAATTATCTAAGCATGCATCTAACGAATCACCATGAATTGTGAAATCATCCATAAATACTTCAATGCAATGTTCAAGAAGATCAGAAAATATACTTATCATGCATCGTTGAAACGTACTGGGTGCATTACAAAGTCCGAAGGACATCCTACGGTATGCAAATGTACCGAATGGGCATGTGAAAGTGGTCTTTTCTTGATCTTCAGGTGCAATCACAATTTGGTTATAACCCGAAAAACCATCTAAAAAGCAATAATAAGTGTGACCTGCTAATCTTTCTAACATTTGGTCAATAAAAGGGAGAGGGAAATGATCTTTTCTAGTTACGGTATTCAACTTCCTATAATCAATACACACTCTCCATCCTGTTTGCAAACGAGTAGGCACTAACTCATTATTATCATTCTTAACGACAGTTATGCCAGCTTTCTTAGGAACTACTTGAACTGGACTGACCCATTGACTATCTGAAATAGGATAAATAATACCTGCATCGAGCAATTTCAGAACCTCTTTTTTCACAACTTCCATCATGGGTGGATTCAGTCTGCGTTGAGCATCTCGCTTTGGGGTGGCTCCTTCTTCCAAAAGAATGCGATGCATACACACAGCTGGGCTTATACCTTTGATATCTGCGATTGTCCAACCAAAGACTTGTACGTGGTCCCTCAAAACTCTAAGCAGCTTGTCCTCTTGGACTTTGGTGAGATTATTCGCAATTATCACTGGCAATGTTTCCTCTTGCCCTAGATATGCATATTTCAAATGGATTGGTAGAGGCTTTAATTCCAACCTCGGAGCCTGCACAACAGAGGGTAACAACCTTTCATGAGTCACCGGTAATTGAATGGACGAAACGGCATACTTATCTGAAATTTTTGGTAACGAGTGTAATGCGGCTATAGTATCCTTTAATTCCGCATGTTGTTCAATCTCGTCTTCCTCTTCCAGCTCCAAACTATTCGTGATAACATCCTCCAAGGTTTCCATGTGTAAATGGTCGAAAGATTTCTGCACTAAGGAATCAAGGACATTAATAGAAAACACGGAATTGACATCACTAGGGTACCTCATGGCCTCGTAAATGTTGAATTGAATCTTTTCGCCGTCAAACTCCATGGTCAGTGTCCCATTGTGCACATCAATCATAGTTCTTGCTGTTTTCAAGAATGGCCTTCCTAACAAGATATGAGCAGGATTCGGAGATGTATCGTCATCCATGTCCACAATGTAAAAATCTGCAGGAAATATTAGTTCATTCACCTGCACCAAGACATCCTCAATTACCCCTTCGGGGTATGTGTTAGTACGATCAGCTAATTGGATAATGACACCAGTGTTTTTCAAGGGACCTAGATGCAGAGAAGCATAAATAGATAGTGGCATAACATTAATTGATGCTCCTAGATCTAGCATAACTCTCTCAAACCTGGTATTACCTATCTTGCAGGGAATGGTAAACATACCCGGATCTTTACATTTTGGAGGCATTTTTCTTTGCAGAACAGCAGATACATTTTCTCCAACAGTTATCTTTTCATTTTCTTGTAATTTCCTTTTATTAGTGCATAATTCCTTCAAAAATTTTGCATACCTTGGAACTTGCTTGATTGCATCTAATAAAGGAATGTTCACCTCTACCTTTCTAAAGGTCTCCAGAATCTCTTTCTCTTGCTCGTCCTTCTTTGAAGTTCTAAGATTCCTAGGAGGAAAAGGTAAAGGGTTAGACTTAAGCTGAATAGGAGATTTAGGGATTACCTTTGAGATCTCTGCCTCTTCCTTAGCTTTATCCTTATCAAATTCAACCGTAGCCCTTGGTGTGTCCATTTGTTTTCCACTCCTTAAAGTAATCGCACTTGCGTTTTCCCTCGGATTGATCATCGTTTGAGAGGGCAACTTACCAGAGCCTTGAGAATCCAATCGTCCAACTGTGGTAGCTAATTGGCTCATTTGATTTTCTAAGCTATGAATGGAAGCCTTTGTATCTTGTTGGAACTGTTGGGTCTGATTCATGAACTGTTGAGTATGATTCATGAAGGTTTTAAACATGTCTTCCAAAGACGCTTCAGATTTTGTAGGTGTTGCTTGTCGAGGTGGATACTGCTGTTGAGCTTGTTGAAACCCTTGTTGTCGATTCGGAAAAGCATTCGACATTGGTGGCCTGTTTCCTCCGTAGCTCAGATTAGGATGATCCCTCCATCCTGGATTGTAAGTATTAGAGTAAGGATCATATCGTCTCTGAGGTTGTCCTTGAAAATTTCCCGCTACATTGGCTTGTTCTATGGTGCCATCTTCTTGCAGTGTAGGACAAATATCTGTCGAATGATCCGGTGACAAGCATATTCCACAAGTTCTTGTAACTTGCCCGTTCCCCACAGAAAGTTGACGAACCATAGCAGCTAACTCCGAGAGTTGTTGTTCAATGTTGCTCGAGCCAACCTCATTCACCCTTTTCGGTGCATGGTCCATCCGAGTTCCGTATTGCTGTGAGTTAGCCGCCATGTTAGCAATTAAGTTCCGTGCGGCGTCTGGAGTTTTATCGACCAATGCTCCTCCACTTGCAGCATCGATCATACTCCTATCCATCGGTAGCAATCCCTCGTAGAAGTACTGAATTTGGTGTTGATCGTCAATTTGATGTGGACAACACGAACACAGCTTCTTGAACCTTTCCCAATACTCGTGAAGAGTTTCACCACTAAACTGTCTAATGGCACATATCTCCTTCCTTATGTTGGCAACCCGTGAAGGAGGGAAATACTTTTCCACGAATAGCCTCTTCATATCATCCCATGATTGGATCGAACCGGAGGGAAGATAGTACAACCAATCTTTTGCCAAATCTGCTAAGGAGAATGAAAAAGCCCTAAGCTTTATGTGTTCTTCCGATACTCCATGTGGCCTCATTGTGGAACAAACCACGTGGAATTCCTTCAGATGCTTATACGGATCTTCACCTGTAAGACCACGAAAAGTAGGTAAAAGGTGAATTAAGCCAGATTTCAATTCAAAAGCAGCATCTAAAGCAGGATATTCTATGCATAATGGTTGTTGGCGTAAATTAGGAGTAGCCAACTCCCTCATAGTCCTATTATTTGGGGCAGCCATTTCTTCTTCTGAATCGCTGGAAGAAGTCAGTAATGCGAGCGCAACGTTTAAGCCTGGTGATGTAGTAAAATCGTCTTCGAACTCCGAAGTTATGTTCCGTGCTCGACGAGTCTCCTTCCTTATTCTTTTTGCAGTTTTCTCTATCTCTGGATCAAATTTTAAATCAGGAGAGTGAGAGGATCGAGTCATAAACTGAAAGAAAACAAAGAAAATTTATAAAAACAATCACTTCCCCGGCAACGGCGCCAAAATTTGGAAGCTGTCGTTATCACTCCAAAATTACTCCTTACTTTCACTCTATCAATATAAAATTGGTATAATGGCAAGCAAGAGTCGAACCCACGGGAAGTGTATTTTATGATTTATCTGAATGTTTCTAATCAGTAAATAACAAGTAATAATAAAAAGGGGATTTTTGTAACTATGATTCTACTAGAAAACAAGAAATGTAAATTAAGATTATCCAATGATTTGCAAGCTTCAGTTCTTCAGTTCAGTATCATCTTTTCATAAATATGATATAACCAAGTTAATTAATATCTTTCCTTCAATGAAATTAATAACCCTAGGTAACCACGGTCCGCGTTACCCGAAATTCCCCTTTAGTTTTAAATCTAATGTGACGATCGCCCCCACTAGACCCTAATTATCATACAACCTAGAACTATCAGTCTAGATTTAATATGACAATAGCATTAAGAATTAGGGAATTAGGTTATTCCAAGCAATAATCGTACAATCGCAGACTATTTAACCTGTCTCCTTGATATCATAGCAATATTCAAAAGCTTGACCACAATCAAATACCACTATTCGCTACTTATGATCAGATATAACATCGTTTGCTTAATATTATACCTTAATCTAGCATATGATAATAATCGAATCAATTCAATGGGCCCTTATCAAATTAATCAAACCAATTATCTTTAAACAATTCAAATAGATCATCAAGAATAAATTCCACAAACGAAGGAAGGAATACTAATAACTCAATTAATTCATAAATAATAAATAAGATTCAACATCCCTTAGAACTGAAAATAAAGAACTTAGCCTGACATAGTTGAAAACGCAAATTAAATCTTCAATCCTTGCACCAATGAATCTCCCAGCAAAAAGTAATTACAATCATGAAATTCTATCTATTTATATCTCTCTAAACTATCCTAGAAACCTTCTCACGTTGCACCTTTAAAATCCTTCTCCAAGTCAATTTCCGAAAATCTGATAAAAAGTCGCCCCGCGCCATTCTGCCAACAAGGGCCCCGGCCCTTGTAATACACTGAGAAGTAGGGCCCCGGCCCTACTTTGCCTGAAATTACGAAAATGCCATTTTCGCTCATTTTTCCAATTTTGTCCATTTGATGCCGTTTTCTGTAATGTAAACATAAAAACAAGTAAAATGCTCACAAGAATAACAAAACTTAAGTCCGAAAACATATAATTCATAGGTATAAAACCCACTCATCAATTATTAGACCACAAATTAATGAAGATCAGAAATACAACCAAACTTAAAACAAAGTTAAAAAGAAAGAACCTTCATTTGGGTTTGCCTGTTTTGAAACCAAAACTTAATCTGGCGAGGGGTCAAACCCAACCCTCGAGGGACTGCTACTTGAGTTATCCACTGAGAGATGCGAGTAACCATCCATATGGGAACAAAGAAAGAAGAGGGAATGAGAGTATGGGTCACGAAGATCGGAAAAAGAAAAAAGCAGAAGAAATGTAGGGAGGAAGGAGTGCGGCGGCTAGGGTTAGGGTAAGAGAGAAGGGGGAGGAAAAAGTTTAGTGAGAGAAAATATTTTTTTCACCTATCAAATTTGTTCATTTAATAATTAAAAATTATATATATATGCTTTGTGTTTTAATTTCAAGTTTTTACTTCCGCGCGCGCTGTTTTTTTTAAGCTCCGTGTTTTTTAAATAGATAACGTTTTTCTTCAAAAAACGTTATAACTTTAAAACCAAATATTGCCCCTTATAAATACATAACGTTTTTACATATGTATCTATAACGTTTTTTGAAAAAACGTTGTGAAAAAAAATACCACAACGTTTTTTATAAAAACCTTGTTGTTTAAGTGTTATCTTTTTGCTGTTTTGTAGTAGTGAAACCAACCATGGAAGTTGAGGAAGAAGGTTCGGGACAAATGATAAGGAAGGGGGAAAACACCCAGTTATTAGTCACATACCAATCATAGACCCATCTCCCATTTCAAATAAATTCTCCTCTATCATCATCTTCATCTTTCACTTACACTACCAATTTGGTGAAGATTAGGACAAAAACAGAGTCTTTTTGGGTTTTTCTTTCTTAATTTTTATTTTTGCCCCTTTTGGCTTCATTTGTTTTCTGGGTTCTTAGCCAGGCGAGGGATTGTATTTGGGTGAAAAGAAAATGGGTTGTTTTGTTCATTGTTGATTGACAAAAAATGGGCGCAAAAAGTTTAAACACTGAAAGGAGTGAAGCTTTTCATTTGTGCAAGGAGAGGAAGAAATTCATCAAACGAGCCATTGACTATTTGTGCTGAAACTAAAATCATGCCTCTCACGTGACTTCACTTCCTCCATTAACATATTCAAGCTTTCTCTCTCTAAAAATTTGTTAGATTTTCAGTTTCTCTCTCTAAAAAATAATTCAGTTCTTCATAAGCAGTTTAGGAAATTAATTTATCTCTCTACAATTTCATTTGACACCATGAAATCAATTTTCTCTCTTAGGTTTTATTTCTCTCCCTCTACAAATTCATCTAACACCATGAAATCAAGAGTCACAAGCACCTGCAAATCTTCACCAACAAAGAAAAAAGCAACCTCATTTTACAGATATCTAAAGCCTGAAGCTTTAGCCCAAATACGAGACTCCAAAATTTGAATCCTCCCAACCCCATTTCCAAAATCTGGCTTTTGGTTTGTTCAAAGTTTGGGTTTTGAGTTAGGATTGACAGAAGGAGAAGAAAAGCCACGGAGGAGAAAGAAAATAAAAGATGAAGAGAAGAAAAGAAAGAAAAGGAGAGAGAAATGAAAGAACCTAAGAAATAGAAAGATGATGGGGATTTGATTTTAGAATCTAATTTGTTTTAGTGGATACTTGTTTGACCCGGTCTATGTAAAATATTTGTTTTAATTTTATTATTATTTTAATTATTTTTTTGCCACATAATAAATGATAAGCCAAATAGACCATTTAGAATTTACATGTCATTTTTTTTATATTTTTTAAAAGCCACGTAAGAAAAATTTTGACGCCTGACAAAGAATTTAGACGAAATGGGGTATTTAATCTATTTTAAAGAGTTCAGTTAGTAAATTTTATTTTTTTAAAGTTCAATGGTGTAATGCTTACAAACTTACAACCACAGTGAGGTTAAAGCTATTTTTGCCACTCAGCAAGTCTAACCTATAGCATATAAGTGAACTCACACTGATATGGATTTTAAGGATTCATGGTACAACAATTGATATTACAAATGTTTAACATAGCAAGACTGAGTGGTGGTTAGACCTAGAACTGTTCTTTGTCTTTCGACTTAGAACCATTTACGGTAGATATAAAAAGGAGATCAACCTAACGACATCATATGTTATGCATAACATACACTACACTGGACTAATCATGAACAGTGGTACGTATTCGTTCATCTCAGTTTACTTCACATGTCAGGATCGCCCCAAGACAACTTGATTTTATAAAATAAAGCATGATTCGAAATATATCACGAATAAGCATTTCATTTTGCAAGTTATGCTGAAACAAGAAGCAATAGCTCTTATAACAAATATTTATAACACGTTGCTCGTACAAAATGTATAAATCACATAAAAAGCAAGTAAACAAAGTTTAAGGATAGAAAACTTGCCTTGAAGCAATTTAGGGTTTTCCCGGTAAGGTGTTAAATGCCTACATAATTGTTTACGCACACTCGAATGTTAGTTTATTGAATTTTACTTCTTAATAAATGTTTTTATAACTTGTTTAGACTATTTCCATAGGTGGTTTTAGTTGGAAAATTCTCAAACTCAAAAACTCATTTTTAAGTGACTTTATAAAAAGTGGACAACAACATTGGTTGTCAGACCCCGGCTCAGTTAAACGGCCATAACTTCTTTGTTTTAAAACATTTTTGAGTCGTTCAAAATTTCAGGTGTTCGTAACTTCTGTCTCTACAATTTATGTTGAGACCAAAGTTCGAAATTCCTTACTGATTTACACAGTTTTTGACAATAAGGGGACTGCCATAAACGGTTTCAATATCTCTTTGACTGAATTGATAAAACATGATACCTTAAGCTTTAATTTGCTAAGATAACATGTTCTAACAACCAATAACACTTTATAACATAAAATAAGAAAATCATAAACCTTCATATATATGGCTACGACTCGTGTTCTTGAGCTTTTGAAAAATTAAAGTTCAAAGAAAAAATGAACATAATAACTTTTAAAGATTGTACGTTTGGTATTTGCAAGCTTTAACTATTTCTTTGCAATTTCCAAAACTAGAATTATAACTAAGAGTAATAGATATATAGAGTGATTTTGCTCTTGATTTTTCCTTAGAAATGAATGAGAAAACAAGTGAGTTAAGCTTGCTATTTATAGGTCATTCAAAGCTTGGGTATTTCGGTCATTGGTACAGAACTTCCATGCTAAGCTAAAGCAAAGTGCACTTCATTTAGTCACCTTATTTGGCCGGCAATATGGACTAATTTTAGGCCATTAAAGCTAGCAATTCACATGTTTTGGTGACACCACAAAAGTCCACATGTTAGCTTCTTATAGGTCCACAACTTAGCCTACCAAAGGAATAGTATTAGGCCTTGTTTGGTTGGTCATTTAATCATTTAATTGAAGGTTAGTCAAGGTCTTTTACCAAGCTTGATCAAGGTCAGTTTAGTCATTAAATAAACTAGTAACTTGTTTGGTAAATTAGTTTCTTAATTCACCAATTAATTTTACTTAGATTAGGCTTAATGTTAATTAAGTGTATTAGTTGCCATAGTTCACTATTACTATTCATAGTTGACTTTTTCGTATTTATACCGTATAATTTTCGTATTATTATCGTATTATTTTTGTATTATATCCGTATAATTTTTGTATTTATATGCGCATTTATAAATAGTACTTTCTAGCGTTTAGGGTTTGAACCTTAGGGTTCAACCCTTAGGGTTTCTAAAATTAGGGTTTAAATTTTCTCCAAACCCTAATTTTAGCTTTTCAAAAATTTTACTTTTATTTTTCTAATAATTGTTTATGTTGGATTCTTGAAACGAAACACAAAAATAAACACATGAAAATTCCATAACACATATTAGATGTAATACAATATTTATTTATGCACATAAATTCGGATTACAACTATCTCAGAAGTTTGGAATATTACAGATACATTCAATCAAATTCGGTAAAAAAAACTAAATCTATTTGTACAATGTTTACTTTATACAATTTAAATAACTACTACATCTATATGAAAAGAAAAATATTAAATCATGATCATAACTTAAAACTCAATCAATGATACATTCAATCAAATTCAAAGGCTTAAATTAAAAAAATTAAAAAATAAAAAGAGGTAGGGAAGTGGTAAACCCAATTACCTGGTCACTGGGTCGATCGGTTCAATTGTCGGGTCGCCGAGTTTTGATCAAAACTGATTTTTTTGTTTAAACCGACCGGTTTCGATTTTTACCAGTCGAACCGGCGGTCCGATCCGGGTTTAATAACCTTATTACAAACTCCTTTTGTTTGTCCTTTTAACTTCGGGCTAAATACAATTCTTTTATATGAAATTTTATCAAATAAGTAATTTGACCCCTAAAATAATTAGACTTATCGATATATAAAGTTCTTAATTATTTACAATGTCGATCCAAAAATTAATTTATGCTAGAAAGTGAGCGAAATATCCATCCAATTTGCTGACTGCCCATTTAGTTTTATTCGATTTGACTGTATTCAGATACAATTTAAGTTTATTAAAAAATAAAAATACTAATTAATACCCTAATTTAATAAATAAACAAACTGTTGATTTAGAAAAAACATAACTACATTATGAAACCCTCTCCCATATTCATTCTCTCTCTCTCTCTCTCTCTCTCTCTCTCTGTATTTTCTGTCTCCTCTGTAACTCAGAAATTTCATTTATCTTGTTCATGGTGTATGACTGTATGTATAGCATATCTGAATCTGCAAAAACGATACTTCCATTTCACTAAAAATACTTCTGGTTTTTCTACAATTTTGAACTTGAAACTTTGATTTAAGTTCGTTAATGGAGTATCAAATCTAAAGTAACTTGTACAAAACTTGGTGCTGAAAAGGTGGGGAGGGTATGTGTACCCATGGGTGGCTGCAATGGCTAGGGCTTATTCTTGGTTAGAGGAAATTAGGTTTAAGCGTATTGTTGCGACTGATGAGAGCTTGGAGATGATCTCAAAAAGCTTTAAGAATTTCAAGGTTTTGATAATTTTTTGTTTTTGTTATTAAATGCATATTTTTGGCTTCTTAAAAAGATTAATGACTGAAAGTGTAGAGAGTATTTTAGTTTTTAAAATTTAGTAAAACCTTATTAATTTGAATATGGTCAAATTGTATTAAACAAAATGAGTACCAGAAAATTGGCAGAAATTGATTTTGAGGTCCACATTGTAACAAATTTGAATTTTCATGTATCGATTTGTAAGTTTAATCACTTTATTAGTCCAATTATGAATTTGATCAAATTTTATGCAACAGAAGTGTATTTAAACTTTTAATATCGGCCTAAAATGTTTGAATTTCAAACTTTTGTTTACACTATTCTGTAAAGTAGTAAGAATAACTACATTTTTATGGTTTGGTATGGAAAACTCCCAGAATGATGCTTAATCTTCTTCTCGGTGGAGAACCATTTTATATTCTGAAAATGAAAGAAGATGCTACGTATAATTCCTTAATTAGATTGAGTTATCAAGATAGATTTGTCTTTTTCCGGACACAAAATTTTTTCACTTAGTGAAGATAAAAAGCATGTCAGTAACATTTTATAAAAAAAAAAAAAAAAAAAGAGTACCATAAAAAATGAAAAATAAAGAAAAATAAGCTGGCAAAACAATCTATTTAGTCCATGTACTCAAAGTTTAGTTTTATTTTAGTTCATGTACTCTTTTTTTCTTCAAATATCTCCCTCACACTATTTTTTAAAGTATTATTTTAATCATCCAACGTTGTCACCCCATTATTAAAACTGACATGACACTTAAAATAGGAAAAAATGCCCACGTGTAATTTTTTAACTCTAAATTAAATATGTGAAATTAAGAACAATAATATCTTTTACAGATATCATTCGTCTCACATGACTATTAATCGACGTGAAAATCAAGTTTCTTAATTTACTCAATGAAGATAATCATAGCTAATTTGCAAAAATTAATATTTAAGTTATTGCATAATTAATTAAGTTTATTTTAATTTTTAAAATATCATTTTTACAAGTAATAATTCTTAAGTAGTTTTCACTATAGACTATTGTACTAATTAAAATAATATAAAATTAATATCAATTTTTAAAAAAAATTAAGATTTTGCGAATTAACTTGAAAAAAAATTAAATTTTTATTTTTTTGAAACTAAAATATAAGTGAAAGACATTATTATTGTTAGAGTTTATGCCCTAGAGGCTAATTATTTGATGTAATTGCTTAACATTTTTGATATTATATTTGATTGAATAAATAGATTATTTTATTATGATTTCATTTATTGCGTTATATAAATGTTAACATAATAAAAGCCCTTAGAATAATGATACGAATTATATAGTTTTAAGTATGTGACTTGAACATGAGATTATATAATTATAATTAGTATCATTGCTCTTAAATGTCCCTAGTCGAGTATCATTGTTAATGGGACAACAATGATGCATTGAGACTAGTATGTGGATTGACTGATGGCCAAATCTCATTGGTCATAAATATATGAGATATTTGAGTCAATGCATAGGTACATGTTAGAGAACAATGTACTGGACTGACCCACCATGAGAATTCTACATGGAGCATTATGCAAAGTGTCATAAGAAATTCTTATAGTGACAATGATGCGAAACGATTGATTCAGATTACGTGTTTTATTGTATTCGATATATATGATGTATGATGATGCATGTTTACCGATCTGAAATTGAATATATGATATTCTGCATGTTTGGGTATTCTGGAAATCTATAATATATATGCATGTTTACGGATCTGAAATTGAATATATGATATTCTGCATGTATGGTTATTCTGGAAATCTATAATATATATGCATGTTTACGGATCTGAAATTGAATATATGATATTCTGCATGTATGGTTATTCTGGAAATCTGTAATATATATGCATGTATATGATTTCTGTTAATCGTATCCTACAAGGTGGAATAACAGTACGTCTTCTGTTCTAATTGGATTAGAAGCATGAAGATTCGATTTAATATGATTAATCGAACTTGGACATATATGATATGTTCTGGGTGTATTGTTACTATGGTGGATTGTATATGATTCTGAAATTGTTTCAGAGATTCATATACAGATTGTAGTTTTAAAAAAATTAAAAAAAAAAAATTTCCAGGGGCGCTGCCTTGGACCACCGCCAGGGGGGAGTCCCCCCCTTGGACCCCCCCGCCGTAGCGCACGATGGTCGTGACCCCAAATATTTTTTTTTATAATATTCTTTAAATGATATAAATTGTGTTATGTGCTTATTGTGATATGCATGGTGCACAGTTATGGTTCTTTTGACCCATAGGATTAGTGGTTTTTGGTTTTTTGAAATACGACTTGCATGTCGTGCCTTTCTATATTCTGATGTAATATTCTCTTCTCATCTAAATCCCCTCGAATGTAACTCGAGGTTTCTTTATAACATGTAATGTACAAGTGTAATCAAGAAGACAAGATGATGATGGAGAGGAGACACAAGTGAACGAGGAAGGTCCAACGAAGCTACTATTTTGAAGACCTTTTACCACCATAGACTGACCTTCAATCTTTTCATTAGCTTGAAAGGATTGACATAGGGTTGGGCCATAACTGTGACACGTTTAATTTTTGCACTTTATTTATGCTTGTATACGATATGCTATGATAAATAACGTGCATGCTTAATAAGATTAAAATTGGTGAGATCTAAATTAATTAATAAAATCCCTCATAAAATTATTAAGTCTAAATCAGATGCCTTCCAATGAATGACACTCATCAAGACCTTGATTAATGAATGTAGGTTTGCCAAAGCAAAGTACCCCATTTATCTTGGTAAGATGCGATAGGATAATTGTGATATCCAAAATGTTAAAAGCATTGGGCCCGACTTAACTAAGTTATCTCAATAGGATTGTGGACTTAGAGGCATAGAGTTTGGCAGGTACCATTAGATGGACTAGAACAAATGTTGTTCACCAAACTATCTAAGAGTTATATATGATATAATTGACAAATGGTTGTCTACCTAAATAATTATGTTTTAAGAGATTAGCCAAAGCTAACTTAAGGCGTAATGAAATATGGATCTTAGCTCACTAGAAAGATTTAATAAAAAAATTCTTTCCGAATTAATGGTGAGGGCTATTAATTTGATTAAAATAGTGGGAGGTATATTTGGAATGTACTATTATCAATTACATAATATCAAAACTCTGCAATTTGACTTATTATTTTTGCACTTATAAATTGTAGATATCAATGGCAACCAACAACACAAATAGTCTTTCACTACGATCAGTCCTTGAGAAGGAAAAGCTGAGTGGAATTAATTTCCTAGACTGGCATAGGAACTTGAGGATTGTCCTCAAACAAGAGCGCAAGCTCTATGTCCTTGATGGGCCCATTCCTGCAGCACCAGCTAACACTGCACCACGTGCAGAGCATAATGCTTACAAGAAGCATCAAGATGATGCTCTAGACGTGAGTTGTCTCATGCTAGCAACTATGAACTCTGAGCTTCAGAAGCAACATGAGTTAATGGATGCTTATGAGATGATCGAGCATCTCAAGAAATTGTTCGCAGGGCATGCTCGACAGGAAAGGTATGATACAAGCAAGGCGTTGTATCACTGCAAGATGGGTGAACGTGATCCAGTTGGTCCACATGTTCTGAAAATGATTGGGTATATTGAGTACCTTGCTAGGTTGGGTTTTCCGATTACTGCGGAAGCCCAAACTGATCTAGTTTTGCAATCTTTGAACAGCAGCTACTCGCAATTTGTCATGAATTATCTCATGAATGAAATTACGAAACCACTTACTGAGTTGTTAAGCATGTTAAGAACTGCCGAGAACAACATGAAAAAGGCAGGACCCGATCCCATAATGATGGTGCAAAAGGGGAATGCTAAGGGAAAAGGGAAAGGCAAGAAGAAGATAGGATCTAAATCTGGTGCCAAACCCAATTTCAAAAACAAACAGGCTTTAAAACCTAAAGGTGGGGTAGCTAAAGAAGGTGATTGTCACTTCTGTGGAAAACCTGGACACTGGAAGAGGAACTGTCATGCATATCTGGAAGAACTGAAGAAAAAGAAAGGAAGTACGACTTCTGATTCAGGTATATATGTTATAGAAGTCAATTTGTCTACTTCTACATCATGGGTATTAGATACTGGATGTGGTTCTCACATTTGTGTTAATGTGCAGGAACTCCGAAGGAGTAGGACTTTGGCGAAAGGAGAGGTTGACCTACGAGTTGGGAATGGAGCAAAAGTTGCTGCACTAGCCGTAGGAACTTATCATTTATCTTTGCCCACTGGGCTAGTATTAGAATTAGAGGATTGTTATTTTGTGCCTGCTATGAGCAAAAACATTATTTCTGTTTCTTGTTTGGACAAGAAAGGTTTTTCGTTTTTAATAAAGAACAACAGTTGTTCGTTTTACTTAAATGAAATATGTTATGGTGTTGCACAATTGTTTAATGGTCTTTATATTCTTGCTTTAGAGATGCCTATCTATAACATAAATACAAAACGATTTAAATCAAATGATTCAAATCCGACATATCTCTGGCACTGTCGTTTAGGCCATATAAATGAGAAACGCATATCCAAACTCCATAAAGATGGGTTTTTGGATTCATTTGATTTTGAATCATATGAGAAATGCGAATCTTGTTTATTAGGTAAGATGACTAAAGCCCCTTTCACTGGTCACAGTGAACGGGCTAGTGATATATTGGGACTTATACATAGTGATGTATGTGGACCCATGAGTTCATTAGCAAGAGGTAGGTTCTATTACTTCATTACATTTACTGATGACTTTAGTAGATATGGATATGTGTATCTTATGAGACACAAATCCGAATCCTTAGAAAAGTTCAAGGAATTCAAGAATGAAGTTCAAAACCAATTTGGCAAAAGCATAAAAGCCCTTCGATCCGATCGAGGTGGTGAATACTTAAGCCAAGATTTTGATGACCTTCTAAAGGAGTGTGGTATTATATCACAACTCACTCCACCTGGAACACCACAATGGAATGGTGTGTCTGAGAGGAGAAATCGCACCTTGTTGGACATGGTACGATCAATGATGAGTTATGCATATCTTCCAATAAGCTTCTGGGGTCATGCCCTAGAGACAGCTGCATTCACACTTAACCGTGTTCCAACAAAGACGGTTCAAAAGACACCATATGAGATGTGGATTGGGAAACGTCCTAGTATGTCGTTCATGAAGATTTGGGGTTGCGAGGCGTTTGTAAAACGTCTGGCTTCTGACAAGCTCGGACCCAAATCTGATAAATGTAATTTTGTGGGATACCCTAAGGAAACAAAAGGGTATTATTTCTACAAACCTTCTGAGAACAAAGTGGTTGTTGCTCGAACTGGTATTTTTCTAGAAAGAGAATTTGTCTCTAAAGGAAACAGTGGGAGGAAAGTAGAACTCGAAGAAATTCGTGAACCACAAAATATCATTGAACCTGAGTTGGAACATGAGCAGGAACCACAAGATATTGTGGAAAGTGAACCTGCTCAAATTACACAAGCCATTCGTAGATCTAGTAGGACACGCCAACAGCCTGAGAGATATTATGGATTTCTTGTGACTCAAAACGGCGATGTGATGCTCATAGATCAGGATGAGCCTGCTTCCTACCAAGAAGCTATGAATGGACCAGATTCTGAGAGATGGCTTGAAGCCATGAAATCTGAGATGGACTCCATGTATACTAACCAAGTATGGACTTTGGTTGATCCACCCGAAGGGGTAAAACCAATCGGGTGCAAATGGGTTTTCAAGAAGAAAACCGACATGGATGGTAATGTACAAACCTATAAAGGCCGACTGGTAGCAAAAGGTTTCAAACAAGTTCAAGGTGTTAACTATGATGAAACCTTCTCTCCAGTGGCAATGGTTAAATCCATCAGGATCTTACTTGCTATTGCAGCCTTTTATGATTACGAAATCTGGCAGATGGATGTCAAAACTGCTTTCCTTAATGGAAATCTCCTTGAGGATGTGTACATGACACAACCTGAGGGTTTTGTCACTCCAAAGGATGCTAGAAAGGTATGCAAGCTACAGCGATCCATTTATGGATTGAAGCAAGCCTCTCGGAGTTGGAATCTTCGATTTGATGAAGCAGTCAAAGAGTTTGGCTTTATAAAAAATGAAGATGAACCTTGTGTATATAAGAAGGTTAGTGGGAGTCAGATTGTATTCCTGGTATTATATGTAGACGACATATTAATTATTGGGAATGACGTTCCTTCCTTACAGGCTGTAAAAACATGGTTAGGAAAATGTTTCTCCATGAAAGATTTGGGCGATGCAACCTACATTTTAGGTATCAAGATCTATCGAGATAGATCGAGAAAAATGCTCGGCCTAAGTCAAAGTACATATATTGATAAAGTGCTGAAACGGTTCAGCATGCAAGAGGCAAAAAGAGGACACTTACCCATGACTCATGGTGTAAAGATCTCTAAGGCCCAATGTCCTAAATCACAAGATGATGAGGAGCGTATGAGAAAGATCCCTTATGCTTCGGCAATTGGATCTATCATGTACGCAATGATATGTACTCGTCCGGATGTTTCGTATGCTTTGAGCATGACGAGCAGATACCAGTCGAATCCAGGTGAAGGTCACTGGACAGCAGTCAAGAATATCCTTAAGTACCTGAAAAGGACTAAGGATTCATTCTTGGTATATGGAGGTGAAGATAAACTGGCAGTAAAGGGTTACACAGATGCTAGTTTCCAGACTGACAGTGATGACTATATGTCTCAGTCAGGTTTTGTGTTTTGCGTTAATGGTGGTGCTGTTAGCTGGAAAAGTTCGAAGCAAGAGACAGTAGCCGATTCTACAACAGAGGCTGAGTATATTGCTGCTTCTAGTGCAGCCAAGGAGGCTGTATGGATTAAAAAGTTCGTCACTGAACTTGGTGTTGTTCCAACCATTGTTGATCCAGTTGAGTTATACTGTGATAATGATGGAGCCATTGCACAGGCTAAGGAACCCAGATCTCACCAACGATCCAAGCATATACTTAGGCGGTACCATCTCATCCGTGAAATCATTAATAGAGGAGATGTACATATATGCAGAGTGCCAACAGATAATAATGTTGCAGATCCACTGACCAAGGCTTTGTCGCAGCAGAAGCACGAAGGTCACACTAGTTCCATGGGTATTAGATACATGAGTGATTGGCTCTAGTGCAAGTGGGAGATTGTTAGAGTTTATGCCCTAGAGGCTAATTATTTGATGTAATTGCTTAACATTTTTTATATTATATTTGATTGAATAAATAGATTATTTTATTATGATTTCATTTATTGCGTTATATAAATGTTAACATAATAAAAGCCCTTAGAATAATGATACGAATTATATAGTTTTAAGTATGTGACTTGAACATGAGATTATATAATTATAATTAGTATCATTGCTCTTAAATGTCCCTAGTCGAGTATCATTGTTAATGGGACAACAATGATGCATTGAGACTAGTATGTGGATTGACTGATGGCCAAATCTCATTGGTCATAAATATATGAGATATTTGAGTCAATGCATAGGTACATGTTAGAGAACAATGTACTGGACTGACCCACCATGAGAATTCTACATGGAGCATTATGCAAAGTGTCATAAGAAATTCTTATAGTGACAATGATGTAATGATCCTTCGACCTGAAGTCACTATATTATTACACGAGAATTTGTGTACTTTGATATCATCAAATGTCACCTTTAATAGGGTGGACAATAAAGGTGATTATTGGGTACATCATGAATCGTGTGAGGAATATGAGTGATCTAGATGGAATTTAACCCTCCTATATATTAGGGGTGATATCCATAGGCCTCTTGATTGAGTAGGACTATGAAATGCATGGCCATGCTCAAATATTGATTTGTTTCATATAGTCTACTCATTGATCAAGAAAACTCAGATTAAATTATGAAGAGTATGACACATTCCATGCCTCGAGTTTAATCTAGGATATAAGGTTAAAAGGATTAAATTACATTGAAACATTGGTCACGAAAAGGTTGTATCGAATCACCGATCTTATTATTATTTGGGTAGCAGTGATGCATTACTAGATGCCGCTCACTGTTTATAATTTTATAATATGATTTTAAAATTATTGCCAACATAATAATAACCTATAGGGTCACACACTTAGAACGTAATTAAAAAGGAATTAATTTAAATTGTAAGTATTTTAAATATGTCAATATGATTGATAGTATTTAAAAAATTACGAATTTAAATTAATAGGATAATTTGTATATATGTATATTAATTAAGTAAGACTTAATTAAAATATAATATATATAAATTCGGATTTTATTTTTCTATTGATTTTAGGTTTTAGTTAATTCCTATTAACTACTATATATATGATATATCAGTAGTCTAAAAGTCACGTAAGGAAAAACTAAAACCCTAGCCGCTTTCAGAAAGAGGCTAGAGAGAAAAATAGGTTAGAAATCCTGATCTTGGTGGCTAGTACCGCGGTTCTTTTTGCTGCAGATCGTGGGACGATTCGCGGAGCGTTCGTGTGGATACCGTAGAGACGTAGTCACTGGATTGCGTTGAAGATTCGAAGCCGTTCCAGAATTCCATCGTCTTCTCAACATCTCAGATAATCGGTAAAATAATCTAAACCTCTGATTAATCTGTTTTCGCATGGATCCTGTCTTAGGGTTTCGAAAAAAAAATTTTAAATTCCGCTGCTTTCACTGTGTCGAAACCCTAACAATTATCATTTATCTCATATGCATGGGATATATTAAAAGAATTACATCTCCTCATTTTTTTTAATACTATGTTGGGGATTGGCACATATTTTTGTGAGTTCGACAAATGGTCACTACAACAGGTCAGGTAGTTGAGGGTTTACTAATGTATTGGGCTTGAGCGCCCATGTTATAACAATAAGGATTTTTTAGTTACTATAAAACCAATTGTTTGGTTTATGAATCATTGAAGAACGTGCGAGACATCTAATGAATACGTCTGACAAGTAGAACTAGCTAAATTGATGAACATGAGTATATCGTGTGTTCTTATTTTATTTTATTTTTCATCTAATTTTCTATGTGATTGTGCTATATTTTGGTCTTAAATTCTAACATACCATGTCATATTATTTTTAATGAAGTGGCAGCATTTAGGACTAAGGTAATACTCTAAAAAAATATTGTCAAGAAGTTTTTTGAAAAAAATTATATAGGGACTATAAAGACCAAATCTTTTAATTTATTTAACTATTCAATTGTATACTTCAAAAAATCGGACCAAAATACTGATATGTTATCCAAATAAATAATACTCCAACCATTTCAAATTATAAGATTAATATTATTTTTTGAAAAGTCAATTTCAAACATTTTTAAACTTAAAATTGAGATGAATTCATTTACTCTATATTAATACAATTATAAATATCATAAATTATTTAAAAAATAATACTAGTTATCTCATGTTTAATTTGTTTAATGTTCCTTTTGTTCTTGTATCATTATTATAGACTTTATCGTACACACGTACGTTGTACTTTCATGCAACTTAGCATCTGTTTTTTGTTATTTAGAGCTTGTTCGTTAGCCTATTTATTAATTAATGTTAACATTAAGTTTTGTACCGCTCATCTAAATCACCAAATAACGACTAAAAAGTCATTAAACACACAAAGAATTGCAAAATTTTAAAATAAGAACACAATAATTTTTACGTGAAAAATCAATTGAGAAAAAATCACGGAGAGAAATAAGAAATCCACTATAATAATGTTGAGAATACAAACTTCCTCACTGAGAGATAAATTAATTGATTACTTATCTCTTCCTCCTCACACTTCGTATATATTATTATATTGTGATGAATGTTATGCTCTTTTATGATGTACTGAATCTATTCTTCAATCCCTTGCTTGTGATAGTATTTATAGATATCACGTCCATTCAAAGCCAACTAGAAGTAGGAATCATTTTTCAAATTTCCTTATAACTGCAATTAATTAGTGACATACTCCTTTCCAAATTAAATCTTCTTATCTCCCCCGAATAAAAAAAAATATAATCTTATTTTAATAAGGACTCTATCATTATGCAAGCAGTCAAAATAAATGTATATGGGCCAACACCAAATTCGGGCCATTAAATGAAGTGGGTTGCACCATACTCGGGCCCAAATAATTACATCCCAACATTGCCCCCCGTTATCCTATTACCCATCCACTGTTGTGTTTGTAAAATTGTTGGGCTCCAAATTATAAAATTTATGATACTCCTCAAGCTGCTTAACAACAACTCCTGAAGCCGCCTTACAACAACTCCCAAAGCTATCGGACCACAAAATATAAGTTATATGACGCTCCCGAATCTGTCGATCTCGATTTTATAGTGAAAAACTGTGTCGATCTCAGTTTTATGGCGAAGAACAGTGTCGATATCGGTTTTATGGCAAAGAACCTCACCGATCCCGGTTAAGACCTGTAGACCAGGCCCTCCTTAATTATATCACCATGACCCATAGACCAGGCCCCTTTACATCACCACGACCCGTGGACCGAGCCCCCTATATTATGACTCGGGACCGGGCAGGCTTCATCATAACCCGTGGACCGGACAGTCTTCACCATAACCCGTAGACTAAAAATGCTCATCACCATAACCCGTGGAACAGGGCTACCTTATGTCATCATGAATTCCTTTAAAACTCCGATTAGAACTCCGAATAAAAAATTCGAACAAAATCTCTGAAAGTAATTCCCACTGAAATTGAACAACTTCACTTCGTCATTATAGTTTTTGGTTAATTGGATCACTGGATCAGAAGGAGCAGCATCTTCATGGTAACTTATCCTCTGATTAATTGGCGGTGGGTTCACTAGCTGTTGGAGCAGTTCTGGTTCGAGAGGAAGGGGGCGGCAGTATCCAGTTTATTATGTTAACCACGCCTTGAGCGATGCAAAGACAAGATATCCTAATTTGAAAAAATGTGCTTATTACTTGGTGATAGCGAACAGGAAGCTCAAGTGTAGAATAAATCAAATATGATTAATTAAAGGTTGAGGTAAAACCTAGTTTTGGTGAATAAAATAAGTAGAGATATGTGTGTTATAATTTCTAGGACAAAATTCTTATAATTAGGGGTGAATGTAATATCTCAGATATTTGACAAGACTTTTAAATAAGATCTTAGATGATGAAATAAAGGTTGAAGTTTAAAACCTAGATTTGGAGAAGTAAAATGTGTAAATGATGAGTAAACATTTTTTTTAACCTAATTTATTTGTTAGGGATTAAATGTGAGAATATTATAATGATGCATGTGGAGAATTTATTAAGAAAATAAATTCAATTAAGAAGTGAAGGTGATACATATATACCTAAAGTGTGTTTTTTAGCCAAATAAGAAGATAAGTAAATTAACACTCAACCAAGCTAATAAATTAATTAGTTTTAATATGGAGCAAGAAGGAATGCTATGAGATATAATTAATTAGGTTAATTATATGAGTTGGCAAAAGGTGTAGTTGTAAATGTATGTGTGTGTGTGTGTGTGTGTGTGTGTGTGTGTGTGTGTGTGTGTTTATGACTGACGTAAGAAGTGAGTAGGATAGCTATGGTTAAGATTAACCATGCTTGTGTCAAATATGGAGAATTATAGATATAGTTAAGTATATATATAATTAATGTGATAGGAGACATGGAATATATACATTTATAATGATGATACATACATTGGATGATTTATAAAGATGTTGGCGAATTGTAGAGAGTTAACCCAACATAAGTTAATTGTTGGAAGATGTATTAATATATACATAATGTAGAGAGTTAACCATGCTTGGGTTTATTAGTGTAAATATAGATATACAATCTATATGTAATGATAATGCAAGTATACTTGTTGTATGATAGTAAGAGAGAGAAAATTTGGGTGGAGTGTTAGTTTTGGGAAGCTTGTATTTCACTCAATGAATAAAGTAATTCACCAACCCCCAATAACTCCTACCTAACCCTACCAACTCTAGTCATTCAAAAGTGTCAATCACTTGGTCATTCAATGGTATAGTAATCAAGACTTAACATGAAAGTATATTTATTTAAGGATACTAGTTGCTAGCAAAATGTGTAGATACATAATTATATATATACATGATGAATGAAACTTAACTAAGGTTGGGTATTTGAGTGACCAAGGTTAAGTGTAGTACTTTAACTATAGGTCTTATAGAGAGTTAACCATATGTGGGTTAAGTGTTGGTGATATGTTGCTTATTTTGTACTTCACCATCTATGTTACTTATAGCCAAGTTGATGGTGCCATTTTAAAGGTCAAATGATAGTCAAATATGAGAAAAATGCAAGTATTGTGCCTGTATAGGTAAATATATATACATATATTGGTATAAATATATATATATATATATATATATATATATATATATATATGACATAAAAATAAAACCAAATTGGAGTATTTATGGAGCTATTCCCGAATTTTAGGCTCCACATGGATTTGAAGCTTGCTTATTTGGTGAATTTTGAGTACAAAGTGGTTCAACAACCCCCACCCCCCACCCCCCCCCCCCCCCCAACCACCCTAGGCATTCATATAGTCAATCAAATGGTCATTTCATGCTATAGTAATCCTAATTAGAGCTTTAAATTCACCAATGTTAAATGATTAAGAAAGTTAATGATGCATTCCTAGAAGTCTATAAATAAGAGCATTCCCAAACTTAGAAAAGTTTGTTGGTCATTTGTTAGCTTTCAAGTATAGAAATATAGAGAGAACTCTAAAGCTTTGAGAAGCTAGAGAGCATGTGTGAGAGTGTTATTCATTATATCATTTCCAAGTATTGGAGAAAGAGAGAGAAAGCTCTAGAGAAAAACTCTAGAGAATGAAAAAGAAAAGAAGAAAGTTTGTGAGCTTGTGAGCTTGAGAACAAAAGTTTTAGAGGAGAAGATGAAGAGCTAGCCATTGTTAGATTCTAGCCATGGATGAGGAAGAGGATCAATCAATGGAAAAGATCCATTCATGAAGAAGAGGAAGCTCTAGAAGGTTCAAAAGTGTTCTAAAAACCCTAGTTTGTGCTTTTCTTTTATCTATATGTAATTTTTATGGTTGAAAACCATTTTCAAAGCTCTTGATGCTTAAATTCATGCATAGACTAGTATATCTAGGGTTTAATGGGTTTAACATGAGTATTGATATGCATCTATGTTGGTAAGTTTGACAAAAAACTTGAAAATGACCTTACCAGAAAACCTTAAAACGTAACAGTCCATTCCCGGATTTACTGTTCATGTTCCGTAAGTCGTATTCATGATCCGTCAATTTTGGGTGGTAGGACTATGAGATAAGAAGAGATTCCAAATGGAACGACAAAAAAATATTAAACGAGCTATCCATGGTGATTTTTCTCGTAAAATATCATACCAGAAAAAAATCTGGAAAACCTACTGCCCATAAAATTGAACGGCCTATTTTGCCAGAAAATTGAACGGCCTATTTTGGCCACTTTTCTTGCTCCAAAAATTCTGGCCATTTTATTTGTGGTAGTATATATAGATCAGCCACTGAAAAAATTTCAGCTTAATCTGACCTCGGATGAGTGAGTTATGATCTGATGTTTATTTACGTTTTAAAATAAAGTTATGGTTATAACTTGAAATTTATAAATCCAAATATTATGAACTTTTTACTGGAGGTTGTATATGGTGGCAGGAGGGTACCATACAAATTTAAGAATTTCCTGATTAAAACTCAATGTTTAATAAATGCGGCAAATTTTGGACAGAAAAGGATTATTTAAAAATAGGTAATAAAGTTGAAAAATTAAACGAAAATTATTTTGTTTATGTAATGAAATATAATAAATATATCCAAGAGTTATAAAAATAATAAGCCAATTAAGTATTTTTTTTTATAAATACGAAGGACTTACAAAAATTAGGATAAAAGAATAAAATAATTATGTATTATTCAATTTTAATTAAATAATACATAAAGGTTATTATTTATTATTTAAATAATATTAAATAATAAATAGATAAAATAAAATAAATTTAATTATTTATTTATTATTTAAATGCTAAATAATAAATAAAGTAAAGGAGTATATGAAGTTAATAAAATAATTATTTATTATTTAATTAATATTAAATAATAAATAATGGTGATTAGTTATCTAATTATTATTTAATGGATATTAAATAATAATTAAATGAAGATAAAGTTAATAAGGTAATTATTTATTATTTAACAAATAAGGATGATTCATTATTTAATTATTATTTAAAGGATATTAAATAATAATTAAAGGGAGATAAATTGAATAAAATGATCATTTGCTATTTAATTAATATTAAATAATAAATGGGGTTAATTAATTAAGAAGATATTATTTAATGATATTTAATAATCATTAAAGGAAATGAGGGTAATTAATTAATTAATTAATTAATTAATTAATTAATTAAATGATATTAAATAATAATTAAAGAAAAATAAGGTTAAAATGATAATTGTTTAGGTAATAATAAATAATAGGTAAAGTTAATTAAATTAATTATTTATTTAACTAATATTAAATAAATAAAGTGAAAGAATTAAGAAAATGATAAAGTGATTAGACAATTTACATTTAATTTTTTTAAGTCTGTATATATTATTAAAGGAGTAAATTATTATTAAATATTTAATGATAATAGCAAGTGATAAAATATTATTAAAGGACTAATAATATTGTTAATTGGGTGAATATTATTAAGGGCTTAATAATATTAGTAACCAATTAAGATGTTGTTCACTACTTAATAACGTTTGTAATTGAATGAGGTATTATTACTATATAATAATACTGGTCGGTAATTAAAATATTATCCAATGGTGATAATATTATCATATAATTTATGAGTTAGTAAATAGGGAACTATGTGTTGTCGAGTCAATTTATTTGAGAATGATAAATGAATCCCTATGTACGCTACTAATTGGAAGATAATTATATTAGGTCTTTCAAATGAGGTAAATTGAATTGTGTAAGCGTAAGCGAGGAAGCAATTCAGGAAAGTTTTTCAGGAAGATAAATCATGCTACAATGTGATATTAAATTATTGATATGAATATATATTGATGTTATTTGTGTTATGTGAAGCCAATAAAGCATGAAGTATGATTACATGTGAAATATGTATAAAATATAAAACATGATTTAATAGAGGCTAGTTGTGCATTAAATGTGATGCATAAGATGTATGAAGCATTCATAAAATAAGAAGCATAAAAAACATAATGTATGAATAAAATGCATAGTTGTATAGCATGTGAAACATATAATGTGTTATGTGTAATTGTTAGACTTGCTGAGCCGTCGTGCTCACTCTTGCTATAAAACAAAAAAATTCAGATAAGTACGAGATATCTAAAGTCTTAGATAAAGATCAAGGATCAGGAATGCGTATTACTTTTATCGAAAGTTTAAGTGATTGTTATAGTTATGAGTCTGAATTGGACAAGTAATATAATTGTGTAATTAAAGAAATGGTTAGTATGTATTGTGAGTGTTTAAATACTCGAATTGATTGTAGTAGAATGGCGTATCATGTATGATATTGAGACATATTAGAAATTTGTAAAGATTGCGATTCTGGAATAGAAAGAGATGTTGTAAAGTTTTAAATAAATGATTATTTAGCAATTATAATATTGTTGTAAGTCATGGATGATAAGGAAAATGTTGTACAGTGATGAACTAGATCTGAGGTTCAAGGGACCCGAATTTGGGGTCGTTACATCAAGCACTACTTCTAAGGTCGGAATATAATAACATATACTGATTAACCCTTAAAGAAGATCCTACATAAATCTGATTCATCGGGAAAGATGGTGGCATAGGCGGTCAAGTGAAGTAAATTTTCATTGGAGTACTAGCCTCGAACAACGATTAAGGGGAAAGCATTGGTAGATTTTGTGGTGGAATGCATATTCTCTGAAAAGGAGTTGAGGGCTAGTCATGGATCCGAAGTGACAATAATGGTTACGGGGCTGCCGATCCCATCTTATTCTTGGACTCTGCTTGTCGATGAGTCGTCTATGGCAGACAAAAGTGGAGCAAGGGTTATTTTGGCCAGTTTGGAGGGCTTCAAAGTTCAGCAAGCTGTCATATTTAAATTCAAAGTAAACAACAATGAGGATGAGTATGAAGCCATGTTGGCTGGATTAAGATTGGCTCAGAGTTTGGAGGTGAAGAACTTGGTAATATTTAGTGATTCACAATTAGTAGTGAAACAGATCCAGGGAGAATACAAAGCTCGGGGGACGAAGATGACGAAGTACCTCTCCGAAGTCAAAATACTTTTACAATGTTTTAATTTTTACTTACTGCAGAACATTGATCAGAGTGATAATACTGTGGCCGATGCGCTTTCGAGGCTAGCAGCTACCCAAACAAATTCTCTTTTAGGATCAGTGTATCCGGAGGAATTAGTAGAACCAAGTATTTCAAAGAAGGAGATTATGTGTCTGGAGAGGTCGAATTGTTGGCTTACACCATATCTTGATCACTTGATAGAAGGGAAGTTACCATCTGATAACGTTTTAGCAAAGAAGATAAAGTATCAAAGTGCCTATTTTTGTCTGATCGATGGGGATTTGTTTCGGCGCACGTATTTAGGACCATTGGCAAAGTGCCTCATTCTGTTTGAAGCTTCTTATGCCCTTCGGGAGGTACACGAAGGCATTTGTGGAGATCACATGGGGGCAAGGTATTTGGCGTTTAAGTTGATTCGACAGGGATATTATTGGCTGAAGATATTTCGAGAAACTAAGGATTTTATGAAGAAATGTTTGAAATGTTAGCTTAACAATTCTATTACTCATCGGCCCTCGGAGGAGTTATCTTCTGTATTATCACATGTTCCTTTCGCTATATGGGGAATAGATTTGGTGGGCCCAATACTGAAGGCTAAGGGACAGGTTGCTTAAATGATCGTGGCAATTAATTACATGATAAAGTGGGTGGAGGCGAAGCCACTTACCTGTATTACCGAGCAAGACTGCATTTAGTTCCTTAAGGAGTATGTTGTTTTTTGATTCAGAATTACTATAGTGCTGGTGTTAGATAATGGATTGCAGTTTGTGGGTTTCGAGTTTGAAAATTTTCTTTATCGAACATTACTTAACGGGATAAAAAGAAGGCTTGACAAATGTGATGACCCCAAAACCGGGTTCCATAACCTCGGGTTTGGTTCTCACTATCTCAAATCATAATAACAACTAATTACATAGTCTTCATTTAATCTAGCGGAAAATACATACTATTCCTTACAAAAAGGTAATACAATCCCAAAGTCTTTAACCTTAACATTTATCAAATCTATCTTAAGGGATTCACAAAAAATTTACAACATACATTACATAATTAAACAAGTAAAACATCTATCATGCATAATCTAAGCTTTGGTTTTTCCCTTGTCTTTGTCCTTTTTAGAGCATTCGAGCTTAGCTGAAAAATAAGTCATGATATAGCAAAGGTGAGCAACTAGCTTGCTCAGCAAGTTTAAGAACAAATAATATAAGATATATCATGACTGATTGAAAAATAACATCAAGAGTTTCAGCAATAGATAATAATTGTGAAAGAACAAGAATTCAATTTTTAATGTAAAAGAAATGATTAAATCTTTACTGCTGAGTAGCCTCTAAGGACCATGAACTATTGCTTAAGGTAAATCAGACATATATCTGACACCTTGATAGTTTGGTACTCGAGGGGATCAATCTCTTGTACCCTATGTATATGCATAACATTTAGACATCTTGCGCAAAAATCGGTTTCTCGAATATAATCCCCTTATCTAGGGTTGTTCGTTCTCAGTCTTACTATAAAAATCCGCACCAACCAATGGTTTGGATAAGCTTTTAAAATATTCAAGTTGATGAATTTATACATGCAATGTCTAGCTGAAACAATTAACTTAGACATTCTTAAACAGTTCTTGAATTAATGAACTATAATTCTTACAAATGCACTATGTGCGAATACAATAACAATATAGATGTGGAACAACTTTACAAGAATTAAACTACTTAGAACATAATCTAAAAATATAACACCAGTTTGAGTTAGGAAACTAACTCAATACAAATTAAATACAAGTTTAAGTGTAGGAAACTTGTTCAATAATAATTTGAGTAGGGTTAAGGAACTCGCAAAAATAAATACAAGTTAAGAGTCAGAGAACTTGCCTCGTTTGTTGATTACTACTAACCAATTCAATTTATTATCCTTTGAACAGACCTAATAATTTATCAAGTTGATCTTTCAATTAGTATCATATATAGGTTAATATAATAGCCTTTGTACATCTTAACTTAACTACACTTAATCACATAATTAAATAATTAAGGTATTTTAATCACTTAGGAAATATTATCATTACTTGATAATATTTTAATCACATAAAACTTGTATTAATCATTTAATATAGTTTAAACTTCTATCTAATATTTTAACCATTTAATAATATTTTATTCATTTTATAACATTATTACCTATTTAATAATAATTCATTCAATTGCTAATATTATTAATCATTTAATAATATTTTATTTCTTTTCTAATATTATTAATTATTTAGTAATATTTTATTAGCTTTATAACATTATTAATCATTTAATAATATTGTATTCATTTTCTAATATTATTAATCATTTAATAATATTTTATTAACTTTATAATATTATTAATCATCTAATAATATTTTATTTATTTTCTAATATTATTAATCATTTAATAATATTTTATTAACTTCATAATATTATTAATTATTTAATAATATTTTATTCATTTTTTAATATTATTAATCATTTAATAATATTTGATTAACTTTATAATATTATTAATCCTTTAATAATATTTTATTCATTTAATAGTATTATTATTTATTTAATAATATTTTATTAATTTTTTAATATTATTATTCACTTAATAATATTTTAATGATTTTCCAATATTATTATTTATTTAATAATATTTTATTAATTTACTTATATTATTAATCTTTTAATAATATTTTTCCCTTTTTCGAATTAAATTATCTGTTATGTTTAAATTATATTTATTGGACCCAAAAATAATAAAATAATTTTTAGAACACTTTTTACTTTCTGGCCCGAACCGAACTGACCCGACCCGACCCGATCTGGAATTAATTAAAATTCTGGAAACAGGCATTGCGCCCCGGCGCAGTGTTTTGAACTATACACTGCGCCCTGACGCCGTACTACAAAAATATTTTTCAATTTTTTTCTAGATTTACTAATTTTGACATTTTTTATTCAAACTTGCATAAAATGAAATCTATACATCCAAATAACACTAAATCAGTTTTGTTATCTTCCTGACTTCTTGTTTTACAACATTTCATAGTTCGATCACATTTTTTAAAACGTTTTGACATGAAATTTACGATCGATCCATCTAGGGTTTCCAAAATGACATGTTTTGCTGTAAAAACTATAACTTCTTCATTTTTTTCATATTTTTGACAAGTTGGCTTATCTTCATAACTCATACATGTAACTTTCTAGCCATAGAAATCAAATATCCAACTTGTATATCTCAAACTACCACAATAACTAACACATAACTAACTAGGGTTTTACCAGTAAAACATTATATGAATTTTTCTTCCATTTATTTGCATATCACACATGTGAATACATGTAATAAACATATCAAACTATGAATCTACCTATATATCATAGCTTTAGACTTCTAGAGCATCAAAATAAGATTTGATCGGTTAAAACTATATTTTGACCATTTAAAACATATATAAACCATAGAAATAAAGTATTTAGGGTGTAGAGCACTTTTGAACCTCTTGGACTTGAATGTTTTTCTTCCCTTGGCTATGAACTTTACTAATGACTCCACCTTGATTATCCTTTAGCAATTTCCTTAATAGATTCTCAATTTATAAGAGTTCTCTCTATTTTTCTCTAGAAAGCTCTCCCTTTTCTATCTTGGTGTTCTAGCAAATGACTAACCAACACAATGTATTGGTGAAGACTTTTTTTTAATTATTTATTCCCCCGCCTTGCTATATTACAAGATACATATACACATACATAAGTATATTCATTTAATTATATCAATGCACAATTAATTAGTACAAAAATTTTCACTCATTGATAATTATTTAATAATTATAATTACAATGTCATATAGAATTCTTGGTTATTACATTCTCCCCCCCCCCCCCCTATAAGAATTTCTTCCCCGAAATTACAAATTTAAAACTACTCAAAAAGATTCAGATAGTTATTCCTCATATTTTCTTTAAGTTCTCACGTAGCTTCCTCAGCGTTGTGGTTCCTCCAAAGTACTTTGATCGAATGTATAACCTTATTTCGTAATTTTTGTTCTTTCCTATCTAATATCTGGATAAGAATTCTTCATATGATAAGTCTTTCTCAACTTATATCAGCTCATAGGATATGACGTGTTTGTAATCAGGCTTGTATGGCCACAACACTGACACATGAAACACATTATGAATATACTCCGGTTCAGGAGATAGCGCTACCATGTACGCTACTTCACCCACTTTCTTCAAAATTTCAAATGATCCTATGAACCTCAGACTCAGTTTTCCCTTCTTTCCAAGGAGATACTTTCATAAACACAAAACTTCCTACTTTAAAATCTCGCTTCTGTCAGTATAGGTCTGCATATTTCTTCTAGCAATCTTGAGCTGCTACTAGTCGAGCTTTTATTACCTTGATAATTTATGCGGTCTGTTGTACCAATTATGGCCCCAACAGTCGATGTTCCCCTACCTCATCCCAACATAGAGGTGTTATACATTTTCTCTCGTACAATGCTTCATAAGGCGGTATGCCTATGCTTGCATGATAACTGTTATTATATGCAAACTCAACTAACGGTAGATGGTCCTCCCAGCTTCCTTTGAAATCCATCACACGAGCTCTAAGCATATCTTCCAATGTCTAAATTGTTCTCTCGCTTTGCCCATCAATCTGCGAATGATACGCTGTACTCATTCTTAACTGCATCCCCAATTTTTCCTAAAGACTCCTCCAAAATTTTGACGTGAAATGAGAATCCCTGTCTAACACAATTGATACCAGCACCCCATGTCTTAAAACTATCTCTTTAATATATAGCTTGGCCAACTGATCAAAACTGAACTTAATCTTGATCCGCAAAAAGCGCGTTGACTTTGTTAGTCGATCAACAATCACCCATATCGCGTCGTATCCTTTCTGTGTTGCTGGAAGTCCTACCACAAAATCTATCGTGATATAGTCCCATTTCCATTCAGTAATCTCTAACGGCTATAATAACCCACTTAGTCTCTGGTGTTCAGCCTTTACCCTCTGACAAGTTAGGTATCAGCTAACACATTATGCGACCTCCGTTTTCATATTTGGTCACCAAAAATGTTGACGTAGATCTTGATACATCTTTGTGCTACCCGGATGTATCGAGTATCTCATACTGTGGGTCTCTTGCAAAATCTCCTCTCGTAATTTAGGCACTAACGGTACCCAAACACGATTTTCAAACCTTAGCAATCCTTTACTATCCACCTTGAACTTGACATCCTCCTCATCGGTCATCCTCTTTTTTATTTTTTCACATTCTTCATCTTTGTCTTGAGCCTCTTTCACCTTATCTAACAAGGTCAAGCTCGCTTCCATCCCTAATGAATCCTTTGGATTTTTCACCTCCAACTCCATTCAAGCCATTTCTTTTACCAGCTCTTCTTGGTATGTCAATACAAATAACTTCTATCTGCTTTTTCTGCTAAAAGCATCTGTTACCACATAGCTTTGCCGGGATGATATAGAATCTCACAATCATAATCATTGATCAATTCTAACCATCTCATCTGCCTCATATTCAACTCCTTTTGTGTGAAAATATACTTCAGACTTTTATGATATGTGAATATCTCATATTTTTCTCCATATAAAAAATGCCTCCAAATTTTAAGGGCAAACACTACCATTGCCAACTCCAAATCGTGGGTAGGGTATCCCTTCTCATAATTGTCTTGATGCATACGCAATGACCTTACCGTTCTGTATAAGCACACAGCCTAGTCCCTTGTGTGATGCATCACTATAGACTGTAAAACCTCCTGTGTCGTCTGGTAAAGTTAACACAGGTTCTTCACCAAGTCTTTTCTTTAACTCCTAAAAACTCTCCTCACATTTCTCCGTCCATACATATTTCACTGTCTTCCTTGTCAAATTTGTCAACGGTGTTGCTATCTTTGAAAAATCTTTGATAAATCTCCGATAATAACCCGCTAGTCCTAAGAAACTCCTAATCTCTGTAGGTGTCCTTGGTTGTTCCCAATTAATCACCGCTTCCACCTTTGCAGGATCTACTGAAACCCCCTCTTTATCAATAACATGACCTAAAAATTGAACTCTTTCCAACCAGAATTCACACTTTGAAAATTTGGCATATAACTGCTCCTTCCTTAATATCTCCAACACTAACCTTAAATGCTCAACGTGTTCCCTTCCATTTTGGAATAAACCAAAATGTCGTCAATAAACACAACTACAAATTTATCCAAGTACCGCTTGAATATTTTGTTCATCGTGTCCATAAATGCGGCTGGTGCATTCGTCAATCCAAATGACATCACCAGAAACTCATAATGGCCATAATGACTTCTAAATGTCGCCTTAGGTACGTCCTCCTTTCTGACTTTTAACTGATGATAACCAGTCCTTAAGTCAATTTTTGAAAAGTACTTCGCCCCTTTTAGTTGATCAAGTAGGTCGCCAATTCTTGGCAACGGATACTTATTTTTAATCGTTACTTTGTTTAACTCTCTATAGTCCATACAAAGTCTCATCGATTCATCCTTCTTCTTTACAAACAGCACAAGTGCCCCCCATTCTATCTAACAATTCTTGTAACTGAACCATCAACTCCCTCATTTCTACCGAAGTCATCATATATGGTGCTTTTGATATAAGTGTTGTTCTCGATACTAAATTAATCACAAATTCTATCTCCCTATTTGGGGGAAGACCTGGCAATTCATCTGGAAAAACATCCATGAACTCCTTAACTATTGGTATTCATTCCATCTCAGGATTTACCATTTGTGTATCCACTACATGTGCCAAATATCCTACACATCCTTTCCTCAGTAATTTCTTGGCCTGCATCATCGTCAGACAACAAGATTGTCTTGATGACTTGCTGCTATAAAATATGACCTTAGACTTATTATATGTCTTAAGGTGTATACACTTCTTCTAACAATCAATTATCGCTCCGTGGTTAAACAATCAATCCATTACGAGTATAACGTCAGACTTCCCCAAACGTATCAGAATTAAGTTTACACTCAACTTCTAACCCCTGATTTCTACACAACAATTTCTATGTATATACTCTATAGGAATCACTTCTTTATTTGCAACTTCTATATTCATAGGGTTTTCTAACTTTTCTCTAGGCAATTATAACCGTTTAGCGAAATCATCAGACACAAATGGACAGGTAGCACCCGAATTAAATAATACAAAAACATTTATATTATTGATCGGAATAATACCTGATACCACGTCTTTCGATTCCACGGTGTCTTGCACCGTCATGTTGAAAGTTCGTGCTATCGGCTTATTTTATTGCACTGGCCTTCCAATTTTAAGCTTACTGTTGTTTTCCCTATATCCATTCCCTCTGTCGCTCTTCCTCTTCAGACAATCCTTGATCTAATAGTCTGCATCTCCACATGAGAAATAACCTCCCTTCTTAGGTTTGGGATAATTAGGGGCGATATGCCCTTCTTGCCCACAATTGTAGCAGATGTTTTTACCTTTCATGCACTCCCCTGAATGGTTCTTCCCACACTTACTACACTTATTCCCTCTCTTCTGATCACTTCCCTGGGGTGTCCCCGAACTGTTGTTGTTCCATTTGCACTTTTTGTTGTTGTTGCCTCCACTGTTATTATTCTTATTTCCACCCTCACTCCTATTCCTATTCCTTTCTTGGTTATACTTAGATAACGCCTCGTTTCCTCCTTCAGCTATAATTGATTTCTCCAGTAGAGTTGAAAACGAATCAATCTGTAGCACTGCTACCTTATTGAATATCTAAGGTTTCAAACCATTTTCAAATCTTTTGGTCTTGCGTTCCTCCGTGTCTACCTGATGTGGAGTGAACCTAGCCAACTCATTAAATTTTGCCACATACTCAGGTACCGACATATTCTCTTGCTTTATCAACAAAAACCAGCACGACATTATAACTGAATGGTTAAAGTAAGAAGGTTCAAAGTAGCTGATTTGGTTCTTCGGGAGGCTGTAACGCCCCCAAAAATCCCCGCACTTGCTACGGCGGACCTTATGCATTAAACTTCATATATTTACCGACTTAACCAATGATCCCATAATCATATTGGTTGAATTAGTCTTATTTTAGACTATACATTAAAAAAAATTCACTTTGTCCCTGGATCTTAACCTGATCTCAATCTCATCAATTTTTACAAGTATCAACTTATAGTACATCCGTATAAATGGATAACACCATATATAACGGTGTAATTTTAACCTTAAGATTTAAATAATCTATAACTTTACATATCCAAGATTCACGGCATTAAATCATTAGGACGGTTCTTGAGAACAGAGAATCTCACTATTATTGTTTGTATCTTTATCCGTGATAAATGTTTGCATCTTTATCCGTGACAAATATTTGTATCTTTGTTCGATGCAAAATTCTCTTTTCGTACAGAACATACCCAACTAGTTAACGCTCACTCGAAATATATTTGGTTATAGTTATATCTCTTCATATCAATATTCTTATTTATCTAACATTCAGAATAGTAATAACAAGCTTGTACTTTGGGCCCGAGGACCAAACAATGAATTTAACCATTTCACATCGATTAGTCCGGTCTCAGATGGGATGCTTATAGTACTCATAAATATTATTTACCATCCTTATTCTAATAAGTAGTTCATTATCAATATTGCATTAACGTTTACTATCTATCTAAAGTTCAGAGTATCGACATAACATGATCAATCCATATTACCAACACCCTCACTCAGAGTAATAGATTTTTAACAATTCTAAGTTATATCAAAGTAAAGACATAACAATATTCTTCTTGTTTTTCTTTTTTTCTTTTTTTTCTTTTTTTGCTAGTTTTGAGGGAATTAAACAACCTTGCTTATGCCAAGTTTGGATCCAAAGACCTCACGCGCTCAAAATCTTAAGAGTAGTTGTTTTACCATTGAGCCATGAGGGGCTTGGTATAACAACATTCTGATGATAATAAATAATATTATTTCATAATATTCGGTTACATGGTTCGCTTGTTCGTATTACAACAGTCATTATGACTTTATACAAAAACAAGTAAATAAAGCATGAAACCTAGCATACGCTTCTTCTTTATGCTTATGATCTTCTTATCATTCCCCTTTAACTGCAAATAAAGTTTTATTCACAAGAATGAACATGACGACTCAGCAAGTCTAACTAATAACACATACACAGTTTATGCTTTCATATAAATTTTAGCATTCTTTGACTTATCATACATCTCAATTAATAATCGTGTTTAATTCATGCTCAATAAGAATATATACTTCATACATAGTCATATGTATCATCACATTAACAATTAATATTTATTTAACTCCTAACATATGCTACTTAATCTCACATAGCACTTTCATGTATCATCTTCACATAACAACTTCACATAACAAATAAGGGATAGAAAACTTGGCTTGTATTTAGTATAAACACAAGCTTAACCTTGTTCCGAAAATCATACACAGTCATTTAGTGCATAAGCGGTTAGATTCATCGTATTATATAACTTCATAAGTCTTATAGTAACTTATTTAAACTATTTCAATAGGTGGAATTATTAGGAAAATTGGCTAACTCAAAAACTCATTTTTAAGCCAATTTTTTGGATTTTGGGTAGATTGTTTGTTGCTAGACCTTGGCTCAGTTAAATGACCATAACTTCTTCGTTTCAAAATATTTTTTAGTCATTCAAAATTTCATGCGTTCGTAACTTCCTCCTCTACAACTTTTATGAAGGTGGCTGGGACAGATTCCTAACCGATTTGCACAAAATTCACTGGTAAGTGGACTGCTCAAAAATTGTTTCAACTTTCTTTAATCTAATTAGTAAAACATAATACCTCGAGCATTAATTTGCTAAAATAACATATTCTACACTCAATAACACTTAATAACATAAAAATAACAAAATTATAAACCTACTTATGAAAGATTTCACGACTTTTTCTTAAGAACTGAATAACATGAAGAACTAAGTTTCATCATTCCTTTACTACAACTTGATATTGCTAGCGGATCAAGTTAGGACATCATGTTTTAGGACTCCATAACACTAAATTACAAAAGTATAAACCTACTTATATAGAGATTTATGACTTTTACTCAAGAACACAAAGAACATGAAGAACATAAAACATAATTACAAAAGCATAAGTTTGATTACCTCTTGAAGTGCAAGCTTTATTACTCTTGATCCTTTAAGCTCTAAACTAATACTTTCTATATGAATTTACTAGCTTTTCAAGCTCTAGATTACTTGGTTAATTGGTAAGGATTATGAAGAGTGAAGGCTCCTATTTATAGGATTTTCTAAGTTATGGTAAAATGGTAAAAATGATAATCAAACTTTGGCTCCAAGTTTGGCTTGGCTTTAATTTTGGCTCCAACTTTGGCTCCGACTTTAGCTCCAACTTTTGCTTGGCTCCAAGCTTTACATTTTGGCTCCAAACCTTAAATATCTAAGACCCTAATGCCCTTCATCTAGCTTGCTAAATAACCTTTCATGCCCTTCTAATATCAAATCTCATACGTTGACTTTTTAATATTCACAGTTGACTTTTTGTATTTATACCGTATTATTTTCGTATTTTATCCGTATAATTTTGTATTATACGCATAATTTTTGTATTATACGCGTATTTATGAATAGTGATTAGGGTTAAGTTATAACCCTTAGGGTTTGAACCTTTAGGATTTCTAAGATTTAGGTTATAACCTTTTCTAGGTTTTTCAAACCCTAAATTTAGACTTTCTACAAAATAACTTATTGATTTTAACAAGTATTAAAGTTGGATACTTGAATCAAAACACAAAATCTTACACATAGATAAATCACATAACACATTTGAAGCTCAATATAAGCTTTACTAATCATATAACACATCGTTTAGGTTAAAAAGTTTAACCTCTAATCGTATATGAATCATAGTTTTGAGTCGTTTTTAATCTTTAAGCTCAATGTATACTTAAACAATTGTTCTTAGATTTTTAAATTGATAACCTTTATTAGATCTTGTTAGATTATTTTTAGAAACATTAGGGATATTACAGAGGCCGAAACATCTACTCCTCATAATACCGGTAAGTTGATGCCAAATTGGGAGGGGCCTTATGAAGTTATAGAGGTTGTAAATACTGGCACTTATTGGCTAAGGGATATGTCAAGTTCGGCGTTAAAGAATTTTTAGCATGCAACTAGATTAAGGAAATATTATCAGTAGCTTAGTTTGTTCAGGTTATTTGTCATATTCAATCCATTGTACTTAAGGGCAGTTTATTCTTAATATAACGATGACGAGGTAGAAATAAAATAAATATTTTCCATTCACTTTGAGTTGTCTTTACATCGAGAAGTTAAAACTTTACAAAAATTGTTCAAAGAACGTTTACAAAATACTTTTAAAATAAAGAGAAACCGACTAGGCTCGAGAGCATCATCATTATCAGAATCAGAGAAAACAGAGGGGTCAACACTGACCTTTGTTACTTTGTCTACTGCAGCTTGAAACCCTTTGTTGTACTAATCCACAATCTCTTCTAACAGTTCTTAAAAGGATCGATACTCTTCAATTATTTGATGGCGAAGTTCGAGAGTGCCAGTTTGGGCTTGTTGCTTTAGAAGTTCGTTAGCACTTTCCAACTCGTTGATAGTTGGGAGGGAATTTTTCATAACATCTTGTTGGCATTTGACTTCATAAATCAGTTGTTCATTTTGTTCTTTCACCTCTTTAGTTTCGTCAGTTTGTTGTTGAAGTTTTTTCGTTAGTTCAGCGTTGTCTTACTGAAGCTTGTTGGCTTCTTCGGTTTTCTTCTATTCGATTTCAAATACGGCATCGATTTGGTATTGAAGTGTGTTATTGGATGTTTGAAGGCTGACATTTTCTTTGGTAAACTGTTTCTTCTCCTTCTTTAATGCCTTGTATTTGGCCTTCAACTTCTTTATTTTGGCATCACTGCCATTTCCTTTTAATTTTCAACCCAAAACTCGGCTGAAGGTTACTAGGGCCTGTAAAAGAAAAGTGATTGGATGGTTAGAATGGGGGAACGATTATTAAGTGAGATTATGTTGCATTCGTACTTGACCTTGATGGATGGCGATGGCCAGAACTAATTCTCGATCGGTGTAGTCATGGATGGTCTCGTTATCTGCCATAAAGTGAAAGTTATTGTAGGCGAAAAAAGAGGAGAGGTAGATTGGCATCTTCTAGCCAGAATGTGGGGGGAGCTCAAGTGGTTCTAGAGGTAGTAACAGGATTTCTAATAGGTTGCTCAGTCAAGAAAGGGTCGAATTCTTTTCCCTTGTGTTTTTCAAGAAGTGGTTATGTTGTTTGTTTGGGTTGTTTGAAAGAAGGTCGATCAGGAGGAGGTTGGGATGTTTGTTCGGAAGAGGGTTGATTAGGAAGAGGTTGGGTTGTTTGTTCAGGAGATGGTGGTGTTAGGGTTTGTTGGGTTGTCTGTTTGGGAGTTGCTTTGGCTTCGATGGGTTTGGATTTTAGAGGATGAGAGATCTTGGGTTTATTGGCCTTCATATATTTTTGGAGTTCTTTGACTGACAGCTCAAAAACGCTCCTCCTTTTTTAGGGTTCAGGACCTTTATCTGTTGAGGGATGGGGAGTTATGTTTATTGGGTGTGCTTGGTTTTCTGAAGTTTGTGGTTGGGAATGTGTTGAGACAGAAGTAGGTTCGGCCTGTGGTGTTTGGGGAGCAGAGTTTGTGGCTTGGGGGGTAGAATTGGTAATATGTGGAGCAGGCTCGATCACGTGGTTAGGTTGTTTGGTGGTTTGAGATGGTTTGGAAGAAGGGATGGTATATATCTTTTGGAGTCGTGGAAGAAGATGATGATTTTTGGGTTTTCAAATGAGGGGTTCGACTAGAGACTCAGACTCCTCAGATGCAGTGGGAGATGAAATAAAAATTGGGATTTGTTGGAAGTGTGCTTGGGTGTCTGGAGTTAGACCCGCTGGGTTTTCTTCGTTTTCTCATAAAAGTATTACTGGACAAATGAAAGAGTGTTAGAAGAGGGAATAAACATAATCGGATTTGATATAATCAAGAAAATCGGATACTTACTTCCATGTCTGAATAGTCAGTCAGGTCGGTGAGTATGTGGCTCGACCAAAAAGTCAAAAATAATATTTATTTTTGTCTTTTCCCTATTTCATCTTATTCTCGACGCGCTTTTCGAGAAAAACTTTTATTGCATATTACGCATCGCTGTTGCATACAAACACTATATCCTTCAGCGGAACGTTCAAAAATGGAAAAGGTTTCCGTTTGAAGAGCGTTTTACGTTTTATTTTGGGAAAAATATCAGTGGCTCCCTGGTATCTATTCCCCGTATAAATGCTATATCGTGAAATGGAAAAAGTCCAAACGTTGAAAAGAACGTTCAAAAAGACGACAAACGTTTTCTTGTAAATCGCGTCTTTTTCTCCAGAAAATTTTATTGGTTCCCTGACATCTAAACCTCATATTAACACTATATCGTGAAATACAAGAAGTCCTACAGATGAAAGAAACGATCAAACGAATGAAAAACGTTTCTTCATGAATAGTACTTTTACACGTTTTTCGAGAAAAACCTTTATTGACTGTTACGTGTTTTCAAATCGTGGGAAGGTTGAATCTTGAAACGGAATGTCAATTTGACCTTCACATTTTGCTCGAGGGCCTAAGTTATTTCCTAGGGTTTAGACCCTAGGGTTAGGGTTTAGGTTTTAACTCTTTTTCCAATTTAGGTTTTTGCCCTAAATTGACTTCTAATTTTTTAATAAGTGTTAAGGTTAACTACTTGAACCAAAACACAAAATCCTACACATGGATAATTCATACAGCACATTTAAAAGCTCAATTCAAGCTTTACTAATCATATAACACAAAGTTTAAGTTAAAGATTTTAACCTCTTAGTTGTATACGATCGTAGTTTCGAGTCGTCTATATTCTTTCAGATTACTCAAGGTATGCTTGAGCAATCGATCTTAGGTTTTGAATTGACAACCTTGCTTAGATCTTGTTAGATCACTTTTGAAATATTTGGGATATTACAGGGATGTAAATATTTATGGATTGGGCTAAGGTGAAATCCGATTTATCTGTGGGCTTAGCTGTTGTGTAGCCCGAAACATGTGTGGGTTTAGCCTAGGTGATTGGCCCACATACCTCTCTTGAGACGACTTGATCTAGATTAGGAGAATCCTTATTTAAATAAGATTATATTTCCTTATTTGGGAGGTATAAGGAATTCTAATTTGAAAGTGAATCTATTATTCGTTAATTGATGCTATAAGGTAACTCTCAAAGGAGGATTCATATTCTTAATTGGTCAAGGGTAGATGCAAGCCTATAAATACAGCCATAAACAAATGGTTACGATATCTCATTCTTTTACTTACAAAATTCTCAAATTTTCCACACAAATTCCCTTCATTATTATTTTTTTTGGCTTGTACTTACTCTCACATCAGAGTATCCCCCGGCAGCTCAAATCATCGCTCTCATTGGGGGTGGCTAACGGTTTTCTTAAGTGCAGCTAGTTCATTTTTCGTGATTTTTGGCGGGTGCACAAATAATCTTGGAGTTAAAAATTTCATTTAAAGTATTAAGTATTGTTAAAATAATACAAAAATATCATTATATGTAAATTTGCTCTAACAGGATAATTTGTACTCCAACAAATATCAACGGCCAAAGAACAATACTTCTTGATAAGTTCTCTAGCTAAGTATATAGGAATATATATTAATTATTTTCACATGTTCTTGCTCTTTCTTTTTCTAATTAATTTGACAAAATCCCTTTAAGCCTTCACCTTTTTTATTGATTTATTAGTTTCCGCTTTTTTTGTGGTTCAAAAACTGGTTATGTCGTTGCCAATGATGAAGGACAGCATTACTATTGTCTCTGTTGCTCTCAAAAGAAACTACACAAAACTTAATTAGATTTAGATAGAAGTCCGACAAGAAATTTTAAAAGGAATGTATAAGAGTGAAAAAATAATTGTACAGAAATTGAAATTTGTTATCCTCCATATATATTCATATGGGACTAGAAAATATAATAAAGCTACAAATCTAGTTTAAGGCCAGATTAGGAGAAAAGGCCATCCATTAATAAGCAATGAAATACCTATGTACTTTGGATGCCTTCAAACCTTTCACGTTCAAATCATTGAACTTTGCTTCAATGGAACAAATTAAAGAAAGAATTTAAAATGGCATCTCAGTAATCGAATCTTATCCGAGCCCCACTTAACTTATCAAAAGGAAGGAATATTTGAGTGGAGATAATGGTTATGACCACTATAAGATGCCTGATCCGACCCTCTGGTGTGCTATAAATACAGCCTCTCAAAGAGGGTTTTGGCATCAAAACATACGGAAAAAACAGGCAGTAAAGCAAGAAATGACACAAATAGTGAAACACAATGACATCAACTCACTATGGGCTCAAGGCTTCGGAGCTCAGAAGCCACAAGACAAGGAGGTAATTAAGTCTTGTTAATTTATTGTCAATTCATCTTACTAGACTTAATTTGAAATCTTCGTATGAACGGTATTAATTATAATTAATTGATTCAAACCATATTTTTGTTAAATATCACTAGATAGTTTGTTCTAGCTAGCTACATTCATTAATATTAATTGTCCCTTTCTTGTTTTATTCAGTCCCTCGTGGCGGTTATCACTGCAAAGGAACTCTCAATCGTTTGGAGTTCAGATTCTCGTTACTGGAAGTGGATACCCATTGTCGACCCAATTAGGTAGCTAGAAAGAGACCTTTAATTGACACTAAAGTTCATTATTTGTGCTAGCTTGGTAGCATACAGATAATGACATAATCTTTCCGATTCAAAATATAAGATTAATTTTGATATTTTAAAGTTAATTTGAGCTATTAACAAATTAAGTCAAATGTATTTTCGGTGTAATCAAAACTTAACCTTTTTGAGAAAATATATATGTGAATTTATTTAAGTTGTGGTGTTAAGAGATTTGTAATGCTGATTTTAATTATAAAGGAATTATGAGGCATGGGGGCGAAGAAAAGGTATAAGAATCAAGCAGTTTATAGTTAACTATATGGGGGATAGACTTCATCGTCTACAGGAAACAGAAAGTACAGACACCGAAAAGCGATTGACAATTGCGCGGCTCCAACTGAAGGTTGTCTGATGGTTTGGTGAGTCTAAGCTAATATTGTTAGTTGATGAGGTTTGTATATCGTCTTACCACGACCTGTCGAAGATATGGGGTAAATGGTGGTTTATTACTACTGCTCAAACCTTATGGCTTATATATAGGGAGCAAGAAATAGTAGCGTTTTTTAGGAAGCGGTGTGCTGGATAGAAACAACAGAAAGGTTCAGGCACAGGTCTAATTGATGGAACATATAATTAAGGTTGTAAATCGAAATCAAACGGTTCGAATTCGATTCGGACTCGATTTGGGCTTGACTCAAAAAAATGTGAGCGAGACTCGAATTCGTTAATGATATGATCCAAAACTAAGCGCAAAAAATAGTTCGAATAAAAATACGAATATAATCTAAGTAAAGTTATACTCGACTCGTTTAGGATTCAAACAACCCGAATTTTCAATCATGATTCGATACATACTCAATTGATACCTATTCAAATAGATATTCAATATATTCTCTTATAATATATACACAATTAAACAAATTTTGAATAATTAGTTTTTATTTTTATTTTATTTTTTGTAATTTTAATTATAATTTTATATTTCTAAGGTATAATTATAATTATATTTTCTCATTTCTAAGTAAAATAAAAGTTCAATTAGTAATTATATACATTATAAAGCTAGTTATTATGTGGAGACTCGAATTTGAGTTTGAATTTGAAGTTCGCGAGTAGTTCGAATATAATTCGATCTGAATTGAATCGAATTCAAGTAACGATAATTAAAGTCGAGTCGAATTTGAATAAAAATTTTCAAATATAATTCGAATAAGAATAATAATTCAATCTTTCGACTTGAATCCGAGTAGCTCTCTGTTCGGATAATTAGTTAAACTCGTTTACACCCTTACATATAATTATCGTTGGTATCATAGGTTGGCTAGGTATTTAAAGTAATCGAATTTTATACAATCTTATCCAAAACTTTTTGATGAGATATTCATGTACTGGTTAAAAAGTTATTAATAAAAGTTTTTTTTGCCGATCAAAAAAAATAATATAATTATGAAAATTATAAACTATCAAAAAAAAATAATACTTGTAACAACATTTTATTGTTTTTCAAAATTAAATAAATCATATAAATTTTGAATTTAAAAATATTTCAAATTAAAATATATTGAAATACTTATCCATTACATTGCCGATTAGGGATAACGTTGTTATGAAGAGCTCAAAATATATTTTATCCTGAACTTGCTCCAAGATAAAATCACCTAAGGAATTTAACGGACTAAAATTCAAAATTTCCTAATTCTATGCGTTCATTTTGCAGCCGCAGTAATCTTGAGGTTGCTGAATTAATTGAAGTATGCTGGCTACAAGTTGATGGGAAATGTGAGACTAAGAAACTCAATGGAGGAACAAGTTATGCAGTGGATTTTGTGGTGGAGCTGAAAAATAATCTGGTCATGAATGGTCCGGTGACACTTAAACTTACTCGCCCTGACGGATCCGTGCACGAGCACAAGGAAGAATTGAACAAAAAGCCGAAGAACAAATGGATAGGGCTTAGAGTTGGGGAATTTACGAATGGACTCAAGTCTGGATTTGATCAAAATGTCAAGTTCTCTCTCAAAGGGAATGATGGAACCACTTGGAAGAAAGGTCTAGTTATCATTGGTGCTGTCATCTATCCCTGCTAAGCATTTGGTAATATCATATCGGATAATATGCACTAAATAAAATTAACTGTCAAATGTTGACTGTTAATCGAATGTAATAAATAAATCACCGGCCTGTTGGTGGTTTAAACTATTAGGAAATAGATAATTAAACCTGCGTAAAGTTTATGAAAAACGAATGCTTAATTTTCGTTTATTCTTGCTTTCATAATCGGATTTCTCATGTCAACGAACTGTGTCCATATCACTTATATTTAAAAGGAGGGAGGGAAAAAAAAGGGACACATTTCTGAATTGTAAATTTTAGCCGAATTACAAAACAGTCCCTCTAAATTGTCATTCAATTTTGATATGGTCCCTAAATTGTTAAAAGTCTCAATATGACCCAAAATTAGACAACTCGGATTCATTTTAGTCATCCGACTGAGTTGGGACTTTTTTTAAGAGTAAAATAATAAACTCACCTAAATATTGTCATTTTAAGTAATAAAATAAAACAACTAAATACTAAAATAATTAAAAATAGCAACTAATTAATTAACTAATATAATAATAACCCAAGAGCAACTAATTGATTAACTGAAACTAACAATTAATTAATTAACCCTTTTTAATTAATTGGAAGTCATTTAAAAATTAATTAATAACCTTGTAAACAAATCTTCATCTTCCCCAAATTCGAATATTTTGAAAATAAAAATGAAATCAAGTTCTAAATTTCATCGACTATTCTTCCTGGTAGCTGAATATATATAAACAAAATTCATATTATTATTTTGAGATGGAACTAATTCAATGAAACAAACGTATAATTAATGATTATATGAAAAATCAATACGGTAAGGCCCATTTGATGATTTTATCAATAACTAAATACAAATTATCAATAAAACAAACAAAATTCAAAATATCTAAATGACAGATTATATTATAATCATTAAATGTGCTTGCAACCACACACTTATCTTTTAGTTAAGTTTTCATCAAATAGTTGGTGTTCAGCCAAAGAAAAAAGAAGAAGATGAACAGTTACTTCTTCAAAGAATTTATAACACCACAGATCGAAAATTAAAGAAGAGAATTTTCATCAATAAACTGGAAAACGTATCTATAAGACGGCGGCCATGGCGATTTGGGTGCTGCCGCATGTTTCTGTGGAGGTAGTCGGAGAAGACAAAAATTCTTACAAATCTAATCGAATTCCTTTTCAAGAAGAACAAGTCAAGAAGCGGATTCCTTTTCCACCTTCTAATTACCAAGATTTTATTTCCGAATTCAAATACCAGCTACGAATCTACTCTTGACATGTGTGTGTATTCTTGATGTGTTGGTGTGTTTGAATTTGAGTAATTATATTAGTTAATTAATTAATTCTTATTTTACGTTTTTGATATTTAGTTGTTTTATTGTATTACTTAAATTGAAATTATTTAGATGAGTTTATCATTTTGTTCTTAAAAAAAAGCCATAATTTAGTCGGAGGATTGAAATGAACTCGAGTTGTCCGATTTTGGATTATATTGGGACTTTTAATAATTTAGGAGTCATATTGAAATTGGGTGACAACATTGAGGGTTAGTTTTGATATTTGACCTAAGGAATGAGACTTTCTGGCAGAGAGTCGAGAAGTTTGATTTCAACCCCCATTAACGCTATTTTTTGTCAAATAATCAATATAAATGTTGGCTCCACGCTAAGAATATATATCTCTATACATACCCAAAATATACATTTAAGGATACATTCAAGTATAAAATAGTAGTAAATGAAAAGAAAAAAGTTATTATAAAAAGAAAAAAGAAAAATATTTTAGACTAACAGATACTTTGCACCCCAAATTTTACATCAATGTTGACTTTTGCACCCTAAATTAAAAAAAGTGTCTAAGTACACCCCAAACTTCAATTTACCAAACAAAATGCACACTTTTTGCACTTAACCGGTCAAAAGTGACCAGCTAAGCCTGTAATACTTACTGCATAGGGGTAATTTGGGTAAATGACTTTAAACAATTAGAAACCCTAATTACTGTTCTTCGTCTTCTTCCAAATTCATCTCTGAGAAAAGAAAAAAAAATTCAACCACCACCGTTCCACCATCTTGATCCACCATTGTTGCCACCACCGCTGCCACCACCTTCAATCAATTGCCACCATCAAAAATTCCCACCAACGAAATCTTTAATCCAGCGTCTTAAATTGTCTCATGTCATTATATAGCTGTAGTCATGGTCGAACATAGCCGTCGCAACCTAAAGCCCAAATCCCAAATTGTTATATCCCAAAATAACTAGTCTCGCATCAAAATCATCTTCACACCACATCACCATGGACACACTTTTCATCACCTTTAATAGTTCTAGCCCAAAAATCGTCTGAAAAAAATAAAGAAATTAGGAGGTTAATTTGGATTTCAATTAATGGTGTTTAGATGAAAAGGAAAGCGAAGAAGTTGAATTTAGGTTTCAATTAATGGTGTTTAGATTGCAATGAGAATATGTTTATACACTGTTTTATTACCGAATTGCACCCACTCTGAATTACAAGTAGCAACTTCATAGCTAAGCCTGTATCAACAGCAACTGTTGCACATTCTTTTAGGGCAATCTCGAAAATTGCCCCAAATTTGACAATGCTAACTGAGTACAACTCTTGAAAATTTTCATCAACAACTTAACCACATTTGGTATAATGTTAGGGCATTCCTTCAAAGCCAGCCTACCCTCCCAAAGGGTAGACAAAACTTCAAGGACATACAAAGCTAATTCTAAGGACTCAACATTCAAATTGGGCAACATCTCAACCAATTGAGGAACAGCCCCATTATTCACCAAGCTACTTAATACTTCGTGCATACTAATCTTTTTTAACAATCGGACCCCTCCAAATACGCTATTCGGGTGCCTCTTATCCTTCATTAATCTCAATATTCTCACCAAAAGACTCAAACTTAACAAACTTTCAGACCCAGAATCCGATGGGGATTCGTCAACGATTGCGAGCCAGCCATGGGAGGATCCGCAACGGTAGCTCCGTTGGAGATGCTGAAGAAGGTGTGGTGGTGGGGTTGTTTGTCGGGGCAAGTGGTGGAGAGAATGAGCCATGGCCGCTGGCAAGGGAGATTGGATGGGGTTTATGGGGTTGAGGTTTGCCAATCGTTACAGAAGACTTGAAATCGAATGTAATCGTTGAGGAATTTGATCTTGTTGGTGATTGTGTCAAGCAATTCAGGCGGGAGTTGGGACCAATCGACCATTTATGATTATGGCCGGACTGATTTTGTTTCTCAAGAATTTAACGATGCTAGAAGTAAAAGAAAAGATAAAGCTTATGATGATAATTTTAATCATCTTAGCGAATTTCAATGAGATTACTTTATCAATGATCTGATTGTTACACACACTGAAGCCCTTGATTAGCTCATTAGCTCCTCTCTCTTTTTATCAATTTTATAATTACTTTTAATTATCAAAAAAAGATAGAAAAGACAAAGATAATCTTATCAAATCCACACGTGTGCGAGTCCCAGTCACATTTGATCGGCTAAATGCAAAAAAAAAAATATGTGTATTTTGTTTGGTAAACTGAAGTTTGGGATGTACTTAGGCAATTTTTTTTAATTTAAGGTACAAAATTCAACATTGATATAAAATTTGGGGTGCAAAATGTCTTTTAGTTAATATTTTATTGTCATTTTACTAGTAAATGTGTTTTGGGATGTGTTTTTAACGTACTACATTGATAAACTCCCACGCCAAATATGGCATAATTGACAAATTCATTGTCTATTTTAAGATTACTAGATGTCGTATGCACATTACTCTTTAATACTTGCTTAAGAATTAAGGTTGATTCTCCTTATTTTATTATCATCTTTTTCTCAAATAATTCACTCCTGGCAAATATGAAAAAATTATTTAGTGTCTTAAGAGTAAATGAATAATATATTATTTTTTTTTATATAATAGTGGAATTTATAAAAACTCCACTATTTATATATTTTACTATTATATAAAAGAGTAGAGTATATTATTTATTTATTCTTAAGATAATTTTTCGCAAAGATGGGGATGTTTCAACTCTGTAAGTTTTCAACTGCTAGCTAACTGTTTTTTCATAATTACTCTTCTATATATTACCTGTGGGCTGTGGCCTATGGCCTACTGCCTACTGCCTACTGCCTACTGCCTATGGTCTTTAGGGGAGAAAGGGAGAGATCTGAATCATATCTGTGCTTGATTGTGTATATGTTCATGCAACATCTTGCTATTACACTCCCTTCCAAAAATAAATAAATAATAATAATATGATTTATAAAATTAACGACAAGATATATTTTTACTCTTACTTTAAGTTTGTCATCATCAAATTTATTAAATATTTAATTTAATAACATAATAATAAATTTAAAAATATTATATAATTTTATATTAGAGATCAGTACTCGCTATTTGAAGAGAAAAAATTCAAACTATACAGTACTTGCTCTTAAAAAGGATGACTTTAGCAACAAATCTTAGCTAGGGAACAATAATTTCTTTTAGGAAATATGTTTTTTATTAGGGTTATTATTTCTGATATGAGTATCGATCGATCAAATTTGATTCTTCTTTTAATATATATACGTCGAAGGTATTTGTGAAACTAAAAAAATTACAAATTTATTGATAAAAGTAGTATTTATATTAAAAAAATATTAGGTTGACTTTTGTCCAAATTTACAAAGAACTTTCCGGTCTCAGCTTGGGGTGAGCAAATTTTTTAGTTTTTTCGATATATAGAGTATATCGGACCGATTTGGATCAACCGGTTCTATATATCGATACCAACCAGTTCGATATTAGTCCAGAGTTTTAAAAAATCAATATTAATCGGACTAAACTAGTTATATCGATTTTCTATTTTATTTTTTTTAATTATTATTATTATTATTAATTATTTATTAATAAAAATAATAATAATAATAATAAAATAATAATAATTTGCTTTTTTTGAGTAAAAATCGATACCGAATTAATATACCGGTTCAATCGATATCAAATTTTATATAACTTTAACATCAATTCAACTCGGTACCGATCGGATTTTAACCGATTAAACACTGTTATCTAGGCCTCAGTAGGCAGTTATGTTAGGTTTGACTTGATCAAAATTCATATCTTCCCATAGGAATATATGTCCCCCATTGCTTTGTGGTCTTATCACTTTTGACAAAATACCAACATTATTCACAAGACTTCAAAGTGAAAGTGTTTTTCTTACAAAGAGGATAAAAAATTTCAACATGGGTCCCACTTTTTGCCTTTTCAAAATTTCTTGATGCTTGCTTTTCTTGGTTTCTTAAATTTGGAATTCCAAGCCTTTTGATCCCTATTTTTTCTCTCCTCACCAAACCGAAAGGAAAATTAACCACTACTATTTTCCATTCCCCAACTGCCAAAAACGTATGTCACATGTTGGGCATAGACTAAAGCCTGTTTTACTTTGTAATTTCGACTCGTCTCAAATTCTCATTCAACCGTCCTCCAACTGTTTTAGTTTATTAGTCTTATTCATGACCGATAATTTATCACCTAACCCCATTTTATTATTTATATTTAGACTTAGTCATCAAAAAAATCAACATTTTTTTGTTGAATTATAAAAACATACAAACTATTCTTTTAATATCAATAATATTGAATTTTTAAATAATTATCAAAAATATCTAAATTTTGATCAAGCCTCCAATTACGGCTAATTAAAGATGATGTGACATGTGATCTGTAATCTGATATTGACATGACATGACATTTAATGAATAAAAAAATATCTTATTAAAATCTTAAAAAAAATATTTAAAAAAAAGAGACATTTTAACAAGATTAAACTATTATTTAAAAAAATAATAAAATTAATTTTACAAATTTTATAAATTAAATAGAATTCAAGTTAAATGAACAATGAGTATTTGACTAAATTATACTCTTTTATTAAAAAAAAAAAAAAAAGGAAAGGAAAAAGAAGATCAAATTTCCCTTCCCCGACACTTTCACTTTCCCTTCCCCAATTCCCCCACCCCCGGTTCGTCCACCCCCGCCCCCCTCTCCCCTCTTCCCTCTTCCTCAACCCCCGTTTGTCCCTTGCCCCCGCCTCCACTTCTACTCAACCACTGCCTTTTCGCCCCCACCTCTCATCAGCTCATGCCTCCCGCCCCTCTTTCTACATGATAAACAAAATAAATAAAAAAAAAGGCACTAATCTATTCAATTAAAGTGAGATTTGCATTTTTTTGAAATTGGTTTGTTAATTTTGTTCTTAGCTCTATGTGTTTCAAAGGTGAAAATTTAAAGATTTATGTTGTGATTATGAATTTTAAGATAAAATTAGTAAGGTTTAGGGAAGAAATGGGTATTTGATGATGGTGACAGAGGAGTTGAAGATAGTGACGGTACTGGTCATGGGTGATGGTGTTGTGATGGTGGTCTGGATGTATTAGGGCCGGTGATGGTGGTGATTTTTTGGGGGTTTTTTAATTTTTAATTTTTGTTTAAATATTATTTGGTATAATTTTAAATTTATATTTTTAAAGTCAACATGTCAAATAAATATTGAACCTCATATAGATACACTAGTTGGCAGTTAACCATGGTTAGTGGCTTAGTCAAAATTTGAGTATTTTTTATAATTGTTTAAAAATTCGATGTTATTAGTGTTAAAAAAATCATTTATTTTTTTTTGCTAGCTCAATAAAAATGTATTGATTTTTTCAATAATTAAGTTTTTATTTAAGTACAAACTATCCTACGAGTTCACATTAAGGTCGACATAATTGCCATTAGTCCTCCTTGAATTAAATTAAATTACAATAATGAATTAGAATTGTTAAATCTGTTTAATAAGTATTTAAAAACAGTGAAAAAATTATGTCAAAATATGTTCTATATAAATCTTGAAGGTTGAGTTTGGAGCGATTAATGATCAAGTAGTCACTTACTAATTAGTTATAAATTTAAGATCTGAAAATATAAATAGAGGTTTAGACTATATATATCGCCGTCTTATGTAAATCTTAATGAACACGCATGTCCAAATGTAAATCTTAATTAATGGACATGACGGAGCATTAGAAAAAAACTGAATTTTTTTTAGGACTTTGGGAGTATTAAGGAGCAGCTAAGCAAACTTGAAGTAACTTGCCAATATCTTTTGTATAATTTCATTGCATTAAAATGGTGACTGACCAATATTATATATAATTCAAAAAATGTAACTCCAAAAAGATTCCTATGTATGTTCGTTCCATGGTTACTGATTCAAATATTGCATGTGATAATATTGACCTAGGATTTTGTGCCATATGATGCATGCATATATTGATATGAATAACTTTACAAACACAACATAAAACACATCAATCTTAATCATTAAAAAATAGAATCTGACATGAAAATCTGTGTCAAATCTCATATTTTAATAATTAAAATAAATATAGTACTTGATTGTTGTATATGTAGTGTTGTCTATTGATATTAGTTGTTGTAGTGGTATGTAAGATAAATTATTACTCCAATAACAACTAATATCAATATGGGTCGAATGGTAAACTCACCTACATAGTAACTAATTAATTAACTAAATATAGTAATAACTCATAAATTAAACCATATTAATATTTGAAAACTCATATTAATAATTGAAAAACAAACAATAAAATAACTATAATTGTAAGACCCCGAATTTTATGAAATACAAAATTTAATTTTTTTTCATATATATTTTTTTTTTGAAACAGTAAGTGGTTAAATTAACAAAATTGAAAGTTAAGGATGTTATGTGCAAATTTTATTTTGTCGGACAATATTCGCTTTGTCGGGGAATATTCGTTTGGTCGGGGAATATTCGTGCCGTACGACGGCGCCGAAATAATAAATTATTGGTGGACCCCACAACGGAATATTTGTCGGATATAGAAAACGACAGAAGTAACCTTTTTAAATAAAAATAGTCAACGGAACTGTTAAAATACCGGTGATAAAAGAATAGTAGCATACGGTAGTTTATGGTATTTTCTGTAGCACACGGTACTCTACAGTAACACACGGTATTGCATAGTGTCTCATATTATTGGTCTGATAATTGACACCGTAACTGTTACGCATCATTTCATCGATAATTGTCACTGCATAATATTTTATATTATCAATTCAATAATTGTTGTTACACAGTATTTTGCATTATTGATTTAATAATTGTCATTACACTGTATTTTATATCATTGAGTCAATAATTGTTGTTGCACTGTTTTTAAAATTATTGAACCTAATAATTGTCACAGTAACATATGCACAGTAATTCACATTATTGAATCAATAATTGTCATTACACAGTAACGTATGCTTTATTTTACATTATTGTTATCTCTATTATGATGTTATTTAAACAGTTGTATTTCATTAATTTATTGACTTGATATCTAAGAGCTAACTATACTGTATTTATAACAATTAGTCATAATAATTGAATTGATAAAGTTATTTGTTTATAATATAAAGTTAGGTGATTATTAGGTGATATGAAATGAATGGTGTAGATTAAAGTGTGAATTATTGTTGAATAATTGAATTGATTTGTTTATAATATAAAGTTAGGTGATTATTAGGTAATATGAAATGAATGGTGTAGATTAAAGTGTGAATTATTGTTGAATAATTAAATTGATTTGTTTATAATATAAAGTTAGGTGATTATTAGGTGATATGAAATGAATGGTGTAGATTAAAGATAATATAATATTTGAAATGGATGGTGTGATTAAAAGATGATCTTTAAATGAATGGTTTAGATTAAATGAATGATAAGATTTTTGGCTATAAATAGAAGCCTTAACTTAAGGATTTTTCATAAACTTCCTTACTTGTTCTTTCTTTCTCTCTCTAAATACTTCTTGTGAAAGTTCTCTCTAAGTGTGCTTAAGTCATCTTGAGTATTTGTGAAGATCTATAAGTATACGTGTACTGTTCAAGTTAATCAACCTCATTTAAATCAATATCCAGTCACGTGTTGAGGTAAGGGATACCATCTTTTTCATCTTCCATTATTCAAACATACTATGGTAAGGGATTATCATTATTTGATTCTCGATAATAATATTGTTTCTTCCTTACTCATAAGACGTGCCTTTTATTTCCATGTATTAAATTGTGGGAATAACCTTACGGAGCGGATTGCCGCCTGTTGGTGAATAACCTTTCGTATTCATTCATTATTAATCTCTGAGAATAACCTTACGGAGCGGATTGCCGCCTGTTTGGTGAATAACTCTTTGTACTCAAATTCTATTAAATTGTGGGAATAACCTTACGGAGCGGATTGCCGCCTGTTTGGTGAATAACTCTTTGTACTCAAATTCTATTAAATTGTGGGAATAACCTTACGGAGCGGATTGCCGCCTGTTGGTGAATAACCCTTTGTATTAATTTCCTTCACCTTTTGTTAATCAAACCTGCTACGGTAAGGGATATTATTTTCTTTCATACTCCTAAATCGAAATTTATTATGGAACTATTGCTTCTATAATTCCTGAAAATATTATATGTTCCATAATAGTTGAACTTCATTATTTCAACTGAACCTTCCTATTTACGTGAACCTTTCTATTGAATTGTAACCGTTATTCTGAACTGTGGATCTTGAATATCATTTTTAAATTTCACTCCACATCATGTTGACAATTTGGACATTATTTGAATCTGTACAAAGTAAACTTCTGATACTTATTGTTATCCTATTTCTTCTGTTCATCATTTATATCATTCTAATCATCCAAAAATCAAGCTGTTGTGAATATCTGTGGCCGGGGGCACAGATGTGATATATTTGTTGAACAGATGATAGGTTAAAGGCGATATAATAGGTTAAAGGCGATACATCTGTTCGGTGTCTTTTATGGCACGTGGTGAATGTTCTCTTTGGCCCGTAGTGCAAAGATGAACTGTTGTTTGGTATGATTATGACCAAAGGCTGAATCTGGTATAATCATGACCGTTGGTGTTATATTGAATGTCTTTGGCCCGTAGTGCAAAGATGAACTGTTGATCTGCATGATTATGATCAGGAACTGTGAATTTGTATTATCTTGACTAATGATATTTCAGATGATAAAAGTTGATGATGTTTTTCCTAAAAAGAGAACCGAGTGGACATTATAGTCTGCATTATTCTTCTAATAGATTACTCATTCCGCTGCTATTATTGATCTGAACGTTGTTTAAGAATTTAACTGCAGTTTTTGATATAAACCTTGTAGTCTATTGTATTCTATCAAGAACTCAACTGTTGAAGACTAATGATAATTTATTCGTCATTATCTTAGTCATGATATTCTTTACTGGGCTATTTGAGCTCACCCTTTCTTTTGTTCCATTGTTTTTCAACAGGAGATGAAAACATAACAGGGTCTAGCCGGGGAATGGAGTGAGGGTCCGAGGAATAGTTATCATAGTTTTCACGTTTTGTAAAATAGTGTGGCAATAATAGTGAAGACTTAGTTGTGTATTATTATACACTGTATTGTTGTACGTTGTGCTTTGTTGTAATAATTTTGTTGTAGTCTTTTGACGACTCAAGTATGGGCTGTGTGGACCCAGATTTGGGGGCGTCACAATAATGAACTATCTTAAGTAATTACATCTTTTTGATTAATTCTTTTCATTAATTATTTCATTGTGCAAGTTTCTCTTTTTTTGGATTTTAAGAAATTATTTTATTTTTTTGACAAATAAAGAAAAAGCCCAAAAAAATCTCAAAAATAAAACCCAAGTTCAAATCAAAATCTGATCTGCTCCTTTCATTCTTCGATTTCATGGTGGAAAAAAGACTCATCATTTTGAGTTTCAAATCTCAAAAATCCAATCTAAAAAATCTCTTGCGCATCTTTCATTCTTTGATTTCATGGCGGAAGAAAGACTCATCATTTTGGGTTTCTATTCTCAAAAATTTCGTGTTCCTTTCATTCTTTGATTTGCTCTCGATTTCATGGCAGAAGGTGAAGGCGAAGAAGTGAAGTAGAGATGGCCGGAGTTAAGGAGGCGGAGGCGCGTGGTGGTGAGAGAGGTGTTAGGATCAAGTTGATTTCGCTTTCCCTCTCATCTCTCCATTGATGTCCTCTCGACAAGTTTTGAGAAAGCCAAGATATCAAATCTTTTAAATCAGACTCTTCTCTTGAAGCACCGATATCGAGCTTGCGATTCTCCATCCACCTCCACCCATTTCTAGATTCAACAAAAATTTGTATCCACCAGGACCACCACTGGGACCGTAAATGATAGTCGAAATTTTTGTATTCGTACACATTCGCATTCAAAAAAATAATAATATTATTCATACTTGAAACAAAATGAATATATTCGTATTCGATTTTAAAATAACCATAAATAAATGAATACGAATACAGATATAGGCGTATTCGTATTCGTTTAACATCTGATCGTAAATATATCCAACGGATAGTGGATATCTGATATCTGATATTCGTATTGATATCGAAAATTTGTATCTAAATAACTTGTGTGTGGGGGAAGGGGAATGGTCTATAGAAAATAATTGTTATGAGCACTATTCCATCAAACTGATCTTACATTATATGAAGATCTAACAATACAAAAGGAAGGAATTTTTGCCCAGTTGCTAATCCTACTAGCGGCCTAAGTAGAAAAACAAAATTGGTCAAGCCGCTACTCCTACTAGTGCCATGAGAAAACGATGGTGTTTTGACTATTTTCAATTGTTACTTCTTCTAGCAGTATGAGCAAAATGACTGTGTTTTTTGCCTTTTTTCAGTTGCTACTCCTACTAGCGGCATGAGCAAAATAACAACATTTTTTTTCCTTTTCCCAACCTCTAGAAGGAGTAGCAACATGAGCAAAACAGCAGTAGTTTTTTGGCCTAATTTGGCCTTCTCGCTAGTCCTAAAGTTCTGTTAACATTGATAGGTGTTCGATCTTTTACATATCTTCATCGTTGCATCAAGAAAGAAAGAGCAAACTTGTTGTATACAAAAAATGATTGAACATAATAAGTGTGTTTATAGCAATAAAAAGTATTAATTTTTTTCTGGGTAAAAGCATATGAACCAAATGAATATATGCTAAAATAAATAAAGCTTTTATCAAGTCTTTTGTTGAATTACTAATGGGTTTACCTTTTATGCTAGATAAAATGGGTGAATATACTATTTATGATGTTGAAATATTGTAGGAAACTAATATATAATTTTAAGAAAAATAGTATTCCTTCTCCTCAACACAAAACAAAAAAAATTAGTATACCTCTAATATTTTTTACCTACAAAAAAATTATGACTGTTTATTGCTATAAACACACTTATTATGTTCAATCACTTTTAGCACACAACAAGTTTACTCTTTCCTTCTTAATGCAATGATAGCAACATGTAAAAGAATACCTATCAATGTTAACAAAACCTGAGGACTAACGGCAAGGCCAAATTAGGCCCCCAAAAAACATCGTCGTTTTGCTCATGTCTCTACTTCTTCTAGCGACTGCAAAGAAATGTCGTCGTTTTGCTCATGCCACTAGTTGGAGTAGCGGCTGAGAAAAAACCAAAAAATATCGTAGTTTTGCTAATGCCATTAGAAGGGGTGACAACTGAGAATAGTTAAAATGTCATCGTTTTCTCATGCCGCTAGTAGGAGTAGCGACTTGGCCAAAACAAAAAAAAAAATGTCAAGCTGCTCAAACCGCTAATAGGAGTAGCGGCTGGGCAAAAAAAAATTCTTTTTGCACCATTAGATCTTCATATGAATGGTGTAATATCAGTTTGTTAGAATAGTGCACATAGCAACTATTTGCTATAGATCATTCTATATATATATCTATATATATATAAACAATTTAATTATCAATTATTATATACTTCATTCATCCCAAAATAAAAGTTCTAATTGACTTTTTGCGTATATTAAGAATGAGAATAAAATGACAAAATTGTCCATATTTAAATTTTCATTTATTAATTGCATAATTTTCTGCACATGACTAATGATACTCCATAAATATGCATAAAAATAAAAATATGACAATTAATACTAAGGATATTATAAGCAAATTATTGTAAAAAATAGATTATTTAAGATAAATAGACATTTAACTTTAGACTACCTAAAATAGTAATAAGGAGTTTTATCCTGGAACGTATGGAGTATTAAATAAACATAATTTTTTTAAATAACTTTTCTTACATATATAATAATTAGTTTCTACTATCATAAAAAAATTATTTTTAAAATATGTTATTTTATTTTTAGAAAATAAAAAATAATACTTTTAAATATAATATTAAAAATTGAAATAAATTCATTTAATTTTAATTAATATATTTTTACTATTGTAAAATACCTAAAATATATCATTTAACGAGAAAATTATATACTACAAAAATAAATTCGTCAAATACCGGATATAAATACGAATAAGATATTAATTTTTTAGATGATACAGATACCACTATATCTGAATCCCTATATATCCGTTTATAGCCCTATCCACCGACTCTATTTCTCTGTAATTTACCTTATTTAGACCCAAAAAGGTGTGGTTCACTTGCCCGATCTCTCTCCCATGGAGATCAGAGATGCTTTGCTTGCTTATAAACTCTGTAGTATGTTTAATTATTATTATCAAATTAAGAATTGGTGTTGATTTTTAGGTTCTGTTATATATTAATTTGGGAATGAAAGTGATGAAAAAAGAGATAAATTTGTTCTCGGCATGTGTGTGTTCTTGGTGTGTTAGTGTGTGTATTCTTTGTGTATTTGTGTATGCGTTCTTGGTGTGTTAGTGTGTGTTTTAATTATTTTGATATTTATTTATTTTATTATATTAATTAAAATAAAAATATTTAGGTGAATTTATTATTTTATTCTTAAAAAACTCCAACTCAGTCGGAAGATTAAAATAAACCCTAATTGTTCAATTTTAAATCATATTAAAAAATTTAAAAATTTAAGGGTCACATCAATTTTGATGTGACAGTATAATTTTGCAATTCGGTCAAATTTTATTACAATAAAAAATTTTACTTGAATACCTTTTTAAATCCTTACGCCACTGGTATTATAGTTTGCCCATATGCTAAAAGAAAAAGTTAATAGAGAGATTTGTCAAGAAAAATGGCGCTAGAAAATGTCTTGTCAAGAGACTCTAGACCAAAAACTACCAATCCATTGTCTTTATATGACTGACCTACAAAAAGATTTTATCTCATAAAATTGTTTGAAGTATATAATTTAAATTTAAAATTTTATTTTATCCTTAAAAATATTTAAGTATGGATCATTATTTTTGAAGAAAATAAATTTTAATATAGTTCGATATATAAGATTCGGAGCTTATTTATCCTTTCTTGACTTTTATTTTTTTAAATGATGTGAAAAATATATTCGAGATATCTAAGGAGCGTATACTATTATTACACTAGATTGATAATTCCTATAAGTCAGAGGTTAATATTGATAATATAATTTAAAATTGTCATATGCATTATTTAGTAATATAATTTGAGTGTAAATAGTATAAAATGGATCGAAGTAATATATTGAACATAAAATTAAAGAGTAGTATGTATATATCAAAATTATTATATATATACATACTTGTACAATTTTGGAAATTGGAATAATACAACAAAAAAATGGTATAATTAATAATATGACATATACTGTATAGATGATGAACTCAGGACTAAAACGAGATTATATCATTGACAAATCAAAATAACTCGGTTAATGTATATAAAATCTCTATTTGTCTCGTTATATATAAGTAACAGACGAGTAATAGACTAGCAATAGATAATAGGTATAGTCCGTCTTAGTATTTATCTCTATATAATGTCCACTCTACTGCCCCCATCAAGCCCTCCCACATTTTCCCTAGGCTACTTAAGCTATCAACTTTCATCTCTCTCTCTCTCGCTTTTTCTTTTCCACCTGATCAGCTCTTCCCTATTCTTGCTTTTGTTGAGCTAATTAATTACACTTCTAGCTACACAAATAGTCCTTTTTTTGCTGCTTTTTTTTGGTCAATTTCTTCTTTAATATATTTTAAAGGCAATTAAATTAGAGACGTATAGAGTAGTCATAATTAAATTAGCATGAGGAAGGAGATGATGAACAAGAGGAAACAAACAGGTGGCGCAGCAACAGCAGAAGCAGGAGGCTTATCATCAACATCATCACCGTGTGCAGCCTGCAAGCTTCTTAGGAGGAAATGTGTAGCTGGGGATTGTGTATTTGCTCCTTACTTTCCCCCTGATGACCCTCACAAGTTTGCAAATGTCCACAAGGTCTTTGGTGCTAGCAATGTCAACAAGATGTTGCAGGTACTTAGCTGCTGCTTCTTGATTATACACGACAGCTATTTTAATCGAGAATAACATAGATGGCATGGTTGGGGTAAAAATATCATTGTCAATTCACTTATTTAATTCAGTAATGACACTTTTATCGTCTTATAGTTTCATTAAGCAAAACTTCGTTATAGTCAACTAACTGTGACAACCACAACTATATTTTTTTGTTCATCCAGATTTCTCTATTTTGGGCTTTTATTTCATTCATAGTGGGTGGATATATAGTTGGATTCAATCATGTAGAAACAAATGAATTAATTCAAAATAGCACTTGCATGTCTTTCTTGCCAGTTATGCAAAAAAATAAAACTCTCCCTTTCATAAGGGGTTTTATTTTACTTTTGTTTTTTTCTCAGTTATTCTCATTTGACTTTGGATCTTTTCCGTATGTAAAAACATACTTGGATTATGTTTTATTTATAAAAAATATTTTTAAAATTGAACTATTTATCTTAATTTAATACTATTTTACACTATTTAATCTTTTGATGAGGGATTATTAATCCCTTAATGTTAGATTATTAGTCTTATAAAGCTATTTAATAGCTTAAAATGAGCGAGACTATTAATCCCAATTTTTTTATGGAATTATATAATTCCACATAAATAGTCTTAAGAATGATTAAAAAATAATAATAATGACTATTTAAAGGACTATTAATCCCCATCATGGGATAAAATAATCCGAAATAGTGTTAAATTAATACAAATAGTCAAATATCAAGTATATTTTTTGCAAACAAACATAACATTGGTCCTAAATTTAATTTTCTAATATCCTCCCTATTAAATTTAGGCTAATGAAACTTATTTCATACATTTTCAAAATTGAAGGAGTTGTCGGAGCACCAGCGAGGAGACGCCGTGAGCAGCATGGTGTATGAAGCAAATGCAAGAGTTAAAGATCCGGTGTACGGTTGCGTTGGGGCCATATCATCTCTACAGCATCATATTGACATGCTTCAGGCCCAGTTGGCTATAGCCCACGCTGAAGTGGTGCACCTTCGGGTACGCCTAGCAGCTATGGGTCAGGACCTTAGCCCAACAAGTTGTGGATCACCGTCATCGTCAAAGATTATGATGAGCTCACAAAGAAAGCCCGTTTTGGGGATGGATATGGCTGTAGATCAGGCCAGCTATGGAGAATTAATGTGGTCATATTAGCTACCTGGCCTTGTTTATGCCTTTATATTTCTGTCTGCTCCTCTATATATATATATATATATATATATATATATATATATATATATATAATCTCGTGACAGATCCCAGTGACTGGGAAGGGTTTATTGTCATTAACAACATTGTATATACACCTCAAATTAATATTAGCCACCACTAATCATATATCCAACTATATTCTGAATGTTGACCAACTGTTGCATAGAAATTCCCAAGGAAAACAAGTCTCATTTACACTATGGATAGAAGTACTAACTTTATTTTTGAACAAGAGAGGAAAAAAGAAGATAAAATAAAATTTATCTTTGTTACATATAAATATAATAAACTCTTTACCGATCTATAAAATAGATATAGTATATCTCTAGAGACCGAGATGGATAAAAGTATATAATATAACTATTAATAAACTAGCAGCCGGACTAAACAATGGAGTAACCCGGTTCCACACATCACGACACCTATCATAATCAAAAAAAATATACATGTTAGCCTAGTGATTATATATTTTAAAACATAAAGTATTAAATTAGCACCGAATGTTAAGATTATTAATATTTGCCATGTTTGTAGCCACAACAGTACGTTTGAATTTTCAAACGCATTGCACTATTTAAAACTTGTGGATGCTCCCACCAGTGTACACGTGTAAGCATTTGAACTATCTTGAAAAGAAAAACAGAATCAATCAACCCATTCACATTCCAACTGCAGATTTAGTTATCCTCTCTTCCACATCTTTTTCTAGCCAGCAGATGGAAAGATAATCCATTAACCCCATATCCCAAACATCCAAAACCAATCAAACTCACCCAACTCAGCCTCCCTTATTCATTCCCACCTTATCCTCTCTCCAACCACCAATCCCATCTCACCTCTCCCAAAAATAAAAAAAATAAAAAAACACCATCCCTCATTCCCTCCACACTCCTTCAAAAATAACACATCCTTGAGCCAAAAAAAAAAAAGAAAGAAAAAGGATGGCTTTGTCAATTCCCACAAACCTGTACAAACCCATTACAAAGCCATCAAAGTTGAATTCTCAGTTCACATCAAAACCAAGATTGGCAGTTACCATTTTGTGCTCTGCTTTATCACAAAATGCAGAGGAGAGTTCAGTTTCATCATCTCCATTGAAAGCATTTTCAGCTGCACTTGCACTGTCTTCGATTCTGCTATCGGCTCCGGTGCTGCCGGCATGGGCAGACATCTCTGGGCTAACCCCATGCAAGGATTCTAAGCAGTTTGCTAAGAGGGAGAAACAACAAATCAAGAAGCTGGAGTCATCACTCAAGCTTTATGCTCCAGATAGTGCTCCTGCCTTGGCTATTAACGCCACCATTGAAAAGACTAAGCGCAGGTACCTCCATTAATTACATTACATATTATTCTATGCCTATTACTACTTTTTAGATTAATTATGATTTTACAACTTTTTTGAGATTAAATAAACTCTTTTTTTTTCAAGGCGAGGTCAAAAACAAGAAAAACAATAAATTAAATCAAAGTCATCAAATATACCTCAATGTATAGCAGTCACAAATTCATACATGTATGCATGCAACACAATGCCTTTTATCCCAAACTAATTGGGTTTGCATTTTTATACCAAACTGGTTTGGGGGACTAAAAAATGAATCCAATACGAAAGCTTAAAACTCGAAATATAAGAACAAAAATAGGAGGAGGATTGCCACGAATAATAGCTGTGTTATGAGAACAATCAAAATGGGAGAGTCAAAAGAATGAGAGTGAAATTATCACCATTCAATATTTCCTTCCATTCCATTTTGGGTGGGCAAAAAAGTCAATTTACACAGTTTGTAAAACAATTTACTATATCATATACAGTGGATGTAAATTGAGGGAGTATTGAATTAAATATGATATGTGAAATGCATGGATGCAGGTTTGATAATTATGGAAAGCAAGGGTTGTTGTGTGGATCAGATGGTTTGCCACACTTGATTGTGAGTGGGGATCAGAGACACTGGGGTGAGTTCATCACTCCAGGCATTCTCTTCCTTTACATCGCTGGATGGATCGGGTGGGTAGGAAGGAGCTACCTAATCGCCATCAGAGATGAGAAGAAGCCGACAGAGAAGGAGATCATCATCGATGTCCCATTGGCTTCAAGTATCATCTTCAGAGGCTTTATCTGGCCTGTTGCTGCCTACAGAGAGTACGTAAACGGAGACCTCATTGACCCCTCTGTCTAAATTTCTCGGCTATTAGTCCTCAGGTTTAGTCTCTAGATATCTCCCTTTTCACTACTTAAATACAGGCGTATCCTCTGTTTTAAGTTGAATAAACTGTGGATTAAATGTGGCTATGGTTCTTTCTTATGTTTAGGTACACAATTGGGGGAGTCAAAAGACTAAAACAGCTGAAAGATTCGAATATGGAGTTTTCATGCCCGAGTGAGGAGTGATGGAAATTTTTATTGCAATTCATGTATTATAAACTTGTGCTAAATTGTATGTAGTGTCTTATTTCTAACTGAAACTGAATTCAATTTGTTTCGTAGTTCATGATTGATCACCATAGGAAAATCTTATTGATAAAGAGTGAGGAATTTAAAAAGTTTTGATAATTAGGAGTAGTGCTAACAATATTCACTATTCTTCTTAACATGTATCGAGTGTAAGATGAAGATGGAAGACAGAAACAAAGAACCAGGATATTAAATTCTATATTTTTTCAAACTAGAATTAGAGCTGTAGGAAGAGATTGAGGAAAAATACTAAAGGATAACCAAAAATATTTGATGGGGGAGGTGCATAATGTTTTTTTTGAACGTTAGTCAGTGCTACTACTTTATCAATTTCAGGCAAAAAAGGAGTTAATATTTGTAAAAATTTCTTACTAATTGCGATGAGTCTCTCAAGAATCTGGATGAGAGGAACAGATAGACATACCATGATACCTAAAGTATGACATCTAACTTTGTATGAAATTTTCTTCAAATAAAGAGGGACTGGAATATCAATTATCAGCACTAGCAAATAAAGGGTTAAATGAACTAAATATACTAGGTTTATAATAACCCTCTACATATTACACGTCTTGCCTAGTTGTCCTTTAAATTTCATGACCAACTCCAGGAATTAAGAAGGATTCATGACCAGAAGATTCTATATTGCTGGAGATCAGTGTCTAAACAAATCTCAAACATTTGAGATTGGACACTCTATTGCAGTGAGAAAATGGGTTTCATTCTCGCTTGCAACCCATTCAGACAGGCTGAAAGCTAACAAGTCTCTTTTCTTCTCTTTTACCTTCCGTATGTATGTGGTTTTTTTTAGGGTGGATGATTGTCAAACTTGGCCATCAAGGGTCTAAAGAAAAACTGAGAGTGAGAGATAAAGGGATAGAGATATTAACTAGATATCCCAACAAAGAAATAGGGAGGAGGCGGTGAGCAATATTCAAAGGAAAATCAACTTGTTACAGGTAGGATATAATGTGATGCCCAACTAACATCACCCACAAAATCGTTGCGATTTATAAGTATATTGAAACATTTTTGCAAGAAATCGTCTGATTGTCAACAAGGTTGCTTAGAGATAACCAAGACTGGAACAGAAAGTATCCTAAATCCAATATCATTATGCAACAAGTTCCTGGAAAAGTTCCTTTAAAAGTGGCTTTTTATAGCTTTGTCACAGAGTCTTCTACTCAACTGGCAAGCAAAACTACCTTTTTAACTACGCACCACACACCATTAACTAAAGTAGTACAACCTAATTGAAACTGAACTCTACTACGTTAACACTTGGATAAATCATGAAACTACAAATCCATTATTGCCATTGTAATGAGAATGTCCCCTATCCAGTCTAAACAAATAATCGATTTTGAGAATTTAAAGCGTTCAACTAATGAGACAGAATTTACTAAAAAAATAGATCTACGAAAGGCACGATATCCCTTTATTTCCATATAGACAAAAAATTGTGTACCAGGATTCGCGTTAGTGATCTTATTCACATGGTCTTAAAGTCAAGGTGCATGTCTTGTTAAGCCGCTGAACTTGCTCAGGATGATTTGTGAAGTTAAGAATCTGCGACTTGGAAATCATACTGACCATAGAAGGCATATCATAGCCAATGACACTGGTAGTGTTGCAGGAGTTCCCTCCTTTCCCACTCAGCACCGTTGTATGAGTTGTTGAGTCACCTCTAGTCGTCGACCTCTGCCAGTAGTGTGAGCTCAGCCCTGAGAGCACATAAGCTCGCCCAGTGTACTCATATGACTCCATGCTAGCCATTCTTTCCCTAATTTCAGTCAGTTCAGCTTCAAGCCAGGTGCAGAGGCCATCCCCAGCCTGGGCAGATGCCAAGGATAGTAGAGTTGTTCTGCGGTTAGTCAGCACAGCCTGTGCACCCTCTAAGTTTCCCTGCTCAACCATCTTTTGTGCCTCTGCGATACCTTCTCCAACCCAAAGGCGATTTCTTTGACGATCAACCTCCAAGCTCACAGTCAAATCTGTAGGAGACAGAACATCAGGTCTCTGTATGTCAACCCTCTCACTTTCAACTTGTATTGTCTCCATTGACACGATTTCTTTAAAGGAACATGTGACATTCAATAATGATGTCTTTGCCACTATTTCCTCACCTTGAGTGGCTAGAAATACAGGAACTGTCAGGTACACCAGAAATTCTTTCTCCTCATCAGCATACAAGTATCCAACATCTATCACACCTTGCTGTCCTTATTCAGAAATGTCATTCAGGTATCTTCCTGAAAGTATGGATACAATATGCACTCCAGATGATGTAGACCTCACAGTAAGACGAAGATTCTGTGCCACCACACTGAGAAGACCACCAATGCACCTGGCAAAAGCATCTTGAACTATATCAATAGACTCAATGAAGGAAAAGGTACCACCAGATGCATCAGAGATCGGGTGCATAGAGGCAGAGTCATGGTCTGCGCCAAAACCAAATGTGTGAACCGAGATATTTGATGCGCAAGCCTCGTCTCCGGCTACCCCGTTACTGGTATGAAAGGGGTCAGATAACAGATTCAGATGTTCCAGAACATGCCTTTGGTTTAAATTGTGCAGGTTGTGTGTGTCTTTTCCATCAGATAGGAGGATAATGCTTGCAACTGGATTCCTATCCCGACGTTCTTGGAGAATACGAGCCCCTTTCTTAAGTCCTTCCATAATGTTAGTCCCACCATTTGCTGAAAGAGAATTTATGGCAATTATAGCATCTTCACGCCCTCTTTCAGACATCCTGTGAAGGGGGAAGATTCTTCGAGCATCTGATGAGAAAACTACTATAGCAAGTCGATCAGAAGGGCCCAAGTTTTGTATTACAAATCGAACAGCATGTTTAAGGAGTACAAGCTTTGAGCCATCCATGCTGCCACTAACATCTAGCACTGTTACAAGGTCAATGGGTGCACGCTCAAGGTCACGAGCATCATCAAGGAGAGGTGGTGCCCTCAACCCAACAAGAACAGAAAATTCGGAAACGGGTTCTGAAGAAGCAATGGCAGGAAATTCTGGGAAGGCCTTAAGAGTAACAGACTGTGAGCGATCAGGTGGGCTAGATGAAGTCACATCTGCAGCAATCACAGGAAGGGGCTCATCATCAGAGAAGTGGATGGGCTCAGGCTGATGCAAGAATGTAGATGGTGGTGAGTGAATGCCATAATCTTCAAGTGGATGTGCTCGGGCCCTGCTTGCGACGTTAGGTTGAGGATCACTGTTACTTGTGGGGAATTGGAAAGGAAGGTAGTTCCATTTGGAGCGGCAGATGGGGCAGTGATGGTGTCCATGCTTAACACTGTTGATTACGCAGCTAAAGTGAAAGGAGTGGGAGCACTCAGCTGGGAAGATGGCTTGACCCTGTCCAGATTTCACATTTCCCAAGCAGATGGCACAAGTTTTCTGTGATCACAATCAGAATTACAGGCTTTAGTCAAGTATAATTAAAAACAACCTTAAACTTTGAAATACAAAGTAAAGCTTCAATTTTTTAAGATAACTTAAAAAATCAAAACAGGCAAACAAACTGTTTTATCTGAACGACATATTTCTAATTCATATAGTAATAAACATTCAGTATGTCATAGCTTGGGATATTGGGTATACCTAATGGCACTATTGTGTCTGCTATAAGCATTCTAGGACCACATAATGTTTTAAAATATAATGAAAAGGAAAATTGGAGTGTGCCCAGGACAATTAGTGAACTGCAAAAAGCATTAACCAAAAATCTGTTCTTAAAAGGAACCAAATTTAGAACTAATTTTTTTTTAGCATAAACTGTTAATTGAAAAGGAATATTTTAACAAATTGTTGAACAGCAACATCTCCAACATCAGAAGTTAAAATAGCAGAATCAGTTGTTTGCATTGTATTCGTTCAAATAGGTACTTGTTTTCAACTCATACGCCCACATTGTATTGTAAAAGATTTATCCTTGCCGAAGAAAGACTTTAGCAAGTGGTTGGTCACTGTAGGGCTGAACATTTGCCATGAACTCATCAATAGTTAAATTGACAAATACACTAAAGAGAAAGATTAGGACTTTTCAATATAGTACATTAAATTGAGCTTGATTAGATATAAGACAAAGTCACCCTAACTACCAATTATTAAAGTGCCTAGTATTTGACTAAAATCAACTGACATTTGCTCCGCACGAATAGAATGTATCCCAGTAAGGACCATATTATTAATTAACTGAAATCAAAACCTGATCTCATACTTAATCTCACACTTTTCAATCACACATGTTGATCAAAATAACCTTACCACCGACCTAAGTTGCTCTCACCTACAGTTCTCCACCATCTTTTTCCATCTACCTCTCCACAACCAGTTGAGTCGTTGACTAGACAAATATTTAAAAGTTAATCTACAAATTTCTTGGCTCCACAGGATGTACCCGACGGCTGACAATTTTTTGTCAGCACTCTTTTACCTTGTACTAATTGTTGTACCGTGAATTATTCATTCTATTAAAACTTTAAAATGATTATTTACTGTTAATGGTTAAAGTAGCAAATAGAAGCAAATTAATATTAAACTATGAAATGGTTATCCAAACAATCAAAACCAAAATTAATTCTGCAAATAAAAGAAGTTCACATTATCATTTACAGCTAATCACATCCTAACACAAGTGCAATAGGGTTGTCAATTGACAAACAAGGTCACGAATCTGGTATAAAATAACCAGGTGCCACTGATCTCACCTATTCCATTATTACCTAAACTAGGGTTAACGTTGCCATACACAAAACCAAGAGATATCAATTACTAGTAATAGCATGGTAATCATTTCATATTCGAAGGAAGTTTCTAAAATGAAAGAGCTGCAAAAGACCAAATTACCACTGCTATAGCAAGAGTTAAAAAAAAATAATAAATAGGTAAGGGCATTTGCGAAAATGCAGCAATTTTCAAGGCGGGAATCTTGACCGAGGTGCCGGGAAAATTAGTTACAGCAGCCGGGAAAAATGAATCCGGCGAGATTGAATTCTTGAAAAAATAAAATGTAGAATTGGGGAACTTTCAATTACCTTAGAGTTGGTGTTGAAGATCCGAGAAAAAGGGAAGAACCCGCAGAAGAGCGAGAGACTGGAGGGGATCCGGAATCCGAATTGGCCTCCGATGTAACGGAAAAGCTTTGAGGCGGCGGAGGTACGGCTGAGATCGGTGGCCGCTGAGAGCGTTTGAGAGACAACGATTTCTTCAGTTTGCTCCACGCACCAGCCATGTCACCAATATAGAGAATTATGGTTTTGGATGAACGATGAATTGGGGGTTTTGTGAAGATATTGATCAGAAATTGTATCTAATTAGGGTTTGGCTATGCCTGTGAAAGAAGCATTACTGGAGGTGGGAAGAAAGATAGTACTAATAATTATTCAATTATCCTAAAAATTAAATTCTACAAGGGGTAAATAATTTTTTTATCCGATTATTGACTTTTTCAAAGTAAAATCCCATGAGATGTGGGAGCCAATTGGCACATTGATCGTTTTTCAATAAATACCCTATATTATTAGTTATAAATACTTATACAAAAATTATATCCTATAATTTAATTTACAAATACATAATTTTTGAACTCTTTTGTAGTCTAATTTTTGAAAATTTTGGCTCATAAACTAGTATTATTGAAGTAATATATTAACACAAAATTTTCAAACGCTTATTTAGTTGTTTATTCAAATTTTGATAAAAATACATAATTCAAAGATTTATAAATCAATTTCTAAATTTACGTTTATTTAATTGATTATGTAGCCTTATACATTATTAACTAAAAAATAATATATTTTATAATTTTATATATTGACTTTTTTGTTATGAATTACGTGAAAAAATATAATTGATAATATTTTAACGATGTATTTGATATATTAGATCAATTTTATGATTTTATCTAATTTTATACATTAATATACATTGCAATCGTAATTTCAGGTGTAAGCGTTGAGCTGTTTTATTAATTAATTGATTATCGAGTAAAATGTATATAATGATTAGATTTAATGTAAAGGGTATGAGATTTCCTTTGTAAAATGTTACATAGTTGGACCAATAAGGTAAACAGTGATGATCAGTTCAAAAAGTCCAGTAAATAAGCGAGTAAAATAAATTAGCAATTTGCTTCCATCCTTCATTTGCAGCCCTTTAACGAATGCCTTGGGCTAAAATCATTCTATTATACCTACAATTTAAGTAGTACAAGCTCCAAATTACTACATTTGCAAATACACTCTCAATCCAATAAAGACTAGCTTTACATCTATATATATACACACTCACTCACTCAAACCCAACCAATCCATATAGATCTGTAATTAATAAACTCATCTAGCATAGCATATATCAAGCACAATCTCGGATTTCTTAATTTATTCCGAGCGGCCTCGCAAACATAACAGATTTTACTAAATAAAAATAATTATTAGAGCTAATTCAAAGATAATGTCGATAATGTCGTTGCCGATGAAGTTCTAGGAGATCCCGACGCTTGTTTTAATACCACCGTCGGCAAAATACTGATTTTCCTCCTCTCTTGCTCCTTAATCAACTCTCCGGCGAATAATTCCAACTTGTACAAATTCGAATGCTCGACTAACTTTTTTCCTTTAAATAATATGGAATCGACGTTCTTTTGTCCTAACATTTCTTCTGTTTTCGTTAATATATTGTTCTTGTCGCATTTTGAGCTACCCTGCCTTGCACCAACAATGCCATTTGCTTGAATACGAACATAGTCGCTTGTTCGAGACTCGCCAAATGCCATCGATACAGCTTGATCAACCTATATTTAAATAAATCATATATACCATAAGCTTAACTAATGATAAATTTCAATTAATAAACAGAGAAAAATTATGTGTATTTTTGTTGGCACGCTTAATATTTTAGGCCCACCGACAAAATTCTCCATAATAAAAAGTTTAAGGGTTTTAAATAAATATATGCCAGGTGACAATTATTTAATATCATCATTATTGTATACGTAGTTACGTACCGTGTCGGAAACTCCTTCTCCGGCGATCTTGATGAATGCTGTTGGCAAAGGCGTAGAGTTTCCGGCTCCGGCGATACCGAAATACGCCTCGCCGTTACCCAAAGATACAACCAACAAATCCTCAACCCCATTACAAAAAGGAAACTCTTGCTTATTGTTAAGCACATGAGTAATCGCGGCGGCTGTGGGATTATTCATAGCAACCTCGCCGCCAACCGCCACAATCTTGGTTTTTCGATCAACCGACCTCACCTCAACCGACCCGACTGTCGCTGGGTTCGCTGATGTGGCAGCACACACGTCCTTGATCTTGAAATCGTAGCCGTCGATTTCCAACGCGTCAGCGCGGGAAAACACAAAGGGGGCGCCAGTGGTTAGATCATAGCATGGCACCAGAACTGCCTTCAACGTGTCTTTTAGTGTCAAGTCACCAAACGTCTTCCCGAACACCTTCTCCGATGGCCTGAAAATCTGCCGGAGAATCCCATCCGGCGATGACTTGGAAATTTTCCGGCGATTGTCGACGACGAATTTGAGAGCTTCTTTAGCGGTGAACATGGGCCCACCGTCTTTTCCAACAGTGAATAGAAGGGCGGCAAGGATACCGCCAGCGCCTGATCCGGCCACGACGTCGAAGTAATTGGCGATTTGGGCATTTGGGTTTCCCGAGTTTTTCTGAAGGTTGGACTCGAGATGGACCAGGGACTTGGCGGCGAGAACTCCGTCGGTGGTGCCGCCGCCGTCAATGGAGAGAATTCTGACTTTTCCGGTGATATGCTTGCCGGATTTCATTTGTTCAAGTGGAAGGGATTGTTTTTTGGTTAAGGAAAGTTTGGGGTCATCGTATCCGAACAGAAATTTGTTTTCGAGAACTGAGAAGATCTCATAAGTGAACTTGTCTACTTCGAAGTTAGAGTCGATCATTGAAACTGCTGCCGCCATTTTTGTAGTTTGTGAACTGACAAGTGACTGTATATATATATATTATGGTATATGTTTAGAATTCTGTTATGGGGGAGGGGAGATTAGAGGTGTGTGAATGAAGAAAGGAAATTTGACGAGGAATGAAGAAAACAGAAGGTGAGCTTATATAGTGAGAAAAAGTGGAGGAGAGAGAAACGGAGGGAAGAGCATGGATAATTGAAAGATTCGTATTCGTTTCTATTTGTATTTAAAAAAATTAAATATTATTTGTATTTAAAATTAAGCGAATATATCCGTATTTAATTTTAAAGTATCCGTAAATAAATAAATACAAATACAGATATAGCAGTATCCGTATTCGTTTAACATCTAACCATAAATATATCCAATAAATAGCGGATATCTTATATCTGATATTTGAATTCGTATGTAAAATTTGTATATGAATAATTTTAAGTATCAGAATTCTCATGTGTCACAACATTCTTTTATTTTTTTCAATGACACGTAAAAAAATGACATATTTTAATGATGATATTTTATAATAATAATTTGTTTAATTTTAAATAATATCATTATAATATATTATTTTAATTAGAATAAGAATATGAAAAAAGGACATCATGCATTTGGTTTACTAGTTGAGAAGTTATTGTAAGTTTATGAATTTGATAAGTCATTACAAATGAATCTATGACACCCAAAAAAAAAATATATTGAACTACTAAGGTAGTGTTTATTTATAATGATGACACTTATACAATTATACTTAATTTATCTTAAGATAAAAGTCTTCCATGATTTTGTGTTTTGTGGTTAAAATGACTATTTTGTAAATCAATAGATCTTATTATTCTTTTACATATTTACAAAAAATCAATAAACATTATTAATTACATACAATTTAGTCAATTGAAAACTTTAATTTATGCATTTTCACTATTGTAAAGTGTAAAATATCTAAAATATATCATCTAACAAAAAAAAACTATATTAAAAGAACAAAACTATAATTATTAGTTTAGTACATGTGTTTTATTTTCAAAACTTATGTAAGATAAGTTTTTATGAATTCTTTAACGGTTTAAATTCAAATTTATATATTTGGAAAGTATTCATAATTTTTAAATTGATCTTCTTAAAATTAATAACCTTTTGATACTTTTTATAAGATGTTTAAATTTTAATTGATTTTTATGATCAATTATAGATGATGTTGTATTTGATATTTTTGTCCCCTTTATAATATGTATTGTTAAAACTTTAAATGGTTGTAATTGTTCAATATTTTTCTTTATTTTTTTAAAAAAAATTGAATAAATGTTTTTTTCTAAAAATTAAATTATTTATTAGTTGACTGATATCCTAATTCGGATATTCGAATAATCTGTTTATTCGAATAAATAAACGAAAACGGATATTATTCGTATTCGGATAAAATTTTGAATACCGGATACGAATATTTTTTTCAATATCCGTCGAATACCAGATACGAATACGGATTGAGTATTAATTTTTCGAATACGGATATAGCTGTATCTGTATCTGAATATATCCATTTACACCCCTAGGAAAGAGAGAAAGCATGTGGGTTTTATTGTATAATGTGAGGGGACAGATGAGTCCGATTTGGCACCGTCTCATATATTTTTTATATCACGATTAGTCTGTTATTTAATTTTTATTTATTATTATTTTGTAACTGAATAAAATTTATGTGAAAAGTGAATCATGGAATGGGTAATAAATTAGGCAGAGCCGACATTTTTCATTTGAATGTGACAATTATTTTATAACTAAATAAAGATTATCTAAATAAATGAGACAATGAATGAGATAATATATAGTTTAGGTTTAAATTCAGGACCAATACATGGAGGAGGAAAGAGACAAAAGATATGGAGCTAGGAGAGAGAGAGAGAGAGGAGTGCGAAGTAATAATCGTAGAAGAAAGTTGGGTTACTAGCTAGGCGATTAGTTGTAACGTAGGCCGAGTTTTTGAGTTTATTTGTAATAGAAAAGCGGGACAAGCTAGATAAGGGGGAGCTGAGGGAATGGCGGATGAATGGTTTAAATTTGTAATGAATGGTAGCGTGTACTTAAAGAAAGTTGATGAGATGAAAAAGGATAAAGCCAATAAAGCGTGTTGGCCATATAGAAGGTAAATGTTGATTAGTACTAGTCTCACTGCTATATTTGGAATGACCGCGCCTGAAAAATGAATTATATGGTTCAAAGTTCTTTTCTTTTTTCTTTAATTTTGAGCAATGGTTAATTAAATGTCAAATTCGGTTAGCATGAAGTTAATTTTATGGTAAGTTGGGCAATAGATTAATATAGTACTGACATGCAAGTCAGGAGTGTTCTCTCTCTCTGCATGTTATCACTGTATTGATCCATTTTTCAACTTATCATAAAATTAATTTCATACTAATCGGATCCTTAAATGTCACTTTTATTAATTCAATTCATAATATTATAATAGGCTAGAATTGAGATGTAGTGATGTACCATTACACTCTTCAACAAGTTGGTTCATTGGTACTAAGACTTGTATAATTACTTGAAAAGCCATGTTTTGAAATATTCAACTAGTATTAAGTGAAGAAATCATTCAAATATATATATATATATATATATAATAAATTTCTGAGTCTAATATATTCGATGTAAAATTATGAATCTTACCGAACCCCTTGCGTGGATAATATATATGAGTAACACAAAACAAGTAAATATATATATCACCCTTGTATATTATGCTTTCTCTTTTGACTAATTGTATCTTGGTGTCATTCATAAGAAGAGAAGATAGATCCTGAACTAAAGCAGCTCTTAAATGCCTGTCTTGAGATTTTTCGACTCCATATCTGCACAACTAGATTTGTTGTACTTGTATATAAATGATATCAGACCCACACATCACCAGTACCATATGTATCACATAATAATATTTGAATTTAAATACGATATTGTGGATCTTGTTGTCACAATTAAACAACTTGAATGCATGGATTTAATTTCAAGTAAATGACTCTATAAATTCTACCTTATTTATTACTTTCTCTATTTTCAAAATTATTTTCAAAGTATATTTTGCCTATAAATTAAAAAACATAAAATAGAAGAAAGAGAAAAAAAAAAGTTTTAAATTTATTTGTAGTGCCCTTACAAAATTACATAAATTGATGAGTATTTTTTTTATATACTAGTGAATCCCATTAAATGACATATTTATCCTTATTTTATTTACTTATTGTCATCCTTTGAAGAGAAAAAAAATTATACCTATATATATATTTCATAGGATAGAATTTATATATTGTATTAAAAAAATAGAGTCTGAATGATTGATTATGTATTGATTCATGACCAACTAAAATGACTCGTTAAAATTATTGGATAAGATTTTTTAATACCTTGTTATATATAGTTATTGATGAAAATTTTCAATTCTCTCACAAATTTACACATGATATTTTTGTGTTTATAAGGTTGGATTGTCTAGGGATAGGGGTGAGCAAAAAAATCAAAAATTGAATAAATAGCAAAACCAAGAAATAAAAAACAAAATCAATGAAAAATTCAATAAATCGAAATAAAAAAGACCGCGTATTTGGTTACAATATAATGGTTACTAGCGAAAAACTACACTAATTAACCGAACCGAATCGAACCAATATATATATATATATATAGACACACACACATGTATAATAAAACTATAGTATATAATTTACTAACTTAATAATAGAAAATGTATTCATGAATGAATTAATTGTCTATGTGTTACTAATATTTTAGTTATTTATATAATTTTTCTTCTACTTATTCATATCATGCATGTATAATAAACTTGTGGAGAGTATTCATATTTTTTTTTTATAACATAATGTTACTATTAAGTTCTAATAATTTCATAAGTGCGTTAGTAACAATATTAATAGTGGATAATAGTTGTAGTTTGAACTAATAGTTGTGATTTAAACTTTTAATTTTTTTATTATTATTACCTTGTTGATTTACTTCTTTCATTTTTTGAATAATATATTAACTGGAAAAAAATTTATAACTGCAAAATATTAATCGAATTGGTTAGTAACGTAACGATTTGGTTAACTATAATTATAATTAATTTTGTAATATTAACAGTATTATATAATTTAATTACTATTACATCTAGTAACCGCACCATGCACGTCTCTGTCTAGTAAAATGCTAAATTGACATAATTTTAGCCGCTTCTTACACAAGTAAAGAAAGTGACACCGAGAACTCGCAAAAAAACTCACACATACATTCTCCGCCGTACTCCCCTAATTTTGGGTGAAGTATAAGTGTCGTCAAATATTATCGAAAAACTTAGGCATTTACTTTGATTTGTTACACAAAGTATCTCTTTGTACCAAATTTCATTAAAAGCAGTTCATTAAAACAAGGCCCCAATATAAAAGGTGTTTTTGCTAATAACTCCTCAACTAATTAAAGATGAGTTGGGCCTACCCCTCTCTTTAATGCTCTATATAAAATTATTATTAATTTTTAAAAATTAATTTAAAAATTATTAAATTTAAAATTTATATAATTCATTTAAAATCATCAAAAAATAAAATTTCTAATTAATACAATTTTTTAAATAGTTTAAAATATTTATTCTTGAATTAACTAAAAGAGTTTGGGTATATAATTGACTTTTAAGAAATCAAAAGTAATTTTATATTTTAGAACCAAATGAGTATACCAATCTTCATCTAGATAAATAGATCATTATCAATTCTATGTTAAGTTTTAACAATTCTAAGTTATATCAAAATAAAGACATAACAACATTCTGATGATAATAATTTATATCATTTATATAATATTCAGTTACATGGTTTGCTTGTTCGTATTACACCAGTCATTTTGATTTTATACAAATACAAGTAAATAAAGCATGAAAACTTAATCTACGCTTCATCTTTCATTCATGATCTTCTTAACATTCTTCTAAATCTGCAAATAAGTTTTATTCAAAAGAATGAGCACAACGGCTCAATAAGTCTAACATGTTTTTGCTGAACATAGATCTCAGTTAATAATCATATTATTTTATGCTTAACAATAAAACATATTTTATGCATACTCATACGCATCATCAAATATCAATTAACATTTAACAGTTAATCAATAATTAACACTTAATTATTTAATCACATAAGACATTCATTCATGTACTTTCACATATCAACTATCACATAATAACATGAACAATCTTAGAACATGCTTATAACACATAAAAGTTTAGAACTTGCCTCGAATCGAAACTAGAATTTCCCGACAGGACGTTAAAACCTTAAAAAACGGGTTACGTGTACCCGAATGTTAATTTATCGAATTTTACTTCTTGATAAGTGTTTTTATAACTTAAATAGACTATTACCATTGATGGAATATTTAGGACAAGTGGTTACCTCAAAATCTCATTTTTAAGCATAGAATTCGAGAGCCCCTTTAAATTTTCAACTTTGGCCTCTTTTTCGGTAACAGTCATAACTTTGTCATACGAAAATATTTTGAGGTGATTCTTGATTCTAAATTCATTATAATTTCATGATATACAATTTTACTTTAGGTTTCTAAGGCATATTTTTACTTTTAGTTTTCAAAAATTTGTAAAAACAGTCAGTGAGTATACTTTGATCAACATTTTTAGGGTTAACCATGTAAAACATGGTACCGCTAGCTTTAATTACTTAAGATATTATGTTATAAGACTCAATAACACTTTATAACATAAAAATAACAAAATCATAAGCCTACTTATGTACGATTTATGATTTTTACTCATGAATATGAAGAACGAATCGAAGAACACGAAAAACTAATTAAGTTTTATCGCTCTTGGTTTAGCTTATTAAAACATGATGTCACAAGCATAAATTTGCTAGGTCATCATGTTTCACAACTCTATAATACTAAATTATAAAATCATAAACCTACTTATGTAGGAAATTATGACTTTTGCTCAAGAACACACGAAGAACGAAAAATCGTATATGGTAAGGAATTATGTTCTTGAGCTTTTGAATTTCATACTTGAAATAATTTGAGCATTATAACTGCTTACATACGTGACTATGACACTTTATATTTAAAATAATTTGATTATTACAACGAATTCTATAATTGATTATAGCAATTTATAATTATCGTTCAAAAACACACGGAGAGCAACAATCGTACATGACTACGACTTGTGTTATTGAGTTTTTAAACTATGACTTGAAATTCGATATTATAACTACTATAAAATAAAAAAATGCTCAAGAATACATGAAAAACACGGAGAACGACAATCGTATATGACTACGACTAACGTTCTTAAGCTTTATTAACACTAAAGAGGAAAGAAAATTGAACATTATAACAACTAGAGATTGTACATTTTGAAATTGCAAGCTTTAACTATATATTTGCAATCAACTCTTAAGAACTCACTCTTATAACGAGTATAACTTTGATACTTGAATTTAAGCTTTGAAAACTAATGAACTTAATGAATCAACTAGCTTGTTATTTATAGGAAAACTAAAGTTTCATTAATCGCAATTTTATCCTGGCTTATTACACTTTGCACCCGACTTATTACACTTTGCACCCTAGCATATTCTTGGAATATTCTCTTCTTGGCTTGGCTTCGACTTTGGCTCCAAGTTTGGCTCAACTTTGGCTCCAAGTTTGGCTTGACTTTGGCTTGGCTTAGGCTTTAACATTATATACCAACTATAATTAACAACTAACTAAACATCGGTTAATTCTCTACTAAAGCTAGCAACTTGATTGGTTGATTAATTTCTTAATTCACCAATTAGACTTATTAGGTTAATCTTAATTTTAATTAACCTTAATCTTAATCAAGTATACATATAGTATAGTTGACTTTTACTATTTGAAATTTACTTTTTCGTATTTATACCGTATAATTTTCGTTTTATTATCGTATAATTTTTCTATTATACGGTTTAACTAAATTAGTTAGCCTTCTAGTTCATTTCTAACCAATTTAGTTCATTCATAACAAAGTCTGTTTATTTTCAACGAAATTAGTTCATTTTTAAGTATTCTGGTTTAATTGACCTTTATTGATTAAAAGTCTAACATTACTGAGTTTTGTTCCGTATAAACATTATTCTGTGAAGTAAAAAGTTCAACAGACATTGCACATTTTTTGATGAATAGTGTTTTTGACAATCATTTCTCAAAAAATAGTTAGACGATCATAAAGTCAAAAAAATACTTTTTTTCTATTCTTGGCACGCTTTTCGAAAAAATCTTTTATTAGCTATTATGTGTTTTCAAAGCATGGCAAGGATGAATCTTGAAACTAAATATCAATTTGACGTACACACTTCCCTCGAGAGCCTAGGTTATTTCTTAAAGTTTAAGTTTTAACTCTTTTTTCAATTTAGGTTTCTGTCTTAAATAGACTTCTTGATTTTATTAAGTGTTAAGGTGTACTACGTGAACCAAAGCACAAAAACCCACACACAGAATAATCACCTAACACATTTAAAAGCTGAATTCAAGCTTTACTAACCACGTAACACATAATTTAAGTTAAAAGTTTAACCTACGGTCGTATACGATCGCATTTTTAAATTGTATATATTCTTTAAAATAACTAAACTATGTGTTATCTGGGCCTACACAGCCCAAACTTGAGTCGTCAAAATGCACGACAACTATTACAACATACAATAATATAGTACTCAATAATACACAACTAAGTCTTTACTATTATTATCACGTTATTTTACTATATAGTGAAGACTATTATAGCAACTACCTTGAACCATCATTCCATTCCCCTTTTCTCCCTACTAGTCTTGGTTACACTCTTATTTCCTAAATAATGGGACGAAAAGGAAAGGGTGAGCTCAAATAGCCCAATAAAGAATATCATGACTAAGATAATGACGAATAAATTATCATTAGCCTGTTAGAGTTCATGCCCTAGTGGTCAATTATTTGATGTAATTACTTAATATTTTTGATATTATATTTGATTGATTAAATGAATTGTTTTATTATAATTTTATTTACTGCGTTATATAAATGTTAGCATAATAAAAGTCCTTAGAATAGTGATACGAATTATATAGCTTCAAGTATGTGACTTGAACATGAGATTATATAATTATAATTAGTATCATTGCTCTAAAATGTCCCTAGTCAAGTATCATTGTTAATGAGACAACAATGATGCATTGAGACTAGTATGTGGATTAACTGATGGTCAAATCTCATTGGTCATAAATATATGAGATATTGAGTCAATGTATAAGTACATGTTAGAGAACAATGTACTGGACAGACCCACCTTGAAAATTCTACGTAGAGCATTATGCATAGTGTCATAAGAAATTATCATAGTGACAATAATGTAATGATCCTCCGACCTAAAATCACTATATTATTACACGAGAATTTATGTACTTTGATATCATCAAATGTCACCTTTTATAGGGTGGACAATAAAGGTGATTATTGGGTAAATCATGAATCATGTGAGGAATATGAGTGATCTAGATGGAATTTAACCCTTCTATATATTATGGGTGATATTCATAGGCCTCTTGATTGAGTAGATCTATGAAATGCATGGTCGTGCTCAAATAGTGATTTGTTTCATATAGTCTACTCATTGATCAAGAAAACTCAGATTAAATTATAAGAGTATGACACATTCCATACCTCGAGTTTAATCTAGGATGTCAAGGTTAAAATGATTAAATTAGATTGAAATATTGGTCATGAAAAGGTTACATCAAATCACTGATCTTATTATTACTTGGGTAGCAGTGATGCATTACTAGATATCACTCACTGTTTATAATTTTATAATATGATTTTAAAATTATTGCCAACGTAATAATAGCGTATAGGGTCACACACTTAGAACGTAATTAAAAGGGAATTAATTTAAATTATTAGAATTTAAATATGTCAATATGATTGATAGTATTTAAATTACGAATTTAAATTAATAAGATAACTTGTATATATATGTATATTAATTAAGTAAGACTTAATTAAGATATAATATATATATATATATATATATATATATATATATATATATATATATATATATATATATATATATATAAATTCAGATTTTATTTATTTTTTAATTGAATTAGGTTTTGGTTAATTTTTTTGACTAATATATATATATATATGATATATCAACAGAGAAAGTAATGTAAGAGAAAAAACCTAAACCCTAGCCGCTTTTAGAAAGAGACTAGAGAGAAAAATATTCAGAAAATCAAGATCTTGGGTCGTGTGGATACTGTAGAGTCGCAGTTCCGTTGGATTGCGTTGAAGATTCAAAGCATTCTAGAATTCTCCATCGTCTCCATTTAAGCTCAGATAAACGGTAAAACAAATCTAAACCTCTGATTTAATATGTTTTTGCATGGATCCTTTTTAGGGTTTCAGAAATCGATATGAAAATTTTAAATTTCGCTGCCTTTACGATCCGAAATCCCTACATAGCCTTCAATAGTTGGGTTCTTGATAGAATAATATAAATAACAAGTTTTAAATCAACATCTGCAGTTAAGTTCTCAAACAAAATTCAGATCACTTTTTTTCAAAAAAAATCATCATCAATCTTTATCATCATAAACACCACTGGTCATGATCATTTCAAACAACAGTTCTTCTTTGCCTCAAGTCAAAGATCACATTCACCACGTGTCCTAAAAGACGCATCACCATTATATCACATTTATCCTATTATCTGTGCCATAGGTCAGATATATAACAACATGATTATTAGAACAAATAATAGTGATATAAATGATGAACATAAGAAAGATAATAATAGGATAAACAATAGATATCGAAAGTTTACAATTTTTATTTTGTGCAGATTCAAATAATGTCTATATTGTCAACATGAAGTGGAGTCAAAATTAAGAATGATATTCAAGATCTATAGTTCAAAAATAACGGTTAAAGTTTAATAGAAAAGTTTAAGTAAATAGAAAGATTCATGTAAAATGATATTAAATGAAGTGCAAATTATTAATCATTTCAAAATTTTACCGAACAATACTTACCATAGTAAGTTTAAGAGTATGAAAGAAAATGATATCTCTTACCTTAATACGTGAAAAGATACTACTTAAATGTAGTGAATTAACCTATATATATTTATAATTTAATTAGTAACTACCACATATAAATTTCATGGTGTATAATAACTCGTATACTATGAAATTATTAAAATTGTTTATATATAATATAAATATGTGTACTGTACAAAACAAATTATAATAATCTTTAAAATAATTTTTGAAATAATATTTCAAAATAAAATATTTCAAATAAAGTTTTTCAAAATAAATCTTCTAAAGGAAGGGTATTATAAAATAAGATTTGTGACTACCATGTGAAGTGAATATTTGTGCAAATTTTACATTTAAAAAAAAATACTTACTTGAAAAATTCTTATATTACTTTTGGCTTTACAAACACTCAGAATAACCTTACTATTCACCAAAGAAATACTCACAATGTTGAAATAGGAAAAGAAAACACACAGTGTGCGGTAGGTGAGGTATGTCAGTGCTGAATTTGTTCAACACGCCGTTTCTAAAAATTTTAATTTCATATAAAACAAAACTTTATTATAATATTCATAATAATAAAACAAATAACTTTATATATTATATTTATAATAAAACAAACAACTTTATATATTATATTATAATAAAATAATATATTATAATAAATCAGATATTTTTCCCCTACTTACTTCATTTTTCTTCCCACCTTATCAAATTTTTTTCACCTTTATTGTTATAATAACTAAAATATCAATAATTAAATTAATGCCACAATAGTGATAACAATAATTCAAAAATAATGTAAGAACACGTTACTAATAATTATTAATTTAGTACATGAGCTACTGTAACAATTATTGATTCAATAATGTATAATGTTATACAATGACAATTATTGATGAATACTGTGCAATAACCACTTTATTAGATCAATAATATGAGATATTTTACAATACCGTGTGCTACTGTGTAATACCATGTGCTACAGTAAAATACCATGAAATACCGTATGCTACTATTCTATTGTCACCAGGTATTTTAACAATTAAAAGTGACAGTATCGTTGACAATTTTTATTTAAAAATGTTACTTCTATCGTTTTTTATATCCGACAATATTCCATTGTGATATCCACCAATGATTAATTATTTCGGCGCCGTCGTATGACTCGAATATTCCCCGACAGAAGCAATATTCCTCGACAAATTAAATATTTTTCGATCAATATAATTTGCACATAACATCCTTTAACTTTAACTTTTATCAAAATGACACCTTATTATTCAGAACAATATATGAAAAAAATTAAATTTTATTTAATAAAAGTCAGAGTCTTTCATGATGGGTTTATAATTCAAAAGAATATGGTTAAAGTTCAAAACCCAAAATAGTATGGTTAAAGTTTTTAAAAAAAACTTAGTGTCGATGTAGATGGAGAGATCACACATTAAGGGAGAGATATTAAGAGATAAACTCATTAGATAGAGAGACTTAATAGGTGATAGGCTAATTATACTCAAAAGAGTTTGGTTAAAATTCAAAACCCACAATAGTATGGTTAAAGTTCAAAACCCAAAAAAGTATGATTAAAATTCAAATGAGAGTTTGATGTCGATGCAGATGGTATGATTAAAGTTCAAAGGATAGTTTGGTGTCGAGGAGATGGGTAATGGGCTGATACTCAAAAAAGTACAGTTAAAGTTTAAAACCCAAAATAGTATTGTTAAAGTTCAAATGGGAGTTTAGTGTAAATGTAGATGGTATGGTTCAAAGTTGAAATGAGAGTTTAGTGTCGATGTGAATAGAGAGATTACGTGTTAAATGGAGGAAAAGATTGTTGAGATAGATTTCAAATGAACATATATGAGCTGAATATTTCTAATAGGAGATCACACGTTAAAAGAAAAAAAAAGATTGTTAAAGTAAATTCCAAATAGGGCTAATTACATATTTCTGTTACACCAAGTACTATCAAATTCATAATTCGCCCCCTAAAGCATTTGTGCTTATAATTTATTACATAAAGTATCTAATTTTATACAATGTAGCCCCCAAACTCAGATTCTGGTCAAAATTGACTAAAATACTTAAATTTTCGGCCAAAATAGTAACAAGTTTTGCTCCATGTGGATTCAGTGGTGATCTTGGAATGAATGGTGCCTTGAATTTTGCAGCCTATACAATAAATACAACTTCAATTGTCATATATATAATTCCTAGCTGATCTAAAATTTAAGTATTCCGGTTAATTTTGGTCAAAATATAAATTTAAGAGTTATATTATATGAAATTAAATATTTTATATAGTAAATTATATGTCTAACTATTATCATGATTAAATTATAAATTTAATAATACCTACTAATATAACAGAAGTGTATTTAGGCTTTCAGATATATATGAGCGGGATATTCACCAGGCATGCAGCACCGAGTTTCGTGGAGAGTTCTTTCCAAATCACCGACGCTTCACAAATACATTAGATCCAAAATGTGTCATATCATAAATAATATCGTATGGGACTATAGCCTATAGGACTGCTGTACTTAAAAAAATGGAGTATTACAAAATCAAACGATCAGATGCTTGTCACCTTTTCATTGTTGGCCCAAGTGGGGGACACTGTCAATTGGTCCAAAGATATTATGAATATTTTGGTCCAATTGCGTACAACAAAAACAATTTCACTACCCTTGATGGACCACCACTCATTTTCCCTTAAGTGGAGAAAATAATTTTTTATTTAAAAAATAAATATTTTTGCACTTAACTTCTCTGGTTAATAGTGATTGATCAATTGCCCATCAACTAAATTAAAGTTTGTCTTAGTCTCTCCCTACAACACCTTCACGTGAGAATGAATATATATATATATATATATATATACATATATATACACACACACGCACATATATAGACACACGCAGAAATTAATAATTGTATCGCAAACGTTATCTTTTTTACATATATACTTTTTTAGCCATTTTCCAAATAGTGACAATAAATTTGAAATTTAAGATGTGGTGATCATTATATTTGGCAGACAGACATCGTATCTTTGAACATAGCTCCATTGTAGACTACTAACATAATGGGGTCGCACCGCCTTTACTCTAGCCTCCACAAATTTTAATTATGCATTGTTTCTCACGTCTAACTTCCTCTTTACAAAGACAACAATTTGGTCTCTTAATCATATGTTTAGTACTCCTTTAATTATTAAGTTAGTTAGATTCCATTATTAGTTTATTTATCTTCGTGATTTAGATAGTCTCAATTGTCTGGTGGTGAAGTGAATTGGATAGAAGAGAATAAATCTTTAAGTTAACTCCTCATTTTTTTTATTGTTAGCTTTTGTTTTGTTTCTTCACAAACATGAAAGATGTGTTGTGATTTGTTGTTTAGTGTGAAGAGATGTTCAACCCTAAATCCTCAAATAATATTAAATCCTTATAAAGTGAGGAGCATAATCTCAAGTTAAGTGCTTTACTATTAATTAGTCCAAGCATAATATAATTACCCATTATAAATTAATAAATTTCAAGTATAATAATGTATGGTGCAAGATGTCATTTAGTGAAAAAAGAAAAACTTGGTTTCGGATAGAAGCAAAAACCCATATACCATGCATTGTTCGGGGCGTTTATAATGCATTAAATTTTGAACGTTTAAAAATTTAAATACACTAAAAAATATATTCGTTTAGAAGGAATTTTTTTAAATATAACTTATTCAACTCATATATATAGCTAATGTTATTTAAACATAACACATCAAAAATAATATAGTTCAGATACTATTGTCGCATGCAGATATTTAAATAACTAAGCGCATTTGAAGAAAATAGTACTCTTAAGCGCCCGCAGTCACTTCAAGGATTAGCTTTGGAGATGTTGAAGGAATAGATCAATGGAATAAAAGCAGCTTTCAAGCTTTATTTTTATTTTATTTTTCACTGTTGTTTTTTTTTGCTAGATGGTATCAATAATAACCAAACATACCTAGACCTATTTCATAAAATAGTGTATATAAAGAAAAAAATTATTAGATATTCTTGGAATACCTGTCACGTGATACTTCATATTATTTATATATTATCATTTTAGAACTTAAAGTGGGCTAATGTGCTGTTATATCAACACTTGAAAGTAAAATGTCGTATTTTAAATATTAAAATAATAACACATAAATAAAATAAAATACCACATAACGATATCCAAAATCTCTTAATAATGCTACACATGTGATAACGATAACAGTCAAAAGACGGAAAGAGATGGAAAGATGTGTGGGAGGTCAACTTTTGTTGGTCGGATGCCATGGGCCTATTTCGTTGCTGAGGGCCACCACCAGGGACACTGGTAGCACCACCGATATGTGCAAAAATAATTAAGAAACTCCCCGCCGACAGTGGCCTTGTTTGTTGTGCAACAATTTTGGAATTTTTCTCTTTTATTTATTTATTTTCTTCACATTTTTAACTTTTGTTGTACCAATGTACAAACAACGCTCAAGACTTGAACAATAGCAAAATAAATTTTATTAATTATTTTTTTCTGTTCTGTTTTGGTAGGTGTTGGAGTCTAAGATTACTAAAAAAAAATCTTTATATTTATTTTTTATAATAATTAAGATTACTAAAAAATTGAAGTGGAAATTTGATTGTCCACTTTTGAGGTGTCACTTTAGGATTCTACCAACTTAAATTGGGCATTTTTTGGTTTTTTATTTTTATTTTTGAAATTGATATTTTCACATGTCTTTTTAATATTTTTATACTATACTTTTTTATATAAAAATAAAATAAATCCTATTTTCACATAAAAAAAACTATATAAAAATATCAAAAGTTCATATAAAAATAACGTTCCCCTTTATTTTAGTTATTTGGAAACTAACTCGTTCTTTTTTTTGGATCCAAGATATATAATCCTAAAAAAGTCTTTGGTTTTGATGGCGCTATAAATGATTACTTTATTATTATTTTAAATCAATCGAATAAGCTTAATTAATAAAACATTAGCATATAAAATAAAGGTTAATATTAACGTACGTACCAAGTGTTATAATATATCCCCTCCGTCCTAAAAAATAATACAAATTGACTCAGTAATGTCAATATATAAAAATTTAAACTTTGACATTGATATAAATTTATTTGATTTTAACTATTACAAGTGTAAATTTTGTTATGCTCATATCAATTTTAACTTTGAAAATTTATGATTTGACTTCTAAAAATCAATTTTAAATTACTTTTATGACATGAAAGTAGTACATATATCATATTACATATGGTACCAATAATAGTTAAATATAATAGCAATCTCAGTAGAGACTCCTATGTATTAAGTAGTTCTAAATCTTTTTTGTTAGTTTTATTAACCATAAAGATTCACAATTTATATAATATTAGCATTTGATGACAGACGTATTACGTGTATAAATTATATAATAAATATTTTTTTTGTAAAATTGAATGACTAAATAATTAATATAAAAAGGACAAAATAGTAACATAACTAAATATATAAAGGGCAACGGGAAAAAAATAGTATAATACGGTTAGGAGTGTGTAGACACTTAAATTTTGCACTTGTACACTAACCCTAGCAGGAGGACAAAATCGTCACTTGACCCGACATGTAAAAAGGAAGGTGGACCCCAACACAAAGTCACCTCAATGACTTCCAGTCAAAGATGCCACAACGAACAACGAGCATAAGGTTACTTGAGACAAGACAAACAGCTGATCCAGAAAGAACCTGATTTGATCACTAAAGACGACAAATGGCCACTACGCTTACGGTAGTTGGAAGCCAAGCACAAAGAACAAATTTTATATCAAGTCGCAGCCCTCCGAACGAGCCTCCCAGAACAATATGGCACGTTTCTCAGGGATTTTCGGATTGCAAAATACGAGCCTTCCAGCAAAAAAATGAAAGACCGCCATCAGTACACGAGAATCGAGGCAGCACCGAAGTCGCCCACAGATGCACATGTGACTGGCCGCAGCTGCAGCTGCGGCTAGCCGCAGCTGCAACTACGGCCAAGATCTGAGTTCTACATCGCCACTTCCAGTATCATTTTTCATCAGACAAAAAAGAAAGAAAAAAAGGGAGGAGAACGGGAAAGAAAAAAGGGAGAGACGCGAAGGAGAAGAAAGAGGGGGATCCGAGAGAGAAAGAAAAAAGAAAGAGACGCGGGGGAAGAAGAAAAAGGAGAGAGAAAAAATGGCGAGCGAGAGAGAGAGAAAGCGACGGTTTGAGAGAAAAAAATGAGAGTTCTTCCATTTGTTGTTCAAACGTTACACCATATAGTGTATCCTATTTTGATTTCCAAGTGTTAAAGCGTCTATTTCATTATTTGGAATGTGAAAAATCCGAATTTCATAGCTTTGTTGTGTTTTATCTAGTAAATCTTTTAGATCTAGTTTAATTTCGTTCTTATTGCGTTTGTTGGGTGGATCTACTGTAGATCCGAAAATATTTGGTACATTGCTATTTAAATAGTTTGATTTTGTGTATTTTAAAGTTAGATCCAATGTAGTCAATATATGTTGTAGATCTGTGGATTATGGACGGTTATGGAGGATTTATTACGGATGGAATCTCCTCATAACCACCCAATGATATCCTTTTAATTTATTTTATGGCTTTTACGTATGTAGTGATCGCGATGCGCCTTTATGTAAATATGTAAATTTTTGAGCCTTAAAACGACATCGAGTCGAAAATCGGGTTTAAGGCCTCGTGATAGTGAAATGTGCGATTGTGGGCGTTTGGGGTTATTTAGATGGCTCACATGCCCATGAATAACTCTAACGCCATTTTAATGCTTTGATTTTTCCTTTTGACGCGAGGAAATGATTTTGGAATGAAATGATAAAGATTTTCATAAAATCAATCAAAGTAGGATATTAAATCATTCGTAGGCTAAAAATAAAATCAAAATTATCGGATGAGCTCCATTCCTATTTTACGAAGGATTCGAAAACTTTGTTTTATAAATGTTATCATTAAAGATTTTGTTATCAAAACGAAAGCTTAAAAATGAACTTTCAAAGAACGAATCGAATCCTTCGTGCATAGGGTCAACGAGTCTTCAGAAGTACTTTCGAGAAATAAAACATTCTAACGATTTTCATAGGCACCCACACATACACACGCGCACAAACACACATTTTAGGATTTTATAGGATAGGAAAACATCGAGATTGCGGTAACCGTGTTTCCACGGAAGTCGGGGGGTGCCTAACACCTTCCCCTCACTTAAGCAAACCCCCGAACTCTATAAATCTCGGTTTGCGGACCAATTAATTCGGAATCACATATGAGCCACTGCGATTACGAAAACAAAATTCGGATGAGTTGGTACATACATTTCAAATATACCAACTGACGACTCTGGTCAATTGGCTCATCATAAAATTGACCCTTCAAACCCCGTCAACACTTGAGCCGACCCTTTTCAAAATCACATTTCAAATCCAAAGGCTAAAATTGGAAAAGGATTTATTATCAAACGAAACGACTTTTCCCGGCGTCGACAGAGTGTTCATCGGTAAATTATCGAGCTGGTACCGAAAAAATCAAACCGATACCAAATCCAAAATACCGCTAAAATAAGAATCGGTACTGGTACCGAATTATCGATTCGATACAAAAATTGGTACCAATTTTTTTTGTTCGATTTTCGGTTTATACCTATTGGTAATATATATAATTATAATTTATAAATAATAATTATACGTTAATTTATTTATAAATTATAATAATATATATAATTATTATATATATTATAATAATTAATATAAATTTATTATTATTTTATTTAATTCGATTATTTTAGTATACCGGTTTTTTATCGAAATTTAGAAATATCCATACCACTATCGATACCGAAAGTATAAAAAACAGAAAAAATCGGCAGTGAAAAAATCAGTACCGACTGGTTTGATAAAAAAAAATAAAAAAATCGAATTTTTTGAACACCCCAAAATACGATTACACCAATAATGTCAGCGGTTTAGGAGAGTTGTTTTATACTCTCTCTGTCCCGTATATTATATTCACTATACCATTTTAGGATGTTACACACACACACACACACACACACACATACACATACATATATATATATATATATATATATATATATATATATATATATATATATATATATATATATATATATATATATATTGTATTCCTTTCTTTAAATTAATGTTTGATTTTAACATAACTTTCTAGATCGCCCATATTAATTTAATTGGATATTGTTCTTATAAATTTAATTGGGCTCACTTTTTGAGAATCAATTACTCCATCAAAACAAAATTAACAATCTCTCCATTAAATTCAAAGACAAAAACATAAAATTTAATGCAAAAATAAACAACTTCTTGTTGCTGAAGTGATTGTATGGCTATAAAATTAATTTCCCATTAAGATCAAGGACATTTATGTCTGGACTATTTGGTGATTGAAAAGATAAACGAATATCAAATCCGTTACCAAATGCAGCATTAATAAATTCAAAATCATTAGTATCGACATGGGGCTGGCTTTGTAATCGTGTTGAATAGAGTTGGACCAATGATGTTAACGATCAATATAGATAGATAATCTAAGCCCAAATATTTGCCTGTAAACCCAATTGAAAATTTTGGCAACAATCCAAAAAATTTGGGACATTGTTAGCTAGTACCTGTGGGAGAAATTTGGGCCAACTAGCATATGAAGCTGGGCCAAGATATGTGATACCCACGAAGAAATATCTATTATAATCAGAATTGAGGATTTGGGCTTGTTAAAATCTAAGCCTACATGAGTTACACCCAGAACAAAATAGGTGCTATCACCAGAGTTAAGGATTTATCGACTTTAAATGTTTATTATAATAATATAAAATGATATAAAATTCTCATGCATAATAAAATAATTTTGTTATTATGTTATTACTGTTAAACTAAGGGTCCGCTTAATGTGTATCCTAAGGGTATACATTAAGCACGGAAAAGCCCACTCAATATTATTTTTTTATATATTTACACTGAATTCAATACATAGAGTCAATTAGTATATTATTTTTTTATACATTAAATTCAGTGTAAATATATAAATAAATACTCCAATATTATGCATTGAATTCCGCGTTTAACACGTGTCCTAAAAACACATTCTAAGAAAATCCTTAAACTAAATATTAATTATATTTTTCAAATAAAAATATATTCTAAAATATTATAAGCTTTACGATGAGACTGCTTTAAAGAAAAAAATAGTACGTGATGCTTAAAGTTGTAGTAGGTGAACCAGATGTACGAGAGCTTGGCGGCTCGATTAATTAGCCAAATTCAACCTCGTAAAATGAATCAAGCTTGAACAAATAATTTTTTTCGTTTAGTTTGCCTCGAAAGGGCATCAATCTTTGGATTCAAAAAAATTATTCAGTAGTTTCGGGATAAAATTACGTAATGTATTAAATTATATTTTTTTTATTTTAATGATATTTCACTATTTATAACTATTGACCCATTAAAATAGAGAAATTTTATTAATTTAAAATACTACGTAAATTTATCACAAGACTATTAAATAATCTCTCTTAATATTGATATCTAACTTGAATTTGACTCATTTAGGATGCTCATGCTCACACTCGACTTTTTTAACTGTTAGCTAATTTCATCTTACTATAACTTGAAAGGTATGAAATATGCTTGCCTAGGTTAAAAATAATGCTTATTGCTCTTAAAATTATTAGCTATATTTGTTTGTAAAAATTATAATTTTAATGCATAAATTAAAAAATACATTTAAGATAAAACTATTTAATCTCAAGTGTCTTATTTATTCTTAAATCTTATGTTCGATTTTCATTAATACTATTTGAAATTTCTTTATTCTTCTATTGCTAATTTATATGAAGCTAATATTTTCATTCTAACTAAAAAGTTGATTTTAATTATGAAAGTCAATTCACTAACAAAGCGCAGTGTATATATATATATATATATATATATATATATATATATATATATATATATATATGAGATGGAAATGAAAATGATATATACAATGGGAAAAAAATAAATCATTAAATAAGATTATGTACACTTTTCAAAAGGGGAGACCGGGTAGAGATTTATATTATAAAGCAGCCATGAGCTGTTTGGTATAATTATGTCACACGTTTTTTTACAAGTTTAATTATATTATTATTTTATAGTAAAAAAATTATTATTTAATTTTTTAAATTTTATTTTATCTTACATAATTTATACATATATGGCGTATGTCATTACGTCTTATTTTTACGTCCGGAAATCACGGTGCTGAGCTTTGACCGGACCGATCAGGGTCGGGCCCAACATTTCAGGGCAGAAAAGTCGGGCAACCAACCTGAGAAAAAAGATGGTCTATAACTTGTTCTTCCCCCAATCCCGTTGGAATTTCCAAGGAAAGAGAAAGAAAAAGGAAGTGAAATTGAAAAGTGTCATTATTATAGATATCTTAATTATCCAATAGACTACATTTTGGTATTGCTCCTTATATTTAAATTTTGAAAATTAATATTTTTCTAAATTAATTTAATATTTCTACAAGTGAGTCGTCCTATTTCATCTTGTGAAAATATCCAATTAACTTGTGAAAATATCAATTGCATATGGGAATTGATATTTCTAAGTTAATTTCATATTTTCACAAATGAGTCTCATTTAATCTTGTAAAAATATCAAATTAACTTATAAAAGTATCAATTCCCTAAATATTAAATGCACAAATAATTAAATTTATATTTCTTAAATTTTTGGGTTAAGAAAAATAAAATTGGATCCCTCTATCAAGAAAAAAATAACTTTATCATTTTCTGCATAATTTTAATAAAATAATCTCTTTTCCCCTTTGTAAAAAAGTTCATATTATTTTTCATCCATTTATATATGGGCACTTCAAGTGGAATATATAATTTTTTTTGAACACCCTCACTTTTGAGGAGCACATATAATCTATATATTTCAGAAATTTAATATCATTAAATAGGTGAGAAATAGCAGCCGGGGGGGGGGGGGGGAGTAAAGTTAGAGCTCAAAAAAGTAAGATCATAAAAGTCTCACAATGAAATAAAGATGAAAGAAAATTCCTCAAGGAAAGGGACAAAAAAAAAACATGCAATGAGCGATAAAAGCAGTACTAATGGTCCCAAATTAAGAATTCAATCTTGACCTTATACCTAAAGAGTAAGCCGCACTTTGATATAATTGAATAAAAAGTTTTTGAATGTATAAGAAAATTTGAACGAGTTAAATGAAATAAAAATGTAAAATATGAAATGAAATGATATATTTGATAATTGTTTCTTTAAAATATTTGAGTTCGTATAATTTTTTCTTTTAACCTTCTGGTCTGTTATGAATAAATTTATTATTTAATTAAAAATAAATAATGTTATTTAAGAAAAGTTAAATATAAATTTTTGAATAATTTTTTATGGAGTATACTATTAGTAATATAATTTTAAAAATAAAACATTAAAAATATTAATAACATTCTACAAGTCCATAAAATCAAAACAATAGACTACAAAAACAGTCATTAAATTGGTTATTTGACCAATTTGTTAAACAAAAAATCAAAAACAATTTCCATATAACAAAATTTGTTTACAATAGTAAAACAAAATGGATATTGAATGCAATTTTTTAATTGTCAATAAAATATTTAAGTAAAAATATCATTTAACACTACTTCATATCCATTCAACCACAAATTTTTAGAAGAATCGTTCAGACACGAATTTAGAAGCATTCTTCAGAGTTAAAATTTATAAAACAAACGGTTTGAATAACTTAATCGATCATATTAAGACTCGTTCAAATTCATTCAAAAATAAACAAATAGCCCCCAAGACGATATATCTAATAAGAGAGAACTTAATTTATTTAACTCGTGTTTTTCCTTTGATATATATGTGGGTTCTAAGTAGTAGAATCCTTAATAAGTTGTTTTTTTTTAAATTAAGTCTTAATAAGTTGGGTTTTTGAAATTAGTATAAAAAGAATTATGAACCTGGCCACCAATATTCATTTCCAAAAACAATCAACTATTTATAGATATTTGTATATATACTAGCAGAAATGTGACTAGAACAATTTAACATCAGCTTGAAAGAGTACCAAGTATCATGCATAATTATAATTAGGTATTAGAATAGTAACTAGTTTAAAACAAATATAGAGAAAACAATGAAAATATATAATAACTACAACTTATAACTAATTAATTGGTAATTAAGGTAAGGGGCAGAATGGGGAATAAAAGTGTGCCATGAGCAATAGCTACAGAGAATATAGTGATGGGAGAGTTGCAGAAAAAGGGTTAACTAGTACGCACGATAAAGGAAACAGAAGCAAAACATGTGTTGCTGGGGATTTGTTCCATCAAATACTAATTCTTTTCTTTTCTTTCTTATTGGAAGTGAAGAGAATATATTAAAGCTGCTTAACCTGACATGTATGCCTCCCTCCTTCCTTTTCATTTTAAAGATGGAGAGGAGAGGAGAGAGAAAATGAATATTGTTATGAGCCAAGATTTTTTCTTTTTGAGGAGATGTGATCATAAGTTTTTAATTAGAAGCTTTAATAGGGGGAGTGATATTGTTAATGCATGAAGTTTTTAATTAATGATTTATTCAACATCCTTGTATGTGTTTTATTTGGAATATATATATATATATATATATATATATATATATATATATATATATATATATATATATATATATATATATATATATTAATAGAAGTTATTAATTATTGTGAGCAAGAGAAAAATGCATCACGCGATTTTTATTTTATTTTAGTGGAGTTAAAATTATTATTAAGCTATAAATAATTTAACGGTGTTCGGGGGTAATGCCCGTGAGCCAATTTTTTATTAATAATTTTGTATTTTTAAGTCTCACACACACACACACACACACATATATATATATATATATATACTATATTACAATAACAATATAATACTCTTTTCGTCTCAGGATAAAAGTATTTTATTGACTTTTATGGTCAAATTGACAATTTTTCAAATTAATATATCTTATTATTCTTTTATATATATGTAAAAAAATCTATAAACATTATAAACTACATACAATTTGGTACTAATCTCAATATTTATTTTTTTTAAAATCTAAATATATATGTTTAATTGTTAATTTAAAAAATGGTCAATTTAACCACAAAAGTCAATAGATGACTTTTATCTTGGGACAGAATGAGTAACTAATAACATATGATATATATATATATATATATATATATATATATATATATATATATACTATATTGATTCATAATAGACCATTCTAATCACAATTGTTCATAAGTAATTAACTCTTTAATTATTTTAAAAAATAATATAAATTAGATTATTATTTAATTTAAAAATATTATAGAGAGATATACCTATATTTAGGAGATATGAGTCATATGAAATTAAAATTTGATTGACAAAATTATAAAATTTTAATTTAGTCCCGTATAATAGAAAATTTATTAAATTTGAGTGGGGTCAATTTATTTATAATACTTAAAAATTAAAAAATCTACCATACATTATAAAACATTTATTTTTTTTCCAATAGGGTCAATTGACTCCACACCTCACAATGTAGCTTCGTCCTTGCATATAGAGAACTAAAGCATGCACATTTAGGAATTATATATTCAATTTAAAAAATACATATAGATCATCACATTTACATTACATATATCAAGAGTATATATAACATGTGTTTGTAGAATGTGAGAAAAATTCATACTTGAAAAATTAAAATTCCGTGTCTTTATAAAATATTTTGGAACGTGATATTTGGTGTCTTGAAATATATACTAAATCATTATCATAAATGTATAAAATGAATTATATATATCTGCTGTCTTGAATCATATAAATGGATAAATCATACGGTAAGACAGCTGTGCAAATTAACCAAAAGATCATAATAATCAAGCCCATAAAAACGCGAATGATAACTGAACAAGAGAAAAAGAAAACGAGAAGGGGCCAGGCAGGGCATGTAAACCCAAATTAAAATCATAACCAAGAAAACATGAAAACTCATCCCTCTAAAATGCCAATGTATCAATAAAAATAAATTAAAAAATACACACACACACACACACACACATATCTATCTATCTATCTATATATATATATGTATATATATATATATATATGTGTATATATATATAATACATACACATGTATAATCAAGAAAGATTTGCACAAAGAGATGAAGAAAAATAACACAAACTCAAACATGAATATATATGGATGATAAATACATATATAATACATACACATATGTATAATTAAGAGGCTAGAGATGAGACTGACAGAGTATAGACATGCTTGGCTCCCGGCACGCCACCCGCGAAAGGCAATCTATATACAAGATTGGTCTCTACGTGTGGCATACAGGGAGCCAGGCACATCCCCTTTCTTTTCATTTCCACCCCTTTTCGTTTCTTTCTTTCATTAATCTCCAATATATTCATCATCCCATCAACTCTCTTATATATACACATACAAGACCAATGCATCTTTTCCACTCTAAAACAATGCCAAACAGATAAAGATCAGAAAGAGAGAGACGGAGAGAAAATTGCTCTTCACCCTCCAACCCCTCTCCTCTTAATCCATGCTTTTACTATATACTCTCAAAAAAATATATATGAGAGGAAATAATGAAAGAGAATTTAATAAAATATGAGAGCGAGAGAAAGGAAATATGAGAGAGAGAGAGAGAGAAAGGAAATATGAGAGAGAGGAGATGGCAAAAGAATAGAATTAAGACTTGCATTTTATAGAGAGGTCCAAGGCTAGGACTAATTATGTGGTCTTACCATAAAGGAAAATTGTCCGTTACATTACATGTATATATTTACGTATATATTACTATGAATGATCTTCCTAATTTATAAACACATTATTTCACCTCTTAATCAAATCTTTTCATTCTGCTTTAATTTTCTCCATATATATTTTATCTCATAACTACACACCACTATTCTTTTTAAACCTACCGAAAGTTTCCACCAAAATTCAAAAAATATTTAGTATCTAAAGCATGCATGAATCATTCTTTTTTGTATTTATTTATTTATTATTAATAATAATATTATATAATATTTGCACCAAAGTTAAAGAGATGCCTCTATTATACTATAGTTTTTACGTGAGATTCGTGATAGTGAAAGATTGTCACCCCCCTAAAAGAATCAATGCATGCCTCTCTCTAGATCTCCCCCCTCTTTCTCTCTCTAAATATATATAATTATAAATATAATGTGTGTGTGTATATATATATATATATATATAAATTATGAGAATAAATTATATAAAAAATACCTATAAAACTCTAATTTTATACCATCCAATAGCAAAACTAAGTGTCATTTAGATGGATTTACGGGAAAAAATCAAGGGATCTGGACTATAGTAACAAGTTGTATATTATTTATCATAATAAAACTATTTCATAAATATTATTATTAATCATATTGAATTTAAAATATTTAATTCTTTCCTAAATTAATTACCTAGATATAAAATGGTGTAAGATACTAATTTTACACAATATCTTTATATAATTGGCTATCATATAATATTACGATAATTTCCAAGCTTGCAGGTTTGAATGCTTTGCAACTTTTGCCTTTTTCTTTCACTATCTAAAAAGAGAAGACTGCTTTTCATTTCTTGAGAGCTTTGTCGGAAGTGATTGGAGATTTGGGGAATTTTCTGATTCTTTGTCCAAACCCAATCACCTTAGTTCCCACTGCCCATATATTTTTATTTATTTTCGTTCCCTCTTTTATCTTTTTTGTTAATTAATTGAAAACTCCAAAACTTTTAACCAATATATTGCTGCACATATGTATTTTTAATATATTTATTATTAATTTATAAAATTATATTTTTTCCCCGTTATTACGCCAATTATGTGGATATATCCGCACATTATATGTTTTTTTTTCGTAATTTTTGTTTGTTTATGAAAATACAAATTCATGTACTTTTCCTCAAGGTTGTGGCTGTGAGGCTGACATGCTGCAGCTTGTCTCCTCCTATTTGCGAAACGCATGTATTGATTGATATAGTATTTGGATGATTAACTTTGTAAAAGTAACAGCATTCATATGTTGATACAAAATATGGGCATTTCAAATTTAATTAATACAAATTAACTATTGACATTTCAAATAATTTGTAAACAAGAAATGATATTTCAAATTAAATGGGAGAAAATAAGTGCAGAATGCGTTTGATAATCAGTTTTTTGAAACTGGTTATAAACACTTTTTATGAAAATAATTAGAAGAGACTTTTAATTATTTGTCAAATTTAATAATCAGATTTTATCAAATATATTATTAATTTATCCCTATTTATTTTAGTAATTTCATCCATTGCCCTCTTTACTTTTCAAAACCTTCATTTTTAGAAATTTATTTATACTTGAAATAAGTGATAGCAAACTTTTTAAACCAAACACTTTTAATTTTTATTTATTTTAAGTATTTTTTTTTCTTTACCGAATACATACTGTATTTTAAAAGTGATCATAAGTTAAAACAATAATTAGAATTACTAACCACATTTTTCAAGCGATCTGAAACAAGCTTATAATTAGTTTAATTTTTTACCCCACGTACCCCACCCCACCCCACCCCACCCCACCCCACCCACAATGCTATTAAGAAGGTTGATAATCGAAAGTCTTTCTATTTTTCTACACAACACTCATATTTTTTATGTAGTTAATTTACGAAGTTTGTGTTTGTATGATTGTGCCACCATAAATATATTTCTTACAATAAAGTACAACCATTTGTTTTTGACAATGGATTTCTAATCATTTATAAAACCAAAATTGTTTTCAAAACCCCAAAATTTTCATTATTAATGTTTGTACAATACTCATATTTTGTATGTAGTTTAGAAAGTAATTTGTGTTTGTATTTGTATTAGTAGTATCAATATATTCTTTACAATAAAGTAAAACCATTTGTTTTTTACAATGGATTTAATTTCTAATCATTTGTAAAACCAAAATTGCTTTCAAAACCCTAATATTTTCATTATTAATGTTTGTCAAGGTCTTTCCTATGGCATGCATAAGTGGACCCTTTTGCTAGATTTGCATAGCACCTTTTGTGAGAAAAATTTATTAGATGCTTTTAGGGCATCTGTCACGTGATATTATATATTATTCATATAATATCATGTGAGTATTTAAGGTGAACCATTTTACTTTAAGTGTTCACGTGGTACCTCGTGACAGGTGTCTAAAGATCATTGAATAATTATTTCTTTGCGTGAGAGAGAGAGAGAGAGAGAGGTAAATGTCACCGAAGGTCTTTGGCCTTAATGATATTTCTCAACTCATAATATTCATGAGATCATGGTTGAAATGTATGTTTAAATATGAGTCTAATAAATAAATAAATAAAAAGTAGGAGAGTGTATCACGTGGCAGACATGCCTTCCAAGGAAAGAAAGTTTTGTAGGTCAAAGATAATAATTACCTTGATTTTGTAGCTAATTAAGCACACTTGATCTTTTTACAAAGGGAATGAACGCAAGTAGGACCCATTGCCCTTTTCACTGGTCGGTTCTATCTGCAAAAGCTTTATTTGTTAATCCGTCACAAGCCACTTCCTTTCTTCATATGAATGTTGACCGTATTAGGCAAAATAATTATTTTATTAACTTTTTTGACAAAAAAAATTGAGTTTTTTTTGTTGACATATTTTTAAATTTATTATTATAATATTATCATCATGTCATTTTTATTAAATTAAACACTCAAAATTTATGGACTAATTTGTGAATGAAGGTCATATAATTTTAAAAGTAGATACAAAATGATTTCTCAAATTATAACCAATTAATATTTTATCATACATGATTTCAAAAAATTAGATACAAAATATTTTGTCAAATTATAACTAGTTAATATTTTATCATACATGAGTGGGTCTGATCATGATTATAATCAACTGCAGTCATAAACATCATTTTATATCTATTTTTTGAAATCATTCTTGGTCAACAAAGGATTGTTTAATTGAAAGCGGCCTATAAAATCTTGTACTCTCTCTGTTTTATAAAAATTGGCTTAGTTTGTTTTATTCGATCAAATTAATTATTTTTATAATTAATATTTATACTAATTTTTTTTATAAATATAGGTGGAAAAATTATAGCTATAAAAAATTATGTCGAATTTATTACAATCTCCAATTTGCATAGGTTTGAAAATATAAATAAACACAGTTAATTCTTAATTTTAAAATTAGTTAATTTGAGTAAAGTCAAATTAAATCAAATTTTGTGAGACGGAGAAAATATATGAAAATGAGTTTAGTTGACCAACTAGTGTTTAAAATGATTGAAGCCGAGTAAAATACTTAAACTTAATTAGCTTAAAAATATATTTAAACTAATTTCAAGTTTATGATCTCAAATGAGACGAGTTTGAATGATTTGATATTTTTAGATTATCCCCAAATATTAATTGATTAAATAAGTTAAACTCAAGCCCAATATATTATGATATAACAAGTTTAAAATATAATTAGACTTTGTTCGTTTTGTTTAATCTTAATTTATATCTTATGTAACAAGACTCGTTAAACACATATTTTGATTATAAGAGATCACTGGTATTCTTTTTTAAAGCCAAATCTTAATACAGGTACAATTAAATCTCTTAATTAAGTACACAATTATAATATTAATAAATTGACTCTGATTAATTATAAAAAATTATAATAATCAATTAAGTCTCATGTAACAAAAAATCATGAAATGAACTTGTGCGACTCTGAATCTTATTCATCAGACAGATAACCTTATTTATGCATCATAACTACTTAGCCACATTGGATTAGCATTATGAAATTCATGTTTTTTCTAATTGCTTAGTATGGATCTGCCTATTTGTAATATTTATTTATTCTTATATAAGAATGTGTATATTTGGGGCCAACATATAGATCGTAATCGATGTCTTAATTATCTAATTATAAATACTAAAATTGTTATATACTGATTAAATATTATCACCAATTACTTCAAATAAGATGTTTCAAAAAAAGAAGAAAAGAACTAGTAAATGTTGTGTCAATTGTATTATATATATATATATATATAAATAATTGATCCACATTCAAAATTAAATGAGAAACTATAACCTTTCAACACATCTTTAACCGTCCAAATCATATAAACAAATTGCCAGGATAAACGCAACCCGCAAAATAATTATTAAGACGACCAAAAACTGTTATGCGGATGATGATCCTGCTATGCAGATGGTGGTCCACAAGCTTTTAATCCGCATAATAGTTATGCGAATGCCAGAAATACATATTAATCTTGTCCGCACAATAGTTGTGCGGATGATTTTGGCCATCTACATAATTGTTATGCCGATTGGATATATTTGATTTGAATGGTATGATCACCGTCCGCATAACTATTGTGCAAATTGTTTTTATTTGCGATGCATAACTGTTGTGTGGATTGTGCTTGTCCACACCTTTTATTATTGATCTAGACGATTCGAAATGGGTTGGGAGGCTATAGTCTTCAATTCAATGTTGAAGGTTAATCATTCTCCATATATATATATATATATATATATATATATATATATATATATATTATTTTATGAGAAGAATATCTGTAACTAGAGCCAACTTGGCCTATAAATTATTTTTATTTAAAAGAAAAGAAGAAAGTACAAATAGGCCCAATGACTATTGAGTGGATGGAAGAATGTAGAATAAGGTGGGTTTGATGGGAGAAGCGTCTCTGAACTTGTAGGTGGTTGTTCTATCTTCCATCACAGAGCAGTGTTCCTAATTACCCATGCTTTATAGCTAATTCCAATGTGGGTAAAAGTAAAACAACCATGTTCATTAGACATAAGAAACCCTAGAGAATTAAAATTAAGAAATTAAGCCCCAAGCATTAATAGTTTATGAATGTCACCCTCATAATCGATTGAGAGTAAAACTATATGTATGATTACTTTGATAATTATGCCCCACAATAAAGTAAGAAGTTAAGATTACTTTATTTCTATATTTTCTATAATTAGTTCATGTTTTTAAAGTGCCAAAGTAGACAAACTTCATTCAATTACTACTTGATTTATGCATTTTGTTGCGGTAAACATATGAACTTTATCTAGACAATTTTTTAGGTTAAAAATACAAGAGAAATTAAAGGAAAAAAGAATCTTTCTTTCACTTTAAAGTTTATGTAATAATTTTTGTTAATTTATATAAGGAAAAAGAAGAAGCTGTGTTTACACATTTTTTTTTTCAAATTGCAAACATACTATTATTGTTATTTTTTATTAAAAAAGTAGCCTTATGATCTCGTTGCGATACATTTTTCATTTTTATTTAAAAACTAATCTTATTTATAAGTGTAACCTCAAGTATCTTTCTCACTCACATAGGTATCTAAGTACTTGTTCATTATCAGTTTAGTACGTTTGAAATTCTAAACACATTTAAGAATCTTTTTGATTTATAAAGAACTTATTTTACACGCAAATTTAAAGCTTAAATGCATAACACTATTTAAACGGTGACAAAACACACTTAAACGGCAAATGCTACCACTCCAAAAGCTATAAATGTGAGGTAACCGAACATATGTGATGAGGCATGAGTTGGTCTCACAAACATGGGCCTGTGTGACTCATTGAAGTGGTCAAAAAAACGTAACTAGCCTAATTAACAAATTTTTAAATCCAAAAGGAAAGGAATAGGCTTTATTTCCATACTACTTCATGAGTCCGAATAAACTAGCTCAAAATTTGAATGATTTGGAGACTAGGCCTTATGAACTGGCCCGTTAAAAATTGCACCAGAGAGAGGAAAGAAAGAGAAAGTGAAGCAGACTGACAGTTGCAGCAATGGCGGATTCAACAAGAACAAGAAACTCTTAAACAAAAATGGTGTTGATTTCTTTTTGTCTTTTGTTATGACTTGTGGATATTGGTCAGCACATGAATATACAAGTGGGGAGAATTAATCCAGCTGTTAGCTCATGCAATTAACTTGAAGGTTAGTTAGGCCAGCTGCAATAGAATTAGTTAGGATGATGTTAGATGTAGTTTTCCATTTGAAATGCTATAACAGAGTTTTAGGCGGGAAAGTTAGTGGTTGACAGTTAGTAGTTTAGCTGCATTTATAAGCTGAATTGTGGGGAGGGAAGAGAGCATCGAATTGTTCATTACTGAATTCTTTTCTATCTTTTCCAAGCTTGTAACTCCTGAGCTTGGGCTGTTATTTCTTAATGCAATTCTTTCCATTTCTTGTTCTGCCATTTTTTACTTTCTTTCTCGGTCTATTTCTGTCCTTTATGTTCCAAACTCCATCGATATAATCTGAAACAATTACAAGTAGTATCAGAGCCACCCTTCCTCGGCTTTCTTTTCAACAATGGAAGCAGGTACCAGATCCAAGGAAGCCATCGAAGAGTCTTTGCAATACCTACTCTCGAGTACAAGAATTGATGAGCAGTCATCATCATTTACAGAAAACTGTGGAGGAAATTGAAGAATTAGTTGATGAAATGTGAGTACTTTTCACAGTTTTATCCTATAACTGATGAACAAAAACATAAGAGTGTGGCTTTAAATTTAGATGGGTATGCTGGTTCATGGTTTTGAGCATATTATAAGTCTCATACTGGTATTTTTTGAAATTAGATTTGCTGAGTCTTCTTTCAATAATGTTTTGGCTAAGTTTAATAGACCGCAACAAAGTATTATACAGATACCCCAGGTTTTAAAGGATGAAATTAAAAAAATAGTGAAGGAAATACTGGAGTCAAGAATAATTCAGCCCAGTCAAAGTCCATTTGCATCACCTATTGGCAGTTGGAGATTTTGTCAAGATTACAGGGAATTAAACAATATCTCCATTAAGGATAAATTCCCTATTCCAATAATAGAGGAACTGTTGGATGAATTAAAAGGGGCCAAGGTTTACAGTAAACTGGATTTAAGAGCAGGTTACCACCAAATAAGGATACACCTTCCAGATGTTCACAAAACAACCTTTAGGACACACCTTGACCATTATGAGTTTTTTTTTTATTGCCTTTGGGCTCATTAATGCCATGCTTGTTAAGTCGTCACCTAGTCGTAAGCAACGCTTAGTCGTCCACTAGCTGGTTAAGGCTAAGCCGTCCAGTCGACTTGTTGGAGGGATAGAAAGTCGAGCGCTCAGATGGATATGTCATCGCCTAGTTGTCTGCTTCGGTCGATTTGTTCGCTTATTGACATGATAAAAGTAAGGGTTTCGAACTTACTTTGAAGTTTGGAATTCGCCGATCACGACTACTCTTGCATCTCCTTCCTCTTCCGTCAGCTGGAGCCGCTGGACTTGGCTGCATCTCCTTCCTCTTTTTGCAGTGGCTGGACTTCTTTTGTTGCACGGGGAGAGTGAAAATCGAGTCTAATTACAGGTTGCATCTTCTTCTCACATGTTTTGACGATCAACCCTCTGTCTAATTAGTCTTTGGATGCTTTCCGTATATCAATATTTTTTTTTTGGTTCTTGCAGATTCTCAAGATTGGGCAGAGGGCGGACCCAAGCATTTTTATCTAATTTTGTTCTCAAAGTTTCAAAGTCCATATGTTATTAAAAGGATGACACGTGGTATGCTTGGTTGGATTTATTATAGACTGTTGACTGGTGGCGACTGAATTTGGGTTGCTAAAGTTGTGTAAATAATGTATTGTAAAGATATTAAAATTTTCTTGTACAATAACAATTTACTTAACTAAATTAAGTTAGCATTCTAATATGCAATCTGATGACATTAAGTTAGCATTATAATGGTATCATTCTTTTTTTGCAAAGTAATTGATGATATTATTTTATTATTTTAATCTCTTAACTTGTTTAAAAATTTTATTTGATAATTTTAAATATGCAATTTAATAAAAAAAAAAGCGAATGAATAATATTGTTGAATGTATTTATATAAAAATATTCACATACTCTACTGAACAAATATTAAACAAATCACTTAATTTTTTTTAGCAACAATGTATAATATAAAGACTATACATTAGATAAAAAAAAAAGTATTAAGTTTAATAGAACAACTTCATAATGTAATAGTTCAGAAGGATAATTATATTTTCTCTGTTTTAAAATATAAGATAATTATTGACTTTTTAAAGACAATTTAAATATTTTCAAACTCATAATTGACCTAAGTTTCATTAATTTTAGTTTATACAATTATGAATATTGAAAAAAAATCAAAAAAAGTAATACTCATTGTTTCATATTTTTTAATCATCCCAAATTAAATTTTAAAAATATCTCAAATTGACTTTTCAAAAACATCTTAGATATCTTAAGAAAAATTATTTTATATTTATTTTATAATTTAATGAGTATAATATCTCAAAATAATGGGATTATTGAAGTTTGATTTTTGAATTTGATGTTTGTGTTAATACTTCACACAATATAATATACAGATAAAATGTATAAAAATATGAATGAATCTTACTTTTAAACTTATATGCGTGTGCGTGTGAGAGACGTTATATATTTGCGAATATAGTGTTAAGACGTTACGTCTTTAAATATAACTATTTTGTCTAAAAAATATTAAATTCTTAATATTGAAATTTATGGTATTCTATATATACAATATTAAAACTTTAAAAATTAAACATAAATTTAAGAATTATATTGAATTAAAGTAAATATTACAAATGTATCACCATTTATATAATTTGAAGTTGATACAAGTTCAAAAAATTATAATTTTAATAAAATTATCCATTTTGACTTGATCTTGTATTATAAGTTTTACACCACTAAAAAGTCATAGAATCTTCAATTTCTTCATAACAAATTTTCTTAAATTGCTTATTGTTCATGATAATTTACAACTATTTCATTTATCATTGATAACATAAAAAGTTTAGTAGTAAAAGTCTTTTATTTAATATTCGAGAGTATTCGTTTCCCTCCTGATGGATATTTTTAAATTTTTCATTAGACCCTAAATTAAACTATATTCTTAAAATTAAATTGTAATTGTATACAAATTCTTGATTTTTTTACTTTGCTTTAAAATTAAAACTTCATTTTGACTTTTTAAAACTACGAAATTATAAACTCAGTATCATTACAAATTTATTTGAGTATAGTATAAAGAAAAATAAATTTTTGTAAAATATATAATATTAGCAATTACTACATTTGTTACTTTCAAAACTTTAAATAAATTTATTTAACAATTTTTTTATAATTTTATAATTATATTTCAAAAAGTTAAGATGTTTCCCTAATATTCAAAAGAATCTTTAGAGCTACTTTTAAGATTAAAAAGAGAAAACTCGTACCGTTGTATTTATAATTTTTGGTTAATTTTTTTACTTGTGAGCTTTTTTTAAGATATTGAAGAGAAATAAAAGAACAAAAAAGTTGTACTATTTATTATATTATGTATTTACAAGCCATTTGTATATAATTTATTTCATTTAAGTATCATAATTATATTTTAATTTTGGTATGTTCAAATGTTACACTATTTATTATATTACGTATTTTCAAAAAAATAAATAATGCAAGAAGATATACCAAGAAAAAAACTCACAGCCGTTGGCCTCCTGCCGGAATTGAATTTTTATTGCTTAGAAAGAAAAAGAAGAGGAGAAAAGAGGAAAGGAAGCTGAATCGCTGATCCTAGATTTCAGGATCATATAATTTTTTTCCCAATTTGTAGAAAAATCTGATTTCTCATTGTGGGGGATGTTCCCTGCTCTTTATTGAATTCTTAGTATTAAAATTTATGATATTCTATATATACAATATTAAAACTTAAGAAACTAAACAGAAATTTAAGAATTATATTGAATTAAACTAAATATTACAAAGTATCACCATTTATATAATTTGAAATTGGTATAAGTTCAAAAAATTACAACTATAATAAAAAATTCCATTTTGACTTAATCTTGTTCACTTCTTGTTGTGATTTGATCTACTACAAACCTACAACCTGTATTATGAATATGGTAAATCATTAGAAAAATAAATATATTAATATTCACATAAATATTAAATATATATAATTTTATTCGTATAAAATTTATATTGTTAACGACTTGTTGACTTGTGGATGACTAGTCGGGTGCCTTGTCACCTAAGCGCTTAAACTCCTGGCTATTGCCCTATCTCAACTTGTCGTCTTGATAACTATGATTAATGCCCCAACTTCATCCCAAGCTTTATTGAATCAAATATTTGCTCTACATCTCAAGCACTTCATTTTGGTTTTCTTTGATGATATATTGGTATACATCCTAACCTACACTCTCATGTTCAGTATCTTCACAGCACTTTATCCATTTTGAGATCCCACACTCTTGCAAAGAAGTCAAAATGTTCCTTTGCCCAACCTAAAGTAGAATATTTAGGTCATGTTATATCTGAGGCAGGATTTTCTGCAGATCCTCACAAAATTTCATGTATAGTTAATTGACCTAATTAAACCCAATACCGTTAAAGTTTTAAGAAGATTTCTTAGTTTAATTGGGTATTATAGGAGATTTGTAAAAGGATATGGTGAAATTTCAAGGCCTTTAACTAAGCTACTTCAGAAAGATCAGTTTATATGGACAACAAAAACATATATATGGCTTTTATTAAACTCAAGCAAGTTACGAGTTCCATACCAGTTCTGGCATTGCCAAATTTTAAACAGCCTTTTATGATGGAAATCGATGCAAGTACCAAGGGGATTGAAGATGTATTAATGTCAGGAGGAAGACCTATGACATTCGTTAATAAGGCTCTAGCTCCTAAGCATTTGGGACTTTCAGTATATGAGAAAGAATTATTGGCCATTCTTCAACCTGTAACCAAGTGGAGGTCCTACCTCATTGGTTCTCATTTTATTATAAAAACAAACCACCAAAGCTTAAAGTTCTTTATGGAGCAAAGGTTAACTACTTTTCTACAGCAGAAATGGCTAAGCAAGACGCTTGGTTATGACTATAAAATTACATATAAGAAGGGAAGTGACAATATAGTAGCTGATGCATTATCAAGACAGCCTCATGAGATTTCTGGAACATTATCCAAATGCAGCAATTAAACTTTTCACTATCCAATCCAGATTTTACTTTCACAAATGGTATTTTGAGAAAAAAAGGGTCAGATATTTCTGGGAAAAGGTAATGATATTAAGAGAAAAGTATTTTCAATCTTCGATAATAGCCCTTTGGGAGGTCATTATGGGGTGCAAGCTACTCTTAAAGGATTAAATAGACACTTTATATAAACTGGTATGACTGCAGATGTCAGGTCATGGATTGATGAATGTGACATTTGCCAAAGACATAAAACTAAAAATGTACCTTACCTAGGGCTACTACAGCCACTAGAGGTTCCCTCTAGACCTTGGAATGATATCTCATTGGATTTCATTGAAGGGTTGCCTAACTTAGAAGGAAATACAGTCATTTTAGTAGTTATTGACAGACTTTCAAAATTTGCCCATTTCATTAGTATGAAACATCCTTATACTGCTATTTTTGTTACTAAACTCTTCATTGCCAACATTTACAAATTACATGGGTTACCTCAGACAATTGTATGCAAGTGATAGAGATAGGGTTTTTCTTAGCACTTTCTGGCAAACCTTATTTCAATAACTGGGAGTTAAACTGTGTTTAAGTTCAGCATATCGTCCTTAGTCTGATGGATAAACTGAGAGATTAAATAGATGCCTTAAATGTTATCTAAGGTGCATGAGTAGTGAGTATCCTACTAAATGGTTTATTTGGCTAGCTTTGGCAGTCTAACACTAATTTCCACACAACCTTGCAATGTACACCTTTTAAAGCCTTGTTTACTTTTTACCTCCCTCAACTAAACTTTCAGCAATTGGAAAATACACAAGTATCAGTTGTTGATACTTTTATAAGGAAAAGAGCTGATATGTTGCGGGAACTAAGACAAAGGTTGCTTGAGGCTCAGAATAGGATGAAAACATTTACTGATACAGACAAAACTGAGAGACATTTTGCCAAGGGAGACCTCGTGTACCTGAGGCTGCAACCTTACAAACAATCAAGTATGGCGCAAAGATCCGGTTTTAAGTTGGCACCCAGGTTCTATGGACCATATGAAGTTTTGGAAAAAATTGGAACTGTGACTTATAGAATTAAACTTCTTGCTGACTCCTTAATTCACAACGTATTCCATGTATCTTACTAAAAAAGACCATTGAGGCAAATGTTGTCATTGCTCCCACATTACCACTTATAGCTGAAGATGGAAGGCCCAAGGTATTTCCGAACAAGGTGTTGGGCAAGAGAATGGTTAAGTATCATAATAAACCAAAAATTGAATAGTTGATTCAATGGGCAGGTAGTTCAGAGGAGGATGCCACTGGGGAAGACGCTAAACAAATGGTTTCCCAATTTTCAAAATTTTCTTTTACTTCTTGAATTGGTTAGCTTGATCCTTGAGGACAAGGATTTCTTAAACAGGAAGGCAATGTTATGACTTGTGGATGTTATGACTTGTGGATGTTGGCCAGCACATGAATATACAAGTGGGAGAATCAATCCAGCTGTTAGCTCATGCAACTAATAGATTAGTTAGGCCAGCTGCAATAGAATTAATTAGGATGATGTCAGAGGTAGTTTTCCATTTGAAATGTTATAACAGAATTTTGGGCAGGAAAGTTAGTGAGTGACAAGTTTAGTTGCATTTATAAGCTGAATTGAGAGGTATCGAATTGTTCATTACTGAATTCTTTTCTCTTTTCCAAGCTTGTAATTCTTTCCATTTCTTGTTCTGCCATTTTTTACTTTCTTTCTCTGTCTATTTCTATCCTTTATGTTCCAAACTCCATTGATATAATATGAAACAATTACATCTTTGCTCAATTATGCCCTCTCTTACTTCCTTCCAAATCTCTCTCTGTCTTTCTCCCTGTTGTCTTCTCTATCTAAAATCCCACTACCTCCATCTGCTGCATCCTTCTATAATGGTTATTCACCGCACATGGAAGTTGTGGAATCTTGTAAAGGCATTCAAAGGCTAAATATGTATCTTAAAGAAAGAAGGGATGATGTCAATGCTGGTGCACCGGGAAGGTTCTTGCATGGACGCATATGGTAATACCTATTTAATTTTTTTTTTTTATGTTATCCAGTTGATTACAGATCCCTCATTTATCTCTTACTTTTATCTTTCTCTCTTTCTCTTCTCTTCTTGTACATTTCACTTTTATTTTTCAACTTATGTGCTGCCAAAGCTGAGTAGATTGGTTTTGGAATTATCTCTACTTATAAATTTGTTACGATCTGCCTTAGAGTCTTAAAAACCTAAATTTGCTCCAAGATTCAAGAACAGTTCCAGAAAGAGAAAATGGGAAAATGCAAATGATGGCGATCTCCTCTGTCAACAATTTCATTGGCAATCTGAAGACTGTGATATCATATATTAGAGTTTGAAAAGCCAGCTATTTAGTTTTCGAGAGGAGATATTACAAAAGAATGTAAATCAATATAAAGTTGAGTTTCTTATATGTCAAATGAGTCATGAAGTAATCCCTAGTATTAGTTGCTAAATGTTACTGTGTTATAATTATGTGCAGATGTTGGATCTGTTGTGTCAACCTTCATGTACTCGTTTTACCTGAATGAATCACTTAAGAGTGACCGGTTATGCACTGTTCCTGCTATCAACATAAAGTGGGCAGACCTGACCTCTCATGCTGAGCTCAAATGGCTTCTAGATTCATGTAATATCGATCAGTCGTTCTTGATTTTTATTGACGAGGTATGTTTCATTGACTCATGAAACTATAGATATAACGGATTCTATACCAGAGTACTTGTGTTTTATGTGCCAAGGCAGGTGAAAGATTTTCCTAGCCTATAGGTTTGCACCGGAAAAATATATTCTTCTGATGCCATAAGTAAATTAAAGTACATTAAAAATGTTGAAATGGTTGGGAAAAACTTGTATTTAAAACTGAAGTTTGAAATCCACTGACAAAGCAAAATGCCAAATCCCTAGTCGAAATCCTCCATCCAAACACATTCTTTAAGTTGGAATTGTTTCTTCTGCCCACACTGAATTGTCCTTTGGTGGTTCAAATTTCACTGTTTTAAATCCTCATATTTGATAAGTTTAGATCTTTGTTTTTCCTTGCTAATCTAGATTTCACAACTCTAAATTAATTCTTTCCTTGCTGAAAATTTGTCAAATCTGCCTGCCAAACTAAAATTCATCTTCCTTATAATTCATTTCGTTTTGGTGAAATGTTTTGCAGATTGACCTGTCATATTATGATCTATTTGGGAGTCTTAAACTAGTTTTTCTAAATGGAGATAAGCTTCCAGACAAGCAAGAGGTAATATTCTGTTATGATCTATTGGGAGTCTTAACATTCAGATATGATTAGTGTTTGCTGGTGTATTCATGGAACAGGCGTTAAAGGAGGCCTTGGTTGAAGTCTTCAATAACAAAAAGGTGTATTTAGTAATGGTTGAATGCATTTATCTATTCTATGGCTCAAGCATCTTATAATGGAGAAGGGTGATCTTGCCTATCCTTGGGTTGATAATGTCACTGTGGGAGAGGTATAATAATTTTAATTGACGAAACACTGGGTTTATATTTTTTTCACTTGTATAATTGAAAGTTGAAACTAATGGTCTAGGAGGAACCAGGGCAAAAGGCCAGAAGTTACTTTCTTATAGTAGTTACTTTCCCCGGGATAGATATTGTGAATGTAATAATATATTATGTGTTCGCCTCATAACTGTTAATTCTAAATTATGGTGCTTGGCTGTTTATGCTGTCGCGTGTTTTTTGAGGTTTAAACCGCGAATCTAGACTTGCAGCAGCTTAAAAGTGACATTCATACACGACATGTCGAATGAATTGCAGTCAATCAGATTGCTTTTAAAAAAAATAAAATTAAATGGCATTGTTTAACAGCTTAATGATGAAACACATGAATCTTCAACATTTTGTACATAAAGAGTTCACAAACCTTAGTCCTAGTTTAAACTTTATTCGCTGTAGTTTCAAATTTTGTTTTTTCTAGCTTGAAGTTTCATAAAATTGTGAATATTCATCAAACTGGCAAAGATGTTGTGGAATGCTCATAGTGGCTTAGGAGTAACGGTAGATCGCTAGAAAGGAATGCTATATCTATAACCCTTCTTGCTGTTCTATAAACTGGGTTTCTCTTATGATTATTTGTATACACACGCGTATATAAAAGTCAGTGTCAGACGTATGCGTCATATCACAAAATTATTGATGTGTCACTTCTCTATGCCTCACACATTTTTAATATGCTTACTAAATAAATGTCTACTTTCCCAGATTATTAAGATCGTTTTATCCTAATACGTGAAGATATCTACTGTTCCTAATTTCATCTATCTCCACATAAATGCACTGATATCTTATAGTATGTTTATCTCCATGATACACCAGTTCCTCATCAATCCTACTATTAGTGTTGTATTTTAGTAAAATGCCTTTAAATTTTTAATCATGAACTAAAACAATGACGCTGCACTCTATGTTTGTGGTTTACACAAGGTACAAAATATTATAATTCATCTGTGGAGTGCTGTAAATTAATTTATTGGCTATCTATTAAAATTATAGAATTCTCTCCTTAGATTGTTTAGATTATGTAGGTCATGCAATCTCAAATATTATAATTCTTTTTCATTTTTTTTTTACTAGTCAACTTTGATTCATTTATTTTTGTCTGATAATCATGCAAATTTGCAAATGCAGGACTGCTCATGTTGTACACTGATTGCTGAAAAGTTTACATTGGATTCACCAGAGATATTGGCTGGCAGAGGATTCAATCGGCTTCTAGTACCCACTACTTCTCTGTACTATTCAGTGAAGATCATGTTCAGGCTTATCTATGTGACCAATAGTTAGAGTATGAGAGCCCTCGACGCCCTACTCCTGCTATGAGTACTAGATTTGCCTATAGTGTGACAGTTGCATAAAGCCTGCTTTGAAGACCATATGCACTTAGTTAAGCGTACTGCGTGCATATAATTCTCTCCTCTAGGCAATTCAATCCTCATGTTTCTTTACTTTCCTTTTTCTTGCTTTTGGTTGACCAAATGACATGATCAGCACTATTAAAATATGGTGTATGCGCAATTTACACTCATTTTCTCCTCGGAGGTTTTAAGTATCTATCTATTAAAAGGTGTTTTCTAATTTCTAAGCTTGCCGCTTGCGGGCATCCTCCTGGATACTGGGGGCATCCTCCTGGATACTGGAAATCTGTCCAGCCCTCGCTGCATAGTAAGTACATGGCCACATTGCTAATCAATTGGACTGGTAAATTTGGATGCACTGGTCTTTACCAGATCTGTATGCTGTACAACTTAAATATCCTACTTTACTTTACAGTTCATTTTCAAAAATAAATTTAAGAAAAATGGGAACTTTATCTAAAATTATAATCTCTCTTTTTCAGTGAGATGCAAAATGTATGATGTCTCAGACCTCAAAGTAGGAGATATCTTGCTTAAAGATTTCAAAAAGTGGTCAAGAATCGGTAAGGATATCTTCACCTTTAATTCTGTGTTGAAGGATGATTGCATCCTATTTATGAGTTCAAAATTGGTCTTAGCATACGTGACATGAAATGATACCCCGTACTTGAAGGTGAACACAGTGAATTCAAGTATTACTTGAATTTAGGATATGATACATATAACTAAGTGAGACAATTACATTGACTATAAACATAGCATTACTTGATTTAAATTTTCGAGAAGACATTGTGGTTTTAGGAATAAGTTGAGGCTTTACTTGTTACCTAATAGGATTGGATGTATTTCAGTCAGATTAGTGTTGTTTTATGGGTTTTGTGAAGACTCATTTTCTCTTCAGGTATAATGTTTGGCAAAAACAGCTGCTACTCTGGAAATATCATTTCTATGCCGAAAGGTCACCCTAGTTTATTTTAATGATTGTCAAAGTATTTTTCACGAGCTTCAGGTTAGATGAGTATTGAATAAGAGCGGAATATAGATGAGTGACCTAAGTTTCTAACTTACATGAACTCAGATGAAATGTATGGAGTACGGACATGGGTACTTTGAAGAGTCCGACATATACCCATGTCTGAGTTTCAAACGTCAAGAGTTGGACACGGGTACTTCAAGGCAAAATGAAAAGTTCATGTAACATAGATCATATTGTGTAAATATGTGAAGAGTATTTTGGTAATCAAGAACAAGTACTCAAGGTTGAGTTTCTCCAACAAGAAAGGATTGCTGCACCCTAATTGAATTGATTATCCTGTAGATATGTCAGCGATCTAGGACTAGTATATATATTTAGTATTAGTGTTGCCAAGGTTACTTCGTCTGGTCATGTAACTAGGGTTATATGGTATTGCTTGTTGTACTAGTGTTGTTGGTTGGTAACTTAAATGTAATGGCTTCAGGCTTATGGAGTGGAGTATTATCTGAGTAAAGCTTTGTGATTAAAGCGTTATGTAATTCCATAAATGCGTTGTGCATTCCTTGTGAGGATGAAACATTCTTCTCCTTCGCCCCCTTTCTCTAGTAATCATCATCGTCTCCACTAGTAAGATTGTTTCCAAACCTTCACCATTTCAAAGCTTTGTTGGTCAAACCTTTGCAGTCCTCTGCCTGCTTGTCAAGGGCCTCTACATATGCACTGGCTCTATGTAGCAGGGAAGACTCTAGTTTAAAGAGAGCAGAGTCGTGAGGAAGAAGATCAGTTGTGGGGTTGAAATAGGCCTGCCCCAAAAAATTTGCTGAGTAACATAATCCTTTAATTGTCTAACCTAACATTTTTTAAACTCGACCATGTTTTGTATTCCAAACATGTTTAGTATCAAATAAATAGATGTGGATCACAACTTACATGGTATAGTTTGGATTCTTTGTATCTGTCCTTGCTGCTTTCAAAGATTACCATCATGATGGTTCAACTCCAGAAATCCAAGACTCCTTAGATGACAAACTCATAATTTCTCATTCGTTGTCATAAAATATATTGAGTTTTTTTTGTCTTCCTTTTAAATGTTCGGAAAAGGATGTGGCGAGTAAGTGTCAAGAAATTAGATGGGTTTGTTAGAAGTTTATAGTTTTCTTTAATCATGTATGAAATAATTGTAACTTAATGTAATCTCGGATCAGTATTTTTCTCATCAAATTGTAGGCAATTTAGGCTATTTTCTATAGTTATGTTTCAAATATTTTAGTAGAATTTGGCACGTTACCCTCTAAGATATTATTGACATGATGGCTTAACGTTTCATGGAATTGCATTGCCTGAATGCAGCATGGAACTCTTTCAAGGGTGAAACAGTTTTCTTCTCTTTGACTACACGAACATCTGGTGACTCTGGTAGAATTCTTATTTGTTTTTGGAAGATGTTTGATTTGCATATATCATGCATTGCCTAGTTGTGATTCCTGCAAAATATATTTATACTGCTACTTCCAATCCTATATGATTAACTGAAAATTAAAATTTGAACCAGGCAAATCAGACAGTGTTGCTTCATAAGTGCTGGTATCACATGTAGGGTTGAGTTCAGTTGGAATATCAATTGCACAACTTTTGGCACATGATGAAACTTCAATGCAAGAAATCATATATTTTCAGCGTACTCACTCTACCACGGCCAATATAGAATTTCAAGATTTAAAAGCACAGCTGAATGGATAATCTATTTATTTTGTTAATCTTTGTTGTCATCTCTCTTTCCCAAGACTTATTTATCAGGCTTCAAAACTGAGCTAGTGAGCTGATCCAATTTGTGCAATTAACAATTGAGAGTCATTTGCCCGGTTTTCTTGGCCTGACTTCTTCTCACTATCTCGTTGGGTTGTTTAGTCTTCTGGATCATCTTATACTCCCTTGAAGCCTTTCACCTACTTCAGTTTCCAGTGTTCTGATATATACCATACATGACAATCATCAAATATGTTCTTATTTAATGCATTTTGACTGCATCTGCCAAGGTTACTGTCATTGGCTTTTTAAATCGTGTTTTTCACTTTGCTTGTATCTCTTGCATTGATTCTCATTCTCAAGTAAATTTTCAATGACAGGGACTATACTATGCAACTTTATGGCTTCAATTGTAATTCATCTGGACTTGCTATGTATTGTCAACTTCCATTTTCTCATCCCTAAAATCTCTCTTTCTCTTGTCCCTTAGCAAGTAAAGCTTTTCAAAAAGAGTAGAGTCATGATGTGGTTGTGCATCATTTTAAACATTTAGCATTATATAAATTGGGCAGCTTCTCGTACTGATTGAGTGACCATTACTGCTCGTCTTGGTTATGCAGAGTTTGAGAAACTTCGCCAAATACGATTGTTTCTGGCTATTACGATTCTCAGAAGAACTTCAAGGTGGAATATGGCTCTTATCTTTTCCTGGGTATATTTTTTTTGTCCCTTTGGATTCATCAATTTGTTTGGTGTATTTCAACTATAGCATAAACTTCATTGAAGTTTTAATTTGTGGCAAATCAAATTATTAGGTATTAGTTGTTACGGACTTGATTGAAGAATTCTATAGTTATAAACCTTGGTTGCAGCCAGTCACTTGAAAAGTGTTAAATTGCACCTTTTAATTAAATGAGTTTTGATCAATTTTGGGTTTAATTTAGACTCATTAGTTGATTGAATTTAAATTAAATTAAAAGTGTTTTTGATAGTCTACAATAAGGAAATTAAGAGAGAACAAATATAATTCAAGTAGGAATTATATACTATATTTTAATCATATTCAAAGTGAGGCATATGAAAAGGTGCATTGTTGTTTGCAAAACTACTTTCTTTTAAGTACCACATCGATAAGAAGTAAAACTATTTAATGCTTTATAAGCATGAATGGAATAGTTTAATTTACTTGTAGTACTAAAGGAAAGGCTTGGATCGGGTCACAATGACGTGGTGCAAAGCACCACCCGCCCGCGTCCCGCGAGCCGGGGCCGTGGCCGGGGCCGTGGCCGTGGCCGTGGCGGGTGCGGGTGCGGGCGCTTTAGGCACGAGCCTATCTTTTTAGATAAGGCTCAAGTCATTGTACCTGACTATGAATTAACTGCAAACAAATGCAGCAACTGAAACTCATTAGTGGTCAATTCAGTAACTATTACAGAATTAATTCTGTAACATAAACTGAATTGATATTGCTTTTCAGTTGTAGAATTTCAAAGGCTCTCTCTTCCTTCTTCTTTATATTCTATATATGTTTCAACCTTTACACAGAAGCAACATACTGAGTTTTCAATTGTGAATTGCTATTGCATTTGAAAAAATAGGCTTGACATATATCCTGGAGGTATATTGCCAGCAGCCTTTAGCAAACCTTAGTGGTAAGGGGCAATAAACACCTTAAGGACAGGGACAACCCGTGTCAAACTTGTTCTGTTCCAATTCTCGATTGTGTTTATATTTTTCAAAAAGTTCATGAAGTACACTAAAATTATGTTTAAAATTAAACATTAATAACTAAAGAACCCTTAAAAGCCCAAACTTCAATGATCATAATCCTATAGTTAGATAGGTTGACTTCAAAAGGACAAAAAGAAAAAAAAAAGGTGTCTCTCTTTTCCTATCCGTTTGTCATCAGTCATCACGGGAAAACAATTGACCCCTAAAATATCACTGTTCCATTATAATATGGACAATACGATATACACAACAACCAAACACTATATTCATTCTAACCATTAAAAAGTATTCCTGATACAGATTTTATCAACTTTTTAATTGGTGTTGTGTTTATAAACTTATTCTTACAATATTTTAGGCAGTTGATTAACTGAAACTCTTGCCGCTGTATGATTACTCATGCATTAGCTCCATGCTAATCCCCTTTCTCTCTCCATCTACATATACACACACACAGACCTACACACACAAACACCCCCCCCCCCCCCCCCCCCCCCCCCCCCCTTCTAAAACCACATATCACCAATGTGAAGTACCGATCACCACCACCTGTCACCCACGGCTCAACTACTCTGTCATTATCATCTACGACGCCATCATGCCTCATCATTGCCGCAAACGACCACCATATCTTGCCGTATTTGTGGTGTTTAATCAGCTATGCATGATTATATTCCATTGCGTTGGTAATCATGTAATGGGGGAGAGGGATGGGGGTATTATTATTTTTTTAAAATTTTATTTTGGGAACTCTCTACGTGAGCACTCAAATTTTGGCAGGCACTGGAATTCTGAGATTGATCATCTGAATGTCCTATATATGTATATATATATATAAAATAAATAATTAGATTTGACTTCTCTTGACTACTTTTATTTTTGGTGTGATACAGAGAGAAATCCTGGTTTCTGCTGAATCCACTAAAGTTATGAAAAACCTGTTTCATTTCTTCAACTCAAGTGCTTCCCAATTGCTACTCAAAGATTTGCATCAACCAGGTCAGTCATGTTAGTAAAGCCCGTGAAGCTTGATCTACTCCCCTCAAGGCTCAAAGTGTTATCTGTTACTCATGTTGGCTGTTTATATTTTTTGGGGTATACAAGGAACAAAAATATATTCTTTAATATTCACAAATTTTGCAAAGTGGATCAAAAATATCTGATCGAGTTATTGGGTTTCTGTATACAATAGCTTATCATTTCTTGGTACCCGAAACCTTAAATAGTGATATTAACTTTTTAAATAATTAATCTGTATGGATAGACAAACCATGAGCTAACGTGGCATACAAATAATCAGTATGTCACGATGATATGTGCTCAGTGCAAAATAACCGCATAATCAAATGATAAATAATTGCAAATGTTGATCATGCAGGTCTAGGAGACGAGATGGGAGCATTTGAGATCAAGGACTATTGAGTGCCTCATAAAAGAATTTGGTGGGATGTCAAATCGCTGCTGCTAGCAATCATCCACCAAGATAGTATTCGCAGATATTCCATTCCTTGGTTTCGGAGTATTTCTGCAGCCAGTCGAGAGGAACATCAGTAAGGTGCTGTTTGTTTACGTCTTAATGGCTCTTAATGGACAACCTCTTAATCGCTAAGAGGAACAAAGTTGTTTGTTTTTTTTTTGTTACATCTGAATGCCTCTAAATGGTTGAGATACAAAATCAAGTCTAAACTATTAAGAGGGACATCTTAATGAACTTGGACAAAAATATCCTCTTCAATATTAACAAATTCCTTTTATATCCAACACTCAAACCCTTATTATTATTATTATTATTAATAATAATAATATTATAATTATAATTATTATTATTTTTATTATTATTATTATTATTATTATTATTATTATTATTATTATTATTATTATTATTATTATTATTATTATTATTATTATAATTATAATTATAATTATAATTATAATTATTATTATTATTATCATAATTTTTATTATAATTATTATTATTATTATAATTATTATAATTATGATTATTATTATTATAATAATTATTATCATAACAATAATAATAATAATAATAATTATTATTATTATTAGTACTATTATTAATATAATAATAATTATTATTATAATTAATATTATTATTACTATAATTATTATTATTAATTATAATTATTATTAGTATAATTATTATTATTATTATTAATTATAATTATAATTAATATTATTAGTACTATAATTATTATTATTATTATTATTATTATTATTATTAGTACTATTATTAATATAATAATTATTATTATTATAATAATTATTATTATTATTAATTATAATTATTATTAGTATAATTATTATTATTATTACTATTATTAATATAATAATAATTATTATTATAATAATTATTATTATTTTTATAATAATTATTATTATAATTAATATTATTATTACTATAATTATTATTATTAATTATAATTATAATTATTATTAGTATAATTATTATTATAGTAATTATTATTTTTATTAATATTATAATTATTATTATTATTATTATTATTTTTATTATAATTATGATTATTATAATTATAATTATAATTATAATTATTATTATTATCATAATTTTTATTATAATAATTATATTATTATTATTATTATTATTATTATTATTATTATTATTATTATTATTATTATAATGTTTAACTGTTCATAGGGTTAAAATGGTAAAATACTGTTATTCAGACATCTGAAAAAATTGATTATCAAACAACATTTTTTCATTCAGATACAATTCTATTCAGATGCTCTGTATTATTCAGATGTCTAAATTATTCAGATCTTAATAGAGAATTTTATCAAACACCACCTAAAAGTCTCAGATTCATGGCTGTCGGGGCTTAGTAATATATAATATTCTAGCGGCATTATGTCCACCCATAGGTCATGTTTTGAATATATATTTTTTATTTATATGTTTAGAATAACTTCAAGTGCATAATATCTAAATATAATATTCAAACGTTATTTTTATTTTAATTATTAAAAAGTAAAATATGACATTAAAATCTGTATCATGTCTTATTTTTTAATAATTAAAATAAATATAGTATTTGATTTTGTGTTCCTAAACTTATTCTTTTAGCTTTGTGCTTTGCTTAACAACCATGTGGATATTTTTCTATTGACTAAGATCAAATAAAATAGATTTGTATGATCAAATTAGAATAGTACCACAATCTCAATCCTGTTAATTTTTATGTTATGTTTGAATTGAAAGAATAAACATACGAATGAAATGACTCATTTATATGAAATAAAAAAATAAATTGTGTTTGATTGTTCTATTAAAATGGAATAGACCATGTTTATCTATCTCAAATTTATAAATTTTATTCTTTGAGATATGATATGGAATGACTTTTATTTCATCTAAAATATAATGAATCATTTCACTCTCCACTCTATTTATTTCTCTATTTTATTTCTTCACTTATTATATTCCTTCAATTCAAACATTTTCATTGTTTATTGACTTGGAATTTGCTAACGTTGTTAATATATAAAAAGATTTTCCTTTTTTACGAAATTTGTACTATTAGTTAAAATGCTAGAGGAGTAGTCACAAGAAAATTAAAAAAAAAATCAAGGAGGTAAGAAGGGGAGTAGACATAAAAGTTAATTTAGGATAAAAATAAACAAATTAGAAACCTTGTAAATTTTCTTCCATGTTGAGTTTATAAATGAAAATACAACAAATTTAAATTTTACCTTTAAAATGCTTTTCTAATTTCTACCAGGATACCAATTTTGTTATATTTGTATGCTGTACGATATAGATTAAATTTTAATCTAAATTCGTCCATTTTAAGATAAAAATTTTTGGTAAGTAAAGGTAGCCGATTTCTTACTTTTTGTTCATTGAAAAATTTAGAAATAAGAAAATATAATAGAAAAAACTTTTTATTTTTCTATTTTTTTTTTAGTATGTACAATTAAAAAAATTATTCCATATTTTTACAATAAGTGAATAGTATGTTCCATCTTTCACATACTAGTACCCCCATCACAGGCAAATTATACACATATGTGAATATACTGTTTACTAATTCAGGAGTATAGAATAATCTCTCGTACATGCGTACATGCAGGACCTCGTCTTCTCAAAGGTTTTTTTTAAAATTATTTTTTTAATATAAATATATGGAAAAAAACAATTAAAATGAATTGAGCCGCCAGGATGTCCGGTTCCATTTCAGACCGAGTTCATTCCGGTTTCGAAAATACTTGATCATTCATTTTGATCATCTCCTGTCTTCTCTTTCCTCCCACTCTCCAGAAAATCTAGATCCACATTAATAACATTACCTTTAGAGAGAGAATAACAAAACGCTGCGATATCCCTTTTTCTTCTCTCTCCTAATCAGAAACACTCTCAATCCATCACAAATTATTCGCTGCTCATACCCTTCACATTAATCAGTTCTTCCTTCAAGAAATTCATGCGTCATAGATCCTGAAAATGGATTCACAGCCTTCCCAATTTGGAAGGTTTTCAGTCGATAGCCCCAGAAAAAACCTAATTCCAAGACCCAATTCGTCCTTAACGAAATCAACCTCCGACGCCGGTACCCAGAGCTTATCTTCCATCCTTAACAACCCCCATGTAAGCTCCGACGCCTCCTGGTCTGGGTGGTGGTACTCCTCCACCGCCGTCGCCACCCCAGAATTTTCCCCAATTAACACCACCAAACCTGGCTCTGAAATCTCCAAATCCGATTTCCAGCCCTACCAGTCCTCCATTTCCGATCAATTCAACCGATTTCAAGATATTCAGGATCACACATCCAAAGAAAGTGTTGACTTTGATCAAATTGGGGGACAGGGTGAAGCTCTGGTCGCGTGCTTGCGGGAAGTGCCCGCATTGTATTTTAAAGAGGACTTTGAATTGGAAGATGGGGCCACGTTTCGCGCAGCCTGCCCATTTTCAACGGTGAATGAGAATTTGATATTGCAAGAGAAGTTGTCGCAGTATTTAGATGTGGTGGAACTACATTTGGTGAAGGAGATTTCATTGCGGTCCAATTCATTTTTTGAGGCACAAGGGCAGTTAGAGGAGTTGAATTTGAGGATTGTGGAGGGGTGTAGTAGGATCAGGGAGTTGAAGGATACTATTAGGCTCTTGGATTCGGATTTGGTGGATTCGGCGAGGCAAATTCAGGAGCTGAATTTGACGAGGAGTAATATGTTGGTTCTGCAACAGAAGTTGAGGCTTATATTAAATGTTAACCAGGCTCTATCTGCGCTTAAATTGGTAAGTTACTTGTTTAGATTTAGTTGTTTGTATTTTATTTTGTTTAGTTTAATAATAGTTGGAATTCTCAATAATGGATTCAATAAAATGAGTGCAAATTTATGGAGAGACATGGTACTTAGTGACATGAACCTACCTAACTCCACCTCAAAAGCTAGTTCATAATCATAAGGGGAGGTTTGCAAACTCATATATCCTCGCTAACCGATGTGGGACTCATCATTCCCGACTAACTGATGTGGGACTCATTATTAATGATGAGTCTACATCGGTTAGCGAGAATAGTCTTGGGTGTTATATATATGGGTTTGCAAACCTTCTCGTATGAGCTAGTTTTTGAGGTGAAGTTAGGCATATTCATATCATTTGGTATCAAAGTCATTCCTCGTCTAGTCATTGGGCCATGTACAAGGTTCTCTGCACTGGTCGCTGGGCCATATGCGAAGGTTCTCTGCATCGGTTGGTGGGCCATGTATGAAGGTTCTCTGCACGAGGACGTGCAGTCTAAAGGGGTCAGGAAGGAATGATGAGTCACACATCAGTTAGCAGTCTAAAAGGGTCAGGAATGATGAGTCCCACATCGGTTAGTTGGGTTTGCAAACCTCCCCTTATGAGTTAGCTTTTGAGGTGTAGTTAGGTAGGTTCATAATACTTGGTGATGTTTGCTTGTTATTGGCTTGAAGCATGATATCCGATGATGGTGTTGCCATTATTATTATATTTTAGTGTCCATTTTTAGTGTTATATAGGGCATGTTAGAGTGCCTGTTTATTCCAAAAATATAATGTTCATAAAGGAAATGCAAAATGTTGGAGAAACGGTTTCTTCTCTCTCTCCATTCTTTTTGTTCAGAAAGAAATTTTGTAACATGAATAGAAAGAATACAAGAAGAGGATGGGCAAGGAGTCCACTCATCCTCTAGCAAGTAGATGAAAATGAGAACGCTCAAAAAATAACAACTGCTGAATATCTAAAAAGTTTCACACTAAAACCCCCCTAAAGTCACCCATGGTAGAGGTCCATTAAAAAGCAATTAAAAATGATCATTTCTCGCAGCAAAACGAAAGATAAATACTTTCACTTGGGGGTGCACATTGGGCCTGAAGCCCGTTGGACTGAACCGGCCCGACTTGAAGAAAGCCTGAAAAAGACTGGCCTGATTTGCGCTTGGCCTGAAGGCCTTAAACAGACCTATTTCCCCCCCAAAAGACTGGCCTGAAATAGGGCCTGAACTTGCCTGAAGACTGAAAAGTCTGGCCTGAAGCATGGCTTGGGCCTGAATAGGCTAAGGCCTGGCCTGAAAATATATCTTTAAATTATTTTTGTAATACACATTCATGTATTACATATTTATTTTTATTTCTATCAATCTATATAATATATATCTTTAAATTTCAGAATAATTAACTTATTTGAACTTTACTTTTACGTTACTTTCGTATATATTTGAAGTAAATTAGGACTATAATTTTATTAAAAGCAATAAAAAGTGTAAAAGAAAAAGGCTTGAAAAAAACTGATTACTGACTTGGTATTTGACCAAGCTATAGGCCTGGGCTTGGCTTGGTTTGACCAGGCCTATCCAGGACCAGTCCGAAGGCTAACTTGGCCTGGCTTGGCCTTTGTGCTTTTCTACTTAGTTTCACTAAAAAGTCATGCCTCACATTCCTTCCAAATTCCCTAAAGCATGTAAAAAATTTCATACTTCTAAAACATCATAGGATCCTTCATTCAAAACTTTGAATAGACTAGAGTGAGCAACAAATAAGTCAAGTAATTTGGTTTATAAAGGATTGGTTAACTTAATGAAGGTGGTGAGTGATTAGGTTTTTATATATTGCTCATACTTGAGTTCATCCATTTTTTGCACTTTTATTGAATCAATACGTATAATAAAAAGGTACTAGGTTTGCTAAATAGGTTTCGGAGAGTACTTAAAAAACAGACTTATGTGGTTATGAATTTATAGTTTTGAATCTCTAAAGACTAGGGATTCAAAGAAAGCAAGGATATGATAAAAAAATCTACGTATAATCGTATAGGAAGCCAAGTAAGGTTTTCCACCTTTCCCCCCCTTTTGTTTTGCTATGTTTTCTGCATCTCTCTTTTTTCCCTTCCCATTTCCCTCCTTTGTATTTATTTTAGCTTATATGTGCGTGTGTTGCTATATGTGTGTATGTTTTTATTTTAGTTATTTCTATTCATTAATTTTATTTATTTATTTGTTTTTCAATTTCTCATTGCCTTTTAACTTTTACTTATGAGATATTTTTTTTCAACTTGGACAACTAGTTTAGGGTAAGAGACATGGTGGGGAATGGGAAGGGAACAAAGAAAATTTCTCACACAGATAATCTCACACAAAAACTCAGTTAATTCTTATTATTCAGTGTATCAAAATAATGAAGTACATTACTATTTATAATACTCCTAGATAACTTTCTTAACTTAAATTGGACTTTAAAAAGATAACTACAAATTAAAGAAACTAATTAAAGTACAAATTCTAATAATTGGACTTTAAAAAGATAACTACAAATTAAAGAATCTAATTAAAATACAAATTCTAATTTATGGACTTCCAAAGCCTTTTATATTGTTCCAACCAAGTTTCACGAGCTTGTCTTACATCAGTTCTCCTTTGCTGAGAAAAACTTGACTCTGTTGAGTTATGAACATTAACATAAGAACAATCACGTCGGATCACTAGTGAATTCTTTACAAGGTTCAAATTTGGCGTGTCAAATGCACAAGTAAGAGTGAACTTGGTATTAGCACAAGCATCATGTTGTACGTGACGATCTCATAGCCATGTACGTCCTAAGATAATGTGAAAAACCTTAAGGGGCAGAACATCACACATAACAATATCCTTAAGTTTGCCAACAAAAAATGTAATCAAACACCTCCGGGTAACCTGTAACGTTGTATTGGTAATCCATGCAATATCATACTGGTCCGGATGAGGCTCAACTTTTAACCCAAGTTTCTTGACTGCTTTCTCAGAGATAACATTAGTACAACTCCCAATGTCAATGATAAGAGAGTATACTTGTCCAGCACATTTGACTCTCGTCTGAAAAATTCAGCCACGATGGATTTTAGGATCTTATTTTTTGTTTCTGAGCAATAAGTAAAGGTCGGAGAACACCTAAAAATCCCTCCAAATGGGCATCAATTTTCAAATCTTGCTCATCGGGCTCATATTCCACATCTAACAGCTAACAAACCTTTTCGTTCAAGTTAGTTTTCCTACACTCTTTGTCAACAACAAGAAGTTGCCTAGAGAGAGAAAATGTAACTTCTCTCCCCTTGGGGAGGGACACTCAAAAGATATGTGACCAAAACTACAACAGTTATAGCACTTAGACGTAAGATTGTTGTTAGCAGTAGAAGAATTTGGGGTACGATTAGGCCTGCTAGTAGCTGAAGGGCTTGCAGGCGATCTTTCCACTGGTATGCTTTTAAGAGCAAGCGATCTTTCCACTGGTATGCTTTTAAGAGGCTCCACAAAAGTACACTCACTCCGAGTTTACTTTGATACCAAAAATGGCAGGGAACGGGAAGGGGGAACAAAGGAAATTTCTCACACAAATAATCTCATACAAAAACTGAATTAATTCTTATTATTCAATGTATCAAAATAATGAAGTACATTACTATTTATAATACTCCTAGACAACTTTTTAAACTTAAATTGGACTTTAAAAGGATAACTACAAATTAAATATGATAACTACAAATTAAAAAAATTAATTAAAATACAAATTCTAATTTATGAACTTTCAAATGGGATTCCAAAGCTTTTTATATTGTTCCAACCAAGTTTCACGAGCTCGTCGTGCATCAAGACATCGTTCAGTAAAGAAGGAGATGACTTGAAGAAGGAAAAGCCTTGGAAATTATATCAAAGACATAAGACATCGCTGAAGAAAAGATACATTGCAGTTAAAAATAATAGGTTTAAAAAAATTCTTTAATCGAACAAAAAAAATTCTAGTACAATACCTATCTATCTATCTATCTATCTATCTATATTATAAATCAGGAGAAAGAATAGACGGTTATTTTGATGTTAACACTTTTTTGAAGCCTTTAAACTTCCCCTTTTTATCCTTTAAACATAAGTTTACGTGTTATTGGGGTTTACCCAAATCTTCATCCCTATTAGTTCTCTCACGCGCGACAGTTTTCTCAATGATTAGTTTTCAATACAGTTTTTTAGTTTCTCATTCTTATTTTTCCTCTCCCACTCTTTATTTTTTATTTTTAAATCACACATGTAATGTGTGTGCAAGATAACTAGTTAGCTATAAAAGGCTAAGATCATTGAATAAGATAGTTTTTTTTTTTTATTGTTTGAATTGAGTACAAGACTTGGTGTGTAAATGTGAGCTGCAATACTCTACTTAGTTGAGCCAAGTTGTATGATTTGGTTGGGTTGTTTTAAACAACTAAGTTGGTGATGCGTAACGACAGAGAACAATCAAGAAATTTATTTGTAATTAATTTATATTGTTATTTAGAGATAAATGTTTGATTATTAATGTAATTATTTATAACTTATTTCTTCACAAGAGGTGGGGAAAAAGTGGAGGGTTAGGGAGTACCCACCGACTCTTTATCCCTTTAATTGACTCTCTTACTTTAATATGAAAAGATGTTTTGGTAAACTTAACCAAGACTCTTTCTTTGCTTCCCTCGTTGTCTTCTTGCATGCCAAGCACTGGGGAGGACAAGATGGTTTCATTTTCCATCTCTCCCACCTTCCTATGCCTCCATTCTACCTCATGTACCTTAAAACCTAAAATGCTACAATTATTACTTCCTCCCTCCATAACAAAATTAGAATATACTTTTTGAAGTTTCAAATTCTATTTTCAAAATCCTAAAATTCAAAATGAGTACGAATTTATTTAGTTTTAGGACAACAACTATAACTATTGTTAACTAAACAAAAAGTATTTTCATGTTTGTTGCTTTAAAACCTTAAATGAATTCATATTAATTAAAAATTTAAGGAATTCACAGATTGACTACAAAATGTAAAGTGAATTTCCACAAGTAAAATTTGATATTTTCACAACTCATTTACTATTCATGTGACTGACACATTGTGGAACTATTATGTATGCTTGTTGAAATATCAATTCCCAAAGTAAAAATGTATCTATACTTTTGGAATGAAGAGATTATTTGGGAGATGGCGGCGTTTCTCAAGGTTCTGATTGCACAAGAGTTAGCTCAAATTCTTCAAGCTTTGCACATATAATGTATCAATGCATGTACCTGCTTTCTGTTGTATTTCATCTTAATTTCTCTTTTGGAGAAGTGAACTTGCTTACATGTTGGCGCCATTTGAAAGTGTCCTACTTTTGTTTCTTGGCAACATAGTTGATGTCCTTACGACTAATTTGTTTGTGCAGTGCTTCTTTTGTAGCTCTATTACATTTCCTTTTGTTCTATCGTGTTTGATTTTGTCTAGATTGACTTTAATTGGAAATTTTGTGCTACATTTCAGTAATTGCTCACATGCAACTATTTTTTTTAATAGGTAAAACACATTTGGAAATATCAGCTTGGTGAAATTGCTTTTCTTTTGCTTCTGTCAAAGAGAAATTAACTAAGAAATGCTTAAATGATTTATGTATGAGGACTTTATTGTTAAAATTCCTTCATTTCAAGGATAATGAACGCCTTGATAAATGCATCCATCCATATTACTCGTTACATTCTGAGCAGTAGTGAAAAGTTAGGAACTTATAATATGCATTGGAATATGCGGTATGGTAGGAAAGTATTGTATTGACTTGCTATCAATTTCTCATTTGGGACAATTGGGGGGGACATTGAGAAAATAAGCCAAGGACTCCTTTTAGAGATGACAGCAGTATCTTGACTTGTATGTATGCAATAAGTAACTTGTTGATGCTGGCCATGTAAACTAATCATAACTATCACTTGTTGACTTGTTTGCAGCTTGTTGCATCTGGAGATTGTGCTGGAGCTTTAGACATCACTGATGATTTGCAGCAGTTGTTGGTATATTTCATTAATAAAATTTCCTACGGTTCTAATCTGCATTACTATCTTGTAACAATGTTTGTCTTCATATGGTAAATTAGAAGCTTAGTATTTTGTTTCATTCCTCTATATTACGAAGGCAATTTAGACATCTATAACCTATTTTTTAAAAGGCAAAAGTACAAGATTTTGTTAGAGAGAAAGATGACGATTATGCAGAGGTTGACAAGCTCACTAAAAAAGAAAAGAGCACTGAATAAAAGTGGAATAAAACCGGAAAACCCTCAGTGGAGGACATCCCTCCAATCTCTATGTTAACCAGACAGAATTCCCATGAAATGGGAGTATCGTCGACGCCCACAAAGAAACATAAAAGGAAACTTTATCGCTGAGCATGTGGACAAGCATAAAATGCAGTGAAGATCCTAGCAATCCACTCATCCAAACACCCCATAAAATTGCAAAGCACACACATCTTCTCAAAATCTTGCCATCTTATTGCCATCAAAGTTCCAAAATCTGCATAGGAGGCTCTCCACACTAGAAGGGCGAACACAACTCTTCCAATGTGTGTATGATGTGTTTATTATATAGTGAGACTCTTGCTCACCTCTTTTTGCGTTGTCTTGTGCCAGTTTTATCCATGTTTCTAGTTCTAGATAAAAGAAAAAAAGTTATTAGAGAAGAGGGAGAAAAAAAAACCCCATGTGGAGACATGAGTCAGGTGTTCCGTCTTGCCCAGAAACACCTGCAGTGACTGTAGAGCTTGCTGTGCTCCCCCCCACCCCACCCCACCCCACCCAAAAAAACAAAAACAAAAAAACACCACCAAAGGAATACCTAATCCTTTGTGCCATGCGATATTGACAATGAGAAAAAAGATGTGAGCTTGTCTTGAGCTACAGCTATCCTGCCATTTTTTGCTCGGTTTTATTCTTATTTTCTATTTGCTTATGTTATGTGAAGTGCGAGCCTTAAGATGTCATAATTTCTTAATTTCCTCCCGAGAAACTTGTAGATCGGTCTATTTGAAGTTTAAGAAGACGATTGTACTTTTTAAATTGGTTTGTATTCTTCTTGTCTGTGGAGGTATAAACTATGAATCTGAAACATTTACTTCCATTTTGTGTTTCCATGGAATGCTCAACATTGCTGGTTTTCTTTATTTTAAATATGCAATACTTGTCATTTGTGACTTTATTCCTTGAATTTTGTGTCACCATTCTATATCCATGTACCTAGCACCAATTTCTTCAATATTACTGCATATGAGATTCTAGATCAATTTTCCATATTTCAACCCTCCTTTTGCCCCCCTCATATTGTTTTTCTCTTCTCTGTTGGTAGGATGGGGACGAGCTGACTGGTCTACATTGCTTTCGTCACCTTTGGGATCATGTAGCTGGTGCAATAGATTCTGTAAACAGGTTACTTAACTCACAGTTCGTTACATTGTTATTTATTTTCTAGCTTCTCTTGAACTCATTGTAAGAGAGCATTGCACCTGAAGTAATGAGCTATTGGTCTTTTAGATAAAATCTTTTGGACTGAAAAAAAAAACTCTCTGTGAAAGTCTCCCTGTATAGCCTCCTTTCCCATTCTATTTTTATTTGACATATCACAATTTACAAAAATGGTGCCAGCAGGCCACTATTGATTTTACATGTTACATGTAGATTGATGCCGCAAAAAAGAAGATCTTAGTAGAAAGGAGGGGTGGTTCACGACAAAGTGTACACCAAGTTTCATAACCTAATTACTTCAAAATACTTTGAAATTTCTTTTGAGAAACTCCAGCTTTATCTATAGGACTAAACTTCTCCAATTATTATTGATACAAGGATTTTCAAAATTCAAATATAAATCTAGTTCGACTCTTGAGCCAATTTAGACCAGAAATTTCTATAGTACAGCTAATGATAACAATTTAAATTACGATACTTCCATTTGGACTAAAGACTTTATGACTCCTACAGGACCTATGGTATTCAGGTATTTGCTTAGGCTTAGAAAAAAATGTTGTATAGCTTAGGCTTAAAATCGATCTTGTTCATGAGTTCTTCTCATTCATAATGAGTTTTGACTTTTGCAATAGGAGTAGGTTTAGAATAGCATCTGATGGACAAACTTGGCGAATTGACAAGGAAGTTCGCCTATTCTAATCTAGTAATTATCCCTTAAAATCCTTTCTAAGGCTTTTTGACAATTGAAAAAAGTCATGTTGAATGTCGTTGGTCTGTGACATTGCATCCCCATGAACTTGATGTTAGATGCTATTAGCTCACCTCTTACCCTGGCATCAAAAGTTGGACTTGAGTGGTTGTTTGTACTAAAACGTTTCATGGTGCAGTTACTGTTATAACTTTGAATTCTTTAGAATAAAAATTTTCTTTAAAGAGAGGAGAATAGTATGGGCACAGAATCTGCATAAGAGGCAGAAATCTCTTGCAAGAAATGCCAACATGATATACAATATGTTTGGAACTTACTAAAATAAAAATAAAACACACACACACACACACACACACAAAAATGTTTGGATAAAGACATGTAAACGAAGTATGGATATGACTTGACCCGAACAATTTGATACGATATACTTAATGGAAATGGGACTCAAAATGTTCAGGGCAGGTCATTAAACAACTATAATAAATTTTATTTTACTGAAAAGTACATTTAAGCATGCAAGTGTAGCTGTTTTCAATTTTAATAGGAATTGGGGGCGCTGTCCTTTGTTAAGAAGCTGTATTCGTTCCCCTTTCGATTGTCTACATTCTTTCAACTTTTGAGTATCTTGTTTCACCATTTATGGGGAGTTTGGATTGAGAAGACTGTTAGGATTTTGTGTTGTTGATCAATAAGTATCGATTTAATTTGGGATAGCGTGTCGTTTATTTTTGGGATCATTTATTTGGATTCATTTTCAACCTATACCAACAAATTTGGGATTAAAGGAGTTGAGTTGAGTTGAGTTTCTTTACTTTCTTTTGGGAGGACTTCTTCTCCTCTTGCCTTCACAAACTTTGTAATTTCTTCGTCTTCCTTAATAAAATTTCTTCTTTTATGTAAAAAAAATGTTATTTGGGCTTGTACACCTTGATTATATTTCTCTACGTAGAGAAATGGATGTTTATCAGTCTCTGAAGCAGATTTTGTTGTTAATCTAACCTCAATCGTCTTACCAATTTCTGTGAAACTATATATATATACACACACACACACACACACACACACACACACACACACAAAATTACTGTTTTGTAGATCGATTTTGTGACTTAACAAATTCATTCTTGTAGCATTCTTTCAGCAGAATTTATGCATGCATCTATACACGATACTCGTGATACGGATGCCATAATATTATCAAAATCAAAAGCAAGGGCAGCGTTACTAACAAATGGGAAAGATGAGGATGTAAGCACAATCATATTGATCTATTTTCTTTCCCTCCCTTTATATGGTGAAGTTAAATTTTCCGTTTCTTTCTGTTTGGTTTACTTTGTTGTCATCCATCGAACCTAAGTTGCTCATGCTTTGAATGCTTTAATCTTCTGAAGTTAGAAATGAGAGGGGGTGGGGGGTGGGGTTACTTTGATCTGTTTTATTTGGTCCTGTTTATTGATGATTGTGACAGTATGTGCTTTCAATATACGCCCTTGATCATTCAATAAACGTAATTGATGGTGCTTTCCTGCAGATTAAGGAAATCAACTTTTGGAAATCAGATTGTTAGTTTTTGACCCTTAACTTAAGTCATGCAACATGAACGCAAGTGTTTGTTCTTCATGGGTCCCATAGAAAGATATTGTCTTCTCTATTATTTGCTTGACTTTTGAAAAACTGAAATCTATCTCTGGACAAAAGAAAATTTTGATTATGATATTTATTGTAAAGGAAGTCCTAAATAGCGTTGTGTGAGAAGTACATAGATTTGATGAAAGCTGCAGCTCATGTGAAGAGAAGATACAAAAACAAATTTTCTTCTTTTAGTATTTTCATTTTCTTTTCTGGTTGAGGTTAGGATTGAATGAGCTTACCAAGTTTCTGAGTAAATTATTTTGACATTGAGATTAGGGTATAGCTCAGTTAATCTGACTATAACAGTTTTTGATGGAAAAAATAGGTGATTTTAATTTTGATCTGTGCTCAACTGCTCTATAATTTTTTTAAAGTTGGTTTGAATTTGGGAGCAGGTTTGCAGAAGCAACTACAACTAATAACTAGAGTTGACGTGTTGCAGGTTAAATTAGAAGAAGAAGAAACCTCTAATTTTCGAGATCAGCTACTCCCTCTTATTGTTGGATTGCTTAGAACTGTGAGTAGTCGTATACAGTTTCTCTATTTGAACTGCATAACTGAACTTTTATGGCATGTATGAGCATATAGTTGTAATGGTTTGGGAGTGCACAATATGTGTAATATGTTTGATAAAGTGAAAAAAAAAAGTGCAATTATACAGGGATTAAAATTTAAAGGATAAGAAAAGTTTCGACTCCCATAAAGATTAAATGCCAGAAGTCCATTTACGTTCACAACGGGATGTACCAAAAGATATATAAAGTGAGAGACCTAAGTATAAGACCTAAGAAGGATAACAACTTTCTAATTTTTTCTTCTTTAACTTTTAAGTTTAAATGCACGAAGTGCAATCATTGTTAGTTACTGGGTGCATTATAGAATGAGAAGTCTTTCAATAATGATACATATGACTTTGCCTCCTTGTTAAGAATTTGATGCACCCATGTAAAAGTCAAGAGTTTTAGAGCTTTTAATTAGTTTTAACTGGTCTTAAAGGCTAACTAATTCTTGTTCTAGTTTTGAGAATGTTCAAGTGATCATGGTTAAGGTTAAAGTTCTTGTGTATCAACACCTAGATGTGGTGGCGGTCACGACAATTAAGATGCACACACACACACACACATATATATTGCAAGTATATTTTCGTTGATTGTAAAAATTCTTCTTTATCTCTCAATATTGGTCACTACGGGAAAATGACTTTTATCAAATTATATTCAAAGAAGATAGAATAAAGTCGAATTGATTAAATATGTAGCTTTGTTAAAATGAAATCTTTGATTTAGGGGACAAGGCCCTACTATATGAGATCTAAGTGCCAGAACCAATTTAAATAGAAAAACAAATTATATTAATACAACTGAGATGCTGACTATGACTTGCTGTCAAAGTCTTAATTTCTACACTGGTGCCTAAACATCATTCTTTGGGCTCAGGGACTGGTACGGTAAACCTTAAAAGTGTTTTTTATTTAGCGTATTTTAGGCTTGAGCCTCTTTTCAGGATCTGTGATAGTTGCAGGAAAGGAATAATAGTCATTACTAAGTTGTCACCTCAATTTTTTTTACAGGGATGTGCTGAGCACAGAAACCTGCTTCTTTTCTTTGCATGGGATGGCTCATGGCTTAGCCATTTATTATTCTTTAGTTTTTAGACCAAGCAGCTGAGCTCTTGACTGGCCAGCTGACGGAATTTGGGTTGAAAGAAAAGAAATTGTAAAATCTTGTTTCCATACTTGCTGGTCTACTTGAAATGTGATCTTACCACGACCAATCCCATTTGCTAAATTAGTTTCTCCTCTTCGAGTGATCTGTTTAAAGAATCTGCTTCGACCTGTTGAAGTAAAATTGGATTATGTGCCTAAGTTACGAATGTTTTATAGATAATGGTTTATTGCAGGCAAAACTCCCGGCTGTTTTGAGAATATACCGTGATACACTTACCGTTGACATGAAATCTGCAATTAAGATGGCAGTTGCAGAACTACTTCCTGTTCTCGTTGCTCGACCAATGGACTCAGATTTTTCTCAAGGAGAGAGAATGGTAGATGCAGATGGTGTGTTAGCTAACATACATGACACAGCTACAGATATTTTATTTACTACATAAATTTAACATGAATTACTATATTGACATTCTTGATAGATGTAACAATTTATTGGCCAATTTATTGTATTGACATCACATGCTGACTCAGGTGGAGGCTCATCACTTGCGAATAAGCTAAGAACCCTGTCATCTGAAAGCTTTGTTCAGCTTTTGCGGTCTATATTCAGGATCGTATGGGTAATGTATACTTTACTTTTCCTTTTGCTCCTTTCTGTTTTAATTTACATGTTTCTTTGTTTTAGATATATAATGCTAAATTAAGTGAACTTGTTTCTGTCAACTTGTAAAGTTCAAACCCGGTTTAAGCTCAACTAAGTTACAATGTGAATTAGGGTTTTAGACAGAGCTTGGAGAAGAAGGCGGCTTGAAAGCTAAGGAATGGATAAACCACCCGTTTATATACCGCCCGTTTATTCATTTAATTCATAATAATATCAATCATTAAATGCGCACTATTTATACTTTAATTTGGCTCAAGCTAACATGCTGCACTTATATCATGCTAATGTGCACCTAACTTGGCGATAAGAAATTAGTACTAGTTGTTAAATGAGTGAGAGAGAGAATATAGATTTGAGAGAGAGAATAGAAAAAAAATTATAAGACTATAACATAGTACGAACCATGTGACTACTAAATTCTAGAATACTCTTCTTAACCACTATTCCCTAACTTTCACTTAATTACTAGTTAGGCCTCAGAAACCCCCTATGAGAAAAGTAATCAAGCGTTGGGACATATTTACTAAGGGCCACGAGCTCTACCTTGTATAGATAGATAGAAAGGAATAGTGGCCTAAGTAATGTAATTTTGTTTTTCATGCGCAAGGCTTTACTGGCCTTTCTGGTCTATAGACTTGCAGTTTTTATGTTTGTCATGCTGGTTTTTCAATCTCTCTTATCTATGTTTGTCATGCTGGTTTTGGTAAAAAATGTTCACTTTTGTGTTTTTGCTCCATGCGTCGAGATTATTTGTGTTTCATTTTATGTTGTTCATTCTCTAGTGACAAGTAGTTGGTTTTCGTTTCTGTTAATGTTTCAAAAAATACACGAATGTCCTGGGAATCTAGTGAGGGTAGTTGGTTTTGTTATCTGTTACTGCCATAAAAAATGCTGGAGGTCCTGGATAGTGAACTGTTTGGCAGATGGGATCTTGCAGTGTCATATCTCCTTGACATGTACAAATAATCATGTTTTATTTATTTATTTGTTGATAAGCAGATAATCATGTTTGTTAGTTTTGGTCAATTTGCAAACTAGTTATATTGTAGTCACCCATATATTTCACTTAATTATGTGTGTAATATATATATATATATATATATATATATAATTTTTAAAATAAAATGTTATATTAAGATTAATGATGTGGAGATTCTTAAGTTGTGAATATAGAATTAGGGATTGCTTATAACTGCAACTCAATTCAGAAAAGCCGACTATTTATTATACCGAGTTGGCTACATGGACCTCTATATTCGGTAGGCTATGGCCTAGTTTAGTAATCCGCGAGTCTAGATAAATATCATAAGTAGACTAAATTCAACAGTAATTCAGCCGCTATTTCTCTGTCATTGGATAGGCGTGTTTGATCTTTTGATTCATTGGGAATCGTCTCTAGTTGGTCTGTTTTCACTTACTTATGGGGTTATCTCCCACTGCATCATTTTCCTTTAGCATCTTATATTTGAAAAAAAAAAAAGTTTCCTTTGAAAATTAAGGCTTTTTTGTGGTTCTTGCCTTGGTTGACTTATAGTAACGACATGCGTTAGAGTAAGACTTACAGATCTTTATCTCCAGGTGTATGTTACGTATGCTGGAATGTGAGTCTCATTGTCTTCTGTTTGTTCGATCTCGATAACTTGTGGAGTTGTTTCTTTAGCATGTTGGGTGAATGTTTGATTTGTTTCTTTTGGTAGAATATCTCCTATGCAGATTCATGTGTTTTGGAAGTGTCAATGACAGATGATTTTTTTCGGAGATGTGCTTGTTTGGCATTTTGCAGGGAGTTTGGATTTAGAGGGCTTCTCGTTTTCTTTTGGGAGGACATCTTGTCCTCCATATGCGTTGCAATCTCTTCTCTATTCATCTAGTAAAATCTTTTTTAAAAAATTTGAGCTAGATTAAAGATTCCATTTGCAGTTTTAGTGTCTTGTCTTCAATCAGTATCCTGGTACGACCTGACATGATTTCTTTCTTTTAGAGAATGCAGGCACATTTAGTGCGGGCTGCTGAAGTTAAAAAAGCCATTGAATGGATTATGTGCAATCTTGATGGTCATTATGCTGCTGACTCTGTTGCTGCTGCAATTGCTGTTGGTGCAGTAGCTGCAGAAGCAGCTCAAGAGACTGACGGTCAAGTTTCTTCCTTTCTCCCATATTCTCCACTTAAAACTGCTGCCAAGGTTCCTTCGCTGCAGGGGAGGGGAAATGATGCAACTAGTCCCTCCCATATGTCAAGAAATTTTCGGTAATTTCTTCTTTGTTGTTGATATAATTTTTAAACGCTATGTTCTTAGGTTGATTATTTGATACGTAAAATTGCTTCCAAATTTAGGAAATATTGTCTAATCTTGCAGATCAAACTGATTTATGTTCTTATATGCTAATGAATTTTAACAAACTAAGAAAGTTTACAGTATTTAGTTTTAATTTTCCCTTCAATGTTTTAATTAATTAGTTGTGTAATATTACACATCACCTTTTATGGAAAACTCAAAATTTGACATCGCATTATAACCATTTGAGGATGAAACAACATGACACTTTCATTTCACAATTTATATTTGTTAATTTTAATAATTAATTCCAAAAAAGAAATTTTGTTTGCCGTAGGCCTAATCCCCCATCTGTCTCCCCCTTACCTTCTCCCACCACCACAAATAATGAGCATAAGAAGAAAAAAACTGGAATGTCTCCCATATGCCTTTTGGCTGTGGGGGTTATGTTTATGTTTTAACGTGATTGATTAGTTGCAGGTGTATCTAAGAATTTGTTTCCAGATGCAAATGTTGTAATGTCCTAGATAAGCTGGCTTGAATATTGTTTGACCATATGGTTATTTGTTACAACTGATGTTATTACAACCATGGTTAATAGAACTGATGTCAAGGGAACTTCTTCTTGCTCTCTTAATAGAAACAGTTTCATGTTGCATTGAAACTGAAAAACCTATGTTGAATCCATCCATTGTTGTTTATCTCATTCTGGGAACAGAAAATTGCGATAGAAATGTTATAAAGCTTTTGCATGTTGCTTGCATTAAATGAGATGCATTTAGATAAATTACTCGGAATAGAGCCTCCGGCAATAGTATTTGTCACTTGATTTTTTTTCTTTAGGAAATAGAAAATATTTTCAGAAGCAAAAAATTCAACCTGAATAAGCTTGGTTTTTTGACTTTCATGGTATAGACTCCGTTTATTCTCTTACATCCAATATTCTACAAATGTGTTCCTCAACAGAGCTGATGTTTTAAGAGAAAACACGGAAGCTGTCTTCGCTGCTTGTGATGCAGCACATGGAAGGTGGGCTAAGCTCCTTGGAGTTCGTGCAGTTCTTCATCCTAAGTTGAGGTTGCAGGAGTTTCTAAGCATATATAATATAACTCAGGAATTCATAACTGCAACAGAGAAGGTACCTTTTTTTAATTCTTTTTTAATGATTTGTTGTCTCTTCATTATTCCTCTAAAGTTTGCTCTCTCTATATTGGTGGTCATGATACCATATTATGCTAACTTAAACAGATTGGTGGAAGGTTGGGTTATAGCATTCGTGGAACTCTTCAGTCACAGGCCAAAGCCTTTGTTGATTTCCAGCATGAATCTCGAGTTAGTTTTTGCTCCTAATAATGTTTCCTTTTTCAAAAGTTCCCTTTTATTATTAGTGGATTAACTGCTTTTGTGCTTTTCTGTAGATGGCCAAAATAAAAGCAGTACTTGACCAAGAAACTTGGTCCGAAGTAGATGTTCCTGATGAATTTCAGGCCATCGTGGCTTCACTGTGCTTTGTGGAGCCAGTGGGTACTGGAGATTTTGATGATGCTTCTAGTAGTATTGCAACAGACAACAGTGAATCTGTCTCCAGGAATGCTGGTTCACCGATGGCAGACAGCCAAGTATCGAGTTCTCTGCTGCCTATTGACCTTGCTAACTCTACAGGAGCATCTCCAGATAGTACTACACAAGCTAATGTTTCATCCTTGAGTGGGCCAGCTGATAATAATAGAGCTGATGTTCTTACTTCTTCAGCTCCAAGTAACAATGGTAATAAAAAGGATCGACCTCTTTCCTTCAGAGGTGTTGCATATCACATGACAAACTGGTTAGTTTTTTTAATTACTTTTTTTTACCCCACATAATTTATGTTTTCCTCGAGTACTTCAGCATCATCACTATTATCATATGTCCTGCTTCTCGCTGCCTATTTGCTTCTGAAACTTTTCTCGTCACAGCTGATTTTTCTGTCCAAATTAATAGTCGATGTCTGTGAGACTTTCCTTCAGACTGGATTTTCCTCTTTGTAGTTCTATTCAGTCTGGTTCTAATATCTTGATGATATATTTATCTTTAACTTGTGGACTGATTTCAAGTTGCCAGTCTAATTTTTTTGTACTGCGAGTCATCATCACTATGCATCTAATAAAATCATCTACTAAATCAAACTCAGCTGGATTTTATTTTTTATTTTTTGTTGCTTTTATTCAGCGGCTTAATCTTGCTGAAGATGTTGTCAGAGTACATTGATATGAACGATTCTCTGTCAGCACTGTCTTCTGAGGTTGTTCATCGTGTTGTTGAACTCTTGAAATTTTTCAATACAAGATCTTGCCAGCTTGTCCTTGGTGCTGGAGCCATGCAGGTATTTGTGTAAACAGTAATTCAAATTCACATTTGTACTTAACTATTAAAATACTGAAAATGCATGCTAGCCAATTTTCAAATTATATCATCTGATCTGATGAGCAGTTCTAGTACAACCTACGGTCAATTGATATTATGATATTTCTGTATGTGTACTTTAATTTTTTCTTCAAATTCTTTGTTTTTGCACTGATATCTGGAATAAAATGAATTGCTGAATCTTAGAAATTTACCTATACTAATTATTATTCTTTTAATATTCTATTATTAATATTATTATTATTATTATATATTTGAACTTAGTTTTACAATTACTCCTTATAAATTTACTTTTAAATCATAAATGATTTTCGATTATCTCAGTCTAGAAATTTGGGATAGTGCCCTTTGCTGACATAAATATGTCAGATAATTTTACCGTTTGCCCTAGAAATGAAGTCTCTCTGATCTGTGTTGCTCAGTCGGATTTAGGATTTTTAGTTACTTTTTTATAATCAAGTCCTAGTTGACGAATTATCATTTGCAAAGGAGTTGAGGCGTGCATGAGCAAACAATTATTTTAATGATCAAATTTCCTAAAAACTGCTGGATTAAATATCTTACAATTCTAGAATTATTGGATTTGTCTATTAAGAACAGTCTAATTGTTATAATGAACTATGTCAGTCAAGAAGGTCTGAACTGTAATCTTGTAACTCTACTACTTAGTTAATTATTAGCTGTTACCCTCTGCCTTGTCATAATGCAATTTAACCTTGCAAATTTTCTTGTTTTGTACTTCATTATGGATGTCAAAATAATTATCTTGTTTGAACGAATTGGGTCTTCTTTGTACTGCAGGTGTCTGGCTTGAAATCTATTACTTCCAAACACTTGACTCTGGCAAGTCAGGTTATCAGTTTTATGCATGCCATTATCCCTGGTAGGTGCTGATGAATTGACTGCTGCTACTTCTATAATAGTATCTTGTAGTGTGTCAGACTATCTTATGCTACATTATTTGTGGTATGTGATAATAATTAATAATGCTGCTATCTGTACAAATTTGTTTCTAAAATTCTAATTATTCATGGAGATGGTTGTTTGCATGTACATTTATTTAGGTATACTTGTGTGTATTTTCATATGGATACATGTAAAGGACATTTACTCTTACTAAGCTTATTTTCATATGGATACATGTAAAGGACATTCACTCTTATTAAACTTACATGAATGGCTCCAGATATTTTTTCCTACATTGCTCACTACCCAGTAGACTTGAAAATTTGTACCCCATCAAACCAAAGAGCCACTGGCCCATTGGTGCTAGTGCCGAGGGTTTTCGTTATTTGGTATTTTAGGCAAGTCCTGATACCAAGGGTTTAAGGCACCATCTCCTAGAAGTGCTCAACTGAAAGAATCCATAAAACTAGTAGGAGGTCAAATAGTGAGCAGGTATAACTACATTTTGTTTTAGTAAAGTATAAATCCTGTAACCTGGGCCAAAAGCTCAAACATGACTAAGACAGGCTACCTAATGGTTTACCTGACTAATCTCCACCCCTTTTTTGCTTCATGAAAAATCATCTATAAGGAAAAGGGCTACTAAAATTTAAGGATATAGTAATTATTAACAAAAATGAACTTTAAATAAAATTGTAATATGAAGAACATAGGAGAGAGTTTTGATCCAGAGCATTGACTAGAATCTTTTCCCAGGCACTGAAGAGCAAAAAGCATTTGCCAGTTCTACTTCACTCCTACTAGAACATGCGAATAAGAGTGGGTAGAGTCAGAGAACGTGTTGATATGCTTGGCAAATTTAAGTCTTTAGTAACTGCTTTAAAACTTATTTCTAGTTTTATGGAACAAATTTTTTCAGGATTTGTGAATCCTTCCTAAAATTCGAATCATATCCTATATATGGAATATTCTTGATGTCTAAAATAGATATTTATTAGAACATTACTTCTCTAATCTGGTCTTATGTAAAGTATGGATTGGGATTTTTTCCAACTCTCTCGTGGTCATATGAATTTTTTTATTTGACCGTACCATCAGATTCTCTGCTCTGTGACATAAACTTATAAAACTTATTGTCTATGCGATTAACTAACTTTAGGACAACCCAGTAGTGACTAAACTTTGCTATGTTAGTTAATTCCGGTGGTTTACCCTCTCTCTTTCTTTCTATATTAACTTTCAACATATGATAGTATAAGAAAGATCAGTTGATTTCTGATTCGAAGAAAGGAGTCTTACGGCAATTCTGTCTATCTATCAAAATATCTGCCATATGTGCATGATTTACAGTCTTTCTAATACCATATTGTTATATTTTGGTCTTTTATTTTACCTTAAATTCAAGTATTGACCATCAATGATGTATATATAGAATCTCCTGAAATCTAAAGTGTAGTGCGTTGGCCAACTCTCATTCACTGTGAACCATTGGGTAATACATCATTTTAAAATTCCCTGACATATTTTTGTGTGTGGATCCAAGAAATCAGGAGGGTTCTGTTCTCGAAAGTACCTGAGACACGAAAGTTATTGCTGTTGTCAGAGATTGATCGCGTAGCGCAGGTATTTAAAAAAAAAAGCAGTTTCACCTCTTTAGAAAGAAGAATAAATTTATGAAATTGCCCTGTACTTGCGTGAAAGCACTGGTCTTATGATGTTCCCCCTTTGCCTTCTAATTGTACCAAGAGTCAATTATTCATGGATGAATTCTGGTGAAGCAAAGGGACTTTTCGATTTGATATTTGCATTGATGATATAAAATACCATTTCTTGTGTTTCCCATTTTGTATTCTGAATTTTCGCATGGAAAATTGATTAAGAATTTTTGTTTTTTTACTGCCGCATTGTGTGAATTCAACATGCTACAGCTTATCCGAGACGTGTGTTGGTTTTATCATTTTTAAATTAATGATACCAGTTTTTAGTATTAATTTTCGGGTAGAGAGTAAATCTTTCAGTTTGACTTGAGCTTTATTGTGAACAGGATATCCCTTGGCACATGTTATCTAACGCAGATGTTTTTTCTCTTAATTTTAGGATTATAAAGTTCATCGAGATGAGATACATACAAAGCTTGTTCAAATTATGAGAGAAAGGGTGTTGTTTCATCTTCGTGGGTTGCCACACATTGTTGAGAGTTGGAACAGACCTGAAGATGCTGATTCACAACCTAGTGTTTTTGCTCGGTCAGTTACAAAGGTAATTTCCCAATGTAATTACTATATTTACTGTACGTCTATTTGTTTTCCATGTAATGTGTAGACGATTTTTGACAAATGCTTTCGTGGACTGGTAGATACCTGTGCATGCTAATATAAGCATGCTTTGGAGGATTTCTCATCCTCTTATCATTTTGTACTTCTATTCAAATAAAATCTTCCTTTTCTACCAAAATATAAATTTAAGCATGCCTTTTATATTTTATAATAGAAAGCACTGAGATAAAATTATGACATTGTATATATTTTGATATGTGGACCTATTTTCAACTATATTAGTTCTTGATCTTTGAACCTGTTATTGCCAGCATTTCAATTAATAACTTGTGATGAAGGCAATAAAAACATGTGGAGTATAATACTTGACAGCCTGAATCCTTGAAGCTATGCAGAAGCTGAAAAATTGGTTGTGCTCACCTGAAATAAGAATATGAAAGAATGTTGTGGTGGTATTATTATATGTTGAGTATTTCGTAAAACTTAAAAGCTGATCGTGAATATCTTGGGTATCAAACCAAAACAGTTTTATTCTAAAAGCTTTTTGACCTTGCTTTCTCTTGAAGTATGCTAACTACTCGAACCTTTATTCCTATAAGAACAAAATTTACTCTCATTATTACGCTATAGTATCAAATGACTTAATTTTCTAGCACCTCCATAGTCTCCTACTCACTTATGAGGGGGTAGAGTTGATGGAGAGCGAGGACCTCACATGTGGATTTGTTTTCTGTTTATCTGTTGTAATCTTGAGAGGAAGGTTCCTTGAGTTTTAGACTACTCACTTATGAGGGGGTTGGGGTTGATGGAGAGGAGACTTCCCACGTGGATTTGTTTTATGTTTATCTTTTCGTCTTTTGTAATCTTGAGAGATAGGCTTCCTTGAGTTTTAGCTTTTTGGATGTGTTGCATTGTGTCTTGAATAATACTTAATTTAGTGGTAATTTCTTCCTCATGCATTTGTTGTACTTAAATTTGCATGGGGCAGTTGGATCTTATTATTCTGTTCGGTTTTAGGAAGCTGGCATTCTTCTACGTGTCATATCTCGGACTTTGCACGAGGTTGATGTTCAAGCAATATTCGGGTAAGGCTTAACATGCACATCAGTATGTGTCTAATACATTGGAAGATATTCTAAACATTTTTTTGTATTATTTTTTTTTAACAAATTATTTTTTGGACACTGCCCCAAGTTGAAATTACTGAATAGAGAAGAAAATCCTTGTGTCCACCTAATTAATGAAATTAAAAGACATTAATGAAGGTATAGAATATATGGGTGTCTTCAGTTTCTGGTGATCATTTTGGTGGCCTCTTTTCAGGATATTTGCTAAAAAACATTTGTTTTGAGCTATCAAGCAGATAAACATGTATTATGTAAAACTATGTGTCCTCTTTCTCAAACTATGCGCCAAGTAAAGAGCATCACTTAAATTGCGATTCAGGTGCAGCATATAAGTTGGAGCTCATGAATGTTGCTTTATACTTGTGAGGAACTACATAGGGCTGAGTGGAGGGGGATGTGCTCTCTAATTTAGTATGAAGGTCTAATTGAAACTGCTTTAAAATTACCTACCAAAGAAAAAAGGAAAATTATTTTAAAATAAGGGGCCAAATTTAATAATTGTAAGATTTGGGTTCAAAATGAAATATGTTAGTATTATTACAATATATTAAAAAAAAAGAAACATGAACAATGAAAGAGGGGCATTACCCAGAAAGAAACTATAGTATAGGCATCAGAAGACATGCCTAATGATCTGGCTATTATAGAACAAAAGCACAAGCTAAAAGAAACACAAGCTAGGAGCGGAACACCTAATGGTTAAAGAAGGCAGTTAGCAATGGAACTGTTATTAAAGATGAACACCACTTATTTACTGAATATATTGCACTCCTTTGTTGTTTTCTTTTAATGAATTAACCTTTTGTTGGGCTTATCAGTATTTTAGCATGTGATCTCATTAATTTTTCAGCCCCTACTTACTAGTCATCATGAATTCACAGTAATCTAGTGTACCGCCATTCACATAAATATTGAAGATGATGTAATGTAACAATTTTAGATCAAAAAATAACAGGACACAACAATTCTTTGAGGTAAATACGAAAAAGAAGCAAACCAATGTTACATTAACTCAGGTGAATACGTGTTGAAGTGTCAAACTCTTCTTAACTCCAAATCTCTAGTGACACGGGGACATGACATGTTTCCATATTAGTTATTATGTTGGGTAAATGGTGTTTTATGTAATAGAGATGTTCAAAATGGGCATTTTATTTGTTATAAAGAAATTATGTCAAAAGGAAGTGTGAGAAAGTTTTGTGTACAATTTCATAATAAATTTGTGTTGTTGAATACGCTTGCTAACGGCGTATCCAATCTGAATAGTTGGACATGAACACTCATACTCATTTATCCTCGTATCATGTGTCTGACACAGGTTCTTGATGCATTACGAGGACATGTACCATAGAAGTATAGCACAACATAACAAATTGACTTTATAACTTTTTTTTGGTCGATTAATTCTTTTCCTGGGTAATTGTGGGGTGAGGGCGTAGCTGGAGCTCGCCTTCAGGTAGTTGGTGAAAAAAACAGGTTAGTCATAGAAATCGAGATGAAGGAACTGGCTGACTGCTGGTGTAAGTTATTATGTAAAAACCCTCATAAGTAAAGAATTATTGTTACCACTACGTATCCCAATTAACTTCTTACTATTATTTTTCACTGTGTAAACATGCAAGAATGAAGAAAGGCAAATAAATGTGTTTAGTGAAGTAAAATAAAGTTGCATTAAAAGGTTCTTATGTTCAAATGCACTGGTGGAAGACTGCAAAATTTGATCTTTTTTAAGTCATACCAAAGATTCCATTATTGACTGTTTAGTAGTATCAATTGTTCAAATTCACAAAGGATTCTACCTTCTATTTTCCTTTCAATTTTAAATATCCCATCTATTCGCGAGTTTTATTTATTTATTTGGAATAGAAAGCTCTAAAGTTTATGAGCTTCATTGCCAATGATGTTAATAGGTGGTTTGCAGACTTTGTTGGGTTAGATAGATTACTCACCTTCAAATTTCAGTTATATTGCTACATAATGACTTATGGTGTTTCTACTTGCAGGCAAGTGGTCGTAATCTTCCACTCACTAATTTCTGAAGCATATTCACGCTTAGAGATTAGCACTCCGCAAGCCAAAAACAGGTACTTATAACTTGGTATATGTCTTCATATTTATGCCTTGTTTTTTGAAGGTGTTAATATTTGTCCATGGTGTGACTAATTGTGTTTTCCTCTTCTGTGTTGGGATGCTCTATGTGCTAGGCTGTATTGCGACATTCAACACATCCTTGGATGCATTAGATCACTGCCATCTGATAATCCAAGCAACTCTGGCACCCCAAATTGGGGGCAGCTTGATGAATTCTTTGTACAAAGATTTGGTGCTGAAACTTGACAATAGAAGTTTATGTATAATATCAAATTGGTTATATTTCTAACCAACCAGATTTTCATAGAACCATTATGGGATTCAGGAAAGCTATCTTGAACATATGCTGGCAACGTGCAATTTAATCAAGGTATGAGTTTATATTACCTGTTTTGCTCGTCATGTGTGTTTGTTAAAACTTCTGCCTGTGTTTGTTTTCATCTTAATGATATTTTCAATGATGAAAAATGAAGAATCATCCTTTTAAAATATCAGTAACGAAATAAAATGGAAAATTTTCACAATCTTGTATGGTTTAACATTTTCCATTCCAACATTTAAATATTGAACACTCAATTCAACCATTTCCAAATTGTTTGGATTGGCTATCAATAACCATGATCATTTACATCTTTCATTCCAACACGGAAACATTACACACTCAATACAACCATGCCCAAATTTTTTATAGTGATTATCAAAAACCATGATCATTGATAAGTTTGACTTATTAGGTGCACAGCACCAAAATTCAGCTCGACTTACTAGGCTTACTGCACCAAAACTTATTAGTTGAGTGGACTGGCTTTTACAATTATAGCACTATTTGGCTGATCAACTACACCTTTCGTCTCTACTACAGACCTTTTAATGATACTTAAGGCAGGCCTCTCTACTGACCATTTACAGTGACTCCATCAAAATGAGTTTATGTTGATGTATGGCACTGCATGCTGTACTTAAATTTTGTGTTCCCTTTGTTTATATTTGGTCAGGGTAGACTTTGAATGATGCTTCATTATTTGTCAATGTACATGTGGCCTGCCATTAATTATATATGGTATACCTTCTTCCTATTCTTATCATTCTGATTACAATCTGAGTTTCTGTTTGTTCTTCATGGTTATTGCTCTTTGATTGATACTTCACTTAGATTAAATTAGGGACCTTATTTGAGGCCCGTTTTGCCTTTCTATAGTGTACTACATTCACTAGTAAAGATGGCCTATAAAAGAAATACTTCAATGATTTGTTAGTTGCAATGATTCAACAAATAGTTAGTTGCATAATCCTTGTTCCATTCGTCAAATAGCTTGGAAATAGCTATTTTTGTGCTGTTGCACTTTCCTTTTTTTTCGTCTGTCCTTGGATCTATTTATTTTCAATGTCCATTTGCTCATTGAAGAATCAATGGAATTATGTTCCAGAAAAGTTTAGTAATATATTGCAACTGATTTTCAACTTAAACCTTACCTCATCACTTAATACCAAGATCACAAAAGGGCTAGTTGCTGGCTGGGTAGTGGCCTGGCTTGAAGTGTCTGCAGCAGATAACTTATTCGGGAGAGCCACCAAGCAATTAAAACTTTGATAAATAACTATATTTATATGCATGGACATTAAACTGGGAAAAAACTCGAGAAGAAATGTGTAAAAGTTGGGCTATATCTTTGAGAAAAACATGACATCGTCAAAGTTATGGCAGCTTTGGAGAGATTGCAAATTATTGGCAAAATTATTTGTCATACTAACTTGTATTTCAACAAATTTATCAATTTATGTTCAGCACTCACTAGTCTTGGACTAACTAACAGATTAGTAACATTCTAAAGGATGAAGTCTGTGCTTGTCATGGTATATAAATATTTGTTGCACTAACCTTTTTCCTTGCACACATACTTAAATTTTTTTGATTACCATGTGGTGTAATTAGCTTTTGATTTACCTGTACTGCACAAAAAGTTCCACTGTAAGGTTCTTACCAGTTACAATCTGCACTGTTACAGGTGTTCGGTTTGATCAAATTAAATACTATAATATCATGTCCTTGGCCGCCGTTCTTGTAGCAGAGTTATACCAGACACAATTTGTAGTGAGTTGGACCCTGAATTTTTTGTTCCCTTGATTGTAATTTTGTGGTGTACCTGGGACCGACTGATAATTTTGTTTTAGCAAGAACAAGTATGGTAATTTTCCAAGTTTGCCTTCTGTTCTTTTTTTTTTCTTTTCAGGAGGCTAAAATCATTTTCGTGTAGAGTAATTGTATCAATCATTCTTATTGCAAATATGCTTTACGATATAGCTAGTACTACTTTTACCCTTGGTTCTTGGCGTACGATGCCAAATCTTTGATGAGTTTTTAGTTCATACGAATCGTTATCAACGATGTCTGGAGTATACATACTTGCAACTTGCTGGCTTAGTTGATGATTCAATGCCTCAAATTGAATGACTTTGAAGTTCTGATCCAAGAAGGTTTTTATTATGTGCTGATTTTTACAAAGCAAAGGATCATTGTTTGAACAATGATAGTAGAATCGTAATTTTCTCTCTGATAAGGGTGAATTCATCAAAAGATACAACGGTTCTGATTTAAATAGGGAATTGATATTTCTACGAGGGAAATTGATATTAGAAACCATGTTTGCTACCTCCACATGAACAACAACCGATTGAGAAGTTTTAACAATACGTAGCCAGATACTGAAATTAATGGCAGATATATAATTAAAACAAAACGAAACAAAATCAAAATGTCAGAAAAAAGTTTCAACAGGCTTCATTCAATGAAACTGCTTCTCGCTTTCATTGGTTTCTGGTTGAAGAAGTCGAGCTCGGCCATGTCTATAGGCCTCGACGGCGTTAATTCCCTTGGCCATGTCTACTGTCCCCGATGAAAACCAGGCTCTCTGTATAATAATACCTAAAACATTGGCATTAGAGATGCTCTTCTCCAAGAAACTTAATCGCATTATTCGTTTTGGGATCGTACATACATACATATAAGAACAACTTTTTAGGTCCAGCCGGCAATGTATATCATTTTACTCCACCCCTCTCATCCAAAGTATAAACATCAACGGGTTTGTTCAATAATGATTCTCCGGGTAACAACATCATCATAGCAAGAGAATTAATCCTTCAAGATTCCATTTACCAGTACAGCCGCATTCTTTATCATAAAAACCTAGCTAGCTCAGGCGACAACCTAAACACCTCATTCCGAACATCAAATGAGACCACAACTAGGCCATCCATCCTCGTATGGTTTTTTTTTTTAGATTCTTTATTAATCACAAACATAACTAAAAGGGATTACAAAACTAGACTAGACTGACCATTTACCATTCTTGCCAATGCATACAACTTTGAAATCGTTTGCCACGGGATCAAAATATAGAGAATCTTATAGGGAGGGATGGAGGCGGAATAAACAATGTCTTGTTGGAAATATATGGAAGATGATAAATTATAGAGAAGTGAAGAAGAGTGTTTAGACTTTAAAATACTTGATTCAACTCACTTTCTTAAAATGAATTACATACAAAGACTATTTATAGGGCTCCTAGAACACTTCTAGAATCACTTTAATAATTACTATAAGATCAAATACATGTACATGAATCTAACCATACGTGTTCCAAGACTTTTCTAGATACATTTATGTACATACATGTATCGTGAACTTACTCATTCATGTACTAATATAAATTAATAATATTAAATTAAGTTTATATATTCAACACTCCCTCTTAAACTTGATTTACTCCATATTTGAAAAACTTAAAAATTTAAGGGTCTTCTTGAAAATATTCACAATGTCATAAAACCTTTTGATTTTCCAATTTCTTTAAACACAAGATTCTCTTTTGTCATTTCCATTAATTTAAATGACACAAATAATTTTCTTGGCATACTCGAGTCTTTAATACGTTGATATATTTTCATTATTTTTGCAATTTTCTTGGACGTAAGAATTTTCTCTCTTTTCTTCACTTTTGTGCCTCGACATTTATTCTTCACACATGCTTGGAATTTCCATTTGATCTTCTTTATCTTGTAATCTAACTTATCATGTTTTGCATGTTTCATGAACTTCTTGTGTTGCTTCTCCATTTTACTATTTGCAAACTTCTTTTGATCATAATAATTCTCCATGTTAACCCATTTAATTTCTTCCACGAAATTTCTCACTCTAAATCCCAAATCGTTATTTTTGATATACAAAATAATTTTCTCATGCTCCTCCAAATTTTCGAACATATGGTCTTAATTAACAATCTTTTCTTCTATTTTTCATAATTTCAACAAATTCTTTACCATTGACAGTTTTGTCAATTACTTCAATTTCTTTGATCACCTCCTCATTTTCTTTTTCTGCTTCTTTTACCTCTTCAAATGCTTTTTCACTTAACGTTTCTTCAATTTCTTCTTTTTTATCTTCAACTTTCGTAATTTCAACACAAATCTTTTCGTCTTCTTCTTTCAAGATATCTTCAAAAAATTCTTTTTCACATTCTTTTTCCTCAACTAATTCATTAATTTCTTCGAGAGATATATCATCTTCTTCCACATATCGTACCCAAGACTCTTTAGGTAACAGTGGACCTTTATAGTTATTACAAATAGATTGAAGCTCATTCCAAAATTGAGCTAGAGAATCAAAACTTGCAACACGTTTCCAAACTTCTTCATGCATTAGTTCTTTCAAATTCTCTCTTGCTCTTTTTTCTTTCATTTCGTGAACTTTTTTTGAAATACACTTTTCTATATTTGCAATGACATCTCACCATAAATTGCAAGCTCTAAGATATGCTCAAATCCTTATACTCCAAACATTGTAATTTGTGAACACTAATTTGTTATCGAACATAGGAAACATCATTTTTCTATAATTTACCTCTCTCGAACACTATCAATATAATGACATTAGTGACGTGCTTCAACTTACAAACTTCTTTTTCAAATTTCTTCCCAACTAGGACCTTCGCTAGATTTCATTCCAGAGCTCTAACGCGCACCTTTGCACTCACTCAACGAAACTATTTGATAGCACCAAGTCACCTCAATTTGGTGGTCTATTCTCCTTTGTCGTCACCTTGGACAACTTGTCTAAAGATTGAAAGTACCTTGTAATTAACCTGGCTGTAATACCACTTTGTAGGAAATATATGGAAGAAGATAAATTATAAAGAAGTGATGAAGAGTGTTTAAATTTTAAAATACTTGATTCAACTCTATCACTTGCTTAAGATGGCTCACATACAAAGACTATTGATAGGGCTCCTAGGACACTTCACTTCTAGAGCCACTTTAATAATTACTACATGACCAAATACATGAACATAAACTTAACCACACATGTTCTAAGACTTTTCTAAATACATTCATGTACATACATGTATCATGAATTTACTCATTCACGTACTAACATAAATTAATAATATTAAATCAAGTTTGTCTTACTATACAAGACATAATTTCTTTACTTCAAATAGATTAGAAATATATGAAATTTATATAATAATATAAGTACATTGCGAAAGGATCAAGAACATACCCCATTATCAAGTATATCAAGCATACCCCCTTTAGCGATGGACCGGACGATGGTTTGGTCCGTCGTCATAGGTTCGTCCGTCGCTATAGCTTTTAGCGACGGAAAACATATAGTGACGGACGAACCTATAGCGACGGACCAAACCGTCGCCCGGTCCGTCGCTAAAGAGGGTATGTTTGGTATGCTTAATAAGGGGTTATGCTCTTGATCCTTTCTATAAGTAAATTAACTTCAATATATAACTAAATTATATTAACCGTTCCATACAAATTTTAATTTATTTTGACAAGAATATTTCATCAACGTGTCAATTATTATTTACTTGAATTTTTGTGAAATTTATGAAAACTTTTGAAAATTAAAATGTTTAAAGTACTTGTGCAGGATTCTTACTGTATATATTCGTATATCTTAGAAAAATAAAATTTAAGGAATACTTTAACCAAGTTAGTTAAGATTATTTAATAATGATTTATGGAAACTTAGGACTTAATCATTGGAGATATAAATAGAAGAGTCAGAACAAAATCTGTCATATAGAATGAATATTTGTATTTGAGTTTCTTTTTTCAAATGAAACCTAAGCATATTAAGAATGCTCTATAAGATTCCAATTAGATTGAAGCAATACAAGAAGAGATCAATAAATTTGAGAGAAGTAAACTTCAGATATTGGTTCTAAGACTCAAGGATCATCCTGTGTCATCAGCACAAGAAACAAGTTTAGATTGTTTATCAAGGGTTATTCACAAGAATAAAGAATTGACTATGATGAGACTTTTACACTAGTTGTCAAACTTGAAGCTATCAAGATGTTTTTAGTTTATGTTGCCTATATGAGGTACAAAGTCTTTCAAATAGATGTCAAGAATGTTTTTCTGAATAGAGAATTGCAAGAAGATGTTTATGTTGAGCAACAGCTAGGTTTTGTTGATCCAATTCATCATAATCATGTTTTTAGGTTAGACAAGTCATTGTATGAATTAAAATAAGCACCAAAAGTATGATATGACATATTAACTGCATTTTTAATTGAACAAAGATTCACTAGATGTAGAGTAGATACGACACTGTTCTTTAGGAAACAGAAAGATAAAATATTATTAGTACATATTTATGAAGATAATATTATTTTTTTGTTTTACTTATTAAAAGTTGTGGGAGATTTGCTCAACTTATGTAGAGTAAGTTTGAAATGAATATGATGGGAAAGTTGAAGACTAATGAAGGAATTTTCATCAATCATGCTAATTACATCAAAGATTTACTCAAGAAGTATGACATGAAATCAGCTACTATTCCAATGAAGACTCCAATGTCTACTGCAACTAAGTTAGACAAAGATGAGTAAGATAAAAATGTTAATATAACTTAATACATATATGATTGGCTATCTTCTTTATCTTAATACTGATATAACATTTTCTATTATTATTTGTGCTAGATTTCAAGTTAATTCTAAGGAGTCACATTTAATGTCTGTTAAAAGGATGTTTAGGTATCTCAAGGACACTCCAAATTTGGGACTGTGATATCCCAATGAGTTACCCTTTGAACTGATGGGCTATTCATATGCTAATTTTTCAGGTTACAAAATAGACAGCAAAAACACTAATGGGATTCGTGAACTGCTAGAAAATAGATTGGTTTCATGGTTCAGCAAGAAGCAAAATTCAATATCTACTTCATCTGCAAAAATTAAATACATTATTATTGGAAGCTATTATGCACAAATCTTATGGATGAAAAACTAACTACCTGACTATGGGTTTACTTTCAGATCTATCCCTATATTTTGTAATAATATTAGTGCTATAATTATCCATCACTCATAATCTTGTGTTGCACTCTAGAATTAAATATATAGCTATTAGACATCACTTCATTAGAGATAATGTACAAAATGGTAACATTTTATTTCATTCTATTCCCACTAATAATCATCTTGCATATGTATTCACTAAACTACTTGATAAATTTAGATTTAATAAGTTAATATTTGAATTATGTATATTAAATTTAAGTGCATAAATTTCACTCAACTTTTTATTTTATTTTATCTCAAATGATATGGAATTGAATATTTTAGTGATAATTTATTGTATAGTCAATCACATGAGATCATACTAATATTATAATGACACGACATTTGAAACATTTTTCAAGATAAAAATTTAAAACCCCCAACATCACCCCTTGTAAATCCCTTCTTGATATGTAAGTTGAATCACCAAATGCATGTTTAAACAAAGAAAAGTGACCACATAAACCAATTATATATTTCAGTAAAGTATCAAAATAATATGCCTGATATTTGTTAACCAAGCGTCTAGAAACAAAGTTCTAACTAAGTTCTCTATACTATATAACTCGGTTATATAATACGTTTAGGCTAAAAATAAGAAAGAAAAACCTTGTTCAAGCTTAGTTCTACTAGTTGGAACTTCTTCATAATTTTTTTAGCTTTGCCTTTGTCCAGGGGCTTCATTCCCTCGAGAAAAACCAAGCTCTCTATATAACTAAATCCATTTACGAGACGCCTTTCGCCATTGCAAATACTCTTGATTGCATTAGTTTTGGGATCATACAACAACTTCTTCCGGCATTCATTAAACATAATCTCACCATTCTTAAAACAGTGCCACAACCAGTGTACCTCACCCATAATTGGCCCGACAGTGTATGTCTTGCACCAAACACCGCCACAAGATGATGGTGCCTCATCCAAAGTATAAACATCAACCAGTCCATTCGATCTTGTACCAGACGTATGCACCATCATAGCAAGAGAATCCTTCAAATTCACAAGAAGCCAACTAACTTCGCCATTGTACGTTAAAATTAGATCAGGCAACCACCTAAACACCTCATGATGAACGTCAAACGAGACCACAGACCAGAGAAATTTCGCCTTTGCCTTGTCATGATTTATATAAAGCCAATAGGGGCATCCATTCACAATTATGCTGCAAGTGCTGTAAAAACAAGGGAATACAAAATCCGAGTGAACTAATTCATTCCAAGAATCTGCATTACTCGAGTAAAAATAACCCTGTAATGATGATGAAAGTTTATAACGTGTGCTAATGCATATAACTTTATACTCATCCGCCAAAGGATCAAAACCGAATCCAAAGGAGTAATTATTCTTCTTATCGCGATCGGAATAATTCTTTTCAAGAGGCGGAATTTCCTTGCATTGTTTTGTAGCAGGGTTCCATAATGAAAAATGTATTACTTTCGAAACTCCATGTCGAATGGCCAGACAGACTAATCCATTGATGGAGCCAACTAATTCTACGTATGTTGGCGGTGTAGAATAAGGGTTGTCTAGAGTACTGAAGATAGTTGCTGATAAGTTGAAGCGAGAGGTAGTGTTAGTATCTTCGTAATTTTCACGGCGACGGAATATGAAAGAATCGTAGTTGGGGTTTATAGAGGTGCGAGTGAGGTGGGATTTGCTGAAGTTAGGGTTTGAGATTAGGGCTTGCCAGGATTTGCAAACGGACCTGAAGCGTAGTAGGGTTTTTACTGGTAGTCGGGTGAGGATTTCATAGTGGATTATGTCTTCAGAAAGATTAATATTGCAGTTGGCATGTTTTTTTCTGGCCAAAAAGCTTGCCATGGAGAGAAGTGGAATTGTCGTAGTTGTTTTTCTTCCTAATTACGTACCCTATATATAAATTGGAGTTGTTGGAATCATAATTTGAATTGGAGTTGTTGGAATCATAAAATATTATCACGCGCGCTAACATCATATATATATATATATATATATATATATATATATATATATATATATATGTTGCAAAAGAAAATTAGACTTTTTAAAGTTCAAGTGTCTAAAATATTTTTAAATTCAAAATTGATATAAATTTCTTTAATTTAGTTAATAAAATGATGAAATTTACAAACTATTTAAAAGACCTTGCTAATTGAAAAACTTATTTTTCATAATTTTTGATAAATCGTATTATTTTTGAGTTTGAAAATATTTAAAATTGACTTTCGAAAATAATAATGATCTTATAACTTGAATTAATAGAGATAATATTAATTACTTATGTAAAATATTGCCCTTGTCAAATTTAATAATTAATTTACATTCTACAATTATATATTTAAAAAAATAGTACAATTCTTTGTCATCCAACAAAACAATAGAACGTGAAGTTGGAGTACCAATTTCATGAAAATTGTTGTTGTGGGCATTAATTTCAGTCATCCAAATAACGTGACTTGTTTAAATTTAGGACACATTTAGTTGGGTGATGTGGATCACATCACTTGTATAAATGGGCACAATTTTGGTTGGGTGCTGTGGATCACATGAATGATACCAATTTTGATATTGCATTGAATCATTCAACTCAAAATTAATTCATAACGAGCCGAGTATTTTTTTAAATTATATATCGAGTCTTTTGACCTTAATTAATTGTTTAATGTGAAACTTTATATTTGAACAAGTACCATATTTCAATTATGGAGAAATAGAAAGGTCACCATATAACAATCCAAAAGCCTAGCACCAAGTTGATTCCATAAAAAAATATAATAGTATGAATTTTAGACATACCCTACCCATAATTATCTTCTTATACTGAGATTAAGTTAACTCAATTTCAAAATACAAATCCAATGTTATCAAGTAGATTCCCGTGCTTTAAAGTGAAAATAAATAAAAAATAAATAGAAGTTCAAACTGCAGGGAACAATTTCATCATTAATTTACACTACCCCTCATTAATTACTTGTTAAAAATAACAGTGCCCCTCATGTGATAACTGATAAATGAGAAGTGATATTTTCACATAACTTTTTTTAATATTTTTATATGTAAATTATTTTTATAGACTTGTAACAACGTTCAAAACTGTCGTTATAGCCCTATAACGATATTTTACATATAAAAATATTAAAATATCCTACGAAAATATCAATTTCCTAAATGGGAAGTGATAAAATGTCAGACTACTGATGATGGTGTAGGGATATTTATAGAGTTGGAGTGTCTTAAGGGCTAAGAAATCTATTGGTCATCGAAAATATCGAACCCGACATAGAAAAATAATGATGTTGTTCAATTCATTTTTACATTCACTTTAGTAAGGGGTTCTTGCGTATCATTCAAACTACAGTATTAAGTTATTCAATTCATTTTTTTCATCCCTTTACTAATCGTATCACATGCACATATATAGTACGTGTGTAACAAAATAAATAGAAAGAAATAATAGCTGAAAATTAAAGAAAGAGATTATAAGAGAGTGAGAGAGTAAAAATAGGAATTAAAATTAAAACATAAGGATAAATAATATATAGTGACCATAGAAAGTTCTAATTTTCTTACTTTGATTTGGGACGATTTTGGAAGTGCCAAATAATGGATTTGATGGGATTTGCTCTGCTCAAGGGAAGGGATCAATAGCACTTACTGAACTCTAACTTGTAAGGTTTTCTTCAAAAATTAATATTTTTACTGTATTTTTTAATATTTTTATATAAAAATTGTTGTTATAAACCTATAACGACTATTAAAATCGTCGCTATAGTGCTGTGAAAATATCTATTTTCTTTTCTTTTTACAAAAATTTGTTATTATGGAACTATGTTGTCGCCTTATCCATATCTTTTAGATTTGCCACATTATGTATGACTTTAAATTTTTAATAAAATTTTCTTCTGTCGATCAAAAAAAGTAAAATAATTGTGACACAGCTTCAAGAATGAAACAATTAAAATTCTCCCTTTCCCCTTATAATAAAAGATAATATAGATAGATGTGTTATAATCTTAACACTACTCGTATATACACTCTCAACATATTAAACATTAATTCTTTATTTTTTATTTATAATAAAAACTACAAGCTTATACTCCTTCCGTGTTCAAAAGTATGGCTTCAAGCTATCAAAGGTACACAAATCAAATATAAAACATATATAAAAACTAATTTAGCCTCAATTTTTTTTTAAATTGAGTTTATTAAGTTTAGAAAAGATTTAAAAATTTGATTAATATAATTACATGAGTCCTCTATGGGTAAAAATGACATTTTTTTTCGTTCATCTATTTTAGTTTTCTTAATAAATGTGAAACTAGCATCTGCATCCCGTGTAAAGTATGGGGTCTTATATTAGAATTATGATATTGCTAAATTACTAAATATTTATTTTTAATAATTGAATCATGGATTCACGGTCAGTATATTATATTTATACTTATATTTTAATAATAGTAATAATTTAATATTAGGTAAGATCACTCAGCTCTCATTAAAAAAATAATTTTCATCTAAAATTATATTATCTAAATAATACTAAAATCAACTTAATATACTTGAAATATAATTATATTTATATTTTAATAATAGTAACAAATTCAAGTTAGGTGGTATGTTCTTTGAAGAAATTATTTTCTTTTCAAATTATGTTGTCTAAGTTGTAATAAAATATTACTTAACAATTATAAAAAAGTTAATATTAGATAATATGATCTTGTTAATTATTTATTTTTTCAATCTGTGCAATGCATGAGTAATAATGTGTGCACATTTTGTGCCATAAATTAAATTAATAATATAGTGTTGTGTCTGTTTTATTTTTATTTTAATAAAAGTAAAAAAATTAATATTAAGTAAGATAAAATATTAGGAAAGTTGAATGAATGTAAAAAGTAATAATAGTTGATTTAATTTTAAAAAAAAGTAAAAGGTCGAGCAAAAAGAAAGAAGAACAAAAAAAAAAAGGACCGACAAAAAGAGGACATCTCAAATTATAACAAACTAACAGTATACTCATGCAAGCACGGTAAATAAGTATTTAATTATTTTTTATTTAATAGAATTTCGTATTCAGCGGCCGAGTTCAATTGCTCCTTTTTTCTTTTATGGACTCAACAAAATTTTAATTTTTTGAAATAAAGAAAATAAATTGATATTTTCAAAAGAAAAAATAATATTTTTTTGATTATTAAACCCGGCCCGAACCGACTGTTTGACTGGTAAAAATTGGAACCAGTCGACATGCCGATCTGATTTAATCCAAAAAATCAAATTTTATCGACCCATTCAAAATCCGATTGATCATCAGTCGAACTGGTTGTTCAACCGATAAAATTGATTAGTTGACTCGGTTTTAAAGTATTTTTAATATTTTTTCTGTACAAAAATATTTTTATTTTTAAAATTAAATATTTTTACTAATATTATAATATTATTTCACTATATTTAGCTTATAAAAAATTAGATGTTTTAAAATTTTAGTAATTATTAATAATATATTTTTTTATATATTTATAACGTAACTAATTCAATAACAGTTCGACCACTGGTTGAACTAGTGATTCATCCACTTGATATCCTTTCTGGTTCGATAACCGCTATGGGTCTAAAAATATTAAATATTTCTATAAGACTGCTCACTTATTCTGCGTCCTGTAATGATTTGTCATAATCAATGTAAACTGTTATTGTACCAAAGACAAGAAGCAAAAGTAATATAGAAAAGTAACTAGTATGTATACATTTGAACTAGGGAGTGGAAAGGAGATGGTAGGCAGGTTGAACCTTACTAAGAAGCTGCTGTATAATTATAAAGGATTTAGCAAATAACTGAGTCGTAAGTTCACGAGCCGGGTGACAAGTATTAGCTTATTAAACAAATCAAAAAACTTGATTAATTAGCCTGTTTTGCCAAATTATATGATATACCTCGATCATTTTTCAATCATATTAGCTTTGCAATGACCCTACCCAATAATAAAGCAGTTTCAGACATTCAGTTATTGTTTATCAATCACAACCCATTTTTAATTAGCTAATCTCAGTCCAGACAATAGATTTAAACACTCAAGTTCTTGAACCTTCAAGCTGAAATATTTCAAAACAATTTTGGCTTCTACAATAGCTCTATCTCTTTCTCGTTTATCTCAAATTCACCATTTATCTTGTAAACCTTCCACCAATGTATATATATAAAGAAAGAAGAATAATTTGATTACACCGGTCATCTTCTTACTTAATTTCTTTTTATTTAGTTTAAATTTTTAATTTAAACATCACGCGCTGTCATATGGGGAGATGGTGATCTATCTGGAAAGATGATCAACAGAACTCTCCGGCACCGAAGGAGTCGGATCAGAGAGAGTCGGACCTCCAGTCAGACGACGCAGGCCCCACAGGCCCCACAGTCATCATCAGATGCGCATGCATCCGACAAGAGTCAATCAATCAGCATAAAGCAAAAGCAGATGCTGTCCCCCAGTCAATCATCATAAAGTAAAGTTAAAGGAATCTACTTTTAACTTTTACTTTCACTTTAGTAAATGTAAAATGTTTCTTACGTTTACTTTAGTAAATTACTTTTACTTTGTACTTTTACTTTAGTAAATGTAATAGTGAATCCTGCGAGATTCAATAGTAATTTACTTTTCAGTTTTCTATTTAAACGAACTCAAGTGTTAGAGTTCGATAGGTTTTGTTCTAGCCTTTGTAAGATGCAGAACAGCCTCACTAGGAGGTTCGCTCTGCCTTCTCTCTACCTTCTCTCTCTAGTAAACGAAGAAGAAGCTTGTTGCTTCCTTCTTCTAGTTAGATGAAGAAGAAGTCTTCCATACTTCTGTCTTCCATTTATCTTGTAAACCTTCCACCAATGTATATATATAAAGAAAGAAGAATCATTTGATTACACCGGTCATCTTCTTACTTAATTTCTTTTTATTTAGTTTAAATTTTTAATTTAAACATCACGCGCTGTCATATGGGGAGATGGTGATCTATCTGGAAAGATGATCAACAGAACCCTCCGGTACCGAAGGAGTCGGATCAGAGAGAGTCGGACCTCCAGTCAGACGACGCAGGCCCCACAGTCATCATCAGATGCGCATGCATCCGACAAGAGTCAATCAATCAGCATAAAGCAAAAGCAGATGTTGTCCCCCAGTCAATCAGCATAAAGTAAAGTTAAAGGAATCTACTTTTAACTTTTACTTTCACTTTAGTAAATGTAAAATGTTTCTTACGTTTACTTTAGTAAATTACTTTTACTTTGTACTTTTACTTTAGTAAATGTAATAGTGAATCCTGCGAGATTCAATAGTAATTTACTTTTCAGTTTTCTATTTAAACGAACTCAAGTGTTAGAGTTCGATAGGTTTTGTTCTAGCCTTTGTAAGATGCAGAACAACCTCACTAGGAGGTTCGCTCTGCCTTCTCTCTACCTTCTCTCTCTAGTAAACGAAGAAGAAGCTTGTTGCTTCCTTCTTCTAGTTAGATGAAGAAGAAGTCTTCCATACTTATGTCTTCCATTTATCTTGTAAACCTTCCACCAATGTATATATATAAAGAAAGAAAAATCATTTGATTACACCGGTCATCTTCTTACTTAATTTCTTTTTATTTAGTTTAAATTTTTAATTTAAACATCACGCGCTGACTTATTGAATCTGAAAATATTTACATATAAGAAGTACAATACATAAACTGAAAATAAACAAAGTAAACAATTAACTAGACAGAAGGACTCGAGAAACAGAAAAGAAAACTTAAGATTGGTCAGAGAAGGAGCTCTGAGTCTTACGAAGTTTTCTCAGGTTTCTGCCTAAGGTGGTCTCCCCTAACTCTGAATGCAAGTCTTCCTTTTATAGAGTAAGGAGTGAGCTGCGTACAATTACTGGGGAATCTTACTATTACAGATTGGCAATTACTTTAATAAAAATAGAATGATTGCAGACAACTTTTACTATTTGCTTTTACAAAAGTAGAAAAAGCAGGATTCTTTTGACTCGGCGTGCAAGGCAGGGGCCAGGAAGCATAGGATGCTTAGAATGAGTGCGCGGGCACTGATGACTGGGGTCCACTGTTTGTGGAAAGGAATCTGACTGTCGGCAAGGGCCGAAAATTACTGTGAGCTCACGGGAGCTGAATAGGAGCCGTAGTCATGATGACTAGGCAAAAGGATCCTGTGCATCTTGGAGGTCAGTGATGCCATAAGGGTCCTGGTTAACAGAGACTTGGGATGACTTTGAGGAAGATGACGTATCTTCTTCATTCATGGTGTTAACTCTTTGTTGAATTGCTTTGGCTAGTAAGTTTAGCTCTGCAGCACTGTATTCTTTTACTCCTGCTAGAGTAGCAGCAACAGAGGAACCAGAACTGGAACCTTTAACTTTAGATTTGCTGGAGGAGCCAACATTTTCTATTTTAACTGGAGTAATGGGGGTAGGAGGAAACTCCTTTTGCACTTGTTGGGCAATTCGATCAAAAAGAGGTTTGCATATAATCCGCAGATTTTTATAAAACTCACTAATATAATTTAGAGAGCCTAAAAATCTTTGAAGTTGATTTTTGTCAGAAATAACATCTGGGAATTTACTAGCAAATTGGATAGCTCTATGAATGGGGTGAATATGACCATATTGGATATTAAGGCCAAGAAATTTTACTTGAGTTTGGAACAAACTATATTTTGACTGGGATAGGACTAGACCATTAGTCTGAATAGTTCTGAAGAATGAATTTAAATGTTTCCAATGTTCTTCAATAGAGTTTGAAAAAATTAGAACATCATCAATATAAACAATTGCAAAATGACTAAAAGGGTTTAAAATATCATTCATAATATTCTGAAATTCACTAGGAGCATTCTTAAGGCCAAATGGCATGACATTCCATTCATAGTGACCAAAAGGAGTGGTAAAGGCTGTCTTATATCTATCTTCCTCATGAATTTGGATTTGCCAAAATCCACTCTTAAGGTCGAATTTACTAAAGACAAAGGCTTGACTTAATCTATTAATTAAATCCTTCTTATTTGGTAATGGATACCTAATCCATTCCAGAACCTTGTTTAAAGGTTTATAGTTAATTACAAGTCTGGGAACACCTCTTTCTATCTCAGAATTCTTATTGACATAGAAAGCAGGGCAAGACCAAGGAGACTTACTTTTCCTAATTAATCCTTTAGCAAGTAAATCATTAATTTCTTGCTTACAGAATTCCATTAACTCATGATTCATTTGTATAGGTCTAGCCTTAGTAGGAATTAAATGTTCCTTAAATTCTTTAGCATAAGGTAGCCTAACAATATGCTTTTTCCTATGCCAAAAAGCATGAGGTAAATTGGAACAAACATTTTTATTTAAAAGATCTTGGAAATCTTTTATTTTCTTTTTGAGTTCAGGGGTTCTTAAACGTTCCTCAACTCTTTTATAATCTATTTCATTTTTTAAGTAACTTAAGTGCTGAGTTTTACTATTTAAAATATTCAAATGTTTAGTAATAGACTGTTCTTGAATACTCCTAAGGTCTCTCTCTTTAGGTTCAGTAATGAATCTAAAAGTGACCTTCTGCCCAAGGTGATTACTAGACAATCCCTTGGTATTAGTAGTAAATGGATATAATAAGTATATAAATGGTAACCCTAAAATTATTTTGTCAGTCATGTTTCTGATTAAAACAAATGATGTTTTAAAACAAACATTATCTTGACAAATATGAACTTTAGGCAATTTATATTTTATTTCCATTTGACTACCATTAGCGGAGCTAAGTCTTTCACTAGTTTTTTCATAAAACCTTGTAGGAATTAATCCTTCTTGAATACAGTTAAGGTCTGCACCTGTATCAACAAGAGCAGGAAGTTCCAGAGTAAAGGTTTTATTAATAACTAATGTTATATTAATATACCATTTTTGAATAGTAATATCTTTTAAATTTTTTAAAGAATTACCTTGTTCAATTAATTCGTACTGAGAAGTTGAAGTTTCTGCTTCATCCTTATTTTCTTTAGGTGAAGTGGGCTCTTCTTCTTCTTCTTCATCACTACTACTTCCATTGACAGCAATAGTAGTGCTTATTTTAATCTTTTCAATTTCTTGTTTCAACTCAGAAATTTCTTTCTTCATATGTTTTACTTCAGAATGTAACTCTGGTAAAGTAATTTCTTTAACAGAGTTCTTAAATCTTTCAAGAGTTTTGTTAAGGCTAAAAACAGGTTTTTCTTTAACCTTATTAAGCTTATCAGCATGGTTATCTTTTATTAATAAATCTTTTAATTGTTTAGTATATATTTTCTTTAATTTAGGGTCAGTAATTTTTCCTATTAATTCAATAAGTAAGTTTTGTTCTTCTTCATTAGCAGTAAGAACATTAACTTTGTTAATAACATTAAGTTTTTTATTACAGCAACTATCCACACATCCAAGGGTGACATTTGGATCATTACTGCTACTAGAATTATCAGAGGAATCAGAAAATGAATCATCATAGTTATTATCACTAGAATGATTTTCTATTCTCATTAATTCTAGAATTTGTTCAGTATCTTCATCAGTAATTTTTAACTGTTTAAGTTTTTCTTTTACTTTGCATTCATTTTTATAATGACCTGGCTTACCACAATTGTGACAAATAACTTTACTTTTATCAAACTTCTTATAAGTTTTCTTTTTAGGGTTATAAGAAGGTTTTTTATAAGTTTTTCTCTTATAAGGTGACTGTTTTTTATAATAATCATTTTTATTATCATAACTTTTATGTTTTCTTCTAGGTTTGTAATTATCTTTTTTATAATGTTTAATATGTTTTCTTCTAGAAGGGGCAACAGGCGGCAAACCATATTGTTCACAGAATGTTCCCAATTCATATTTAGCTTTGTTTTTATCTTTATTAGCTTGTTTACTAAGTTTAAAATCAATACACATTTTTAAACCAGTTTTTTTAATTTGACTTACAATATCACCATAAGTTAAATTATCATAATCAATAAAACCTAAGGTTTTAGATAATTCTTCTCTGATTTTATGAGCAAATAAACTAGGTAAACCATTTATAAATTTTTCTTTTCAAAAGGATTTGTTACTATCTTCACGCATCATAACTCTGTTAATAAACACATCTTTATACCACGGAAAGTCACTCAGGGTAGGACAATTAAGGTTACTAAGTTGGTCATGAATCCTATCAGTAATGTTGCTAGAAGTACCAATAAAATGCTTAATTATAGTATAAATAAGAGTATTGACACCATCAGGGGGGCCAATACCTAAGACTTCATTAACTATAGGATTACCATCATGATCTACTTGAATAGCATGAATTATAGAATGCTTAGAAGTTTCAGTAAGGTGATTCTCCCACCAACTTCTAAGTGTTCCGGTAAATCCCGTAGCCAATAACTCAACAATACCAGCTTGACTTATTTCAGGGAAATTAGTCAAGTAACTGTTTGCAACCATAGACATATGGTTTAATTTATTTAAAATTTGTTGCTCACTAAAACCATCAATATTCCATTCATAAATCTTATTAGCAGAAACAGAAAATTGATTATCTAGATTCCTTTCTTCAAACTGTAAGTCTGGAGGGGTTGGTCTAGTATACCAATTTTTTGTAATACTAGTAGGATTTGGAGTTTTAAAGGTTAGTTTACTAAACTGATTGATTGTTTCATCAAGTTCAGAATCATCAGATGATGTATCTGATTGACTTTGATCTTGTTTTTGGTCAATGACAGCTAACATTCTAGTTTCACTAGATTCGGGCTTATCAAGCTTTTTGATAAGTTTGTCAATAGTTTTAGCAAATTCTTTGTCTGAGGTAGATAAACTCAATCCAGATCTCTTTTCAGGGAGACTAAGTAAAGGTTTTTCAGTTTTACTTAATTGGGTATTTAAATTATTATCAAATTTTTCTTCAATTTTATCTAACTGTTTACCTATAGAAACAAGGAGTTGGTTAGTAAAATTGTTCTGTTCAATAATTCTTTTGTTATTACCTTCTGGTTCTTTAAAAGGACTAGCAATAACAGTGGTATCTTTAACTGTGATAATTAATGATTCTAAAGGAGGGTGACTGGAAGACACTGTGGTTTTATCTTCTTTAGTCCATTTATGTTTAGTTATAACATTGCATTTTCCATAATAGGTATCATACCAATTATAGAACGTAATGTTTATTTTTTCTTTAGTTACAAATCTTCTCCATTTTTTAACTATTTTTCCTCTCTCATCTTTGCTATGTCTAGCACGAAAGAGATGTCTTTTAGTTTTATTTTCTTTAAAGTTAAAATCATGGATCAAAAAGTGATCATTAATTTCAAACTCTTTTTTAATAACTCTAAGTTGATGATGAACTGGTTTAGGTTCAAAATCAGACTGGGTAGGAGATAAATTCTGGGATTCATCATCCTCAGGCTGATTGACAGGTTCAAACTTGTCATAACAGGGATGACTTGTTTGTCCTTCGGTAAAAGTTCCTTTTAATTTTACATTAGGTAAATTAGCCTTTCCTAACAGATCAGAATCTTTTCTGCTGTGGGAGGAAGACTGACTGGTAATGTCTTCAATAATTAGTGGTCGTCTAAGCCTTGAATCATCAAAACTTATTCTAACAGTACCATCTAAGTATTGTTTAACATTATCAAAGTTAATAACTTCATTTATAACTGGTCTTTGAGGTACCTCGTTATCTAATATCCATTGACTCGGAAGAGTCACATCTTTCCAAAGAAGAGTCTTTGGGACTTGAACATTAGCATCACTGGTACTACTCTGAATTAAAATAGTTTAGTCTTTAGGACTTTTACTTAAAGCTTTTACATTTAAATTAGTTTTCATTGTTTTATAATAAATTCTGTATATTAAAGCTAAAGCTTGAGATCCTTCAATCATCTGAGTAATCTCACCAGCAGTTTTAATATTCAGAGTTAAAGCTTTTAATAAATGAGGGTCACTTAGGCTTAATGTAAAATCTGGAAAGCAATTAAAATGGACGGGTCCATTGTGCAAACTAGATTCCATTATTCCTAAGATACTAGGATGAAAGTTTAAGTATCTAGCATCTCTAAGACACAACAAGATACTTGAATTTATTCCTTTAATACTTAAAGGGTTAACAGCAACTTGAATCAATCCGATATGGATAAAGTTGTACCCTTTTCTTCTTTGTTTGTTGATGACTTCTGTAGTGAGCAAACTACAAGTTTCATGATCTTTATTAATAGCATAAATTTTTTCAACAGTTTTAACACTATAGTCTGACTTGAAATTATCTAAAAAGGTAGACTGATAAATTTCTCTGGGAGAAATACTGGGGATATTCCAGTTTCCCAAATCTTGACTAAGGTTTTCATAACTATGTTCTTCTTGATTCACTATGTCAGGAATAAAAGATAAAGAAGACCTAGAGCTGACTGAAGAGTTAGATCTGAATAAACGATTCATAAAATTTTTGAAAAACCCATTCTACAAGGTTGGTCTTCTATTCTGGACAAAGAGGATTGATAGAAGTCCGAGATACTAAATCCTTAGTTGAGGGATTTAGGAGCCACAAAGGTGGATTCTCGTTGCATGTGATACTTCAAAAGAAGCCACTGCTAAAATAAAAGGAATAGAGATCAAGAGATGAATATGTACTAGGTAGTGAAACGAAATAACAATCATATAAACACATCCATTGCTTTACTTATCTGCTGTTACCAATATGTCTAAGATACAGACCCACTTACATATGTAGACACAGACCGTAGTGATCATTCCTGTAATTGCAGAATCACTGCTCAATCCAAGAGACTTACGACTGCTTCGGAAAACATCAAGGTGGTCTACTGTAAGGAAGGTGATCAAAGGATAGAGGAACAGATGTAGACAGTAGAAGCATAGATACATAAATATGAATAACAAATCAAAACACTGATAGCACATACACATAACTTGGCTCTGATACCAAGTGGGCGGAAGGACAAGAGAATGAAACGGAAAACCAAAAGTACGGGTATATATATATATATATATATATATATATATATATATATATATATTGGTGTGCTGTCGCAGACACCCAAAAATAAAATCTTACTTTGAAAAAATAATAATGTAGTAGTGCAAGTAAGAGTCGATCCCACAGAGAATGATTAATTTAGTTTTATGTTTTCGTAAACCAAAATTAGGGGTTTTTAATTAAAGAAATAATTTAAATAAAATTAACTAAAATAAATATGCAAGAAATAAATAAGAAGAAAAAGCCTTGGTTTAAGTCAACATCCACCATCAAGAATTTACAATTGATCACTGATGTAAGAATAACTCAATTCATGTTCTGAACATTCACCGTAGAAATAACTACTCGCAGATTAAATAATTTTTCTCCTCTCTTCTTAATTTTAGATAAGTAGAGCCACTTGGTCTAAATACCCTTACTACTAAACAACCTCTGACATTTGCTAAAAATTTAATTTAATAGCAACTTTAAAAATTAGAGAGATCGTTGAACTAAACAACACAAGCCACTTGTTTGCATTTAATTTAGATGAATATTCTTCATAAAATAAAATAATATTTTGATATGCAAAACAATTATTAAACTTAATTGCTTTACAAATAGCAGTAGATTAATATGAATAAACTAGTAGGTCTCCTAGCAATAAACCAATCATAAAATTAAGCACAGAAAAATATTCAATACTCAAAATATAAATTGAACAATTAAAATAAATTAGATCTCACAGTGTATAAATCTTAATGACTTCAATCACTTAAACCAAGAAAAATAATTTAGCTACTCATAATTGTAGAGAACACCAAAGAATAGAGAAGATAATTTTTCTAATGAAAATTTGTATATTATATTGTGTCTCAAACCCTCTATTTATAGGTTACAAAATTCTCCTAACCTTAATAGGATTTATTATTTCCAAACCCTAATAGGATTTAAAATACAAAATAATAAAATATAAAAAATATGTTTATTTATTTTCTTATTCCAAATTGCTATTAGATTCCTTAATGTATTTACTGGCTTGCTGGAAATACGAGTTGAAAGAATGAAAACAAAGCTGCCAGCTCACGCCATGCTGATGCAGGAGAGAGAAAAGGAAAAAGTCAGCCGCCAACCGCTTCATTACTGTTGGCGCGTGTTAGTCGCGTGCCTGTGCCAAATTCACTTGGTCGCGTATTGCACGCGTTATATTTTTTTTTCTCTTTAATGCCCGATCGCGCATGGCGCGATAAAATCTGCAGCACCAAATTCCACACGGCGTCATCCCAGATGAGCAACGCTTCTTTTATGCGCGCGCGTTGCGCGGAGGCCACGTTCCGGGTAATTACGAGAATGCCACCGCATATTTTATTTACCATCATGCCCTCACAAGCTGCTGAATTTACAAAATTGCCACTAGACTTTTATTTTTCTACAAAACAAAATATAAATTAATTAAAAATAAATAAAAATAATATAAAAATACTAAAAATAATACTAATGTGTTAGTTCCCAGAGGCACACAAGTGATCTAGAAGGGGGGGGGTTGAATAGATCTCTTAAAAACTTTTTCTTTAATTTCAAAAGTTTATTACCAATTAATTCATTTAATTGAGATTTGTTTACACAGCGGAATATTAGTTTGAAAACTCCCCTTAAAGATTTGTAAAGCAGCTCCATTGAGTTAAGACTATATTGGAGAAGGCCACTTGTTAAGTAAACCAATTAACAGTCATATGTATATATGTATATATATGTAAGACAGAATGTAAATGGCTGAATGTAAATGACACCAGAGAGTTTTAAGTGGTTCGGAGACTGAATAACTCCTACTCCACTATTCTACTACAACAAGTAGGAAATCCACTAAGGATGGTTCATACAGAACCCTTCAAGCTCATTAGCCTGGAAACTCTGATTCACTAAGAACCCTTCAAACCCAGCAGCTTTGGCTAATTTAGTCACTTAGATAAGGACATTACTGCCCTCTTCAAGTCCAGCAGACTTGGTTCCTTTAGTCACTAAGACAAGGACAGTACTGCCCTCTTCAAGTCCAACAGACTTGGCCCCCTGCTTGTTGATAGATGTTGGAGTTGCTACTGAGTTTGTACTTTAAGTCCCATTGTCCTTAAACACTCAGTGGCAGGGTGTGATCATTCCTGGAATAATATTGAGTTCGGCAATGATGCTTGACTTCTTTACATGATCAATATCTTCTTGTGATCACCCATTGTGCTGCTAGGCTTTTACACTTCAGCTCCTTTTGTACTTGATAATTTTTCGAGACGAACTCTTGAGATGACTGTGAAGCTCCTTCCTTTTGGTACTCAGTTGTTCCTTCTTATCATAGACAGTTTAAAGCTTCTCGAGATGGGCTTCTGAGATGACTGTGATGCTCCTTCCTTTTGATACTCAGTTGCTACCATGTATGTATCAAGTTGGCGTTTAAGCTTCTCTCTACCATGTGCCTAGCAGCTCTGAACACTTTTCTTGTAATAAAGTCATTTATCTCTATATCTCTCTCAATTTAGTGTTAGTGTTCTGATGGATCGTAGAGTCCTTCAGCATATTCATTTTCTGTTTCACTCTACGATCAGTTGTTGTCTACCATCATCTCACTTGTATTCTTAACAACAACAACATTTTCTGTGAGTTATTTTAGCATTTATATCTCTGTGCATATTTTACCGTTGAAAGAAATCCCGTTGGTTTCATTTGGCTTTGCAGATCTTTAATATCTTCGATGTTGACTTTCTTGCTGCTTGTGTCAGTGCTTTTCCCTTTTCTGACATGTTCTGATATATTAACCTGTAGCTCAGCTTTCTCTGAATTTATAGTCGTTGCACTCCCAGAGTTGTTCAACAAGGATTATTATTTCCTTTGTTAATTAATCTTCTGATTCATCAATAAATACATTCCTTGATTTTTAGAACCAACTGTTCTGATGCATTCAGAGATGTCCCATTGGTCTGACTTTATTCACCATTTTCCTGAGCAGTGGGTCCTGACTTATAGTTGTTTAGGCATAAAGTATTCTGTGACTCTGACATGCATCTGAATTTTCAAGAGCACTTACTCTTTCTTGAATCTGGGCGAGGAGTATTCTCTTTTCTCTCACACTATATTGCAGTTATGATTCTTTGCTGTTTATTGATTTCGTAGAGTGATTGTCTGCTCATTTAGACTCTACGAATTCAGCTCCACTCGTTATTTGAAGTATGTCGGGTAAATGGTTGAGTTGGAGCGAACTTCTCTTTTACTTTGCGATCTTGCTTTTGTGATCAGATCGTAGAGTTTGTTTGTAGTGCTTTGCTTTATGATTTCGTTCTATGATCTTGTCCCTTTGTTCAAATCGTAGAGTTTGTGAACTGTCGTGCTTCTTAATGAAATCGTTGAGTTGTTGTCTTTGTTGGCACATTCTTTAATTCTACTCAACGATTGTTCCATGTGTGGAGCACTTTTCTGTAATGTCTTGTCATCCTGTATTACTCCACGATTTCTTTTATTTGTGCAAATCGTATAGATCTCGTATGCTTGCTCTGTAAGTTTACTCTACGATCTTGCTAGAACGTGTATATCGTAGAGTACATTTATTCTCTGGTTCAGCGTTAACTGCAGGCTTGCTTAGCTGTTTGTTCGATGATCGTAGAGTTCAACTTTACGATTTGCACTTGATCAGTTCTTTAATTTTGCTTGTAAATGCAGTAGACCTCTTGCACATCTGACTTGATTTTGATGATCGTAGAGTTATCCTGGTAAGGAGTCGTGTAGTTTACTCTACGATCTATACAGAATCGTTGAGTCTTCTTTGCAAGGAATCGTAGTGTCCGTTCTACGATCGTATAGACTGATCAGATCAAACATAAGATCAACCTAACAGATTTGATATTTTCTAACTAAGTCATTTTTTACATTGTTACATCATTATATTGAAAGGACTTTACAGACTCTGACATATATAAAATACATCAATGATTCATTCTTATGCTACTCTGCTTATATCATACATCTTTTATGCATAGTGACTCTTACTGAAAGATCAACCTAACATTTCTGATCTTTAAAATCTAAGTCCTTTGTACACAGATATCTTTTAAAAGGACTTTACAACATTTGAACCAGATAACTTTCATTTTCTTTTATAAGACAAGATAGTTTTCAGCAAGATCATATTTGTGTCAAACAAGTGTCTGGATTTACATTATTTAGACATAGGTAAAATATCATACACACATGATCATGTAGACACCTAATTTGATTAACATATAATCACTTTGTCATTTAAGCACATAAGCACTTTAAGAGTATCTACGCACATAATCACTTAAGCACATAAGCACATTAACACATAAGCACATTGTCAGATACACATTGACAATCAACCATGTAAGCCCATTTACCACAATCATTTTTGCACAACAATTATCATCATCAAATCAAAACAACCTTCAATATAATGCATAATAATAAATAAAACACCTAAAACACTAAAAATACTTAAAAAACTCACAAATAATTAAGTATAAAAAATAATGCATAATAATAAATAAAATACCTAAAACACTAAAAATACTTAAAAAACTCAAAAATGTTGATGGGTTAAGTTTTGAATTAATGTAGAAAAAATAATTTTTGACATAAAACAGGTAAAATAATTTTTTAACTTAAGAATAAAAAAAGTAACATGTTGTATTGTAAATAAAAGTAAGAAAGTTGAATTAATATACAAATAAAATATAGCTACCTAATGTAAAAATAAGTAAAAGGTTGAATTGAAAAAATAGGTGAACAAAAAAACAGAAGATGAATAATTAAATTGTCTATTTAATTATAATAATGACAAATAGATAGATAGATAGGGTAGTACTAGGGAGATGTTTTTATTTTGATTGTTTCTTACAAACTTATATTATTAATTATTAATTTTTATTAAATTATATTATTAATTTTATTTTTTAATTTAGATAAATAAATAATAATAAAATTAATTTAAATTATAAAAAAAAAGAAGTCAAATGAAAAAAAGAAGGTCAAAGTAAGAGGTTGAATAATAAAAAAGAAGGAAAAATTAAATTATAATATAAATAGATATATAGAGATAGATATGTGCTTTGCAGTGAATAATTTTTTTTTTTTTTTTGGGTAAACGGATGATAAGTACTCATATTATATGCAGTGGTCGTTCGACACTAACTTTTTTTTTTTTTTTTTAACTTAAAATTTAAAATTTTAGTAAATTTATAAATTAAAATTTTAGTAAATTTATAAGTAAAAATATTCGACATCATTTTTATTTATAAGTCAAAAATTTTAAGTAATAGTTATGGATGTGTTCGATTAGTAAGGACTTAAAAATTAAGTAAAATTTAAAGATTACTAAAATTTCTTTTAATAAAGAAAATAAAAGAGGATATTTCTGTCATTTTATTTAAGTTGACCGATCTAAAAAAAATTACTTATATATCATTTTTTTTAAACACTAAAAATTTATTTATTTTTTTAACTTATAAGTATATAAAAGAATCGTTCTTGAACAATTTTTTTAACTTATGTATTTATAAGTTAGTTTGATCAAGCCGAGTAGGCTCGTAGGGCCTATTCGGCACCTACTTATAAGTTAATGAACTAAATTTATAAGTAATTAAGTTAAAAAGAATATTTGGGATCAACTTTTTCTTGACTTATAAGTTAAAAAAAAGTTTAAAAAAAAGCAAGTAATTGTTGTTTAAAAAAAATGACTTATAAGTCATTTTTTTAAATTGATCAACCCAAATGAAATGACAAAAATATTTTTTTTAATTTTTTTTTAATGTTTTTCTTACTATATAACATTTTAATAATTATTACATTTTAATTAACTTATAAGTCATTATTAACCGAACACATCTATAACTATTATTTATAATTCTGGACTTATAAATAAAGATGGTATCAAATATTTTTATTTATAAATTTATTAAAATTTTACATTATAAATTTATTAAAATTTTAATTTCAATTAAAAAAAAAATTATTTCCGAACGGCACGTAATGGAGAGACCATTACGATTAATAAACTATGGCCTGCAATTGAGCTGCTCCTATCACTCGCTTCATCTTCAATGGCACACTGTAAGCTCCCCAGAGACATAATCGCTGAAATCCTCAGTCGCCTCCCCATCAAATCCATAATTCGCTTCCGGTGCGTTTGCAAGCCATGGCGCTCCCTCTTTTCAAGCCCTAACTTCATGAAATCGCACCTAATCCGTACCTCTCAAAACCCCCAAAACGACTCGCTTGTCGTCCACAGCCTCTCCGGCGACTACGACGACATAATTACTCTCTTTCGAATCGATTCAATTGAAACCCCTGTAACTCCGACGATCCATTTCCCTGAAGCCTTCTTCAAAATGGAGCTAGTTGGTTCGATTGATGGCTTAATTTGTCTCTGTGACCGCTCGCTTGGATTTATGATAGTTTTTTGGAATCCGGCTACCCGAATGTGCAAATCAATTCCACTTCCCCGAAAGGAAAGACACGCCGATAAAGTTTTTGTGGGATTCGGTTTCAATTCCAAGGTAAATGATTTTAGGGTTGTATGTATTTTTCGATTCAAGCCGAAAGAGAAAAAAATGTTGTCTAGGTTTTATGTATACTCGTGTAATGAGGATTATTGGAGAGAAATTAAGCCCAATTTTCCTTTTAATGTGCCCCAAATGTGGTGTGTTGTGACTGTGAAGGGGATTCCTTATTGGATGGGTTTTACAATGGACGAAAATGATGAGAGTAATGTTAGTGAGGTTTGTATTTCATTTGATGTGCAAAATGAGGTGTTTCGGTTCTTGTCTCTGCCCGAATATGAATCAAATAGCGCCACAGGTGCTTGTCTTGTGAATTTGAAGGATTCTCTTGCTGATATGATGTTTTCGCCCGGTGCTGATCAGAATAAATTGGTTGATGTCTATACTTTGGATGAGAAATCTGGTACTTGGAGTAAGATATACACTGTCGGACCAATTCCGTTAGAGGTGCAGAGAGTTTTGCATTGCTTTATAAATGGTGAGATTGTTATTGAGGACGGTGAAGGGAAGTTGATCTTGTATGACCCTAAATGTGAAAGAATTAGGAATCTTAGGATTGACAAAGCTACCGAACTTTCATACAAAGCTTTTAGTTATACAGAGAGTCTTGTTGCTATTAAGGAAATGAAGCATCTTAGGGAAGATGATGGACAGGAGACCTCACGCAGCAGAAGGGAAAGGTAATCCAAGTCTCTACAGTATGCTTTTATTTTGTGTGTTTAGTCTGTGCTTTCCTCGGCATCCAAGTATAAAGTATCCAAATATTTCATAATTTTCAGTATTGTTGTAATTTTACTACTGTTACATTTTTATGTGTTGTAAACATAGCTAAACTGCAATAAGGTTTTTAAGCCTTTAGGTGCTGTTAAATTTGTGGTGATACTTTTGCTTCAATGTGCAATATATGTAATTTTGAGTGCCTGGTTAGGTTGTCTAATCGACCACTTGGTTTCATATAAAGTGTCACTCTTTTGTATTTATGGGTGTAACTAATGTGTAATTAGTGATCTAGGTTGGGTTATCATCCATGGTTCTGTTTGTTGAAGGGTAATTGGTTTTTGATAGAGGTGGCAGATGGGTTGATTTAATGGGTAATGGATAAAGTTTAATGGGTTGATGGTCACTAATGGGTTGGGTAATAAATGGATAATAATAAATGGGTTTGTCATGGATAATTTTAAATGGATGTGGGTTGAACCTGTCAACCCATTTTAAATCCACACCTTACATTTCTAATTTTCTTAACACTAACAACAAATATGTTTTTGAAACGATTTACTACCCACTGAGTGTGCTATTTGATGTGTTTGATAAGTAATAAAGCTAATTCTGCAATCAAAGGTTACACAAAGGAAATTAAATATGACAACACTGAATTATAGCATGTATCTCTGCAATGTTTGGCTACAACAAATCTAGGGACGATGTCATAGTATATAGCTGATGTGTAATTTTGTTCAAAGAATTTGGTGTTTCTTGTTTATTTAGAATAACCTATATATAATCTATGTAATGTTGCGTTAATATTAAGCTATAACAAACTTTCAATGAATGAAGTCCTTATTACAAAGTACCACTGTATCATGATGCTTAAATTGGGCTGAGTCCACAAGAAAGAGAAGGGAGCGGTCGTAGAAGAAATCAGAAATCTAGGGAAACGGATTGATAGAATAAGTGGGTAACGCACGAATTTAACCAATAATTTTGTTGTTATCCATTTAACCAAAACCCAATTATGACCTGCTAGAATAAGTGGGTAACTAAACCCATTAAATCATGGTTAAGTGGGTTGGGTTGATGGGCTGGTTTCAACTTTTGCCACCTCTAGTTTTTGACATACATGGTATGCAAGTTTTTTACTTGATGCTAGTTTTGAGGTATTCAAATTTACTGCAAATTAAGCATATTTTCTTATATGGTGGAAAGGGAATAAAATAGATCTTACTTTATCGAAGTCTATATTCTATACCCGCAATGTGAAGGTATAAAATGGGTTGCAAAACCAAGACTAAAAGAAATAGTTCTCCATTTAATACAAACATTAGTATTTTTTTTCTTTTATAATAGCCCAATGTTTTATCTCGTTTTGCAAATTGGATTTGTTGTTGGAAGTCTAACCAGTGATAAAACTCAGATTTTCCCTATTGCCTCTTTTTCAACAAGTGTTGATTTATTACTTGGAGGGAATCTCTATGGGTTAAAATTTTCAGCTGCATGAACCTTTTAGCTTTTTGAAAGGGCTGTGCTGACTTATACGAAATTATAAAATAAAGGCTTCCTTGGTATCTGTTTACTAGGCTTCTTCATTTCATTTGAAGGCTTGTGGGGAAGTCCTCTTCCATTTGATGACTATGGTGGAACTGAAGGAAGCCTTTATTTTATAATTTCGTATATCAGATACCAAGGAAGCCTTTATTAAGTCAATGAAATTTTAGCTTATATCAACCTTTTAGCTTTTTGAAAGGGCCGTGTTGAGACTTAATATGCTTGTCTGTTTAATAAATTGTGTTTTATATGTTTAAATATATATTATTATATTTTTTATTTTGTTTCTGTATCGTACGATACGATTCATGATAAAACATGAAACACGATATGGAGGTTTCGATACATGATACGATTTGATAACTATGGGGGGAAGTCCTTTTCCATTTGATGACTGTGGTGGAACTGAAGGGACCAAGAAGCAAAATAAAAGGGTTGGAAAGAAGATTAGGGAGAATTAGTGAAGTACTTAGAGTCGTCGTGGTCTAGCTCTTGTTCCATAGATTTTCCTTGATAAAAATAAAAATTAAAATGCTTGTTACATTGTTGTTCTCTATCTAGGTGAACATTGGCTTTGTTATGGTTTTATATCTACCCTTTCAAAAACAGAAGTAAGCTTCTAATAGTTATCAGCCACGCTCTTATTCATATTGATTGCTTAGCGAGTTATTGTGCCAGTTCATTTAAATTTAGTTCATTGTTGATGGCAAAGCTCCTTACCTCTACTTTTGCATAGCAAGAATTTGATGTTTCTGCTACATGTTTATATTTGTTTCTTGTAGGGATGATTTTCTTTCCGAAGGATTCAAACTGAAGCTGTAAGAAACTAGGAGTGAGAGGAATGAGGCAAGAATTTGATGTTTCTGCTACATGTTTATATTTGTTTCTTGTAGGGATGATTTTCTTTCCGAAGGATTCAAACTGAAGCTGTAAGAAACTAGGAGTGTAATTAGAGAGGAATGAAGCGGAGAAAGAGGTAGGGTGGTGGCAAGTTTTTATAGCAACTATGTTCGCACATACAGAAGTTAAAAGTTGTTTCTCACTGGATACTTATCTATTATGTTAACCGATCTGAGTGTAAAGCTTGGTAGACTATATTTGACTTTTGTCATGATGTTTATAAACATAGTTAATAACAAGTTACTATACTTGCAAATGTAAACTAAGTTTATGTAAAAGCTGTCCATCTTTATTTTGCTCAAAGACGCAAGCTATTACTTGATGCTATGTAGCAGGGGCAATGTTTTAAGCACGAGGAAGTGGTCGTCTTTCTGAAAATAGTTCACTGTTTTTGACTGATGCTTTCAACAGGCTTTTTCAAAAAAAAAATTCCTTGGACAAGATCTGGTATATAGTTTGGTTATACTAACATGTTTTAAAAATATGAAGGAGATGACTGAAACAACGCTTCGTATGTAGATGTCGATTTTGTTGTGTGAAATGACTCAGCTCTGTTGTTTTAACACTACATCACAGCCTTTTGGAAATTTGTAGAAAGGTATGTTTAGCTTTGGTCGTTGCTGATATGTTTGAAACTCAACGTGGTTCGTTTTCTCATGTCAAGAGGGAAGGCTGTGGCTGCTCATATTTTTGCAAGTTTGCCCATTTCTCTCGGTGTTTTTTGTTCCGACTTATTGGTTGGAGGAGGTACCTCCATGTATATGCATGTATATATCCTCTTGTTGTATCTCAAATGGTTTATACGAGAATTGATATTTTTACGAACTAATTTGATATTTTTATGAGATTAAATAGATTTTATTTGTGAAAATATTAAATTAACTTGTCGAAATATTAATTAACTGATTCTATAAAATCTCTTATCCTTGGGACTGTTCAAAAAAGGGTTTGATTAGTAATTTACAATTTTGAGAAAATAATTATTAAAGTAATTTACAATTTTTTGAAAATAATTATTAAAATAAGTTCATATCAAAAAATAATTTATATCAATTTAAATTTAGATAATAGAAAAAGCAATTGACCTTAAATATTACAAAATTAGAGGCAAATTTCTCTTTTTTGTCTATTTCAAAATTGTAGATATATTTTTATTTTAACATTATAAAATGATATAAAATTTTTAATACGCTATTAATTTTATTTTTAATTAATTGGACACAATTATATTACTATTATTATATTTATAATTAATGCTTAAAAGTCGTCATTCCCGTAATAAGGATATATTTGAAAAATAATTTTTATATGGTAATCATGTATTGGCATGAGTATGGAACTTGCGCATGTTGCTGCTTAATTTTCTTTTATACGGTAATCATGTATTGGAATTAATATGGATTTTGCGTATGTTGCTCAGTTTTCTATCGGTGCAAGTTATACTTATATTGTGTTTGGATTAAAAAAATAAAATAGAAAAGAGAATAAAATAATTTTAAAATATTATAAGTGTATATTTTGGTTATTAATTTGATGGACGGTGTAATATAATGACAAAATTATTATATATATTTATTTTATTAAAAAAAATTATTTCACTATTTTTTACATGAATTAAAAATCAAGGAGATACAATTAATTTTTATTCTACTGAAATAATTTTAAATTAATACAATAAATATCATAAAATAAAATAGTCTAAAATAATATTAAATTAATATAAATAATTTAATTTTAAATATATTTTTTATAAATAAACATAGCTTAAGTTTTATGTATCAAAACATAATTGAAATACAAAACTCACCACTTAATTTGTATATTTTTTTGTGAACTTTTTGATTGATTTTTTTTTCTTTTTTAAAAAAAAAGAAGAAAAACATTGACAAAGGAAACTATACTTTTGTGGTATCTAAGATATATATATATTTTTAATTCTAAATTAAAAAACCTAAAAAGTCAAAGGGAAGGGAAGGTAGCCCGGCTCTACCTAGGGAAAAACCCGGACCGCGTTAGTCGAGAATCAGATTGGAATTGTCGAAAAGAAAAGAAGTTTCGGATTATGTTCTTCTTCTTCGTTGAATTTTTTTAGATTTCCCTTTCCCCAAATTACATGAATTATTAAGAGAAAGGAAAAAAAATCCCCAAATTTTAACGAGAAGAACATAATCCAATTTCCAATCCAATCCCCTTTTCTTTTCCCTTTTTCCCTAATCAAATTCCAGTTAGATTTTTTTTTATACCGAACAGATTTGTTTAAGGCTTTCTCATAGGTAATGATTTATCTTTTCTTATAAAGTTTCAATCTTCTCAATTGATTTTTTTTTTCTTTTTTGTTAATTTTTCTTTTTGGGTATTTTGATGGTTGCTTGTTGATGATTTTGTTTTGGATGAGATTGAATTTTTCGATCTGGACAATTTGTTTGTTGTTGGGATTACTGTTATTTCCTGATATAATGTTTGCTGGAAGCACTTACTAGTTGTTATCTTATTTATGATTTCATAATTCTAATACTAGTCAAAAATACTGATGGACGTAGGATCTACTAATCTCAGTACACGAAACCATTGGATAGGGTGTTGTGCAATGATTTTTTTTCAAACATGATTATCTTGTTTATTGAATCTTGAAAAGAATTAGATTAACTACAAAAGCTTTGATCTGTTTGTTTTTTATTAGATTCCTCTATACATCTGTGGAGGGACAAGGGCCCGTTAAGGATTTTTAGTTGCAGATATTTTAGACTAGCGTGAATTCCAAGACTCCAAGTTAGGTTGCAAAATGCCTGTCTTTACATCTACTTGAGCTGCCTTGACTGCACTTGTAGGGACTTTGTTAACAAATACCTCTGTTGCGAATGAAGAGTGCTAGCAAATATATCTATGTTTACCACTCATGGATATAACTATATATAAGTAGTTAATCTTCATAGCTACATATTTGACTATTCTCTATTAGTGTAATTAAAAAAGCAAAAGGGATCCCTATTATGATAGAAAGAAAGTGAACATTTGAGAAACATGAAGATTGTGAACTCCATACTAAACTATAAGGAATAGTCTTACATCGGTTATAAATGTAACTTGATGTGGATTGATATAGACCTTAGCCATTTTCAAGGATAACTAGCTTTTCAAGAGGGATTAAAGGAGTTAAGGTTTGTATCATTAGTGCTTTCATTGAGAGCACATGCTTGCGGGTCGGTGCACATACGGGCGACCTATGGATATGGCTAGCTAAAGGCCGAATTAAAATGCTGATAGGTGCAAAGGATGTCGAGTCAATGTCGTTAGGGTGGAGTCGCCATAGTTGGGTAGATAGGCCAACGAGGTCATCATATAGGTGTATTAATACGAACTCTTTACTAAATTGTAAGGAATAGTCTTACATCAGTTACAAATGTAGCTTGGTGTGGGTAAATATAAATCTTAGCCTCTCCCTTTGAATAGCTAGCTTTTCAAGGTGGTTCAAAGGGGTTAAAGTTTGTATGACTTGATTTATAGCAAATGTGGCTATAGTAGCTTTTATGATAACCATGTCTTATACCGTTCATTGTAAGATCTAGCGGTCATGATTTCAAAACACAACTCTCCTATAACAACGCAGTGTTGCAGGAGGTGAGTCTCCTACTACAACAATGTGCTTTGATACAGCGGTGGAGAGTTGTGTTATTAAATTGTGGCCGCTACATCTTAAAATAAACGGTGTAAGATTTGGTGGTCAGATAAGGTCTTATAGTCACTATGTGCTATGGATCAACTCCATATATATATATATGCATACACACATGCACATACAGGGAATTAGAGCATCAATCCGTGATTTCTATAGACTCTTAAGTACTTGCCTTAGTAATACGTAGGGCTAGCTTGGCATATTGAGTGGCAAGAATTCTTAGTTAGTTGCTCAAATAATATGTAAAGCCTTAGTGTCTTCGTGTTCTAAGGGAACCTTTTCGTGGTTTTTGAGTTTGGTATTTTCTTATGTTTTATCCCCTTGTTTTGGCATGCTAGGATTGGTTACTGGGCGGGGATTGATTCCCATGAAAAGTATTTGGACTATTTAAAAGACTATTAATCCCCCATCATAGGATCAAATAGTCCGAAGTAGTGTAAAATTAATACAAATAGTTCAATTCCAAGTATATTTTTTACAAACAAACATAGCCTAAATTTTATGTATCAAAACATAATTGAAATACAGAACTCACCACTTAATTTGTATATTATTTTTATGAACTTGTTGTTTGAATTTTTTTTCTTATTTTCAATTAAAAAAAAAACTTTGACAAAGGAAACTATATTTTTGTGATATCAAAGATATATATATATTTTTAATTATAAATAAAAAAATAGCCTAAAAAGTCAAAGGGAAGGGAAGGTAGCCCGGCTCTACCTAGGGAAAAACCCGGACTGGGTTAGTCGAGAATCAGATTGGAATTGTCGAAAAAAAAGAAGTTTCGGATTATGTTCTTCTTCGTTGAAAAATTTTAGATTTCCGTTTTCCCAAATTACATGAATTATTAAGAGAGGAAAAGAATCCCCAAATTTTAACGAGAAGAACATAATCCAATTTCCAATCCAATCCAATCCAATCCCCTTTTCTTTTCCCTTTCCCTTTTTCCCTAATCAAATTCCAATTAGATTTTCTTTATACCGAACAGATTTGTTTAAGGCTTTCTCATAGGTAATGATTTATCTTTTCTTATAAAGTTTCAATCTTCGCAATTGATTTTTTTTTTCTTTTTTGTTAATTTTTCTTTTTGGGTATTTTGATGGTTGCTTCTTGATGATTTTTTGTTGGATGAGTTTCAATTTTTCGATCTGGACAATTTGTTTGTTGTTGGGATTACTTTTATTGTTTGACATAATGTTTGCTTGAAGCAATTACTAGTTGTTATCTTATTTATGATTTCATAATTCTAATAGTCCAAATACTGATGGTGGTAGGATTTACTAATCTCAGTACACGATACCATTGGATAGGGTGTTGTGCAATGAAATTTTTTCAAACATGTTTATTTTGTTTATTGAATCTTGAAAAGACTTGGATTAACTACAAAAGCTTTGAAGGATCTACTAATCTCAGTACACCAAACAATTGGGTATGGTGTTGTCCAATGAATTTTTTTCAAACATGTTTATTTTGTTTATTGAATCTTGTAAAGAATTAGATTAACTACAAAAGCTTTGATCTGTTTTTGTTTTATTAAATTCCTCTACACATTTGTAGAGGGACAAGGGCCCGTTAAGGATTCTTAGTTGCAGATATTTTAGACTAGTGTGAATTCCATGACTCCAAGTTAGGTTGAAATGCCTGTCTTTACATCTACTTGAGCTGGCTTGACTACACTTGTAGGGACTTTGTTAACAAATACTTCTGTTGCGAATGAAGTGTGCTAGCAAATATATCTATGTTTACCACTCTATCATTTTTGTTGTTTATAAGGCATGGATATGACTATATATATGTAGTTAATCTTCATAGCTACATATTTGACTATTCTCTATTAGTGTAATTAAAAAAAAAAAAGCAAAAGGGATCCCTATTATGATAGAAAGAAATTGAACACAAAAATATCACTAGAATGGCAGATTACACACACACACACACACACACACACACACACACACACACATATATATATATATATATATATATATATATATATATATAGGGACACGATGATTGTGAACTTCATACTAAACTATATTGGCTAGTCTTACATCAGTTAAAAATGTAACTTGATGTGGGTTCTCCTTTTCTTGGATAACTATCTTTTCATGGTGAATCAAAGGAGTTAAGGTTTGTATCATTGGTGCTTTTATTGAGAGCACATGCTTGTGGGTCGGCACACGTACGGGTGACCTATGGATAGTGCTAGTTAGAGGCCGAATTAAAATACTGATAGGTGCAAATGATGTTGAGTCAATGTCGTTAGGGTGGAGCCGCCATAGCTGAGTAGATAAGCCAACGAGGTCATCAGATAGGTGTATTAATACGAACTCCGTACTAAACTGTAAGGAATAGTCTCATATCGATTACAAATGTAGCTTGGTATGAGTTGATATAAATCTTAACCTCTCCCCTTGAATAGCTAGCTTTTCAAGGTGGTTCAACAGGGGTTAAAGTTTGCATCACTTGATCTATGGCAAATGTGGTTATAGTAGCTTTTATGACCACCACGTCTTGCATCGTTCATTGTAAGAACTTGCAGTCACGATTTCAAAACACAACTCTCCTATAACAACACAGTGTTGCGGGAGCTGAGTCTTCTACTTCAACAGTGTGCTTCGATATAGCGGTAGGAGAGTTGTGTTATTAAATTGTAACCGCTATATCTTAAAATGAACGGTGTAAGATTTGGTGGTCAGATAAGGTCTTATAGTCACTATGTGATATGGATCAGCTCCATATATATATATATTTTAGAGCATCGATCCATGATCTCTATAGACTTGTAAGTACTTGCTTTAGTAATATATAGGGCTAGCTTGGCCCTTTGAGTGGCAAGAATTATTAGTCAGTTGCTCAAATAATATGTAATGCCTTAGTGTCTTCATGTTCTAAGGGAACCTGTTCATGGTTTTTGAGTTTGGTATTTTCTTATGTTTTATCCCCTTGTTTTGGCGGGCTGGGGTTGGTTATTGGGCGGGGATTGATTCCCATGAAAAATCCACTGGTGCAGTTTCTGTGTATTTGATGGGGATGATATGTATTCTTTCTTGATCTACTGCCATAATGGAATAGGAAATTAGAGTCAAACAGGAGTTTTGGATTGGCCACAAATAAAAAAGAAATTAAGTTTACATGGATAATGGATTTTGGTGCTCAAGTAAAGGACACGTTTACTATAATTGCTGCTACTTCTTGTATTCATTTTGTCTTTATATGGGCCTGTCAATTTGTTATTTGAACTTCTTTGGTTGAGATTATCAAAGTTCATGCAATACTATATATATCGTGATTCCATTACTTTCACCTGTTAGCATTTTTATCAGAACTCAAGTTCCCAAAGTTTGTTCATCAGATGCCCATGATTTAGAATTTTAAAGCGAGTGGTTTTATATTATAATTTTTTTTATAGCTGAGGTGCATCATTATAATTTTTCCAACTTTTTTTCCTCTCCTGTGAAATCGATAAATGTATTTCAGTTGTAACATAATAATCTTTTATCTAATTTTTATCCAAAGAAGCGCGGATATACGTTGTTCGCTAAATCCTAAAATATGGGGATTCGGGTGTGAGGGATTCAACATTTCAACATATATTTTATTATTAAGCTTTTAGATATTTATGTGTAGTTATATATATATATGATAAAACATTTAACAAAATTGATACTACAAGAGAAAAAAAAATCCAGCAAACAATATAACTGTAATGTTTTGAAGTCAAAAATAACAAATTAATCAGAGATAATTCAAAACACACAAGTTATAAAGTAACGGAGAATCTCAACGAAAATCGGTTTATCCAGTGCCGGATACACAGTTCTTTGGCGTAACAAAGAGTTCCTGCTTCCTAGTATTTATCCTTAACATGTGGATTATTGTCTTTACAGCTATGCAGAGCCAACTAGTGTGCAATGGGTGTAGGACCATTCTTCTTTATCCAAGAGGAGCTGCAAACGTTTGCTGCGCAGTGTGCAATGTAGTTACTTCAGTTCCACCTCCAGGTATTGTCTATCACTTTTTCTTTAATATAATTGCAAGCTTCTACATGTGGTTAATGATATATATATATATATATGTCTGTAGTCCGTCCTGTATAGATGTTATGAAAAAGGAAACTGTGTTTTTTAAGCTGGGTGCACATGTGAAAGAATTCTTTGATCAGTTTTGTAAAATGCCTGTAGTAAACATGTTTGACTTGTATTATTTTGTCTACCTATTTTGTCTGCTTGATAAATATTATGTTCCAAATGCAAGAAGATGATCCCAGAGAATAGGAATTAGGACTGTCATTGAGTCGAATCTTATTTGATTACATATTCAAATGTGATCCTTGAGGATTCCATTTTTAGGGCCCGTTAAGATCTGGGATTCAAATTTGAATTGTAGCCTTGTAGGTGATTTATAACTGGGTGAGATAGGGTTTGGTTTGATTAATCTGATTAAGATTTGGATCTGATTATGAATTTTATTTTCTGAGTTATATATCTTATACTATATTTCATAATTGAATCCGTATTCAGCTTTGATTGCTTAAGCTCAATTGAATTCAACTCTGATCTTGAATCTCCAAGTTGCTGATTGGTCAAACTCGGATCTGGCTAGAGATCTTCACGAATTAGTTCCTTGACAACCCTACTTAGGATACTGCTTCATCAGGTTGTCATGGAGGCTAATTGTGAATTTGAGTTCACATCATTTTCAGGCTATATCTGCTATGAGTATTCATCAGTATGATGCATTTTACCTAAAAGTATTCAGTTTTGCTGCTGTATCACCCATGTCATTGCAAAACCTGCAGGAATGGAAATGTCCCAACTAATGTGTGGAGGTTGCCGTACAGTGCTGATGTATACTCGTGGAGCTACAACTGTGAGATGCTCGTGCTGTCACACTGTGAACCTTGTGCTAGGTGAGGAGTGGTTTCCTTAATGTGCAAAGATAATATTGTTGACATTTGATGATTTAAGTCTTGACTAGAACATCATGCTGTGGTCTGCAGCAGATTTATTTGTTTACTATTGTAATATTGGCATTTTAGGAAGTGGAGTAATGATGTCATCTCACACACAAAAAAATAACAAAAAAAAAAAAACTCTTTCTTTCCTCCTTTTTACTATAATTTTTGTTCTTTTTTGGGGAGTCGGGGTGTTATTGGAAAATTGTTGTGTTTATTATATGGACCTTCTGTTCTCTCGTATCACTATTTTATTATTTTCCTTTTTGCTACGTTGCATGATGGCTTATACAAGTTGCCTGTTGTGCGCATTTTTTCCCTTCATATTTCTATCTTCAGCTCACTGACTAACTGCTTCTCTTTGAATTTGTGCTTCCTCTTTGTTGATGAATAGAATCAAATGTTGCTCACATTAACTGTGGCAATTGCCGTACAACACTTATGTATCCCTATGGAGCTCCATCAGTCAAATGTGCCGTTTGTCACCACGTAACCAATGTTAATGTGAGTTCTCTCTCTTCCTCTCTCTCTCTCTCTAAATTGTTTTAGAACCATAATTTGATATATGAATTTTCTACTTGTTGCTTTTGAGTTATTTTGGAGTCTGCCTTTAAGTTTGATTTGGATTCTATAGTTATTGTTTTTTTTTCCTTTTGTGCTTTTGTATGGGAAAGCCTTTGGACGGTTTAATGATTTGAAGGATGTATTTGATTTCCTTTAGTGATATACTAGTATACTTGACACACTATGTTTGTGCAGTTAAAACACGTTAAAGAAAATTAGGGGTTGATAAGAGATGGGGGGAAATTTTTAAGAGAAAATAGAGAAAAGATAGGAAGAGTTTTTAAATTGCGACAAAGCCTCAAGATAAGACAGTTACTCCCTCCGTCCCAAGATAAAAGTCCTTGTTACTATTTTAGGTAGTCCCAAATTAAATGTCTACTTACCTTAAATAATTTATTTTTTACAATAATTTGACTATAATATCCTTAATATTAATTGTCATATTTCTATTATCTATACATATTTATGGAGTATAACTAATCATGTGCAAAAAACTATGCAATTAAATGAGAATTTAAATATAGACAATTTTGTTATTTTATCCTCTTTCTTAATATGTGAAAAATGTCAATCAGGACTTTTATCCTCAGATGGAGGGAGTATTTTTTTCCCTCTCCCTTTATAAAATAGATATGTTTGAGATACATCTCCATTAGATGCTGTATGTTGTGATGTTGGTTCTTCTTATAAACTGCAGGTCACTTTTTTTTAAAATACTCTTTTGATAGGTAAGTCTTGGTCCAAGTATTTGGATTGCAAAATTTAAGATTTATTGATGCCCAATTATATTGGTGCTTGTACAGTTCCGGGTTTACTTCTTTTCCTTAACAAGTGCTTGACTTGCGAAGTAGCAATACAGACGCAGATGTTTGTTGCACTGAGTTGTACATTATTAGGCTATGGTCCTATTATACAACTAGAAGTGCTCTAACCTCCATCCTTTGATTTATCAACAAATTTTAATTATTGGAGATAAATTTCCCGACATTGGCTGGTAATTCACTATTATTTATATGTTTCAACAATTCACGATTGCTTGTTCACTTGGAAAAAGATTAATGAGAGGTAATTGCAAGTTTAAAAGGATTTTATGAGTTATAGTTCCTAAAGATGTGTGATTTTCTTTCAATTGAACTCTATCTGTATTTAATGGAATCTTCTAATCCATGAGAGAGCTTTATATAATGAATGAATGAATAAATAATTTTAGACTTGTCAAGTTACCATAATACCATATTGCAATTGGATCTGGGAAGCAATGCAATTTCTAGAATTTCTTATGTTACTTCATTTATCTTATGCTTTACATGCAGATGGGTAATGCAAGTTTCCCTTTTCCTGGTGGGACAGCTACATCTGCAATAACGCCCCCTACTTCAACAGTGAGCTCTAATTTGTGTTGCATTTATATGCTGCTGTTCTTCATGTTTGATGTATGATTACTCTTTTGAATGTCTTATCTGCTGTAGGGACCACCACGTTCTCAGAGTCAGACAGTTGTCGTTCAGAATCCCATGTCTGTCGATGAAAGTGGCAAACTGGTAAATTTTTTGTTTCCTCCCGCCTCGTTTTTCTGATTTACTCCTTTTCAGTTATATTATCCACTGAAGGCAAATTAGACTGACGGATATAAATCTTATAGGTGAGCAATGTTGTTGTTGGCGTCACAACATAGTGATACTGATCCAAGCAAAGCATCAAGTTTAAATCTCTATGTGTTTGCTCAGTTGGAAAAATGGATTTGGAAATGTTTTGTGCATGACTTGATATGGTAATGTTTCACTGAATTATTAAATTGAAGATACGAGTTTTCAGCAGGAAAAAAAAAAAAAACTTGACGTACACAGACAGAGTAGTGGTGTTGGGAGGGTGATGAATCAATTGTGTGATGACACTATTGAATAATTGTTTGCCAAATATATTTTACTAGAGGAATTAATATACTCAGAATATGTGATTAATGGACCCCTCTTTTTTTTCCTTTAATAATTTTTTTTTTTATTGTTTTGGATTTGCCAAGTTTAGATTTCAAGACCTCTTGGTTCTTCAGAAGTGAATTTAATCAATGTACCAAAAAGGTTTGGTGGTGTACTTTTATGCCGTGATATGTATATTAATGGACCCAAAATAGAAAGCTGTACTTAAAATTGTACAAGGATTAACATGATAAAAAAATTTGAAGTGCAGCTGCTATGTTCTCATCCAACAAAATTTCAAATAGCATTGTGCAACCATTAAGTCATGTAAATAAAATATCAAACGTAAGAAACATATCACACGAAGCAAAAAATCAAAAGAATGACCAACAACTTACAGGAGGGGGAAAGGGATGCTGCATCAACACTCGAGGAGACCCTACTTTCAGGTAACTGCAAAAGGCCCATTATTGTAAAGACCAAACAAGCAATCCGTGAGAGACGGGAAGGAACTTCTCGCATGATGTAGGTTTTCGCTACTCCATGCACTAGATAATTGGAAGACCCAAAAGAAAAGCAGATGAATAAAATGAATAAGTATAAGTACACAACATCTATCTTAACAATTAAAAAGTGGGATATAACATTGAAATCCGTGTTATGCTACGCTCTACTATTTAAAGATTAAGATGGATTTAGTATTTTGTTTTGTATTTGGATGTTGTGTATGTAGACTTATCCGAATAAAATGTGATGATTGTCGGAAGCATTGCTTTTAGGGAACAAACAAACACAATAAAGATTAGCATGTAGCTAGAGGAGTTACAAGCAAAACAGTTCAAATTGTAAAAGCAGATGATAGGATTAGCATGTCCATTGTTGTATGGAAATTTGAAGGGAGTATCCATAGTCACATAGGATAAAGTAAATTGCAGAGGAATTAGCCAGGGATATGCTAAATATACTTTGTTTATAAATGCAGTAACATTCTTTAATGGCCAGCAACTTTCTGACAGAAAATATTATGAGATTTCCTTATTAAACAACCAATTACTGATCCTCACAATGTCATTATGCAACAAATTGGTCCCTTTGAAATGACATTCCTTGAGCATAGTGTATATATTACACAGGCCAAGGCTACCAAAATATAGCTTACTGAAAATTTCTTTTAGGGTTCAAATAGTGAGTCAATAGTAAGTAAATGAACTCCACTATCTGAGTTTTTATTTTCTGCAATGTCTCTTACAAATTAGGATTCCTAATCAAAACCTATCCTCCAGCAATAAAGTTCACTGGTAATAAAGAGGCAGGCCTATATTAACGGCAATATCAAGTTAAAACAGAATTTCAAGTGAAGAAAATAAAATTATCTTCAACCATTGTGATGCAAATGTCAAACTATCTGCAAACGGCAATAATAAACCAACTACATGTTAACATTTTCCGAACATGAAGCAAGAATGTGACACATACATGACAGAGATCTGGTGCAACTTTTGTGTCATGTCAAGTTGTCGATGAAGTTCATAAGTGAAGAGCTGTAAGCAGACTACCAATAGAAGATGCATGGATTAGCAAATTATGCCCGTCACATTAATGTCTACACAACAAATGCGTCTTACAGTTTGAATACTCATAGATATCAGCGAAATGATGGTGCTTTGATTTTCAAAAAGACTTCCCTGAAACAGTTTACTTGTTAATAGGAACACCAGATACTGCAGAAATATTTCAAAAGGGAAACTGTCGTGAAGATCAAATTCTCCATCATGAACCTCCAGGGTGAGTAAAACTATGACTTGGCACTTTTGATGAGAAAAAAAAAGGCAGTATTAAATCATTTTGACTGAAGGTCATCTAAAGTGCTGTATTTTAGCAGGCAGGCAAACCTATGCTGGAGACACCAACACATTGTTGGGCACTAAAACCCATGCTTCAGGGTATAGATCACATAGAACCATTTTAGTGTCGTACAATAATCCAAATAAGTTCTAATCTTTACCAAGTTTGGAGGAACTAAAGAAAGAATGAACCAGTAGGACAAGAAAGTATACTCTTTAATAAAATGTATCAAAGGGAGGTTATCTTGCCATAATGAAGTTTTATACCAGTTATTTCAAAAACAAAAATACACCACATGCTTCATCATACTTACAGAAGTATCGTAGTCTCACCATTCCAATGTGTAAATGATGAAACATTGACAATCCGGGAAGGGATGGGACTTTTCTCCAGGAGTGGCAGTAGAACCTTGGTAAGAGAAAATGCACCAATATAATTAGTCCCCATAATCCCAGATAACATAAGGATAAATGTCAGTAACGAATCTGTAGTTTATCAGAAGAGCAAAACCCATTGATGTAAAATGGAGCAGCAAAAAGAACAGAAATACACGATTAAGTCCAAAAGTTCTTTGTACGTAAATAAAAGAAAATCAACAAGTACATACAGGCATGCAGAAACAAATAAATTGTGCAAAGATAAGATTAGACTGAACACTTATTTAGCAAAGGTTTCAACTCTTCAAGTGAAATTGTTACTGGTATAGCTAATATTAATTCTAAAGTAGCAATGTACCAATAAATTCTGTTAACTCATCAAAGGCTATTCAATATAAACTTGTAGGCATTTTAACAGTTGGTATTGGTGATGTTAAAGTATGTCCATTTGCTTGTGTTGGGAAAACAATGAACTTGTATGGTAATTAACCATCATATATATATATATATGAATTGAAATGAAGAAGGAAAAATTTATGAGTGGAAGCAATTACTGATCTTAGCCTTCAGAAGTAAATCTACTTGATGTTTCAAGTATTCCAGCATTATTTATCAGTAGCTGGACAGAGCAATGCAATTATGAATCCTAACGCCACTGCTCAAGGGCAATTTTAAACTTCACTTTTGACTGGAAAAATGATAAGTCTAGATGAAAAGCTTTGAGGTTTGCAACTTTAGTTCGTTTTCTGATTTTGGGCATAATCTGCCACACCCACAAGAAAATTAATAAAAGCACATAAAGGGAACAAACACAGTAATAATGATGACATGCACTGCACCTCCGATAGCAGATGAGTTGATCTTCCAGCTGCAATCATGAAATAAATTTCATTAGAATATCTCCAGTATCGTACTCTGATGTTTATCTAGGCTAGTTTTGCCAGAGTTTACACAAAGAGGTTTTTGTCTCCACGACCAACAACACAGTTAATAAACAGCATAGACCAACATAGAAGCCTTTTTCCCGAAAGATCAAAGGCTACTGAAGCACCCAAACCAGATGTTGCCTACCATTAATGACTCAATCAAAATCTGCACGGGATCTGCCACTCAGAATGAATGCTTTTATTTGAGTTTCTTATCCGAGATAGGACCTAAGGATATTAATGAGGCTCTACAAGACTCCAACTGGATTGAAGCTATTTAAGAGGAGCTAAACTAGTTTGAGAGGAGTAAAGTTTGGAGATTGGAATTCTACTGAGCAAGCGAAATGAAAAGCCTCCACCAACTCCTTTACCACCATTTTGTTTGATAGTAGCTCTAGTTCTTCGTACTGAAAGTTAAGAGATAGAATAGTTGTTAACACCAACTCATAACAGTGACACTTGAAAAAAGTTGAATTTTGAGCGAGTCGTGTAAAATGTATGGTAATGGGGTTTTCTTTTTGCCACCCAACCAATTCTCAATTAGCTTCACGAGGTAGCTGCAGTTTAACCTGTTTTGTTTAGCTTACCACAATGCTTTATTATGTGTTATTAACTAGGGATAACCCGTATCTGAAAGTACGGTGCAACTAATATAATAGTTGAGTATTGTATCTAATATTTTTAAATTAAAAAATCTAAAATTGTTGTGAAGTCTAATCATTAATACAAAAAAATTGATACTCAATCCAGTCATCGTTTCTTTTTTGTTAGTGTGCTACTCATTCTCAACTTAAAATTAGTTCTTGACAGGTTTGAACAATTAATTGATTGACGATAGTGGACTAAAATTTGTGTAATATAGTGTTTTCGGGTATCCCACACACCTTTTCTTTATTGACAAAATGGAATGAGAAGTTTAGCAACATTTATTTGCCTCTAGTATCTCTAACCATCGATCAATATGATCCATGAACAGTATTTCCTGTAGAAAAAATGATAGTACTGCAAGCCATTTAGTGGGATCTAATGAGGAAAAAAAAGATGTAAAAATCCAAAAGAAAGATTTTTGTATATATATCCAAAAGTATAAAATGAGTCATCTAAGTCCAAACAAAAAAGTATTGTCATAACACCAACTAAATCGTATCACCATAACATTTTTTTCTCTATATTTTTTTTTTGAAATTGGACAAAAGATTCTCATACCATGAGTCAGAGCCTGCTACAATAGTTGCTCTCGATATAGCTCGCAAAAACACCAAAGAGATGACACGTAATTGTCCGTGCCTAAAGACACAGCGTAGATTAAAATTCTAAAAATACTCTATTACCTAAAGACTCATTGCAACCTAAAATAACTTACAAATCAATTAGAATGAATTTGAACAATCTCTGTGATTTCTCGCCCAAATCAATTTGCATGTGAAAACATAACGACCGTAATACCCAAAAAACAGAAAAATGGTGTCAATGTTAAAAGGGTGACCCGAGTTGTTTACGTACAATTTTTTTTTATTATAATAATAATAATAATAATAATAATAATAATTATTATTATTATTATTATTATTATTATTAGTAGTAGTAGTAGTAGTAGTAGTAGTAGTAGTATTATTCTTATTATAATAATAATAATTATTATTATTATAACTATAATTATTATTACTATTATTAGTATTATTAGTATTATAATAATAATAATAATTACTATTACTACTACTACTATTATTATTATTATTATTATTATTATTATTATTATTATTAGTAGTAGTAGTAGTAGTAGTAATAGTAGTAGTAGTGGTGGTGGTGGTAGTAATAGTAGTAGTAGTTGTTATAGTAGTAGTAGTAGTATTAGTACTATAATTATTTTAATAATTATAATTATAATTATTATTACTATTATTATTATATTACTATTATTATAATTATTACTATTACTATTACTATTACTATTACTATTACTATTACTATTACTATTACTATTACTATTACTATTATTATTATTATTATTATTATTATTATTGTTATTATTATTATTATTATAGTGTAGTGATGAATTTGATTTGGGCGAAAAATGTGAGTGGATAGATTTTTGAAAAATAGATGTTGAATTGGGGGGGGGGGGGAGAAATGAGAGATAGATTAGTGACCGTTGAATGTTGAAGCCTAAATTGATTTAAGGCCGTTGGATGTTGAAGCCTAAATTGATTTGAGACCGTTGGATATTGAAGTCTTGGGATTTGAGCCGCTCTATTTTATATTATAGATTACTAAATAACAGAAAAAATTGTTTAGGCTAATGGGATTTCATTCAATACCCGTGTTAGCAATGCCCTAATTCTTAAACAAGAACCAGTTTTTTCATTAGTCTTTTGGAGCAAATGGTCGAACAGATTGTGGGCAATGAAAGAGGAAGTATATATATATATATATATATATATATATATATATATATATATATGGGCAATGATCAATAGCCAAATGGGATGAGATTTTTCATCCAACCCAATCTTATCTGTCCGTTGCAATATCCAATGGTTGAGATAGGAGCTGTGACACTCCCAAATCTGAGTCTCTTGAACCTCGGATCTGGTTCATCACTGTATAACCTTTTTCTTATCGTTCATGACTTATAACAATATTATAATTGTTAAATAATCATTTATTTAAAACTTTATAACATCTATTTCTATTCCAGAATCGCAATTTTTACAAATTTCTAGTATGTCTCAATATCATACATGATACAACATTCAATATTTTAATATTATTAACCATTGAATAATATTTTAATCTTTTACTAATATTATTCATCATTTAATAATATTTTAATCTCTTATTAATATTATTAACCATTTAATAATATTTTAATCGCTTACTAATATTATTCATCATTTAATAATATTTTAATCACTTATTAATATTATTAATCATGTAATAATATTTTAATCATTTATAAATGTTATTAATCATTTAACAACATTTTAATCTCGTACTAATATTATTCACCATTTAATAATATTTAATACTCTTCAAACAATACCAATAGTTAACCTTTTAATTAGGTTAACTTTAGTATTTATTTTTAAACATTTAGCTACCATTAAGTCACTAATAGATTCTATATATATATTGGTTTAGTATTCAAATACATTCATTTAACACTTATTTCAACTTAATTTTTCACAAAAAATCCAACCCGGACCGACCCGACCCGACCTGGACAGCTAAAACCTATTTCTGATAGTGTGTTTTACCGTTGCGGCAGTAGTAAAAAAATCTGAAACCCTAATTTGGGGACTGCCCGACCATCTTTTACTAAAACTGCCATAACTTCTTCATTTAAAAATATTTTTCGGTAATTCTTGAGTTCATTCTCATCAAAATTTCTCCCTCTACAACTTCTCTTTGTATCACAAATTCAAATTCCAAACGAAAGTAGGCTTAAAATTGCTTACAAGGACAGAATGAAAACTAGCTTTATAAATCCTTAATTCGATTGGTTCAAACATGATGCTACAAGCATTAGTTGCTAAACCATCATGTTTTATGACTCTACATATATCATATACATATCATACATCATATATAATCTCTCTAGTTCAACATTTAACAACATAAAATAAAAAAATCAAGGTTAAGAAAACTTTTAACCTTCTATGGAGATCTTCTTCTTTCTAGGCCTCTTCCTCCTTCTTGAGTGAACCACTAGAACACTAGCTCACATTTACTAACACTAAAAGTGTTTTGCTCTCTAGAACTCTTACAAAGTTCTCAAAGAAGTTATCTCTCTACAAATGCTCTCAACTTTCCTATACTTGGTAAAACACAAATGACTAACCAACATTTCTAAGTCTTTCACCCTCCTCTATTTATAGCACTCTAGGATTACATCATTAATTCTCTTAATCAATTAACATGGGTGAAATTAAGCTCTAATCTTGCTTACTATTATCATAAATGACCACTTGCTAGACACTTTGATTTACTATATGAATGACTAAGGTAGTTGGGGGGTTGTTGAACTATTTTGCACTCAAATTTCATCCAACAAGCAAACTTCACATCCATCTGGGGCCCAAAATTCGGGATTTGATATTTAATTACTCCAATTTGGCTTTATTTTTATGTCTTATATAATTATATAAGTATCCATATATATATACACCAATATATGTATACATATTCACCTATACATGCACAATACTTGCATTTTTATCATATTTGACCTTTAAAATGTCACCCATCAACTTGACTACAAGCAACATAGATGGTGAAGTGTAAAATAAGCAACACATCACCAACACTTAACCCACATATGGTTAACTCTCTAACTCTCCATAAGACCTAAGGTTAAAATACTACACTTAACCTTGGTCACTCAAATACCCAACCTTAGTTAAAACTCATCTTATTAATCATACACACATCTTCCACCAAATAACCCAAGTAAGGTTAATTATCTACAATCAAGTATACATATATATTTATAGATTTACTAACACTTAACTCTAGCATTGGTTAAGATTTTATTTTTATTACCACTTAGGGTTAACAATTAACCCAACAATGGTTAGTTCTCTACAAACATAAATTCATAATAATTGACTAGGGTTGGTAAACCACCAATTGATTGAGTGTAAACAACAATTCTCCACTATTTAACTAATGTGTGGTTAAGTACAAGCTTTCATATTATCCATGGTTTATTCATTTAACCAACATTGGTTAACTCTCTACCAATTTATATACTTACAATATGTATATCTCTACATATACACCAATAACATTTTATTTAAATTACATCATAGCATGAATTAAGTGAATTGACAAAGTGAATGGCCATTTTAAATGGAATACACTCAATCCCCAAGTGGGGTCCCATATTTGGTTAACACTCCACAATTTTTCATTTATTTTTATTATATATATATATATATATATATATATAACTCTTGTAATTTCTACCAACAATTAACCAATGTATGGTTAATTCTCTACAACATGCAATCCATGGTTACCTACCAATTTCATTTTGGTAAATTATATACATACATAATTGTATCTATAATATTCTTCCACCAATTAACCCATGTAGGGTTAATTCCCTTATAACAATTTTTTCTAGGGTGAATTCACTAACTCTTCTTAGTTAAGTTTCATATATCATGTATACATATAATTATGTATTTACACATTTTGCTAGCAACTTACCCATGCATAGTTAAAGATTTAATTTATTTACCACATAGGATTATTCAATTAACTCATCCATAGTTAATTCTCATCATCACATTCATTTACCTAGCAATTAACCAATGTTTGGTTAATGCCCTCCCTTATCTATCAACTAGGGTTATTCACTTAATCCTACATTAGTTAATTATCTACACTTACCAATATTTGAAAAATATTCTCCCAATACATTGATCAATATTTGACTTTTAAGTGTTTGGGCTACATAGTTTACTTTTTATTGGACTCTTCATTTAAATTGTTTGGGCTACCCAACACAACTCACACATCTCTAATAACTTGGGCTAGGTAATTAAATCAATTGGACTTCCACACTATTACATATAATAAATGCCAACATAGTTTAATTGGACTTACATTAGTTAACTCATGGACTATCATTTAACATAACACTTGGGCTTATTATTTAATTACACACCTTCATGCAAGTATTCCCATATTGTACTAACACATATAATCCTTTTGGGCTAGTCCACTAGTAGTAATTAAATTACTTGGACTCTTCATGAGGCTAAATCCTTAAATTTATTTGGACCTCTTTATTATTACCAACAAGACTTACAATAATTAAAATATTGAGCTTGTTTTAAATTCATTAATGGACTCTATACTATAACTTGATAGTTAAATTAATTACTTAATTAATTAACTTCTTATTATTGTCATCCTAAATAATCATTCTAGCTTTTCTACAATATTAACTCATAATTAATATAATGAACCTAATTAATTATATTTCACAGCGTTCTTTCTTACTCAATATTAAAACTAATTAATTCATTAGTTTTGTTGAGTATTAATTTACCCATCTTCTTATTTGGCTAAAAAGCACACTTTAGGTATAGTTGTATTAATATAACCACATTCATTTCTTAATTGAATTTATTTTCTTAATAAATTCTCCACATGCATCATTATAATATTCTCACATTTAATCCCTAACAAATAAATTAGGTTAAAAAAAATGTTTACTCATTTTCTACACATCTTACCTATCCAACTATAGGTTTTAAACTTTAAACTTTAATTGATCATTTAAGATCTTATCTCCAAATCTTGTAAATATTCGGGTATTACAGGAGCATACCGCAAAACAATTTGTAACACTATAGCATAATTATGATGCAGTATATGGCCCACAAAAAAATTATCCATAATATCCCTTAACTGCAAAAAAAAATTAAAACAATAAAGATTTAAGAGGTAACACAGAATTGTTATGCGGTACCCTCTATTTTTTTTATTATTTTTCATACCACATAATAGTTATGCGATATGCCAAGAAAACCAACAGAAAGCAAAAAAAAAATTAGGGGTACCACTAAACTGTTCAGCGATACCCATAATTTTTTAATTTTTTCCACATATCGCATATGTCAAAAAAGCTTTAATTCCCAATTTTAGTTATATCGTTTGAAGATTTGATAACAAATGTTGATTGCACTTATCCTAAATCAAGTTCTACCAAATCTTGATTTGGTTACTCATTAGATTTTCCCAAGAGCTTTAGGATAATAGTTTATTGTGTAACCACTTTAAATATGATTCAACTTATACAACCTCGTCTTCTACTTCCAACTCTAAAGAAATCAAAGAACAATGCAAATATTATGGGAAAAAATGATGAATCCAAATTGAAGGTCTGCAATGATCATTCTCAATCAATTGCTGAAGATTCTGATGACGAAAATAATACCGAAAGCCTCAAGTGCTTAAATGAATTAACCCAAGATTTCATGTCAACTGAACTCGATTACAAGAATTTAGAGAATATAGAATGCATGGTGTAAGCAAGAATTTCAATTTAAGAAACTCATGGATGAGAACTAATTGTAGAAGCAGGAATAATTAATTGATAAGGAGAAACAATAACAAGAGGCAAATCATTGAGGAAATCAAAAGTTGTTACCAAATCATCAAATGACATAACTAAAATTGGGAATTGATTTATTTTTTTTACATATCGCATAGCTATTATGCGATATGTGGAAAAAAAACATGGGTACCGCATAACAGTTCTGCTGTAATCATAAATTATTATTATTATTTCTTGCTTTCTATTGCCTTTCTTTGCATGCCGCATAACTATCAAGCGGTATGTGAAAAAAAAAATTTAGGAGTACTGCAAAAAGGTTTTGCGGCACCTTGATTTTTTTTTTACATATCACATAATAATTACACGGTATGTAAAAAAAATTTTAGGGGGTGCCGCATAACAATTATGTGATACCCCATTATATACAATTATACCGCATAACAATTATAGACCATATGCCGCATAACAATTATGTTGTAGTGCTACAAATTGTTATGCAGTATGCTCTTATCTAAGTCATTAGATATTGTAAGAAATGGATAAGATTGAGTTAAATGAAAAATAGCTCTCATCTCCTTTTGACTACAGATCATTTTCCTATATATATACGTATTCAATCTTGGAACAGACTAACCAAAAAAAAATGTAAATTTGATTTTGGACTAGTGAACGCTTAGATTCCCATGCTCCTTAATTTCCAGCATTATAATTTCATACTTTCACAATTTTTCCTTTTTAGCTTTTTAATGACCACATAATTCGGATGTAAAATAGGTCAACCATAAGTTGCACATCTCAAATATTGGACAAATTCGTAAGTCATGCCTGAATTATTGATTAAAAAAAGAGTTAATTCAATTTTAAAAGTCAAACTAAATTATTTTTTCACGAACAGAGAGCCGAATATATAACAACACAAATATTAAAAGAAAGGATTACGGGATGGAGGGATTATATAACAACACAAATATTAAAAGAAAGTAAATATGAATTATTGTTCATAATTTTTATTTATTATTGGTGAATACATCTGTACAATGATTAACTTATTAAAGATTTGTCTACCCAGTTCCACCCGTCTATCTATCTATCACCTTAATTCATCAGCTGAGACCTTATTTTTTCTCAGCAACCAACACCAAATTAATTACACAAGGACATGGAAAATTAAGTAGTTGTTAGGTTAGACTCCCCAAAGAAATCACACACATAAACTCACAACATATACACTTCTCTTACTTGACTTAACAAAATGCACACACACACACACACACACACACACACACACACACACACACACACACACACACACACATATATATATATATATATATATATATAAGTAGGAATGATTCCTACAAATTAACGCCATATATCCATCCATTCCTCTTTCTCTTACACACAAAAACATACATTATGGCTGTAGAAAGTGGAGAGAAAAAAGAAGTCGGAGTGGTGAGAAAGACCAAGGGATTTGTGGTTCCATTATTGAGGATTCTTGCATTTGTAGCCACAGCAGCGGCAACAATTGTTATGGCACTTAACAAAGAGACCAACACTTTTGTAGTTGCCACTATTGGAAGCACCACTATTAAAGCCACCCTCACTGCTAAGTTCCAATACACCCCAACATTTGTGTAAGTTTTCTTTCTTTCTAGTAAATTAATTACTCCGATACCTGTTTTAAAATTAGAGATACATTTATACGTAAATTATATTTTTACATATTTAAATGAACTTTTAATATCACTCTCTGTGTCCCACAAAAAAATCTCATTAGCAAATTGTAACGGTAATATTATTCTTTCATCTTTTTCTCAGTATAGATATAATGTTTGTGCCCTTTAGTGCTGGTGGCTAAACTTGAGGAAATATGTCATTATATATTATCATCACTAAAAAATAGACTCTTTTTGTTAAACAATTTTTTTTCACAAACGACTCTTTTTGAGGAACAGAAGTAGTAATTAAGGGTATGGTGAAATATTAAAAATAATAGAAAAATAATAATGTAAAATTAGCAATGTAACGTCACTTCATAGGTTTTAAAAAAAAAGTTTCTCTAGCTTTGAAACGGAATAAAAGAATTTATCCATAATTTTAAAACAGAGGAAGTTGTTAATCTAATCATCCATCACTGTTAACCCTAACTGTGCATGGACATGCAAGTCTACTTCTACTTAACTGGAAGTTTGAATTGTTGATACATGCAGGTATTTCGTGATGGCTAATAGCATTGCCAGTTTCCATAACTTGTTGATGTTAGCTGTGGAATTTGTTGGACACAAGTATGACTTCAAGGGACTCCGTTTTGCAATAGTTCCGATTTTAGACATTGTAAGTATCAAATTCAAATACTCCCTAGTCCCTGCCACATAAACTGAGTGTATAGTACTCTAGTTGTTCTAAAATCAAAATTTTAAGCAAAAGTCGTAGGAGTAGTATTTTAACATTGAAGAACGTGAGCTCAACAATCCATGGCAAAAAAAGAAGAAGTCGTCAGTGGTTAGAAACTGTTGAGCTCCCACCACCCTTTGACATAATATACAAGATCCACATCTCAACTTGCTTAAAGACAATCAAATGAGATTTACCTAATATTTTTCTCCAATCACAAAAACCAATTCTATTTTGTTTTGCAAGTCTTTTGAAAGAAATTGAAAAGTGAAATATATTGTTGAAACATTCAATTTAAAATGAGTCTGTATTAAAAGAGGAGACTCTTCAAGTATATATTTTAGTGAACAAAATATTAAGGGAATAATAAAATCTTAACTCTGATACCATATTGAAACATCCAACTTAAAATCAATTGATACTAAACGAAGAGAGGCCCCTCAATAAAATTTGAATATTTTCAAACTCTCTTTCACTCTTGATGAAAACATATATGCAAACTCAAATCCAAGAAATATTTCTCGTTTTTATTATAGAGATCAGAACTTTCCTCAAATTGATCATTTCAAAACCCAGTAGTTTTATGAATTCATTCTAATTGACACCGAATCCATTTCCCTTAGGCAATTTCCAAACAAAAATGACCCAAACATCATCACTCATCCCTCAGTCAAAATCACACACACACACACACACACACACACACACACACACACACACACACATATATATATATATATATATATATATATATATATATATATATATATATATATATATTGTCGCATATTTAATTTCTTCTTAAAAATATTTTTTGGTCGGAGTAGATTATGGTGGCTCTGTTATCCGGTGGAGCAACTGCAGCAGCTTTCATGGGTGAGCTAGGCAGGAAAGGTAACTCACATGCAAGGTGGAACAAAATTTGTGACAAATTCGACACCTTTTGCGACCATGGATCGGCAGCAATGCTCGCCTCGTTCATTGGCCTTTTTCTCTTGATCATTATCACCATTATTTCCATCTTCAAGCTTCAAATTCGAAACTCTGCTAACTATAATACAGTTCCTTGATGTATATTATATATGTGCTTACATATCATATATATTACTAATATATATAGTCCAAGTTTTCATTTCAATATGGAATGTCAAAACTCAAAAGCATCTTTGGAAACTCAATAATCAATATCAAGTTTCAGAATTAGAATTGAAATTACATTTATAATTCTATAGAATTAATTGAAAATTAGTTAAATTTGACGCTCAATTTCAATTCCAAGTCATTCCAAGACTTGGAATTGCACGAGTTGTCAAGCATGGGTTATTGTACTACAAATATAGCAGAATTTAATGAATGATAGAACATGAGCTCTGCAGGCTTAGATGCGGACCTCAGAAACTTTCTTGCGGGGGCTAAGATGAAAATATAAATAAAGTTAAAAAACAACAACAAAAGTTTGAGGAATTAAGTTAACAACAAAAAATGGACAATAAAAAATCTATTATTATATGTAATTTTATCTAAATTAATTGAATCATTTTAATTAGTTAACGAGTTAATCCCAATCGAGTTAGTCCCGAGTTTATCACTTCTACTAATACAATATATGTCATGTTCATAAATATATCAAATTTTTCATACGCTTGTTACGTTATTTTCCAAGTGTATACATGCATGTACTAAAAAGCATATAAAATGATTTTGATATACATACATACAACTCTTCAATATTATCCATATTATACTATTTATATTTAAATTATAAAACCAAATGACATATTATAATTTTAAATTGCATTATCGATAATAACGTGTGTTTTACACCATTAATTATAAATAATGGAGTACGTACAAATATCAATGCCTAATGAATACTGATTTCACAAGGCTCTCCGTATATTAGTGAGTATATAAGCGAGTCCCATATTTGCACGAGAGATTTTGTAAAAAGAATATTATTTTTTTGGGTGCAAAAATACCAATTTTTATAAATGAAAAAGAGAGCAAGTAAATATATATGATACTATGCTTTAGAAATAATATATTTTTTTTCATTAATGTCGACTTTTGTTAGTAGTAGCTAGACACAATAGCATGAGAAGTATAAATATACAGATTACTTTTTAATGTGTATACTTTTAAAAAAAAGTTGGCGAACACAAGATAAATTATTTTTCTTATTTTTTGTAAAAATTTGATAAGGTAACATAAATATTCAGTAGACTTTTCTTATAACAATATTTTGCTGGTCAAGGACATTAGTGCACACTTTCAAAATTAAAATTAACAAAATCTTACATTAAAGTTGAATACGATCTAATTTTGTCCATTAATTATACTAAGATCATTTTGTAAAACAAGATTGTTACTTTCTAAGTTTAAAATGAAAGAAATAACATAAATAATAATGACTTGATTGTTTACAAGGAATTTTTTTATTACTTTATTTATTTATTTGACTAAAATCATTCCACGTATCAATCGATAAATCTAATGACATTGCAAATAATGAATAATAAATGTTAAAAATAATTTCCATTTATTATTATTCAATCTAGATTTTGAATGACTTTAACTTGATAATAAATATTAAAAATTAATATTTTAATAATTTTTTGACATTTTCACATAAAAAATATTAATATAAACCTATAATAATAATTTACATATAAAAATATAAAAAAAATCTGTAAAAATATCACTTTCCTAAATATTTTCCAATCAAAGATGGTGTAGGGATACAAATTCGAGCTGGCTTTCCTAATTTGCCCCTTCCCGATAAAATCCACAACAAATCCAGTAACCAAAAAAATATAAAAATAGTACTTCCAAGATAGTACGTTCCAAAACAGTAAAATACCTAGAAAATGAAATGGCAATCGTAAAATACAACCGCAATATATTTAGATGAGTACTATTTATATATATATTTTTAATAATTTTATATGGTTTTTTTATATAAAAATAAGATTCAAATTATATTTATGTGAGAGAAAATTATGTAAAAATAAAAAAAAATACATATAAAATATTAATTTTTTATATTTATATTTGTAGTAATTGAAAGAAAAAAAAAAAGGACCATCCCAAGTTTACAATGTGGCTGATTGGTTGATTTCAACAATTACAGTTATCATGTACTTTCTCATAAATTACGTATATATAAAATTATAAAATGAATTAAATAGTTTGTGCTTGATTTATACATGTTTGATTAAAAATTTTATTTGAGCTCAATTTAAAATATAAATAATTTAAATATAAAAAAAAAAATTAAAATTCGATAAACTAGTTTAATTTCTTCAAATTACACACTCTCCCTCGGATAGAGAATTCTCTCTCTCTCTCAAATCTCTTTATTTTTCTCTCTCTAAACTCTCCCCTGTTTTCTCTCTCAAGATCCAACCTAATACTTATCCCCACTTTGTCATTGTTTTCTTTATTTTATAATAATAATACTTCTTCGTTTCCTATTTTAAGAAAAACCCATTATTTAATTTCAAAGAAAATAAAACCCTCACTTCAACGTGGAATTTTTAGCTGCTCTTGAGGTGATTCTCTTACTTTTTCATCATAATGACATAATGTTGAATCCATGAAATTATATGATATTTGGGTTTTTTTTCCTTTCCAATTTTTTACTGTTCTTTTCATAGTCATTGACATTCACCGAACCAGTTTTTTTTTTTGGTTTATGTTTTTAAATTTTTACTTGGGTCTTCTTAACCTTTCCTTATACTTATAGGTAAATATTGATGTGAGTGAATATCATGGCGTGTTGAATAATTCAATTCAAAAATGTGTTTGTGAATAGGGTTTGATTTGATTAATGCAAAATTGGGTCTTTATTGGTTGTTTCTTTGAGTGAATTTTATATTCTAGGGGTTGATTTTGTTTTTTCCTTCATTAAAATGGAAGAAAGTTGAAACTGTTTTCATGGGAGTTTAAGATTCTTGTTGGAGCAATTTAGGTTGAATATAGCAGTTCTCTTTTGTTTTGTTTTGTTTATTTTCTTCTGTTTGTTTTGTGGAAAGAATTGATCATAAAGTTTGAATCTTCGGTGAATTTGGGTCTGCCCTTGAATTGGGTGGGTCAGTAAAGGGTTTTATTTTTTTCAGATTGGGTTTAACAATCTGTTCTATCAATAAAGTAGTTCTTCTTGGCAACAGAATTTCATCATTAAAGAGGTTAGATTTGTATTATTGTTTCTGTTCTCACTAATCTGTGTGTGAATCCTTACATGTTTATGGAAACTTGCCTATAATTTTTTTGCCTGCGAATCATTACACAATTGTTCTCTCATGTTACCCAAATTTGTAATGTGCTCCATGAATGATGTATTGCTCGGGCGAAAATATTTCTTGCTTTTGTTCAATTTTCCCAATTTAACGGGTAGAGATGATAGAATGTAAAAGTGGTTACATAAGAGGGGATAGTTTGAAGATTGCCTGCCTTAGAATGTAGCTGCAGATCTGAATCTGTTTCTCTCTGAATTTATTTTAATGTCGAAGTTATTGTTCTAGGAATGGGACCTTTTTAACATAGATATCATGTTTCTTCGGATAATTGTGTCTCTGAACGAATAACCATTGCTTACTCAAGGAAATGCTATTGATCTTTGAACACTATTTGCTTTATGAGATCTATTAGATAATGGAATATAATTGACCCTATTTGTCGGAGCTATGTAGTCATCTTTCATTTAGCTAGCTGATTCTTCTCCTTTGTGTCCTTACTGACTCTTGTTGATTTAGTTGTCTCACTTGGATGGCTTCAGATTTTTAATAAGGAAAACATATGAAAAATAGGTGGAAGTATTGATGAGCTAATGTTTTTTAAATGGTTATCACATGCCATGCTATAGTTATTCCCCATGCCTTAGCCATAGAAAGAGTGCTTTTTCGACAACCTTTACAAGTGCCCCTTATTTGCAGTATCTATAGCAAGCTGGATGGCTAAACAGGTCTTAGAATGTCCAAGTAATAACTACAACTCTGGCTAATGGTAGGCAAAGGAGTATTTTTGAGCTTCTAAGATGACCATCCACAGCATATAAGGAGATTTTGTTGTTTTGAGTTAATTCTATCTAACGAGTTCTATATGGTGCAATGTGGTCAATAGCACCTTTTATTTCCCAAATTAAATCTTGGCACATGGAACCTATGTCAATTACCTTGATTACCTATACTCAAGGGATAATGCTACTGGTCTCAATTTTTTTGTATCAAGTAATGTCTCAAATGACGTGATATCATTACATTTGTTGAATACATCTCTTGTGATTTGTCATATCATAAAGTACCATTTGTCTTATTCTGCACCACATCATTTGAGACACATTTGAGACCCCTAGCATTACACAAGAAACCTGCAAATCTCAAAATAACAATTATCTGAGGTAGCATTGATTTTAGAGATAATTCCATATTTGATATGCCTTTTGTGGGTATCTCTAGTTTCAGCTTTAATTTATTTACATTATCTTATTAGAAACACTTTAAATTTTTTCCTCCCTTACTGAACCGGGGGTGTTTTACTCTCCAAGTATCAGTCACGAAATAAGTCCATGCCTTCTATAATTATGAGGTTACCTCAGTGTTGCATACGTGTTAAATGACGTGGAAACCTTTATAATGATGAGTAGTTACTACCCAATAAAAGGCTCCCTCATAATCTTTGATAAGATTGTTGTTAATTCACTGCATCACGTGTCTTATATCTGCGTTTTATCTCTTGTGTTATCTTTTAAGAGAATACTTTCTTTACTTGGCTAGAGGTAGTGTCAACTATCCAATATGACATCTGTCCTCCTCTCTCTTTGCTTTTACTCTCCTCTTCTATAATCCTTAAGAATAGTCCTCTATGTTTCAACATGAGTATCTTTTGATTATATTTCTTTTTTTGTAAAATTTTCTTTCTCCTTTCTGTTGGTGTGTTGCAGTTGAAATTTAAATGTCATAGATTGTAAAAGCAACTTTTTCACTTAATCGGATCTTGTATTCTCAACTTGTGAATTTTTCTCTTTGATATGCTTTGTAGCAAGGACAGACATCTAATACCTTCTTTTTAGTTTCAGCCTTCCATGCAGTTTTGTCATTGATACAACCACCGAACAGAAACCTATGGAGATGCCGGTACTCAGGTGCAGACGTTGTACAAGTTCTCTGCAATCTGGTGTAAGCTCCAAAGCAGAAGCTGATTGTGAAAAGAACATGAAGGTTTATGTTTTTGATATTGTTACTTTTTTCCTTTTTTTTTTTCTTTTTTTTTCCTGTTTACTCTTATTCTCTTTCTCTTCATTCTCGTCAATGTTAGTTTATTTCACATTATATGCTCCATTTTCTCCTGTGGATTATTTTTCTATTTCCAACCTGCTTTACATTTTACAAAGTGTTTAATGGTTCTAATGTTTTACCTGCTATCTTCTTTTAAAATGACTCGTAAAATGTTTTTATGCTTTTTGCAAGGATATCTTACATGCCTTTACCACTTTGTTAATATTCAATTGATATGTCCTTTAAATTGATTGTTGATTTCTCGTATCCTTCAATTATCTACTGTGACTAACATCTTATGATCTGAAGTGGATGCCCTAGAGAATTAAGGGAAGCTGTGTATTATATTATCATTTATTATAATTCTAGTGTATTTATAAAATATAAAAATTAATTTATATTTAAATATATAAGCTAGAGCCTTAGGAATGTCAGAATTTTTGCTCGTGATCATGGTTCTCGTGGTTGGGCCTAGAAATCAATTACTTGGTGGACTAATATGAATTAAGAGGTCCTTTCACTAATTATGCTTGTCAGTATTTTAAAGCAACAATTTTTATGTGTGAATCAATAAGTTTTTATTAAATTGATTTTTGTATAATTAACATGTGTGAAAATTTCAATTCAGTACTTGAAATTTGAAACTCTTGTGAATTTTTACTTTGCGCTTTTCACTTGCATTTAATGGTTTGCCTGTATAAGTTTGAGTTACTAAGTTACATACTTGGAAAATCCATAAGTTAAAGCAAAGAATTTGAAATACTATTCACTTAATTTTCAGGATCAATCTTCCAGTCTTGCCCCGAAAAATGATAACAGCCATGAGTGCTCTGGTAGTCCTAGAAGACAAAAGGTACAAATCAGGGGTATTTGTAAATTTATTTATAGAATAACATATATAAACCTTTCAAATTTTCTCTTATTTAAATGGTTGTATGTTGGGATAGTGAATGCTTCACATGATGAGGAACTTATGTTTATACGAATTCCTTATCCTAAATTGTTCCAAGAATATGCAATAATAATTTTTAACACTACTTTCTTGAGACTCATCATGTGAGGTTGTTTCCTTGTGTTGTAATAGATATTAGCTAGATGGAGTCCTGCTGAAGCATGCAGGCCGATTATTGATGAAGCTCCTGTATTTTACCCATCTAATGAGGTATTTTAAGCTTTTTGTTTATTTTCGATTTAGAAACGAAATTAAGATTTCATTTGATGGTTTAAAAAGTTTAATGTTATATCAATTAGATGACCATCTTAGCCCACTGTTTATTTATTAGGAATTTCGAGATACCCTTGGTTACATAGCAAGGATACGCCCAATTGCTGAAGCATATGGTATATGTAGAATAATACCTCCTCCTTCCTGGAACCCACCCTGCCCTCTTAAAGACAAGAGTGTATGGGAAAATGCTAAATTCTCGACGCGAATTCAGCAAGTAGACCTGCTTCAAAATAGGGAGCCCGTGAGGAAAAGAAGAGGCCGGAAGCGTAAACGAAGGAGACAATCAAAGATGAGCTACAAAAGGAAACGTCCTGGTTCTGAAGCTTCAAAACTAAATATTTCTTCTGACGTGGAGGAGAAATTTGGTTTCCTGACTGGATCTGATTATACATTTGAGGACTTTCAGAAATTTTCCTGTAACTTCAAAGAGTGTTATTTTGGGATGAAGAATGCGGAGGAAGAAGGAATTATTGATGAGAGTTTGACTGGGAAAAAGCAGAGATGGGAACCCTCCATTGAAGATATCGAAGGCGAATACTGGCGAATCATTGAGCAACCAACAGATGAAGTCGAGGTTTGAGTAATTGATTATTACTCTTCCTTTCCTGTATTTTGTCTACGCATACATGTCTTATAAATGATGTTCATCTTTGGTATTTTAGGTATACTATGGAGCTGATTTGGAAACTGGAGTATTTGGGAGTGGGTTCCCCAAGGTGTCGCCATTGCTATCTGAATGTGAATCAGATCAATACGTGTCTTCAGGCTGGAATTTGAATAACTTCCCACGTCTTCCAGGTTCTGTACTTTGTTTCGAAGGATGTGATATCTCTGGAGTTCTAGTGCCATGGCTTTATGTTGGAATGTGTTTCTCATCATTTTGCTGGGTAATCTTATGAACTCTTAACCATTTTTGTCATTTAAAAAAAAAACTAAAAAAACTGACTCTGGATTCCAACAAATTGATATCTAGAAGTTAAATTTAAGTAATAAATATATTAGATGGAATTAAGAGGTGAAAGGAAACATATTCTTCAAGAACACGAGTAAACAAATCCAATGCTTATCTGTAATACAAGTAATTTCATGTATATAATCAGTACGAAGCTATGTGAAATAGTCATCACTTTTTCTGTTTTAATGGTTTTCTAACTTACCACAGTAACACGGATATGGAATGCTTTGTAATTCAAGAGTAAATTCTACTCAGGCTCATCATGACCGCTCCATCTAGTTATATGGAACTGTATATTGTGTGTGTTTGTGTTGTAAAAGCAGATAATCAGTTGTCTATTGGAGTTTATGTCTGACATGTGGTTCTCTTTTCTTTTTTTCTTTTTCCTTTTTTCTTTGGAAAAGCATGTAGAGGACCACCACCTCTACTCACTAAACTATCTACATTGGGGAGATCCAAAAATATGGTATGGCGTACCTGGAACCCATGCTTCTGCTTTAGAGGCTGCAATGAGAAAGTGTCTTCCAGATTTATTTGAGGAACATCCGGGTTTACTTCATGAATTGGTGAGTTTTTATTTCTAGTATGATGGTTATATTAGAGGCCGGTCACTTTTATATCTCACACTTAATTGTGCTTATGATCTATTAAATTTCTATAATCAGATTCCACTGAATGAGTTGTGCAATAGGTTTTCTTGTGAGTGGACACCCAAGTATGTATATTGATTTATTTAGGAATGGGAAACTTAGGTTTTAATATCCAAGTATATCTTTTGTACATAACTAAAATTTATACTTGGGGCAGTGCCAATTCCAACTTTGCCTGTTTTTGCCGCTATAAGAAAGGGAGGATAAGGGAGGGTATAATGGTCATTTTGCTAGTGACTTCACTGCCGCTAGAGGTTCTAGCGGTAGAGCCAATTGCACTTTTAATCCCAACCATCCATTATTATGTTGGATGATATAAGATGTGATTGCTGGAATAGTACTCCCAGCAACTGGTTACTATGGATGGTTCCCCATATTTTTATATTTATATTTATATATATATATATTGACTTTTTTTAGCGGTTATGGGTAGTTACTTCCAAGAAATATTGTTTGAGGACTTATGGGTAGCGCTAGGTGTGATGGTGTGGTTCTATATATTGTAATGGGGAAATAATTTTCTCACTAATGGAAGTGTGATATATAGCTTCAAACTGGGTAACACCAAACATCTTGTTATGATTTAATCTAGTAGATATTCATATTTGTATACGATTATAATCTCCGTCTTGTGATAGGTTACTCAACTGTCTCCTTCAGTTCTAAAGTCTGAGGGCGTGCCAGTGCATCGAGTAGTTCAGCATTCTGGAGAGTTCGTTCTTACCTTCCCAAGGGCATACCACGCAGGATTCAATTGTGGCTTCAATTGTGCAGAGGCTGTCAATGTTGCCCCAGTAGATTGGCTAGAGCATGGGCAAAGTGCAGTGGAGCTCTACAGTGAGCAACACCGCAAGACATCACTGTCTCACGACAAATTGCTATTAGAATCAGCAAGGGAAGCCATACGAGCACTTTGGGAGCTATCTGTTCTGAACATTGAGAATCCAAAAAATATGAGTTGGAAAAGTGTGTGCGGGAAGGACGGAATACTTACCAAGGCAGTTAAGGTGATTGATATAAACACTATATATATAGATATTCCTATGTGCATTCATAATTATAAATGTATTTTAACTTGTATGAATTTGCAAATAGATTTTTTTTAATATATAAACATGTTTAAATATGGCATTCATTCTAGTGTTTGTATGCCTGCTTTTATGCTTTATCATAGAAATTTCTTCTTCGCTCATCTGGTTTATTCTTCTTTTTCTTTTTCTTTTCATCTGGTTTCTTGCTAAGGAATTTTCATTTACTTTCAGACAAGGGTTGAAATAGAAAAGAAAAGAATCGAGCAACTTCCAACCCATTTAGAACCTCAAAAGATGGAAAGGGACTTCAGTTTGGCAAATGAGAGAGAATGTTTTTCATGCTTCTATGATTTACACATGTCCGTTGCTTGCTGCAAGTGCTCCTCAGACCGTTTTGCATGTCTTAAACATGCAAATCTTCTCTGCGCTTGTGAACAAGATGACAGATTATTCCTTCTCCGCTACACCATGGGTGAATTAAACACATTGGTTGAAGCACTGGAAGGGGAATTGGATGCTGTACAATCATGGGCGTCAGAAGATCTAAGATTGGGTTCTGTAAACGATAAAGACAGTATTTCTGCTAAACTGGATTCGGAGGGGACTTCTGGAATCAGCTGTTCTAAACAAAAGGATGGTCCATCTTGTCATCCGAAAATAGAAGAAACTGTATATGCTAATGAGCCTTGCAGTTACTTACCTTTACATTCAGAAGTAGTTCAGCCAGTCCAGCACAGCACTACCAAACTATGTACATCTCAGAACATGGCAGATGAGCACGAAAAAGAAAATCTTGGCAAGGCTGATGATAATTTGTTAAGGCATACATGCTCTATTGATTTGAATCTTGATAGCATGTCCAATGAACATGATGGTAGCGGGTTGCAGCATATATCTGATGGATGTGATAACAATACCATTCTAAATGTGGATGAAACCAGTGATAACATGCGTGTGCAAGAAGCTATTCACGGGTCAGATTCACGAAGAGAAACTGAGATCATGCAGCTTGGTAGTGACTCTGGTTCCTCCGTTTCCCATGTTCTCTCTGACAAAAATCATCTTTCCTGTTCAATGGATGTTGCGGATTGTTGTACTTTTGATGGTAATAGGTTGTTTAGTTTTGATCTTTTGGTTCAACAACCAGATTCAGGTCTTCCATTAAAGAGCTTGGAGAAAACTGAAATCCTAGACAACTCAGATGTGAAGGTATCTCAAGCTATCCAAAGTTGTTCCTTACAAAAGTTTGCCTTTGATGTTGATCCTGTCAATATTGGATCTGCAGTTTTTGGAAAGCTATGGTGCAATAATCAGGTGATATTCCCTAAAGGTATGCTGCCAGAGGATGTTTTCCTGCTTTTCAGAATCTTTGCTATTCAGTTTAACTTTTACTTCATGAATTTGATCTTCATATTAGCTTACTTTTGCAGGATTTAGAAGTCGTGCCAAGTTCTTTAATGTGCTCAATCCAACTGAAATGAGTAGCTATATATCAGAAATTCTGGATGCTGGGCTTCTTGGGCCTTTATTTAAGGTATGGTTTCAATCTACAATTTGTTAAAGAAGAATAAAGAAGCCTTGATAAAAGTAAAGAGTTTCTGCAAAAGATGAACAGATGCAGTATTTTGAGCGAGCAACTTGTACAGGATTAAATTGGCTGGCTCTTTAAATTCTTTATATGCGTACGGCATATACTGATGAACTGTCCACACTTAATGATTTCCTGTAGATGAATTTCCATTATTCTAATAAGTTTTATTCATTGACGAAATCATTTATCATTTCACATCTTATGATTTTCTGTGGAAAGCATATATTTAAATTACCCGAAGATTGTAATTCTTATTTCCCCTCGTGTAGTGATGACCTAACATTTTTCTCGCTCAATGATATCAACTCAGGTTACACTAGAGGATTCTCCGAATGAGAGCTTTACTGATGTGTCAGCCCAGAAGTGCTGGGAAATGGTGATGCATAGGCTCAGTCAAGAAGTCACAAGGCTCCAACGCCTAGGGAAAGCATTTCCCCCTTTGCATTTTCCACAAGGAATCAACGGACTTGAAATGTTTGGGTTTCAATCACCGTCCATTATTCAGGTAATCAAATTCATTCAACTGTTTGTATGCTAGGAAAAAGCGTAGGCAATGAAAGCTATATGTAGATGATATCAATGTTCCCTGGGTTTATTCTAACATGCTCGGGCAAAGTGTGGTTATGGGGAAAGGTGGTGAGTTTACACGGTGAAGTATTAAGTAACTGTGTTTTGGCTTATTTGAGTCTTCACTGAACGTTAGTGTTATAGTACTTATGTTTTGGCTTTCTTGAGTCTTATAGAAATTATGTTTTGGCTTTCTCAAGTCTTATGGTAATTTAGGAAAAGGTAATTTTCTGATCATAATTTTATGTATTAGGAACTTCTTCAACCCAAGAAGCTTAAAACCAGTCTGAGTTCCCTTCAAAAGATGGAGTTGTTGCAAGTATGTTTAACGATAAATGGATAAAAGGATTAACTGATGTTTTGGGAGTTGACATAATTCTCAGCCATAGTATTATTATAGCTCGTTTCTGAAACAATACCCAACTCAATTGATAATCATTTCTCATTTCAATACTATTTTTTTGGGCATCTTAGTTTCTGAGATGTAGTAATTTTAACTTTCCCTCCCGAGAGGAGGAGAATAATGGGATGGGTCAGGGCAGGGGATTGGGAAGACTCACAGATATGTCTAGTTTTATACTCCTTCCAAATTATAAGACTAATATTGACTTTTTAAAAGTCAATTTCAAATATTTTCATAAAAGTTAATTTCAAATATTTTCAAACTCATAATTGATATGAATTCATTTAGTTTATATCAATATAATTATGAACATCATAAATTACTTAAAAAGTACTACTAGTTATAAGATTTATTATTTTCAAAACTTAAATGAATCATGCCAATTTTAAATTTGAAATTATCTTTGTCTTTAGAAAGTTAATATTGGTCTTATAATTTGAAATGGAGGGAGTATTGCACAGTCTAGCATGGTTCTCTTGATGGTTTGTGTTTAGTCTGTTTTCCATTCTTTTGGGCGTTGAAAGCATAACAAGATTCATTTTTTTCCTAAAAAGAGTTTGTAATGTTTGAATGTCATAAAACCTATGCTAACAAGAGTGTTTTCAGGCTATTGAGGCTCTCGATCCGAACCATCAATGCTCGGAATACTGGAACAACAAGCTTTCAGTGAAGGAGGAGAATATCTATAACAACCATGAACTGCCAGTGACTTCAGGCAATTTTAAAGACGCTGACAAGTAAGTACCCTTTCAGATCAAAAATCTCCAAAGGGAATACAAAGGCAACAATATCCGGTATCAAATTGGCAAGGCGGGAACAGGAACAGGATTCAGTAATAAAACCTCATGATAATAATTCACTTGACGAGGAGTGCATGACTGTATTGCGAGGATTGTTGAAGAAAGCAAATCCCGAAGAACTGGAAATAATGCAGAGAATATTGTGCAGCGAGTCTAGAGGCCCTGAATGGAGAGCCTAGCTCACAACATTGACTGAAGAGATCCGAAGAACACGTAAATAACAGATTTTGAGGTCTCATAATTCCTTTTTGAAGGTAGTTTTTTTAATTATTGTCTTATTTATAGGCTTCATTCTTTCAAATTTCGCTATAAAGAGGAGAAATCCTAAGATTGAGCTGCCAAAATGATGCTCATATTGTAGAATGTTGGCCCTAATTTTACATCATTAATCAACACAGTTCTTAGTTTTTTTTTTTTATGACATACACATCATTTTAGATTCAAGTTCTTTTTACATTTCCTGAAAATGGGATTTAGAATTAGTACACTTGAAGTCACTTTGTGGGATGTGTTTGGTTGAACAAATGCCCGTCTAAAATATGCATCACTTTTAATATATATATATATATATATATATATATATATATATATATATATGGATTAATTTCTGTCTATTTTTAGGTTTTCATTGTAACAAACTAGGAACCCAAATTTCCCACCCCAATTTGAAGATTAAAATATTCAATGTAAAGCGAAGTGTGTGGATTATCACCTTTACCAATCTAAAGAGAAACATGACAATGATATATTTCTAATCTTCACTCTTTTTATGAGTTTTGGACAGAAAAGAAGAAGAAAAAATTGTAAATTTTTGTTCATGTTATCGAGTTTAATAGGTAAAAAACATAAATTTTACGTTTAAATTACTTTTTAACTTTTATATTAGATTTATTATGTTTATATTATAGAGTATAATTGAAATTATAAAAAGTTGTTTATGTTATATTTAATTTTTTGTCCCGAACAAAAAAAATTGACGAGAAAAGTGACAATTATATAAGCACTTGTATGTATAACCTAATCAACAGCATCATAATATATACATAATTTTAATTGATAGACAACGTGAATGGATAATTGAATGGAAAGAATAATTGTTGAGTTGGAATTTTATGAGATGGTTCTGTTAACAGTAGCCATGTGTTATTGTCGGGGCAGGCTAATCATGAAACTCATTTATCACTTTTTAGAAACTTATTTATCATTTTTCATGAAACGAAAGGCGTTGTAGGCAAAATTTCTCATTTTCCTATTTGTCGGGCTTCACAGTTATCGACTGTCTTAATGGTCTTAGTCAAAGTCAGCTCATTACTTTTTATGCATTTATAATAGACTCCTAAATTTAATAGACTTAAGTACTTTCTCCGTTCTATAATATGACATTTTAGAGTTTTTTTCTTTTCTTAAATATTTGTTATTTTAAAATTTTAGAGAAATTTATGTATATTGATACAATTCTTTCTCTCAATTCTATTGGCGTCTTATAGAAAATTAAAATATTAACAATCCTCTATCTCCTTCTTATTGGAGTCATATAAAAAATTAAACACTTAACAATCTTCTCTCCTTCTTATGAAGTCTTTTTTATCTTTTTTATGTATATCTTTGCAATTCTCTCTCTCCATCTTATTGGAGTCATTTATCTTCTTTATATATATCTGTACATTAATTAAGTTTCTTAATATGCGTGAATTGGCTGCTAACGACAAATAAAATAGAACCAAAGGAGTAGTTATCTTGTCAACTAAAGTATCATACTATTACAATATTCAATATTAACTTTAGTATGGTATTTACCTTTTTTTAATAGGGTCTCTTTATACAATTTCAACTAGAAATTATAACCCAATTAAGTCGGTGTAACTAAATTATAAATACAGGTGAATAATAGAGATACACAAATTCTACTAAATATTCTTCACCTCCATTATTAACCTTGAGCTTGTTTTTACCCTCACATTAGAGGTATCTCTCGACGGCTCAAGCCGTTAAGTACTTTTAGCGGTTCTTTTCATATAGCTTCATGTCCAAACCAATGATTGAACATGTGAATGAAATTGAGTTTTAACATTGACGCTAGAAGGAGGGTCTTCTAGTATTTAGTAGTGTTTTCTTTTCAATCACTCTTCATAAAAACTTCCATGGTGGCACCACAATCGTCACTGAACCATCATAGTAGTATCTACGAAGAGACATGCTTGCAGCCATGTCAGTCAACAGATGTTGACAAGCAATGTCACCTTCAAATCTAGGATAAAATAAAATCTTCCAAACTCCAACAAGAAAACCTTGATATTTAGTTCGCAGATTTGACAAGGGCTAAAGATAGTCTGTTACGTCGACTAGGAAAACTTTCCCAGTCAAGACATAAAGGCCCTCGACACAGTCGTAAATCCTCTTCCTCCAGTGTCGATACAATATCATCTGATTCAAACATACACCGAATGAGATAAACCAAATCTCCTTCACAACGAAGAAGTAGTGATCAATATAGAAGACGATATCGAAGCAGTAATAGTTTTTCTGTATAGGTATCTCCCCAAAGATCATTTGAGGGACTTGCTGGAGCCAATGGTAACAAGTCCTACACATCTCCCTTCACTAGGGATCCTGATGAGGCTACAATCAATCTCAAATCTTGAGATATATGACATAACAGGTGACCTTTATGACCACACTTATTCTTATGAGTGTCTAATGCGCTTTTATGGTCATAAGTTGTAGAAAAGTGTCATATTTTCATCTCTACCCTAAAAAAGGCTATTAGAGAGTAAATGGTCACACTTTCTCCTCGTTCTATCGGCTCGTGAGAAGAACTCAATGAACAGTTTCACACACGCCTCGACAGCAACAGGAAACATGGAAAGAGGATGACCTCATTAATCCAAGTGAGGCAAAAGTCGAACGAGTCTCTTCAATAGTATATTAAAAGATTTCATCTCAAGAATCAGGTGCAAAAGGGAAATCTGGATTGCTATATAGTAAGTAAAGGTAGACAATTGATCTTTGACCGAATCGCTCCACCCCTCACTTCTTGCCCATAACACTTAACATTAATTGTAAAGGTTAATAAAATATTAATTCACTAAGTTTAGAAAACATTTTTGGTCTAAGTAAATAAAATTAATCATATGGAGAGGATTTTAATTTTAATTAATCCTATTTACTTAATTATTGTTATCATAATAAATAAATAAACTTAAAGTTAGAGACCTATCAGAGGTATCCCCCGACAGCTCAAGCCGTCATATACTTTTGGTGGTTCTTGCTGTGCAGGTTCACGTTTAAGTCAGTGGTTGAACGCGTGAACGAAACTGAGCGTTAACACGGTTGATATACAAAGATTGTTATTATGGGATATCATTAGTCGGGTATGATCATTCGTACTTGAAAACAATGATCCGATTAGAAAGGTCACCTAACAATAACCCAAAAGGTCTAACCAATGGAGGATTTATAAAATAAAATAAAATAAAAGTTTGAAGGCGAACTAAAAGTACAAATTAGGTTATTTATTCTTCTCTTTCAACAATCTAGAGCATCTTAATTTAATAATCCTACAAAATGCTTCTTTTGTTTCATAAAACGTGTATCGTTCACAAATTTTCTAACTTCAACAAAATATTCCCCCCACCCCTCCCTGCCCTATATTATCCTTGAGTATAATGAATGTTTAATTTAGTAGTGATGACATAATTGTGAAATTGTGGTGTTAAAATTTATAATATTATGTAATTTTATACTATTATCAACAAAAAATTGTGAACAAATTTTTATAAATGAGAATTTTTCTATTTAATAGGGAGATCATTAATTAAAAGCATTGCTCAATACATTATGCACATTTTATTTTCTAAATTTTCAATTAACACCCTATATAAAGAACCTTTTCAAAAATCTTTGTTAAGGCAGGGCCCCCGTTGCCCCTCATGTAGGTGCGTCAGTGGAAAAATCATTTTATGCTCCTGTGACAAGTAAACAATATATTTTTCCCTCTCACATACCTATGGGGCCCATCTAGGGCAGGGCCCCCGTTGCCCCTAATATAGGTGCGTCAGTGAAAAAATTATTTAATGTTCTTGTGGCAAGTAAACAGTATGCTTCCCCCTCTCACATACTTTTTACTTGCCCCAAAAACATAGAATAATCTTTCCTGTCAGTGGGTTCGACCATTGGTACATCGGCATAACCCAACTAAGGCGTTTGTTCCGATACATTGGCATCCATCTCAAAAATCATAAGGTCATCCCAAACATCTAAACCCATGATAATAATCTCGTGTCCCACGTTCCACAAATTAGAAGGCTGGAATCATGGGTCAAATGCCATATTCAGACAACAAGACTACGTTTAAGGATGTAACACCCTAGCGCCGCCCAATCAACGATATGTAATACATCTAGACACATATAAAAGGATGTTCAGACTATTACCAAGACTAAGCACATTTTAATACTCAAATAGCTCTATATTGTGTTGTTTGAAAGAAAATAAACATAAACACAGGAGACTGATCCAGAAGACAACCCTTTATGCATTCATTCCTTTGTCTTATTTCTGAGTTTACAGACGGTCAAACGTACGAACCACCAAGACCCAACCTACGACCTCTACCCGACGATTAATGTAGACAAAACTAGATTTCAATAGAAATATTAGTCGTACATAAATATACATACTATCATGTCCCATTTTTGAATATTATCTCGCATATTAAAAAGTCAATCTCTCATAAACAGGACTTGCACATATTTTTATCGAGTGTTTTCTATAATAATAATATTTATAAAAATTATATTTAGGTGTTTACAACAAACTTTGATATGAACAAAACAAATTTAAAAGTGAAATTAAATTCTCCTTTTATAACAAAAGAAGTCTATAAACTTGAGCTAAATGTGTACCCAATTCCATAATTGGGTGGTAAACTAGTAATATGATAATCTTATATGGACATATAATTGCGATTGCATGAAAGAATATATTCTCTTTCTTCCATAAAAAGGAGTTTCATTTGTAAAAAAAAAAAAAAGAACTAAGAGAAGAAGAAGAAGATATATTAATTATTTTGTCAATTTATGATAATATTATTTTTATTGCTTGTGATCTCAACTGGCACAAAGTATATGGTGAAATTGATTGTAAAAACAAACATGTGACCTTCTAATCTATCTATAAAGTGCATGGCTAAACCTAATTAAACGGTACACGATGAAATGTTAAAAAATTACTTTAAATTGATAATGTTATTAATATATTTGATACTATTGTTCCAATTATTCTTATTATTAGATCATTGGTTTAAAAAAAAAAATTGGATATTCTATTACCAAGGTGGTTTAATAGGACTGATTATCAAATTCTTATTTTATTGACGGATTTAGGGGTACATACATAAATCTTTAATTTCTCATTGTGATCATATTTAGCGGGATATTCAAAAAAGAAAAAGAAAAAATGTTTGTTAAGATGCTTTAAGGATATATTTTCAATTCCACGCTTACTTTTAAAATTTTGGAGTGTTCAGTCTAATAGTGATGACAAAATAATGACTCGTAATGATAAATTTGAGAATATTTAGTCATTATCAAGCAGAGAAATGAGATTAACTTTGAAAAAAATAAAATAAAATAAAAACTTGGACAAATTGAACTATCTTGTTGTAAGATATATCGTAATACCTCAGTTCCACATCGGTTAAAGTGAGATATTTGGATGTGTATATAATGATCCAAGTTGTTATAATTAATATATTCAGTCATGACCTTTTAGGTGAGTCTGTGGTGGGCTAAGATGACCTAAGAAGATATTATTGAGACAGCGCAATGGGTTTTATTTTGCTATGATTTGATTCGAACTCGGGATTTGACTCAGGTCGTTACTTATGATATCAAAGCCGACTCTCGAAATCTCGGGTCGGGTTGCCAGAAGGTGGAGAATGGCTAGAGAGGCAAAGTTTATGTGCCTTATATGGTTATGTGTTCGGCCTGACGGTGATATCAGAGTCGACTATGTGTTCAGCCCACATCGGTTTATATATATATATATATATATATAAGGACACAAGTTAGTGTTATTAATACCTTCAGTCATAACATTTTTGGTGAATCCAGTGTAATAGGTCTTATTCGGTTATGATTTAATTCGAATTCGAAATTTGATCCGAAACATATATAGAGGGACTAAAAGATTTTAAAGTGATTGACAAATTCTATTATTGTTTATAATATATAACCCTCTCTCCTAAAAATAATCCCGTTCATAAATATAAAAGTGGTCTTTCATTTTAGGACAAATGTATATACAACGAAGAATAAAAAGCAATTGATCAAGGTCCAACTTAATATCTAAACGTCACCAAAATCTCGCACGCCTTCTAACCCCATGAACCGCACTATGTACTTGCCATCCATCCACTTGTCCACCCTTTTTAACCCTCTACCAAATTCAGGTACGTATTAATTAGGTTAAACGCACGACTTGTCATGCAAGCATTCCATGCACTCCACAAAACTCACGTATAAAACCCTATCCCCCATTTATCATTATTCCCATCCCTCCAACCTAATCAATTAAGTCTCTATGGCTACTGCTACTAAACACAATTTCCTTCACTTTCTCCTCCTTATCTTCTTCCTCCTTTGCTGCTTCGACATCTCGTCGGCTTCTCGTCCGATTTTAGCCCTAAAAAAGGCGCAATTATCATCGGATAATTCATCGCCAAACACTTTTGATGATCAGCCCTTTTTTCCAAAGCCGTTGGCCGGAAATAAGTCGATGCCAACAGAGTCGTTGCTGCCTTCATTTCCAGCTTTTTTAAATCCTGGATTTTTTCCTTCACCATTTGGAAAATTTAAACCTAAGTTTCCAATATTTCCCAAAAGGCCCATGCCAATTATTCCACCAAAGTTTCCACCAATATCGACCAATGACCCTAATCTGCCAAGCAAGCCCTCACTTCCATCTGATCAACCTCTACCGGGGCCGAAGAACCAGCCAGGCTCACCACCTACTGAAGGAGAGCCATGAAAATTATGAGCTAGGCGCCCTAGCTAATAAAGATGATCATATGAATAATATATGGTGCAATGTTAGTTTAATTAGGTTATCTGAAATATATTATGACTCTTAATTAACTACTCTGTCTAATTTCTCTAGCTCTTTAGAAATTTAATCTTGTAACTGTTAGTCAAGCTAACCAATAAACTAATGAAAGAATGCATGATATTTATTTATTAGAAACTCAATTAGTTCAAGTTTTAATTTTCAGCACATGAAATTAATTATATTTACTTTCTTTGATTATGAAAAATTGTCAAGTTCCTTAAGTCCTTTTCAACTCAACTTGATGGATTTTTCAAAGAAAAAGAAAAAGGTCAACTACCTCTGTAATTATCATTGTAACAAATAGTCAAACATTCTTTTCATTTTTAGATTAAAGGTACACTTAATTACTTTTTAAAATTGATGTACACAATTTTATTTTAAAGTACACAATTTGTTTAATACTAATACAAATAACTATAAATTATTGTAAACTAACTAAAAAATTACTATATCATATTTTTTATTTTAAAAGTTACAAGTTGTTGCACCAACCCTTCTCGTTCTCTTATAAAATGTGAAGTAGCAATTTTCTTAAAACCAAAAAAATGTAATCTAACAACGAGTTCTTTATAATGAGCCTGTTTGAATTCTTTAAAAATATGGTTACTTCATTTTCAAAAGATCAAAAGCCAAACTTCAGGTGCATGCTTAACATATTTGAACTAAATTATTATCATATTTTAACAAAATTTGAAAAAACAAGTGGCCGGGAATTGCCTTTTCAGATTTATAAAATTTAGGTTATATGATTTAGCATATTATGGCAAAAGTGTGCCCAAGTAAGTGAATCCAACTAAATTTTCTATTTATTTGTCTTCTAAAAGAATCCACACAATTTTCCAGATTATTTCAACAATCACGTTAATTAATCAGACAATTTTCAGTGATATGATGAATATTCAATGTAGAAAAATAATCCAACACAAGTCCAATAGCTAATGTACGTAAAAAAATAGACAGAATAAACCAATTGACATGCAAGAAACTTACTTCAATATTTCATTTTATTAATCACAACAAACACACAAATACACTAAGTAAAACAAACATAGAGCTGGAAAGCATTCAGCTAACCACGCACCTCTCAATCTTTCCCAAAGAAAAAGAAGAGTAATTAAGAGGAAGAGAATAGAAAAATACTACAAAATGAGGAACCAAATTTAATAAGAAACATAAATAGGAATTAATTTCAAATATCTTTGCCTCTTCTATTTTTTAGGAGGTGGTGTGAGGAAAGGCAAGGTGAGTGGACATGGGGGAATTCCAGGGATCTGTGGAATTGGAAATGGGGGTAAAAATGGAATTGTTGGAAGTGGAGGGACAAATGGTAAAGTTGGAACATTTGCTGGAAGTCCTGGGGGTAAAAATGGAATTGTTGGAAGTGGAGGGGGAAATGGAAAAGTTGGAACATTTGCTGGAAGTCCTGGGGGTAAAAATGGAATTGTTGGAAGTGGAGGGACAAATGGTAAAGTTGGAACATTTGCTGGAAGTCCTGGGGGTAAAAATGGAATTGTTGGAAGTGGAGGGGGAAATGGAAAAGTTGGTAAAGGTGGAACATTTGCTGGAAGTCCTGGTACTGGAGGTAAAAACGGAATTGTTGGAAGTGGAGGGGGAAATGGTAAAGTTGGTAAAGGTGGAACATTTGCTGGAAGTCCTGGTACTGGGGGTAAAAATGGAATTGTCGGAAGTGGAGGGAGAAATGGTAAAGTCTTTTGATCACCCAACTTATTCTCATTTGCTTTAGTTCCACTATGCTCCTTCATCTTTGCTGTATTTTCATTTTCTTCCCCAACTTTTGGTTTTTCATTAAGTTGACGGGCCTCACCAAAAGATATGAGATTGCTGGCCATTACCAAGCTTAACATGAACATGACATTAAAAATCATTTTAGCTGAATGCTGAGAACTCATACTGTGTGTATTTGTGTGTGTGTGTGTGTGTGTGTGTGTGTGTGTGAGAGAGAGAGAGAGAGAGAGAGAGATTATGTATTAGATTTGCTACATGCATGAGCTTTTATATAGTAATTGGAATGAAGGACTTTAATTGATGTCACCCTGTGGAATAGAAATATTTCAGGAGTCATTTCTCTTATCATTTGCACATCTAATTATTAATAGTTATGATAAGTTGTGGACGTACATTTAAGAAAACACTTCGTTGACATGGTATGGCTATGGGCCCGCCCAGCCTTGCCTCGTGTAAATAAATCATTTACAGTCAAAATACACACCCAGCCTTGCCTCATGTAAATAAATCACTTACTGTCAAAATACATATATAGATCTAGTAAACCAGGTCCATATACAATTATATTGATTTTACAGCCATCATTTTAAAATCTAAGTAAATTAGATGAGTTTTTAATCTATATGAGGTAAATTTGTAGAGACTGTCCTTCATTGTAAAGGAAAAAAATCATTAACCGAACACTATCTTAACTAAGAGCCCGGCCGTTAAGCAAAGAAGCGCATTGGAGTAAAAGTAATTTTAAAGTAACTATGAAAATATTTTACTGTTTAGTGATCCTCTAAAAGTGCTTTTAGTAAGTAGAAATTTTGGCTAAAAATATTTTTTAAATAAGCAGAAAATTAATGCTTTTGGCGGAAGTACTTTTACCTAGAATGCAATGTACAAATCTGTCTTTAAATTATACACGAGAATTATAAGTAAAACACTCCAATTCTCTTTCTCACCAAGTTTATGCATGGTTCAAGATCGAAATTACTCTACAAAGGTGAATACTCCTTTAATTTTTTTCAAATTTCTCTCAAAACTTTTATTTTCGACACGAAAAGAATACAAATGAATGATGTAACCACCAAAAATAGAACACACACACACATACAAACAAATGAATGAGTGCAATTCTTCATTATCCGTTCTAACTGACAAGATTCTCCTCATCAATCCTTGCTGTTAATGAAATTCATTTCAATTGTGGGTGCAGCCCACCAGTGAAATTATAGTTAATATTGTAACGTATTCAAGAAAAAGCAGCTTATCTTTTTGGGTATGTTGCATCTTGCCATCCCTTGCATTTAGACCAAAAAAAGGAGAAGAAGAAATTAGTTGTCATGATTTTATTTGATTCGGTCTTTAGGGCTTATATTTTTGGTTCAGATGATAATAAAATTATTGATTTTAGTGCTAAATGTTTTACACATGCATGTGATAAATGTTGTATATATTTTGCATGTTAGTATGTACGTGTGCTAAATGCTTTACATAAATTTTGCATGAGATAATTGTTTTACATATTAAAATGCTTAATTGATCAATGATACAAGTCAAGTTTAGATGATAGATTCTTTTCTCAACTAAAAGTACGTACACCTTTACTAGCTAGCTATTCCAATTTGCAAGTTGTAAAAAATACTCCTCAATTTAATTAATTGTTGTCCAAATAATATTTCTTCCATTAAAATTTCTAGCTTGTTACATTAAAAACCAAGATACTTGGCAACCATATGCTATTTCACTAGTCCCTTTCTTAATGCAAAAATATGATTTGTAGAACTAGAAATTAATAAGGGGGGAGGGGGAGCTAGGGGAAGGGGGAATTGGGGGTGGGGTGGGCTGGTGGTGCCGGGGGGTGCGTTGCCTCCATAATGGCGTATGTTCAAATTATCATATTATGAAGGGTTCTAAAATATGAATACCCACATTTGACAGGTACTCTCAATTAGGTTGACACACTTAATCGATTCTCACTATGTTAAGAAATTCTTAGATTATTACCCAACTAATTTCGACCCAATCCATACGCACACATATACACATATATAAATAGTAATTTTATTAAATATTATTGTACTCCCTTCACTTCAAATTATAATATTATTATTAATTTTTGAAAGTCTGTTTGACATGCCTCCAAATTAAATTCAAAATTAAAACGATTCATTTCAATTATTATGAAATTATAAATTTTATAACTAATTATACTTTTGTTTAGTGTATAATATTTTTTATTGTACTAAAAGAATTTATATTAGTTTTGAATACGAAAATGTCTTATGTTAATTTCAAAATAACTTTTTAAATTATATTTTGAAACTGCAGAATATTAACATATCATATTACTTAGGTTTACTTCAAGTGCACGGACCGTCGTCAATCTTTGATAAGTCTCCTCTCTCCTCCTCTAATCTCACCAATGTAAGTAATCATCTACAAATCATGTCCATACTGCAGAAGTAGGGTCGTAACATGAAATCAAATTAAAGAAAAATACACTATGTGCGTATCTGATTTATAGCATAGCAGTAAGCAATAAATAAGGTGCATGATTATCCCGGTGCATAAAACAATTGATACTAATAATAATATATAGTACCAACATCAAGATTTAAAAATGCATGAACTAAAAACCCCCTTCTTCATAAATCTAAACCTTTTTTATTGGTTGTATTTCCGTTTCTTGTCAATGAATTGAAACCTGAGGGAATTCATATTGCAATATTAATGTTTAATGCCCAAGATTCAACAAAGTCTAAATACTCCCTTCGTTCCATATTACCTGTCGCTAAAATAATATGTACGTGTAATTATTAAAGATAATAATTAATAACTTAATTTTAAGAGAAAATATTGACACTATTATTCTTTATTAAAAAAATGAAAGAAAAAGAAAATTAGTTGTTTGATTGTATTAAACATCCTTGAAAATGGGATATAAATATGGGTATTATATGAAAGAAAATTTAAAATTCTTCTAGATATATGCAAACGACAATTATTTTATAATATACAAAATAACCTAAAATTAAGATTAATTATAATAGAACGGAGGGAGTAACATATAAAATTTTAGAAACTAACAAATGTCTCTTCGCTTAACCATTCTCTTTATAGCTTATATTGTAATTTTAGTCAATGTATATGTCAATAGTTGGGTTATGATATAAACAATTTTTCCTGTGGATATATAACCGATTTGCACGTTTTAACAAATACTCTTCTATTTAATTAATTAGTAGTTTTTCGCACAAGTTAGTTATCCTTAATAGTTAAAATTTTGTGTTGATTTTTAATTTTTTTTATTTTATTTGGACATTTAGAGTATAATTTTTAATAATAATTCAGAGTCATTTATTTTACTATATATTATGTAGTAGATGTCTTGATTTTATATATTATTTTTTCTTGACATGTAACATAGTGTAATAAATATATGTATACATAAAAAAAATTGCATAAAAAGATAGATCTAATTTATTTGTGAAAAAAAAATTAAAACTAAAATTTTGATGTGAATTTAATTTAATTTTTAAAATAATTTTTTTTACTTAATAAATACTTTTTAATTAATTTATAAAATAATTTTTTTTGCCTTTAAAAATCAACTAAATTAATTCATATCAATTTTAAAATTTAATATTTCACAAATTAACTAGAGAATCAAATGAGTCTTTATTAAAAAGGAAATTAGGAGTATCCCTTTTCAAAAGTATAAGAGTACAAAATAAGAAACACTATTTTAACAAACAAATTTGAAATAATTCATAAAAGTATTGATTATGTTATTGGCAGTATAAACCACATAAATTGCGAGAAAGCTAGTAAAACCTTCTTTGTGCACTTTATTTATCATAATAAACCCTAGAGGGTACACAAAGTACTACACGCATAAACATAAAAATTAAACAATATTAAGACACCTAACTATTTCTTTGTCTAAACAAAGGAAAGAAAAAATAGGAATTTCCAAAAGAGTCCATAGAATTAAAATCTTTGCCTCTTCATCCTACTCATTAGGAGGAGCCAAGGGGGAATCTGGAAGTGGGGGAACTCCAGGAATTATAGGTGGAAATAGAATTGGAGGCTTTGGAATTGAAGGTGGAAATGGAAATGAAATTGGTGGAATTGGACATGGAAAGGGAGGAAATGGGAATGGAAAGGGAGGAATTGGAAATGGCAGCTTTGGGATTGAAGGTGGAAATGGAAATGGAAATGGAAGTTGAGGAATTTGTGGCAATGGAGGTACAAATGGGATATTTGGAAAAGGCGGCAAAGTCTTCACATCACCCAAATGTTTCTTTTCCTTAATTTCACTAAACTCCACAAATGTCTCTCTATTTTCATTTTCACCCCCAACCTTTGATTTTTCAACAAGTTGACGGGCCTCTCCTAAAGATGTGAGGATGCCAGGTGCCATAACCAAGCTCAACAAGAACATGACTTTCAAAATCATTTTAGCTGACAAAAACATGGAAACCATTTTCTGTGAGACGAGAGAGAGAGAGAGATGATGATGCAAATTATTGGTTTGATACATGGGAATGTATATATATATAGGAATTAGAATTAATTGCTCATTGAAAATGTAACGGCCATTTCTCAATATCTCTAACAAAATCTGTTTAATTCATTATTATGCATCATAATTATTTATTGTGCCACATTTCAAGAATCAGAATAAATCATGCTTTATAAACTGAAAAACTTGTTATAATTTTCTTTTTAGTAGTAAATTGATTTGAAGATAAGAAATAATAAAGGAAGATATTTGGCAAAAGAAAACATAAAGCAAAAGAAAGTGAGACGAGGAAACAACATTCTTACAGGATCATAAAGATCATTTCCTATATATATATATTGTATAGCGTTTAATTTGTTTCTAAACATATAGTTGAAACGGCGAGTTTCATATCAATGATTTGAGTATAATACTAGTGTTGGCTTGCTATTATCATATCCTAGACATGCTTAGAAAATATTCAAATCCTATATTTGTTTAGAAACTAACAAACGTCTCAATGAATGGGTCACTTGGCTATTCTCTCTTTATAATTTGGCTCTTAAAGTAATTGTGCATACAAATCGATACATAAAGTTCCTAATTGCTTAAAATGTCAGACATCAAAATAAATTTTCCACTAAAATTGATCGGAATATCCAATTTACCGCCAACGCATTTGGTTTTATACGATTTGACCGTATTCAAATATTATTTTATTAGTACATAATTTAATGATGACTTGAGTATGTTTAATAATGACTTATGAATAAACTAAGTTAAACAAGGGGAGATTGTTTTGATAATGGTGAAATATGTGTTTACATTTAAGATAATAATGTTTATGTTTATAGAATAATAAAAAAGAAAGAAAGAAAAACAAGTATCAGAACAAATGTAAATGTATAAATATTTGTTTACTTTTGTACCGTTCTTAAAAAGAATAATCACTGTAAAATGACTTAAGGATCAAAGATGTTAGGTCGATCCGAATTGAAAGATAGACCAGGTTAAAGATTAAATTTATTAAGTTGATCTAAAAGATAAACTCTGTATTGTCTTTAAAAAGAATAATATTGTAAAAAGACATTAGGGATCAAATTTGTTAGATTGAATTCAGATACAGAGTATTATCATAATACAATAGACTAGGCTGAAGATCAACAGAGAAGCAGCAGAGCCAAGAAGAGCTCATCAGAAATTAAAGATCAGCAGAGCCCAAGCACCAGCAAAATAGATCAAAAGAAGCAAACTCAAGAAGGGTAGTAGAACAGAAGAACTGAGAGATCACAAAGTGAAGGAGCAGAATGGCTGGAATCGTAGAGTAAGCTATAATCGTTGAGTAGGCTTAACTCTACGATACAAGGCTCAAATGTTGTTGAGTAATGACTATATCGTCGAGTGACGAGCAGAGACTAAGATCGTCGAGTAAAGTGCAAAAGACAAGATCGTCAAGTGAAAAGAAAATCGTAAAGTACTAAACAAATTAAGAAGAATTGTTGGATGGGAAAAAAGCCACAAAGAAGACAAAGTCACTAAGGATAAAAACTGAACAGTCAAAAGAAGATTTTGAGAAATATTGTGCTAAGTATTAAATTGTCAAAGAAGAATACTTAAGCACAGAATTGGAATGATCAAACACACTTCAAAGTAGGAGAACCGAAAGAAACAAGGGTCATCTTAGAAGATCAACACAAACAAAAGGGTTCGTAGAGTTATGTCGAGTAGACTCATCATAGCACAGCAAGGATAAAAAGCTCTAGCAGAAAAAGTGAAGATAGAAGCTCACAGATGCTGAACAAGTCAAAGTACTCAAGATCGTAGAATGAAACTGAACTGAATATCCTCAGATCGTTGAGTGACTAATTAATATTGTTGAACTACTTCAAAACGCAGAGTTACATCACTGATGAGCTGCCTCAGTGTTATAGCCATAAAAGAACATAATGTCAGCAACACTCAAAGATAGTTTCACTATGACATATGATTGGGATGTCCTCATTAAGAATGCTCCAGCAAAGAAGTAGTTTGAGGTAAACTAACTGAAGAAGACAAGAAGATGAGCATGATTCATGAGCAAAAGCTAGTTTATCAGAAGAAGATGACATGTGACATCCACTGCAACAGAAGGAATGTATTGAATAGAGAAAAAGTGGAGTCCATAATCTTGCAGACAGTAAGTGTCCGAATAAGGGAAAACTGATCAAGAAGAGAAAGAATGAACTTAATCAAGTTCAAAAATGGAGAAGTCTTAGTTATTAGGAAAGGAACTAAGTTTGTCCAGCAGATCGTAGAGCTGAATACAAGATCATAGAATGACTGTAGACACAGAAGTAGAGTTATCGTGATAATCGTTGAGCAAATTGAACAGAAGAATACACTCTATGATTGAAGATTGAAGAAATCACAAAGTACATAAAGTTCATCGTAAAGTTGTAGATCGTAGAGCTAAAAATCACATAGCTGTAGATCACATAAAAATCGTAGAGCTGTAGCTCTTAGAGCTGAAGATCACGGAGCTAAAGCCATGGAGCTAAAAATCGCATAGCTTGTCAGAAGAGCTGAAAAATTCGTAGAGCAAAAAGGAAAGCATGATAGCTCTGACAAAGGACTAACAAATAGAAAGATCTAAATAAGAGAAAGCTCTGAAGTAAGTACTAGCAACCCTAAGCTTAAAAAGAAGATCTGGTAGTGGTGTGTCTAACGGCTAGTTTGAACAAGTAACAACAGCCACAAAGGTACTCTTTTTGTAAACTAATGTGACTATCTTACAGTGATAAAGCTGGCACTTCTAAAATGTCTACATTAGAGATCTTCAGTATCTAAGTATTGAATGAACAAACAATAACTTCTCAACGGATAGATTTTTAGCAAAAGATCTATAAATAGTTTTCAGATTCAAATGAAAATAAGAGAATCGACCAATAAAGAGAGATATTAGGTCGAAGAAAGAGATGGTCAAAATAGAGAAGAATGATCCGTATATGCACTTAAAAAGGAGGAGCTGAAGGAAAAAAATGGCAGATCTACAAAAGACCATAGAGGGGATCGATCAAACTGAACAGATATATCATCAACCTAAAGTAACTTTATACTTTAGATGATTGATCAAGAATAATTCCAACCATAAAGAGCCGGAGTAGAGTAGATGGCTCATGAGGAGATATACTCAACGGAATCATTTAGTTGCTAAGTTCTTTAGAAAATAGCTTAACGTAAATTTGGTAGCACCCTTAACATCAACAACAACAACAAAGTTGGGACTTAGTAACCCACCTTATTCAAAGCAATCAACCCTAGGATGGGAAGAGGACTTAGTGTCTTGAGGAGTAAGTCAGGACTTAGTGACCCTCCTGATTTAGAGGAATCAACCCCTATAAAAGGAAAAAGACTTAGTGTCGTAAGAAGAAAATTAGGCGAGGCCCGTCTGATTCAAAGGAATCAGCCCCTGTTGAGGGAAGAGGACTGTGTACAGTGTCCTGGATATATAAGAGGACTTAGTGTCCGAATTATAAGGACTTTGTATCCATTTATCCTTAGTGGAATATCCCTGCTCAGCGGAGTGGAAGAGAGGAGTAGGAGTAATTCAGGCTCTGAATTTCTTTAAAATCTTTGTGTTTTCAATGTCTCTTTTTCCCCTTCTTTATTTTTCATATATATATGTCATGTATGTTAATATTTGCTTGTGATGTCTTTCTAATAGCAAATCTTGTACAGAACTGTGTGTTTTATTATTAATGATCATAAGGAGTTTCACCAAATAAATTAATTCCGTCGTGCATACCAGTATATAATGATTTGGTAAATATGCTTTAAAGTGTATGAGTTATACAGTAATGTATAATATGATCAATTTAACCCCCCCCCCCCCCCCCCCCCCTCTTCTAGATCACATTCATGTACTTCTAGGAAACAACATGTTTAACTTTATTAAAAAAATAAAAATACTCATTAATACAAATAGAGAAAAAGAAAGTAAAAAAACAAAGACAAAAAATTATTAGATACCTCACTCTTGCGTCATCTTTCTAGGATGAACTCTTCTGCAATGAACTCTTCCTCCATTTCTCCACTGCAAACTCTCCCTTCTCAGTTTTATTTTTAATTTTGAATATCACACGTCTAATTAATTAATTAACCCTAACTAGTGAAAAAGATCCAAAATATTAGGTTCTCATTTTCATCACTATCACCAGTCAGAACAATGTCATTTTCAGTCGAATTTGGGGAATCTATCATAATTGAAGCATTTTGATCAATAGCAATTAGTCGAAGGACGAGTTGGGCTTACAGTTCATGTACAATATGGAAAGAAAGTACCTTTACACCCTTGAGAATTGTGTCCACAGCTAAAAGCTACATTAATTATTGTATGATTAATAGTACAACTGGACGCTTCAAAAAGGAATGATCGGAATACAACTAAAAAAATATTAGATCAGATAATGAATTAATTTTTAGAGTTAATTACATGTGATTAATAAATAAAATAAAGGTAATTATGTTACCAAATAATCATTCGGTGGATGGGATAGAGGCCACGTATGTGATCCCAAAGAAATTAGAGACGAAAAGAAGAGCATTCGCTTATGTCTGGAGATTATCAATCCAACTAACGGAATCTCTAATTATGCAGCTAGATTATAGCTTCATATTAAATTTGGTTTGCTTAATTAGAATTTCATATTGAATTAGGTTTGCTTAATTAATTTCTTTTTAGATTTGTAATTTGGACTATCGATCCAACTAATGGAATCTCGAATTATAACTAAATTGATAATCCCCCAAGCATCAATGAATACTCTTCTTTTCGTCTCGAATTTCTTCAAAGTCACCTTCTTCCTCACATACTTGGCCTTTATCCCTTCCATCCAACGATCTGGTAACACAATCACCATAATTTTATTTATTAATCACACATAATTAATTCTCATAATTAATTCATGATCCGATTTGATCTTTTTTTAGTTGTATTCTGGTCATTCCTTTTTAAAGCGTCCAATCATACTGTTAATCTGGTTACTGGCATAATCTGAATGTTTTTCATCGAAAAATGATCGATGTGTCTTTTAGTGGTGGAAATGATTCTCAATAGTGGAAAGGTACTTCCTCTTCATATTGTGTATGACCCGCAAACCCAACCCGCCCTCCGATCGATTGTTGAGGATCAAAATGCTTCGATTATGATAAACTGTGACGCCCCCAAATCCGGGTCCCTCGAACCACGAGTTCGGTGCTCACAATACTATTCTACCCTGCATCACATCCATTCATTTTGAATAATAATAAAACTTAATTTACATTCATACATAACTATCCCAGGTTCTACATACTTTTATACATACACACATCCGTACCTGACATATACAAAAGATAATATAATATAATATTTTCATGACTTTATTACTGTACATCTATTGTTTATTGACTTTTCCTTTTCCCTTGTCTGTACCTGACCCATCGGCCTACTCAGGTTTAGCTGAAATATCATGTTTAAAAGCAAGAGTGAGCATAAAATAGCTCAATAAGTACATAAGCAAATGATGACATGATATTTCGAAATGGTGAATGAAAATCATTTAAAATGATCATGAATCGTTTACAGTAAACTGAATCATTTACAATAAGCTGAGTCATAAACAATGAAATGGATCATTTTCAATAAGCTGGTCAATATCAGTTCAATGTATGGACATGAGAAATATGCATCACTTTACATGATTAACTGAAAACATGAAACTTGCTTATTGTACGGTCACAAGACCTAGAACTCGTTAAGAACAATACCAATCATAAAGACTGATATTGGCCAAGGTAATCATAAGACTTATGTTCAAATTAGATGTATACTCTGGGTGATCAGCCCATCGTACTTTTATATTGTGCATAACATAAACATCTAGCGACACAAGCACGCCATAAAAATTATGTTTTCTTTATCCTTTACTCCCCTTTTATCAAGGTTACTCTGTTACAGCATATCATAGAGTCTGTGCCATAGCAATGTGGTTTGGAGCACATAACAATAAACAACTGAATACAACATGTATCATCATATGTGTCTAGCCGGAATCAAGGTTGGCATCGACCTTTTTCAAAACAGTTCAATAATGAATGAACTTTACATGATCATATAAATGCATAATATGAATGGCTATTTAATAAACTATAAGTGGAAGTTCAATTAGAAGACTTGCATTTGTCCTCGTCTACCTCAATTGGTAAAATCTTATCCCGTTTATAACCTACTTGACCATAATATGGGTCCATGCATTAGTTATATACATATTCATGTCATAACTTGCTATACAAGCTATCATTTAGCTCTACATAACCCTCAACATATAACACATTGTTCGTTTATGCCTTAACGTCTACCACATTGATCATATTTATCAAATTATGGCTTACAATACATATTTATATAATTTAATATTAAAAGATTTTATTTTGGATCAAAATAATTTATTTTTTAAAACTCAGTACACGGCGCCCCAACGCCATCTTTCCTTCTTGGAATTGCGGTGGCCGCGAGATTGGCTCGGTCAGACTGCACCCCGGCTTGCCCTGATTTCACCCCGGCGAGCTCTTCACAGTAACACTGTGCCCCGGCGCAGTCTCTAGTGCAAAAGAGGGTGCCCCGGCGCAGTGCTGGTTTTTCAGAAAAAAAAATTCTTTTCAAAATCCCTGCTATCTTTGGCCCTAATTTGATTTTTTGAGTTCCAACACTTCACATAGCACACATAACATGTATTTGACTTGCGTGGGCTTTCAAAATATTTAAAAATTATAAATTGGACTTATTTTTCCAAAGATTTCATTTCAGTCGTCGGCGAACGTTTTAAAACATTTAAAATCCTCATTTATCGCCATCGACACCAAATAAGTTCCAAATCGACTCTAACACATGTATTTACATAAAACTTAATTGTTTGGCCTCATTTTACCATTAATTATCCAAAATGACCAAAAATCGCACGTTGGTAGAATTTTGTCAATTTTAACAAAATCCACATTAACTCATACTTGAACTCTTGCACTTTAAACACCACATAGGCTACCACATACTAGGGGTGAGCAAAAAATTGATTTGGCCCCGAAATCGCACCAAAAACAGCACAAACTGCACCAATTAAAATCGCACCAACGGTTCTGGCGTATGTGGCGATTTTAGGTGGGTTGAAAAATCGAATTTGCGGTTTGGGTTTGGTTTATAAGCAAAACCACACATGAAAAAATCGCACCGCAACATATTTTTTTTTTTCGTTGTTTGACTATTTTCAACATGAACCATATCAAGAAGCATTATTATGGAAGTCACCCTTCAATTAATCCATTTGGAATTATCCCTCGTGTAATTATTTTTGTTTAGAATTTTCATATGTGAGAAGAAATTTTTAATTAATCCATTTGGAATTATCCCTCATGTAACTTCTATTTTACTTTTTTTTTAGACAAGATATTATAAGTAAAGTTGTGTGTGTTATAAAAGTGGTATTTAATATTGTGTGATGTTAAATTGTTAATTTAAATTGCATAAAATTTAATTGTTTCAATTGGTTTTGGAACCGAAACCGCACCAAATAAAACCGCACCGCACGGTTCAAAACCGCACCACACCAATCACAAGCAGTTTCATGTGCGATTTTAAATTTGTCAAACCTCACCTAAGTAGTTTCATGTGCGATTTAGGCTTCAAACCACACCATGCTCACCCCTACCACATACACATTTAGCAACCTTGTGTATTCACATAACTTCTATATGCACCTTTTAAAACACTTTACAGATTATGATTTGGTTTACATGCAAAATATAGTCTAATATTGCATTCATTCTTAAACAAGTCATGCTTTACACCATTCAAGAACTTAAGATGCTATCTAGCATACATTAACTCATGTATCAAACATGTTCAACACCTTCCTCTAGGTTTTCATCACGTCTATCCACATATAACACATGATCATCCTCAAATCATGGTTTCTAACTTTGAATACATGCATAAATAGTGTATCACCTTTGTATCACAACCTTAGCACTTCGAGTTTCATCATAACTACACATGTAACACATAAACTCACATGATCAACACATATATCCTAAGGTACATGCATGGCTACTCTTATTCTTGAATTTAAACACATAAAAGATAAGTTTTCATACAAAAACACTTTTAACTGCCTTATTGTAGCTTTCCTTTTTCTAGTTATGAACCTTGCTAAGGCTAGATTCTCCACTTTGATAACTTATTTTACTTCTCTTAAGCTCTTTCTCTTGAATCCTTCAAGGTTTCATGCAAACCCTAGCTTATCTCTTCTTTCTCTCTTTAAGAGCTCTCTTGCTAGCAACTTGGAAATGGAAATAAGATAAACATAAGCTTAATACTTACAATTATATAGATACATATATTGTATGTATACTTCCAACAAGAAACTCAACTTTGGTTAACTAACCATACATAGTCAAGGCTATTTAAGTCATTCCACATTGCTAAAGAAGGACCAAATAGACTTTACACCATTTTAGGACACCAAGGTCATTCTTCAAATTTTTTCAAGGGTAGCATGGTCTTTTGGCAAAATTCCTAGACATTTTAATTTCCAATAAATCGTACTTTGCTTATTTTCCATCCAATTCAAGTCCATTTTGATCCAAACTTGTTTCATTATACTTGAATTTTATTCTTTAATCAAGTAATCCATAATTGGTTTGTCTCATAACACTTGTCACACATTAAAATATAAATTTTCATTGATTAATTATTAATTTACAATATTACCAATTTGCATATCACTACATAAACTCCCCAAATCTGACCGTAAACTACTGTCAGGAAGGAATAGCAGGGGAAGATAGAAATTGCCGTTAGGTGAAAATGGGACTGTAAGACAATCAGTTTGGCTAAATGCACCCTTTCATTTAATAAGCTCTATTTCATCTAAGCGCATCGTTTCATTTTATTTGTAAGCTAGCACGTGTTCTGTCATTAAGAGATAAGGTTGTTAGGTTGTTAGAGTGCAAAGCTTTAAAAGGCAATCCTTGCAATGTAATCGACATGGAAAAAGATATCTGGATTTCTGTTTCTTCGTTTTGTTATTTTTCTTAAATGCATTTTCTTTACTTTGCTATTTTCTGTTTTCAATTCGTGACAACTACATTGTTCTGACCGGTGACGGTGATGATGGGAAGAAGCCCAAGATTTTGAATCTATCTTTTTATGCGTGTTATTCGAAATTAAAAGTGAAATTGAGATAGGAAAGTTTGTAATGGTGAAATTTCAGAAGAGTTCAACCGAGAAAGATGACGTAAGAGTGAGGTATCTTTATAATAAATTTTGTCTCTAATTTTTTCTTTTGCTCTCTATATGTATTAATTAGTATTTTTATTTTTTAATGAAGTCGAATCGTATAAATACAATCAAACCGTATAAAACTAAATGGGTTGCAGACAAATTGGGTATATTGATCAACTTCTACCGAAAATTAATTTTGGATTCGGCATTGCAAGCAATTAGGAATTTTATGTATCAATTTGTAAGTCCAATTATTTTAGGATCTAAATTATAAATTTGATAAAAATAAAATAAAAAAAATCATGCAATAGAACTGTATTTTGCCCTATATATAATTGTATTATGAAAATGAATTTTTTAATATATATATATATATATATATATATATATATATATATATATATATATGGAGGTTACTATCCCATGAATTCATATGCATTTTATGTTTTTTTTTAATTGCAGTACTAAATGAAATATTGTATATAATACAAATTTATATTTTGCAATCTGAAGTGAAAATGAATCAAATACATGATTGTTGGAGTAATGTTTATATATGAAGGTTCTTGTTAATTTTGTGCATTTTCTTTGTTGCTCAATTTATTTTTTTCCTATATATGTTAAAAGGCCTTTCTCAAGAGGCGTATATATATATATATATATGAATTAGATGAAAGAATTTGTCGTCCACCGCGGAGGAGGGGAAGAAATTTGAAAAGAGAATTAGATCATCTGATTTTTAATGAAAATGGAGGAGTTTGATGGAGACCTTGAACTTTTGCTTGGAAATTTTGCATGAAACTAAATAAGATTGTTGCTTATTTTGGTTGATTTTATTTTATACTACTTATTATTTTAAGTAATTTAATTATATTTATAAGTAACGTCTGAACCTTAAATGTCTTTCGTAATATATTATCAGTTAGACACATAATTTTTATCTACTATTTGTATTCATATTTTATCATCATAACATTATTTTTTATTTAAATTAGAAATTAATAACGTAAATATAAAAAGTCTTTCGACCTAAAAAATTTAATAAAACAATTGGGTGGGAGTTGGTTATATGGAATGCTTTCGGGCTTGTCTAAAGAAAGCATGTAAACGGATCGTTAAACTCAGATTAGGATCTCGCGTTACATTTATCATCTAATATTTTTTTATTTTTTTTACTAATTATTCTCTAATTTTTTTAATACACATTTAGCAATATAAATATTACATTTAACCATAAAATAAAATTCATCGCAAATAATTAACGACGCAATAAAATTTGACGCAAACAATTATATATGTCATTAAAAGTATCGCTAAAAGTAATATTTATGTCAATAAATGTATAATTGGGAAAATTGAAGGATATGTGTAATGAAGAAGATCCTAATCCGTTAAACTCGGATGAAGATCCCCCTCCATTATATTTATTCTTCAATACATGTTTAACGACACAAATATTAATATTAAGTTTTAACGACACTTTCAATGATATAACTATTTGCACAAATTTTATTGTGTCACTAATTTTTTTGAAGAATTTTATTTTGTCGGTAAGTATAATATTTGTATTGTTGAATTTGCATTGAGAGACTTTAAATGATAGGTGTAATAGAAGAGATCATAATATGTTAAAGTCATTTGGAACTAGCATGACTATATATATATATATATATATATATGGGGAATGATCCATAGCAACCGTTTGCTATGGACACTATTTCAGCAAATGCATCTTGAACCGTTAAAATAATAATTTTAATGGATGAAATGAATGTCACCCGCTATCTAAATTAGCGGGTGTAAAAATAAAATAAAATTTCTCAGTCAACCCGCTATCTTAGATGACAGGTGGAGTGAAAAAAAATTTTTCAAAAAAATCCTCCACCCGGTAACTTAGATGCTGGGTGGAGTGAATTTTTTTTTTTTTTTTTTTTTTGTGTTTAAACTAAGTTTTTTTTAAAAAAAAAATAAAAAATTCCTCCACCCGCTACCTATGTTGCTGAGTGGAGATGAATTTTTTTTATTTTATTTTTTTTTGTGTTTAAACTAAGTTTTTAAAATAAAATAAAAAATTCTTCCACCCGCTACCTATGTTGCCGGGTGGAGATGGAATTTTTTTTTTTTTTTTTGTTTAAACTAAGTTTTTAAAATTAAAAAAAAAAAAGATTTTTTTCATCTCCACCCGACAACATAGGTAGCGGGTGGAGAATATTTTATTTTATTTTTAACTTAGTTTAAACACAAAAAAAAAATTTAAATTTCATCTCCACCCGGCAAGTTTTTATATATATATATTTTTTTTAAACCTTAGTTTAAACCAAAAAAAAAAAAAAAATCATCTCCACCCGCTACCTAAGTTGCCAGGTGGAGAGGAAATTTTTTTATTTTTTTTTTAAAAAAAAACTTATTTTAAACACAAAAAAAAAAAAAAAAAAAAAATCCTCTCCACCCGGCAACATAGGTAGCGGGTGGAGGAATTTTTTTTTTTTTAAAATTTAGTTTAAACACCAAAAAAAAAGAAAAAAAAAAATCATCTCCACCTGACAACATAGGTAGTGGGTGGAGGAATTTTTTTTTAAAAAAAACTTAGTTTAAACACAAAAAACAAAAAAAAAAAAATTCGTTCCGCCCGGCATCTAAATTAGCGGGTGGAGGATTTTTTTGAAAAAAAAAATTTCACTCCACCCGTCATCTAAGATAGCAAGTTGACTGAGATTTTTTTTTTCCCACCCGCTAACTTAGATAGCGGGTGGCATTCATCTCATCCATTAAAATTATTATTTTAACGGTTCAAGATGCATTTGCTGGAATAGTAGTGTCCATAGCAAACGCTTGCTATGGATCATTCCCATATATATATATATATATCAGGTAATGATCAATAGCATATATTTATTATGGATCAAAAATAGGCATATATCATCTATAGTATCCGTTCCAAATATCAACGATCGAGATTAAACTGGGAAATGCGGCATCCACTAGTATTAGTAGCGAACGTCTGTTGCTATTCGTAGCGGACGACAGGTTTTAATTTTTTAATCTCAACCGTTGATCCCTATAATGAATTGTATAGATGTTATTTACCCTATATTGCTCCATAACAAATATTTTTTATGCATTATTTTTCATATATATATATAGGGAAATGATCCATAGCATGTACTTGTTATGAATCCTTATAGGACATACACCATCTATACCATTGAAAATAAAAACGAACGGTCAGAATTAGAAACTGAAAATCGACGTCTGTTACTAATAATAGCGGTTGGTAAAAAAAACAAATATCATTCGTTACTATTAGTAATGGACGCTAATCATAATAAGGGTTAAACTTATATTAACTAGAGTTTAGGTTTATTAATTAGGGTTTAGGGTTTATTAACCAGGTTTAGGATTTATTAACCAGGGTATAGGGTTAAAAACCCAAAGTCCTAGTTAATAAACCCTAAATCTTAGTTAATAAATCTTAAACCCTAGTTAATAAACTTTAAACTCTGGTTAATAAGCCCTAAACCATAATTAATAAGCTCAAACTCTAGTTAATATAGGACAAAATTCTAATTAATATTGGTCAAACCCTTATTCTAATTAGCGTCCGCTAGTATTAGTTGTTGATGGTATGTGTTTTTTTTACCGTCCGCTAGTATTACTAGCGGACGCCGCATTCCCCAATTTAATATCGATCGTTGATATTTGAAACGAATATTATAAATGGTGTATGTTTATTTTTGATCCATAATAAATATATACTATGGATCATTCCTCATATATATATATATATATATATATATATATATATATATATATATATATATATATATATATTATTTTTAGACACAACCCTTTTGATTAGCGCAAAGACTCCAAGCCTGCAAGTCGCTCAATCCATTTGTTTGTCGAGTTTAATTTATTATCTAGAGACACTTTTGATATTATTACTTTCTTTGTTCCCAAAAAAAAATATCATTTATATATATATATATATATATATATATATTAGTTTTAAAAATTTAAACTTTTATGTAAATTTATTTTAAAATTTGTACTAAATAAATACTTTTGTAATTAATTTATAATATTAACTATTACACTAATCAAAAGTATTGAATTTTAATACTCCATTTCACAAGTTAACTATTAAAAAATCAAATGAGGTGAAAACGAAAGGAGTATATTTTTCAGATTTAGAAGAGTATAAAATAAGAAACACTATTTTTAACAAACAATTTTTTGAAATAATTCTAAATGTATTGATCATCTTATTGACAGTACTATAAACCACAAAAAGCTATAAAAGATACTTTGTGCACTTTATTCATCATAATAAACTCAAGAGGGTACACGTACAAGGCACAAATTAATATACATATATACACAGAAATTAAACATTGCCTATAGGCTATAAATATCTTTTCTCAAAAATAAAGGAAAGAAAAAAGTTGGGATTCCCATGTGAGTCCATACATAGAAAGTTATTTGCCTCTTCTACTCATTAGAAAGAGGCAAGGAGGGATTTGAAAATGGGGGAACTCCAGGAATTACAGGAGGCTTTGGAATTGGAGGCGGTAATGGAAATGAAATTGGTGGAATTGGAAATGGAAGCTTTGGGATTGAAGGTGGAAGTGAATCGAAATGGAAATTGGGGAATTTGTGGCAATGGAGGTACAAATGGGGTATTTGGAAAAGGTGGCCAAGTCTCCACCCTACCCAATTCCTTCTTTTCCATAATTTTAATAAGCTCCACAAATTTCTTTGTATTAGCAATGTCACCCCTAACTTTTGATTTTTCAACAAGTTGACGAGCCTCACAGAAAGATGCATGGCTGCCAGGTGCCATAACCAAGCTCAACAAGAACATGACTTTTAAACTCTTTTTTTTTTTTTTTTGACAAAAGGCAAATGAATTTTATTTCTGAAAAGATCAATAACCCAGAAGGCTTCTTCTTTTTTTTTATATATCAAAATAACCCCAAAAAGGCTTGGATTATGATAAATTACAATCTAAAAAAACTTGAAAATCAAATACATCTTCTCCCGCTGATTTGGAATGAATAAAATTCGCTGCCTGAAAAAAATCTCTCTTGCAAAAACATGCCGATGAAATGTGCTATTTGAAATCTTAATTACTTCGAGCTAATTTGATATTTTGGCGAAGTCTCACTTACGGAAATATCAATTCCCTAAAATTAATGATTTCTCCAGAGAAAGCTATGTACTGACTATGCAATGATTTCCTTCTGAATGGGATCCCATTTATGCGGAATTATTGCTAGGAGATAAGGAAAATGGGATAATATTGATGAACTTAACATGTTCCATATAAAAAAATAAAAACTTAGAAACCATTTTGTGTGTAAAAAAATAGAGAGATGTGACGATAAAATTAGGGGTTGATGATACATTGGAATTTATGCAGGAATCAGAATTAATTGCTGCGTGACATTTTTCTCTCTCTAACAAAGTATGTTTAATTTATTTGTATGCACCATAGTTATTTATTTGAGTCAGATTTTCAAGAATCAGATTTGTAAATTGAAAAGCATATTAGTATAATTTTCTTTGAGTACTAGCTAGTAATAGTTGAAACGATTACTTCTTATATCCATGCTTGTGGTATAATGTTAGTATTGGCTTACTATTATTGAACCTAAAAATGTAAATTTATTATTTGCATGAGGCCGAGTATTTGTGCATAAAATTTATGAATGTTGTAACTTTGACTTGTGTGCTATAATCATTTATTATGACAAAAAAAACCACTCGAGTTTTTATTTTATGAAGGAATTCAGCCTTCAGGGGCAAAAATGTTTTCCAATGGGGCATGAAACTTCCATTTGGACTCTAAAATCTTTACAAGGGTGAATTTCACTATCTTCACGATTTTGTTGTTCGGAGAGGGGGGGGGGGGGGGGGGGGAGTGTTTATTCTAGGTAGTTAAGAATAATAAAAATATATAGATTTTGTAAAATTTAGGAAGATGTGCTTTATTTTTACGATCAAAAGAAAACATATATTCGAGGTAGTAAAGAAAGAAAGGGGGAAGAAAAGAGAATATTTTCTTGGGAACTCTTATTTCTACAATGAAAAATGTTATTTTTGTATAAGGACTTATTTTTTACCTATAGCGATGGTTTTAAAACCGTAATTATATATCTATGACTACATTTTACATGTTAAAACCGTCGCTATTGACTTATTGCAACACTTTATATTTGAAAAATGTCACCATAGAACTATAATAATGGTTTTAAAACTGTCAATAGATAAAATATTAGAGCCCACAAGCTGAAATAACAAAAAACACTACTTATCAGCTTCCTATTTTCTTTTATTACATTTTGGGGTAGCTAAATTTGAGCTCAAAGCTCAATGATAATAAGAAAAAACATCAATAAGAAATGAGGTCTAAAATACCGAATTTGAAAGATTGAAATTGCAGTTATTTATCATTAATCTATAGACAAATAGATGCTTCAAACATTTACATTGTAATGAATAAAAAAATTGAACATGCTTCCCAACAAAATTACAAGATTGGACTCTCAACAAAAGAGCAGAAGCAGAACATACCGCAGGAATTTCTCAACTGTCAGTAGGGTTATATGAAATTTTGACAATTACTGATACAGGAAAGTTAACAATGTGCCCTTGATTCCCAAAAAGTCCGATTCTTCCATAACTTGCAGTTGAGCTATTCATTGTGGCATTAATAAACACATTCAAGACTTGTTTCTCCCCACTGGCAATGTAAAAGTGTGTCGGTTCAACCTTTAGTGAAACTCCGTAAGGAGCACTCCAGCCTACACTGTATGTCTCATTCCCAGCAATGTTGATAACTGTTCTTTGGACCATCCTAGACTGGTTTAGTTTCACTATCGTGATTGAAGGTAAGTTTAGGTCTATACCATTCACTGTGGATATTCCACAGCTCTGGCCGGTGTAATTTAGAACCACGGGTGCTGATCCATTTATGCCACAGAGGAATGACATATAGTCATCATAAGCTATAATTACAAAATAAAAAAATTAATAAAGAAAAAATAAATTAAACAAACAAATTCAATAACAAAATAAACAACAGTTGGGGATTAGGATCCCCTCCATAACACCTTTCATCCAATTTTTTGTTGAGAATTAAGTCAACGCAAACCAAGCAATAAAATAAAGACGGATAAATCACACAACATTTAACGAGAAAAACCCTTAAAAGAAAAAAATCACAAGCCAAATTCTGCATATCTCCACTATATCAAAAATAACGGACTTACAATACTCATCTCTAAAACTTGAGCTTACACAACATCATAATCACCACTGCACAACTTTTTGCATGGATTAAAAGCTACAAAATTCTCCCTCACGATACAACATTTTTGCACGTAATATAAAAGTTATAGAAACTCTCTCGCACAAACACAACTCACTCACACACTCTCTCAACTCTTAGGATGTTACATGATTTTTAATTGTGTTACACTTCACCAACTAAACATAATACTCTTATCTATAGCACACCCACAATTCTCCTCCAACATGTAATAAATATTCTCCTCCAACATGTAATAAATATTCTATTAAAAATAGAACACTTTTCAAAATAATATTACTATTGAAAATAATAGTCCTATTTAAAATAGGTATCTTCCTTTTCATAATAGCAATTTTGTTCTAAATAGGATTCGAGGATTATCCCAACAATCTATTGTTGAAGTACCGCATGATAGTAAGTCTCACGTCGAAACATGAAGAGAAAAATTGAGAACATATATGCTCTAATAGACCATAAACCTAATAGGTTATTAACCTTTTAGGTCAAGATATAATTTCACAAGAGTATATATGGCTCAGATATTCCCAACAACTAGTATCAAAGCCATGACTATGTGCTTGGATCATAGATATGGTATGTACTGCTCATGATGGATGAAAGAAATTCATTGAGCAAGCGACTCTTGGATGGCTCTTGATAAGAGATATCGAAGAGTGTGGGCTTGTCAATTTTGAAAGGTTCTTGGTTGACTCTTGACAAGAGATATTGAAAAGTATGGGCTCGTCAGTTAGGAAACGTGATGGGCTATGAGTTATAGATGTTTAGTGGTGAATTATGTACTCTTTGAGCAAGTGGTGGACTCTTCTCGAGGAAACTGTTAGTTGATCAGACGAGAGATATAGATAAGCTTGTCAAATAGGAAGATTTGATAGACTTGGCAGATGCTCTTGGTGAATCAAAATAACAAATAATGAAGAGGGTGGTTCTCGTCAACTAGAAAAAACAATGAGTTATGCTCAAAAGAGTATGGTCAAAGTTCAAAGGGGAGCTTGGTGTCAATATGGATGAGTTATGCTCAAAAGAGTATGGTTAAAGTTCAAAGAGGAGTTTAATATCGACGAGGATGGAGAGATCACGCATAGGGGGAGATTGTTGGGGTACCGCGTGATAATAAAGTCCCACATGGGAACACAAGGAGAAAAGTTGACATATATACTCTAATGGACCATAAACTTAATAGGTTAACCTTTTAGATCAATATGTGATTTCAAATGAGTATATATGACCCGGATATTCGTAACATTTCCCCCAAAATATATTTAGCAACACAAATATTGCACTAATAGACACCACAGAAATCGTAGCAAATAAAATTTGTCACTAATAATTATGTCGCTAAAACTATCGGTAAAAGCAATATTTGTATCGTTGAAAGTGTGTATTAGGAGAAATTAGAAGATAGGCGTAATGAAGGGAATTATATTTGAGATTCAACCATTAATGAACATTAATACCGAAGGCCATTGTATTAAGCAGAATGACTTACCCAAATCGAAAATAAGTCCTGGATCTAGTGCTGCAGTTGCATTCACAAAACCGCTCCCCATGTCAAAGGGTGTTGCGGGAGACTGATTCAAATCCGGGTTGGCATAAGCACGCTGGGCCATTATGGGACCGCCATTCTTCTCGTGTAAAGAAGCTGTTGTTGATAATGCCGATGCTATAGCTGAAGGACTGAAACTGGGAAATTTCTTCTTAATTAAGGCTGCAAGCCCCGCAACATGAGGAGCAGCCATGCTTGTCCCAGACATCATTGCAAAGTTCTCCCCTAAGAGGTTATTATGATTAATTAATTGATTGTTCAGAAATCATTAGAGATAAATGGTAATGCTGACACTTTGATTACATTTTCATTTGCTTTTCTCAGCTTACCAAGGAATTCAATTGAGTCGGTGCCACGAGAACTCCACGCAGCCCATATAAAATTTCCGGGCGCGACCAGGTTAGGTTTCAGTATGTCAGCATCATCAGGAAAACTGTCTTCTGGATCTGGTCCTCTAGCAGAATAATACATGATTTTTGGAGCAGAACAGCTGAAATTCGCCTTTACTCCACCTGAAATGTATGCAACAGCCCCAAATTTAGTAATCTTCTGTGTAAGTCCATCTCTCTCCAAGGAAGAATTATAGTATCGGAGTAAGATCTGCCAAATAGAGATTACAAAAACATCAGTACATAGATAAATTGTGAAAGAGAGCAAGATCAGTCTAAATCTGAATCACCGAAATTCAAATTAAATTAGTGTGGGTTTTAGAAAAGAAAAGTCTTAAACAGATTCTGCACGCATACACTGACCTTGGAATCCTCGGGAGTTGGAATTATAATGCCGGGTAATTTCATTGGAATCGGATTTATCTGAAAACCAATGACGAAAGGATCCATATAGAAAACAACGCCAGCTGCACTGAGATTTTCGGCTGTTTCTAAGGCCTGTTTGATGGTGGACAGCCCAAGCACAAACCGGATTGTATAGCTACAGATTAAGAGGTTCCCTTGGATAATATCCCGATTCAAACTAGTTGGGTCCTGGCATTCATTCGCATACATATCATTTGCAGCTGTTGTGTCATTCAAAGCATGAATTGCAGAAACCATTGTGTACATTGAATCATTATCTGTTCCAGCTGAACAAAGAAAAGTACGTATAAATTAGATTTGCATAAATTCACGATTTTTTGCATGTTAATCATTAAAAAAAAATACCTAAAAAAGATCATTAAACCAGTAACTGAGACAATACCAACTTACGTGCAAGTCCTACTCCAGGAATGGTTATATTGTTTCCGAGGACTATAGAGTTACTATAGACCCTGTCATGGGCAGCAGCACCAACAGTGAAGATCCATGGGCTGAAAGAAGAAATACTTCTAGGTGATGGTCCAGTATTCCCTGCTGCTTGTACAATAAAAATACCAGCTTTTATGGCTGACAGCAAGGCCATATCTATTGGATTAAAGAAAGTTGCGATGCCTGGAGGGCGCCTGTTGGGAGTGATAGACAAGCTTATTATGTCTACTCCATCCTGAGCTGCCTGCGGATTCAATGGATTATCAAGTCAAACCCATGTCATATGAGTAGTTATCTACTAGTTAAAGTAGCTGTAATCTTTAGGATATTATGCAATTTCATAGTAAGAATAATAAGCATGTAATGCCTTTACAAAAATCATAAAACTTAGCTCATTGATTAAATAGTATTTTGGTTCAACAAAGGTTATCAATGTCGGATTGCTAAATAGTCAGAAAAAAGAGGGTAAAGAAGAAATGATCGCCATATCTGGACTCTTCACAGGAATTGCCTATGTGTGTGTGTTAGCACATGTAGCACATGTATACATGCTGCACAAAAAAATAATCTATTACAACAATAAAAGGCAAAGGGTGGAGAAGAAATTAGGAGGCAGAAGCATCGTCACGAAGAAAAGGGTCTCCAAGTAATGGCCATTCAGTTCCAGTTCCAGGTACTAACTCCAGCTATCAAGGTAGTACAATTCAGCTTCAAAAATATGACTAACTAGGGTCCAGTACTAGATTTGTTGGAATAAACTTATTTGAATAAACCTACACGTTTTGTGTATATTGATTAATTTATTTCTATGCCCAGTTCAAGTAAATCAACAGGGGGAGAACCATCTACAAAACTAAACCCAAACTTTCATATATAGTTATACATGCATATGTAACACCATATAGCTATTTCTGCAGACAAATCTGGTTTTCAACTCCCACATCCCAAAAGTTAATTACAATGGACTAAATGATCTCATATCAATTGTTAGACATCTTTTATGTTTGAGAAGCAGCCTAACTGGAGCAAATTGTATTCCACTCACAGTAGCAACCTAAAAGGAAGTCTACAAACCCCCTTCAAAATTCTATCTCTGCACTTCCTTCTCAAGGAAAAACCCTCTCTCTAAAAGAGAAGACAAAGAGTTTGATTAGGGCTGTTTTGCCTTGGAATCTTGAAGCTGGAAGACTAGAGATCAAACTTCGTTTCTTATGAGCAATACTACATAAAATATGAGCAATGAAACCCACATAGGAAAATACAATTGAATGTGTCAGAAATCAGAATCCATGGAGATCACAGAGGAGTACGTTGTGAACCACCTGAACTTCTATAAAGTAAATTAAGCCATACATACCTGGTCTATGGCAGCGACAACATCTGCAGCAAAGCCTCCGAAGCTCTTGTACAGCGCCTTGTAAACAGCAATACTAGAAAATTTGACAATTAGTTAATAAATGAACATAGAAATAACTTGAGCAGGATAAAAGTTTCATAGAAGTTTGACAGCAAAGGACTGGTTACTTCAGGTTTGAACACGGGAATGTTATTTTATTTTACTTTATTTTTTGACAAGGAAATTTTGATGCAGCTTCTTTGTGTTTACAATTCTACTACTATAACCATTACTCATAATTTCTCTATTACACATGGGGCTCAGTTATAAATTTAATATGTGTAGAAACACCAAGAAAAATTATGTTTTGTTAATCCCAGAAAAGAGGAGGGGCGTACATGATATTACAGATGCTTGATTGTGCTCTATTTTTCATGCATGTATTGTACTCCAGTGTCAAGGGCAGTATTTGACAGATGAATAATAAGTGAAGAACAAACTAGAGGAAGACACAGAAAAAAGAGTCCAGATAACTTACTGTGAACGAGGAGACATACCACTGGCATTTCCAAAGTTATGCCCAGCTACTACCACAGGTATCCCATGGTTCCCTGCTGCAGTTGAAGCTGTGTGCCTGTTATTATTTATTTAAAAGAAACTTACTATTAGGCCACTGTATAATTAGTAGACAACAAGAAATAAATGGCAGTTTACTCTTAGATTCATAGTAATTAAAACCAAAGTCTAGATTTTCAGTAGTGTCATACAAAAAGCTTATCGGTTCTCTTACACTTAAATTAAAGGAAGCTTAGTCAAAGCACTGCATATATCTTTTATGATCTCCAAATATCATTCTGGTACTAGAAACAACAATACACACAAATAAGAAGAGGTCAGAAATAGTACTCTTTTTAGCTTATTTCATTTTTTTACTGTTACTTTATTATAAATACACACACACATATTACTCTCAGTAAATCATTATTATTGCTTTATATTTTTTATCTTTTGGCCTATGGATCAGCTATAACATGTGAAACTCAATGATGGAAACAATATTATGGTAATGCTTTCATAAACAAGATTGACAAACAAAAAGATTTCATCAGCAAAGACAGAGTAAGAATCAATAGCTACAACACTACACTTCTTTTCTTCAGAAATTAGATTCATAGCCAGATTAAAGGAATTACTCACGTCCCATGGCCATCACCATCAAAAGGTGACGCGTAGTCCTGAGTTGCATTAAATATTCCACGGGTTATAGCAGAAGCAGCAAAATGGCGGGCACCAATAAGCTTTCTGTTGCATGAACCAGATGGGAAATCCCGAGTAACTTCACAGATGCCAGAGAAGTGCTCTGGAACTGGATATGAATTTTCAGCAATATTATCAGAGAAGCTGGGGTGCGTTGGATCAATTCCAGTGTCGATGAACCCAATTACTATTCCTTCTCCAGCAGTCTCAAATCCACCCTCTTTGGGCCATGCCCCTTGAGGTAGGCCCAAGAATTGTGGAGTGTGAGTGGTTGCAGTTCTAACCGAAAAATCCAATACCACATTTGCCACTTCTCTCCTCTTTGATAGCTTCTGTGCCTTCACATTTCACCAGTATTAAAAGATTAATAAAAGCAACTAATAATGGGAAAATTTTGAAATATTGAATCCTCCAAGATGTGATCATGATCATAGAACTTTATATGTATAAACTGGCAATGAAATAAAAATGGCCGAGCATCAAAGCATTGTCAAAATGTATCCTATGACAGTGAAGATTGAACAAGAAGCAGTGCTCTTTAAAGAGATTGTACCTGTGGAGGGCTAACGAGAACAGCAAATCCATTGATCAAATAGTGGTAGCTATACAGTTTCAGATAGTTCTCTCCTTTTAAAACTTTTCTCAATATAGAATCATGAAATCGGGCAATGTTATGACCATGATACCGATCTGTTCTCGAGACATTGCTGAATCAAACAAATAATAGTAAGAGGATAATGCAAAGATGAATTTCATGGCTTTGGACATTAATTGAGAAATAAATAAATAAAATTGGAGGTAGAAAGGGGAAAGTAGAAAATTGAAACCGAAAGCAGCCTAAAAGTGATACATAAATATTCATGTTAGGTGAAAGTGGGAAATAACAACTATATGACCTATTTACTGTAAATTGGGTGCATGTATTGGAATCATTGTAATAAGAACATAAAAGGAAACTCTACCATGGAAACAAAAATGTGAAAGAACGCGAACTATAAATATCTATAAACCCAAATGTTAATATCACAGGAAACCCACTAAGAAGGAACAACTTAAGAATCAATGATCCTTTCATGGTTTAGGAGCACAAACATCACCAGTCAAACACAAGTAAAACTATCAATGGAACAACTAAATTTCACAACCAAGCCGTAAAGTCAAAATTTTGCCGGAGAAAAATAGGAAATAGATTATAGACAAGAAGACAACCTAACATGAACATCAAGATCCCAATTCAATCACCCCAAGTTTATACATACTAATCTCATGAATTTTACAAGGAGTAACATTAAAAAGGAAAGTTGGACAAGCAAGAATATCATTTAGTGAAAAAAATAAAGCCTTTCATATGAGTTGCTGACTTGCTGGGTATATGACCATCATAAAAAAAGCCACAAATTTGGAGAAAGAAGCAATAAAAATTGTACCTTTGCAATGGCTTGTCAAGTTTATTCTTCCTCTTAGAACCATCATGTTTAAAAGGTTTAATCTTCACTATCAGTTCACCATTGTAATGAGCAGCAGGGGCCTGCTTCAGAGTCACAATATACACAGCAGTAACATTTGCATTATTATCCTGACACCAACTCCACCCCACTGAAATCCCCAAAAAAATCATCACTATTAATTGCAAACCATAAATGCCCTCCATTTAGCAAGAAAAAAAATTCCAAAACTTAAATCCAAAGTTTCCCAGAAAACAAACACCAAGCCAGTCTCCCAGTAGAAAACAAAAAAAGGAAAAAAAAAAGAATAGAGAACAGCAAAACTCTTCAACTGTTACAGAAACAACCAATTTCCTCCATTTCCAAGCTCATACTTCTTCTTCAAGAAGCTCCTTAAATACCCAGAAACTATAAGGTTTTGGCAGACCAAAAAGCAAGCCCATAAAAATAAAAGACTAGCAAAACCTTGTAGTAAAGAAAAAATATAAAACCCCCCATTAAACCTTCAAGGTTTAGAACTAAGAATGGGGGCATTCAGCAATGAGCTTTTATTCAGTGACAGAAAAGAACCCTTTTTCACTTTGTGAGAAAGAGAAAAGGTAGAAGCATCATATTATTCTGTATATTGATGTAGCAGGAGGAAGGAAGAGGGCATTTGCAACTTTCTTGGGTGGTGTGCACATGGACGTTTTGTACTTTTGTTTAATATTACTGTGAGAAAATAAATAAATAAAAATTGGATGAGAAATTGTAACGTTTGGGTTTTTGGTTCTATACTGTTTTTTTTTTTGCTAAATATTCTATACTGTTTTCTTGAATGCTGGCCATTTTTCAGGTGTCTAAAATGTCTTCTTCTTCTTGTTGCCATATGAAAATTTCAAGAAATTGGGAAAAGAATAAAACAGACATACGTCAGTCCAAATGGGGACAGAGAACAAAGATACAGAGCATACGAAACTTGAAATAAATAAATAATTTATTTTAATTTTTCATAACACTATGACCTACTCATCATTTGTAAACCTTATGATATTATGAAAATTTAAAATAAATTATTCATTTGTTTTAAAAATAGTCAATAATCTCTTCGGAGCATACCCAAAAAAATAATAAATTAAAAACCTAAACAAATACATAAAGAGTTGTTAATGTTTGTCACTGGGGAGAGGTGTGGTGAAGTGGGGCCTTGGAAACAAGAGAGTGATAGTGAGGTGGGCTGATGGTAGGTATCAATAAACCTTTCGGCCATTTTCAATGGATTTGGAATTGTGGTAGGCCATTCTTTCCAACGTTCTTATTTATTTCTTTAGGAATATTGGGAGAGCAAAAAACTGATCTTTTTCTTCTTTCTTCTTCTTCTATTTTTTTTCTGATAACAAAAAAAAAACTGATCTTGGTTTGTTGTTGATTGGCTTAACTTGCTTTGACCCCCGACTTTCTCTGTTTGTGTGTGTTTATTATGCATGAGAGGAGGAAAAAGTATTGGAAATAAAATATAAATAAGTGAAATTATAAAATACTCATGTCTAATTATCATGTCTCCGTAAAAGAGTTCATGAGAAGAGAGATTGGGTTTGGATCATTTGACCATTTGAGAAGTTATTCAGTGGCCTTGGTGCACCGTCACGTGGTACCCCAGACTACTAATATGCTCTGTCATTCATTTGAGAAGAAGTTATTCAGTGGTCTTGGTGCACCGTCACGTGGCACCCCAGACCACTAACATGCTATGTCATTTCAGCATATACAGTATAAGTCATTTCACTGTACATGCTAAAATGACAGTATATGAATGATCATGAGATACCACGTGATCATATCCCAGAATCATAAAATAATTTTTCCGATTTGGAAGCCTTTTGGAAGAAATAGTGTGGTTAGTTAAGCTGGCAATATCGGTGGACTCGATCACCGGATCTTAATGAGATTCGATTTTTTAAATATTATAAAATTAGGGTTATAAATTAGGATCAGATATAGAAATATCATCTCCGTTTTGTTCTCATCCCGATCATATATATATTTATATAATCTTGTATCATTTCACTTAAAAAAACTTAAAATGTGGTTTAAAAAATAGTCATCTCTAAATTATCCCTTTTAGTAATTTGGGTGTTGAAATGGGGTGAGGTCAGGAAACGAGCATTAACGCATTGAGGCGTGTTTCTTGTTCATCACAGTTTCCGTGTGTTGAGTAAATGGATATCTTCAATTTTTTAAAGTTCCTCATGGTGTACTGATGCCGAGTGATATAGGATAAAAAAAAAATTAAAAAATATATCAAGAATCGGGTTGAGGGCAGGGCAGGTTATGGTATAACATAATCGGGACGGATCGGGTATAAAGGAATATATATAAAATAAGTAAAAATATTTAATATTCAAACATTATATCTATCTTAATTATTAATAATTGAGGTATAATATTAAAATTTATATCATGTCTTGTTTTTTAATTATTAAAATAAATATAATATTTAATTAAAAAAAAGAGTAGAATTTTATTTAAATTTATCCTTACACTCTGTTTCTGAGTTTATGACGGGAAAAAAAGAAAAATAGAAACTAAATTTATAATGTAAAAGAAAAGAATGAAAAAGTTGTGCGTTTTCTTTCATATTATTATTGAGTTTATAAAGAAAAAAAAATAAAACTTAAGTTTTATAATTAAATTATTAAGTTGTCTTTATATTAGTTTTATTATATTTATAATTTAGAGGATATAATAGATATTATAAAAGATTATCTTATGTTATTTAATTTTTTATCTAAATTCGTCCATTATTGAACAGAAAAGTTTGACAAAAAAAAATAATTAACTTTTTCATCCTTTTTTTATTTTTTCGTTCATTAAAAAAAACTCAATAACAATGAATTTTTCTTCTTCTTTTTTTAAATTTAATAACAAAGTGTTAGTGGTATCACGAAATTATATAAAATTATGAAAAAAAAAATCATAGTACATAATATATATAGACAAAAAGTTGTTCAGGAAAAGACGTATAACATGCATAATACATTAACTAGTCACTAAATGACAACTTTCTATTCTTGTACAAATAGTAGAAAATTCTGGATAGCTATCTTTGATGTATGATACACTAGTAATATCATTATCAGCTGCAAACGATCCGAATTGAATTGAATATTGTCAAACTCGAATTTTATTAGTCGAACTCGAATATGTTTGAGTAGTATTATCGAATTAACGTACTTGTGCGCTTTCGGATCGTTAGTGTTCGCGAACAGATCAGGTTCGATTATATGCTCGAGTTCGACTATAATGCTCAACTTCGCCTATTATGCTCGAGTTCGCAAAAAATTAGGCCAAATATTTTTATTTTTTTTGAAAAATTTAAACTTTAATTATAAGACTAAGGGGGACTCAAATACTCGGGCTTATTTAGGAATTAGGAATAGCCAAATAAGATATAATATATCATAATATCATATTATAATATATTCATATATATTAAATTAGTAGTAGTGGTCAATATTATTATTAATTACATAATTAGTCTAGAATAAATAAATATTACTACTTTCAATTAACCAAAAAAAAGGGAGATATTACTATTTTATTAATTAATTATTTTCATATTTTTGCATTTTTTACTTTTAGGTGAAACAAAAGAAAAAAAATATTTCATCTATTTCATAAAAATAGTCTTATTTGAGATTTTTTTTATAATAAAATTCTAAAATTTAAAATAATATGAATTTAGTTGATTTAGATTAATTCAATATCTAATAACTAATATTGTTAAGTTGTTAACCTTGAAATGTATTACTACTAATACTAGATACTTCTTCCGTTCTTAAATATAAGTAATAAGATCAACTGTTCAAGTATGAATTTTTAATTCACAAGGGATGTGATAATTAACTTTTGAATAAAATAATTCTTGAGAATTATTTTATAAAAAGTTTATAATTTTCATAATTATTGTAAGACCCCGAATTTTATGAAATATAAAATTTAATTTTTCTTCATATATATTTTTTCATGAAACAGTAAATGGTTAAATTGATAAAGTTAAAAGTTAAGGATGTTATGTGTAAATTATATTATGTCGGACAATATTTGTTTGGTCGGGGAATATTCGTACGACGGGGCCGTACGAACCAATCATTGGTGGACCCCACAATGAATAATTGTCGGGTATAGAAAACGACATAAACAATTTTTAAATGGTCAATGGTACTATCACTTTTAATTGTTAAAATACCCAGTGGTAAAAGAATAGTAACATACGGTATTGCACAGTAACACACGGTATTGCACAGTAGCACATGGCATTGCACAATGTTTCGTATTATTAAACTGATAAAGTGGTTATCATACAATATTTGACTTTATTGTCACATGCACAATAATTCATAATATTAAACTGATAATTATCACAGTAGCATATGCACAATAATTCATATTATTGAATCAATAATTGTCATTACACAGTAACGTATTCTTTCTTTTATATACTTTCTGCATTATTGTTATCTCTATTATGATGTTAATTAAACTGTTGTATTTCATTATTAATTAATTTAATATCTAACTCAGAGAGCCAACTACACTGTATTTATAACAATTAGTCATAATAATAAATAAGTGTGAATTATTGTTGAATAATTGAATTGATAAAGTTATTTGTTTATAATATAAAGTTAGGTGATATAAAATGAATGGTATATATTAAAGATAATGTAATAATTATAGAATTTCAAATGAACGGTGTAGATTGAAGATGATATTTAAATGAATGGTTTAGATTAAGGAAATCTTAAAAGATGAAATGAATGGTATAGATTAAAGATAATATAAAGTTTGAAATGGATTGTGTAGATTAAAAGATGATCTTTAAATGAATGGTTTAGATTAAAGAAATCTTAAAAGATGTAATGAATGGTATGGATTAAACATTATCTTGAAATGAACGATTTGGATTAAATTAGAAAATCTTGGTTATGATAAGATTTTTGGCTATAAATAGATGCCTTAACTTAAGGATTTTTCATAAACTTCCTTATTTGTTATTTCTCACTCTCTAAATACTTCTTTGTGTAAGTTATAAGTTTACGAGTACTGTTCAAGTTAATCAACCTCATTTAAATCAATATTCAGTCACGTGTTAAGGTAAGGATTTTCATCTTCTTTCATATTCTATTATTTAAACTTACTACGGTAAGGAATTATCATTCTTTGATTCTCGAAAATAATATCGTTTCTTTCTTACTCATAAGATGTGTCATTTATTTTCATGTATTTATTTTCATATATATATACATAATATATATAGACAAAAAGTTGTTCAGGAAAAGACGTATAACATGCATAATACATTAACTAGTCACTAAATGACAACTTTCTATTCTTGTACAAATAGTAGAAAATTCTGGATAGCTATCTTTGATGTATGATACACTAGTAATATCATTATCAGCTGCAAACGATCCGAATTGAATTGAATATTGTCAAACTCGAATTTTATTAGTCGAACTCGAATATGTTTGAGTAGTATTATCGAATTAACGTACTTGTGCGCTTTCGGATCGTTAGTGTTCGCGAACAGATCAGGTTCGATTATATGCTCGAGTTCGACTATAATGCTCAACTTCGCCTATTATGCTCGAGTTCGCAAAAAATTAGGCCAAATATTTTTATTTTTTTTGAAAAATTTAAACTTTAATTATAAGACTAAGGGGGACTCAAATACTCGGGCTTATTTAGGAATTAGGAATAGCCAAATAAGATATAATATATCATAATATCATATTATAATATATTCATATATATTAAATTAGTAGTAGTGGTCAATATTATTATTAATTACATAATTAGTCTAGAATAAATAAATATTACTACTTTCAATTAACCAAAAAAAAGGGAGATATTACTATTTTATTAATTAATTATTTTCATATTTTTGCATTTTTTACTTTTAGGTGAAACAAAAGAAAAAAAATATTTTATCTATTTCATAAAAATAGTCTTATTTGAGATTTTTTTTATAATAAAATTCTAAAATTTAAAATAATATGAATTTAGTTGATTTAGATTAATTCAATATCTAATAACTAATATTGTTAAGTTGTTAACCTTGAAATGTATTACTACTAATACTAGATACTTCTTCCGTTCTTAAATATAAGTAATAAGATCAACTGTTCAAGTATGAATTTTTAATTCACAAGGGATGTGATAATTAACTTTTGAATAAAATAATTCTTGAGAATTATTTTATAAAAAGTTTATAATTTTCATAATTATTGTAAGACCCCGAATTTTATGAAATATAAAATTTAATTTTTCTTCATATATATTTTTTCATGAAACAGTAAATGGTTAAATTGATAAAGTTAAAAGTTAAGGATGTTATGTGTAGATTATATTATGTCGGACAATATTTGTTTGGTCGGGGAATATTCGTACGACGGGGCCGTACGAACCAATCATTGGTGGACCCCACAATGAATAATTGTCGGGTATAGAAAACGACATAAACAATTTTTAAATGGTCAATGGTACTATCACTTTTAATTGTTAAAATACCCAGTGGTAAAAGAATAGTAACATACGGTATTGCACAGTAACACACGGTATTGCACAGTAGCACATGGCATTGCACAATGTTTCGTATTATTAAACTGATAAAGTGGTTATCATACAATATTTGACTTTATTGTCACATGCACAATAATTCATAATATTAAACTGATAATTATCACAGTAGCATATGCACAATAATTCATATTATTGAATCAATAATTGTCATTACACAGTAACGTATTCTTTCTTTTATATACTTTCTGCATTATTGTTATCTCTATTATGATGTTAATTAAACTGTTGTATTTCATTATTAATTAATTTAATATCTAACTCAGAGAGCCAACTACACTGTATTTATAACAATTAGTCATAATAATAAATAAGTGTGAATTATTGTTGAATAATTGAATTGATAAAGTTATTTGTTTATAATATAAAGTTAGGTGATATAAAATGAATGGTATATATTAAAGATAATGTAATAATTATAGAATTTCAAATGAACGGTGTAGATTGAAGATGATATTTAAATGAATGGTTTAGATTAAGGAAATCTTAAAAGATGAAATGAATGGTATAGATTAAAGATAATATAAAGTTTGAAATGGATTGTGTAGATTAAAAGATGATCTTTAAATGAATGGTTTAGATTAAAGAAATCTTAAAAGATGTAATGAATGGTATGGATTAAACATTATCTTGAAATGAACGATTTGGATTAAATTAGAAAATCTTGGTTATGATAAGATTTTTGGCTATAAATAGATGCCTTAACTTAAGGATTTTTCATAAACTTCCTTATTTGTTATTTCTCACTCTCTAAATACTTCTTTGTGTAAGTTATAAGTTTACGAGTACTGTTCAAGTTAATCAACCTCATTTAAATCAATATCCAGTCACGTGTTAAGGTAAGGATTTTCATCTTCTTTCATATTCTATTATTTAAACTTACTACGGTAAGGAATTATCATTCTTTGATTCTCGAAAATAATATCGTTTCTTTCTTACTCATAAGATGTGTCATTTATTTTCATGTATTAATTTGTGGGAATAACCTTACGGTGCGGATTACCGCCTGTTGGTGAATAATCTTTCGTATTCATTCCTTATTAATCTATGAGAATAATCTTATGGCGCGGAGTACCGCCTGTTTGGTGAATAACTCTTCGTATTCAAATTTTATTAAATTGTGGGAATAACCTTACTGCGCGGACTACCGCCTGTTGGTGAATAACCCTTTGTATTTATTTCTTATTTGTCTCTTGTGGAAATAATTTGTCTACATGAATTATCACATGACATTTTTATTCCATATTCGTTTGTAATATCATTTTCTTTCATATTCGTAAGTGATATTATCTTCCTTTATACTCATAAAGGATATCATCTTTTTCATCTTCCATTATTCAAACTTACTATGGTAAGGGATATTAATTTCCTTCACCTTTTGTTAATTAAACTTGCTATGGTAAGGGATATTATTTTTTTTCATACACCTAAATCAAAACTTATTATGAAACTATTGCTTTTATAAATTCCTGAAAATATTATATATTCCATAATAGTTGCACTTTATCATTTCAATTGAACCTTCCTATTTACGTAAACCTTTCTATTGAACTGTAACCGTTATTCTGAACTGTGGATCTTGAATATCATTTTTGAATTTCACTCTACATCATGTTGACAATTTGGACATTATTTGAATATGCACAAAGTAAACTTCTGATACTTATTGTTTATCATGTTTCTTCTGTTCATCATTTATATCATTCTAATCATCCAAAATCAAGTTGTTGTGAATATATGTGGTCGGGGACACAGATGCGATATAATTGTTGAACAGACGATAGGTTAAAGGCGATATAATAGGTTAAAGGCGATACATCTGTTCGGTGTCTTTTATGGCACGTGGTGAATGTTCTCTTTAGCCCGTAGTGCAAAGATGAACTGTTGTTTGGTATGATTATGACCAAAGGCTGAATCTGGTATAATCATGACCGTTGGTGTTATATTGAATATCTTTGGCCCGTAGTGCAAAGATGAACTGTTGTTTGGTATAATTATGACCAAATGTTGAATCTGGTATAATCATGATCGTTGGTGTTATATTGAATGTCTTTGGCCCGTAGTGCAAAGATGAACTGTTGATCTGCATGATTATGACCAGAAACTGTGAATTTGTATTATTTTGACTAATGGTATTTCAGATGATAAAAGTTGATGATGTTTTTCCTAAAAAGAGAAGCGAGTGGACATTATAGTCTGCATTATTCTTCTAATAGATTACTCATTCCGCTGCTATTATTGATCTGAACGTTGTTCAAGAATTTAACTGCAGTTTTTGATATAAACCTTATAGTCTATTGTATTCTATCAAGAACTCAATTGTTAAAGGCTAATGATAATTTATTCGTCATTATCTTAGTCATGATATTCTTTACTGGGTTATTTGAGCTCACCCTTTCTTTTGTTCCATTGTTTTTCAATAGAAGATGAGAACGTATGTGACGCCCCCAAATCTGGGCCCACACAGCCCAAACTTGAGTCGTCAAAAGACTACAACAAAATTATTACAACAAAGTACAACGTACAACAATACAGTGTATAATAATACACAACTAAGTCTTCACTATTATTGCCACACTATTTTACAAAACGTGAAGACTATGATAACTACTCCTCGGACCCTCACTCCATTCCCCGGCTAGACCCTGTTATGTTTTCATCTCCTGTTGAAAAACAATGGAACAAAAGAAAGGGTGAGCTCAAATAGCCCAGTAAAGAATATCATGACTAAGATAATGACGAATAAATTATCATTAGTCTTCAACAGTTGAGTTCTTGATAGAATACAATAGACTACAAGGTTTATATCAAAAACTGCAGTTAAATTCTTAAACAACGTTCAGATCAATAATAGTAGCGGAATGAGTAATCTATTAGAAGAATAATGCAGACTATAATGTCCACTCGGTTCTCTTTTTAGGAAAAACATCATCAACTTTTATCATCTGAAATATCATTAGTCAAGATAATACAAATTCACAGTTCCTGATCATAATCATGCACATCAACAGTTCATCTTTGCACTACGGGCCAAAGACATTCAATATAACACCAACGGTCATGATTATACCAGATTCAGCCTTTGGTCATAATCATACCAAACAACAGTTCATCTTTGCACTACGGGCCAAAGAGAACATTCACCACGTGCCATAAAAGACACCGAACAGATGTATCGCCTTTAACCTATTATATCGCCTTTAACCTATCATCTGTTCAACAAATATATCACATCTGTGCCCCCGGCCACAAATATTCACAACAGCTTGATTTTTGGATGATTAGAATGATATAAATGATGAACAGAAGAAATAGGATAACAATAAGTATCGGAAGTTTACTTTGTACAGATTCAAATAATGTCCAAATTGTCAACATGATGTGGAGTGAAATTTAAAAATGATATTCAAGATCCACAGTTCAGAATAACGGTTACAATTCAATAGAAAGGTTCACGTAAATAGGAAGGTTCAGTTGAAATAATGAAGTTCAACTATTATGGAACATATAATATTTTCAGGAATTATAGAAGCAATAGTTCCATAATAAATTTCGATTTAGGAGTATGAAAGAAAATAATATCCCTTACCGTAGCAGGTTTGATTAACAAAATGTGAAGGAAATTAATACAAAGGGTTATTCACCAACAGGCGGCAATCCGCTCCGTAAGGTTATTTCCACAATTTAATAGAATTTGAGTACAAAGAGTTATTCACCAAACAGGCGGCAATCCGCTCCGTAAGGTTATTCCCACAATTTAATAGAATTTGAGTACAAAGAGTTATTCACCAAACAGGCGGCAATCCGCTCCGTAAGGTTATTCCCACAATTTAATAGAATTTGAGTACAAAGAGTTATTCACCAAACAGGCGGCAATCCGCTCCGTAAGGTTATTCCCACAATTTAATAGAATTTGAGTACAAAGAGTTATTCACCAAACAGGCGGCAATCCGCTCCGTAAGGTTATTCTCAGAGATTAATAATGAATGAATACGAAAGGTTATTCACCAACAGGCGACAATCCGCTCCGTAAGGTTATTCCCACAATTTAATACATGGAAATAAAAGGCACGTCTTATGAGTAAGGAAGAAACAATATTATTATCGAGAATCAAATAATGATAATCCCTTACCATAGTACGTTTGAATAATGGAAGATGAAAAAGATGGTATCCCTTACCGTAACACGTGACTGGATATTGATTTAAATGAGGTTGATTAACTTGAACAGTACACGTATACTTATAGATCTTCACAAATACTCAAGATGACTTAAGCACACTTAGAGAGAACTTTCACAAGAAGTATTTAGAGAGAGAAAGAAAGAACAAGTAAGGAAGTTTATGAAAAATCCTTAAGTTAAGGCTTCTATTTATAGCCAAAAATCTTATCATTCATTTAATCTAAACCATTCATTTAAAGATCACCTTTTAATCTACACCATCCATTTCAAATATTATATTATCTTTAATCTACACCATTCATTTCATATCACCTAATAATCACCTAACTTTATATTATAAACAAATCAATTTAATTATTCAACAATAATTCACACTTTAATCTACACCATTCATTTCATATCACCTAATAATCACCTAACTTTATATTATAAACAAATCAATTCAATTATTCAACAATAATTCACACTTTAATCTACACCATTCATTTCATATCACCTAATAATCACCTAACTTTATATTATAAACAAATAACTTTATCAATTCAATTATTATGACTAATTGTTATAAATACAGTATAGTTAGCTCTTAGATATCAAGTCAATAAATTAATGAAATACAACTGTTTAAATAACATCATAATAGAGATAACAATAATGTAAAATAAAGCATACGTTACTGTGTAATGACAATTATTGATTCAATAATGTGAATTACTGTGCATATGTTACTGTGACAATTATTAGGTTCAATAATTTTAAAAACAGTGCAACAACAATTATTGACTCAATGATATAAAATACAGTGTAATGACAATTATTAAATCAATAATGCAAAATACTGTGTAACAACAATTATTGAATTGATAATATAAAATATTATGCAGTGACAATTATCGATGAAATGATGCGTAACAGTTACGGTGTCAATTATCAGACCAATAATATGAGACACTATGCAATACCGTGTGTTACTGTAGAGTACCGTGTGCTACAGAAAATACCATAAACTACCGTATGCTACTATTCTTTTATCACCGGTATTTTAACAGTTCCGTTGACTATTTTTATTTAAAAAGGTTACTTCTGTCGTTTTCTATATCCGACAAATATTCCGTTGTGGGGTCCACCAATAATTTATTATTTCGGCGCCGTCGTACGGCACGAATATTCCCCGACCAAACGAATATTCCCCGACAAAGCGAATATTGTCCGACAAAATAAAATTTGCACATAACATCCTTAACTTTCAATTTTGTTAATTTAACCACTTACTGTTTCAAAAAAAATATATATATGAAGAAAAATTAAATTTTGTATTTCATAAAATTCGGGGTCTTACAACCTCCCCTCCTTATGAAATTTCGTCCCCGAAATTGACGTACCTGACATATCGAAGAGGTAAGGATACTTAGATTTCATCTCAGATTCTAGCTCCCAGGTCATTTCCTCAGTATCTTGGTTCCTCCATAAAACCTTAACTTGAGGTATAACCTTTGAGCGTAGGATCTGCTCCTTCTTATCCAGGATCTTAACAGGTACCTCCTCGTATGTTAAATCCTCTGCTATAACGTTTGGTTCTAACTCAATGACGTGGTTTGGGTCCTTCACATATTTACGTAACATAGATATGTGAAAAACGTTATGGATGCGAGACATACTTGGTGGTAGGGCTAGTCTGTAGGCTACGGTTCCTATTCGATCGAGGATTTCAAATGGGCCAATAAATCGAGGGTTAAGCTTTCCTCTCTTTCCGAATCTCGTAACCCCTTTCCATGGAGAAACACGTAAGAATACATGATCTCCGACGTTGAAACTTTCGTCTCTCCGATGAAGATCAGCATAACTCTTTTGTCGTTCTTGTGCGGTCTGTATTCGTTGTCGGATCATTTGGATCTTTTCGGTCGTCAAGCGTACCAACTCGGGTCCCAACAATTTTGCTTCTCCTACCTCATTCCAACATATTGGAGAGCGACACTTCCTTCCATACAAAGCCTCGAATGGAGCCATGCCTATGCTTGCTTGGTAACTGTTGTTGTAAGAAAATTCCACCAATGGCAAGTACTTATCCCAACTTCCTTTGAAGTCTAATACACAAAGTCTCAAAAGATCTTCGAGGGTCTGGATCGTCCTTTCCGATTGTCCGTCCGTTTGAGGATGGTATGCAGAACTAAAACGTAGTTCAGTGCCCATAGCTTTTTGCAGACTGATCCAAAAGCGTGAAGTGAATCTAGGATCTCGATCAGAAACTATGGAAACTGGCATGCCATGCAATCTCACGATCTCATTTATGTACATACCGGCAAGACGTTCAAGTGAAAAGTTTTCTCGTATAGGCAAGAAATGAGCAGATTTGGTCAATCTATCTACGATCACCCAAATTGCATCTAAGCCTTGAGAAACTTTTGGAAGACCCGTCACGAAGTCCATATTGATGTGTTCCCACTTCCATTCGGGAACTTCAAGTGATTGTAATGGACCTTTAGGAACTTGATGCTCTGCCTTGACACGTTGACAAGTTAGGCACCTTGAGATAAACTCTGCAATCTCTCTTTTCATATTGTTCCACCAAAATGTATGTCGAAGATCTCGATACATCTTGGTACCTCCTGGGTGGATTGCGAACGGCGTGTTGTGTGCCTCCATCATGATTTTATGCTTTAATTCAGGATCGTTAGGAACACAGAGTCGAGAGTTGACTCGAAGTATTCCTTTCTCGTCGATTCTTGCTTCGGGAATGGTACCTTCTTGTACTTTCTTTATCATGTTTATCAGTTCCGGATCGGTAGCTTGAGCAGCTTTAATTTTATCGATTAAAGTTGGTTCTACTCGCACGTGAGCAATCTTCGAGCGGGTCCCTGGTGTCTTTAGCTCTATCTCCATCTTTTGCAAGTCGTACAAAATACACTTTTGTGTTGTCAGCAGTGCACTTGTACTTGCATAAGATTTTCTGCTCAAAGCGTCAGCTACAACGTTCGCCTTTCCCGGGTGATACTGGATTGTGTGGTCATAATCCTTTAACAGCTCATGCCAACGTCGTTGTCGCATGCCGAGTTCCTTCTGGGTGAAGAAATACTTGAGACTTTTATGATCCGTATAGATATCCACTTTTTCTCCGTACAAGTAGTGTCTCCAAATTTTCAACGCGAAAACGACTGCTGCCAACTCTGGATCATGAGTAGGGTAATTTTTCTCATAATCTTTGAGTTGTCGAGAGGTGTAGGCTATAACCTTTCCATGTTGCATAAGGACACAGCCTAGACCTTTGCCAGAAGCATCGCTGTAGATAACAAATTCTCCTGATCCTGATGGTATGGTCAGAACAGGAGCTGAAACCAGTCTCCTCTTGAGTTCTTGGAAACTCTTCTCGCATTCCTCGCTCGATATAAGTTTTGTACTAGAACGAATGATACCAATATCTAATAATTAAACTTTTAACTCTTGGCATTCTATGGGAGCCATTCGGTATGGGGCTTTGAAAATGGGCTTGGTACCGAGTTCAAGATCAATACAAAATTCAATTTCACAGTTTTGGGTAAGCTAGGAAGTTCCTCAGGAAAAACGTCAGAAAACTCATTAACAATGAGAATATCATTCAAGTTTGACGTATTTTTGTTCAAATCAGTGACATGAGCTAAAAAGGCTTGACATCCGTTTTTCAATAAACGAATGGTTTTATGGCTAGAAATAACAGTTATAGATTTCAATGGTTTAGTTGCTTGAATTTGCATGACTGGTTGATTAGGAATATGAAAACTAATAATCTTATGGAAAAAATCAATTTTAGCATGATGGGTAGTCAACCAATCAATTCCTAAAATCACATCAAATTCACGCATCTCTAAAGAAATAAGGTCAACAGGTAATGTGAGGTTGTTGATTTGAACTAGGCAAGATTTATAGATAGTAAATGTAATAGATATTTCTCCCAATGAGGTTTCAACTGATAAGACAAGATTTAAGTTTTCAATAGTCAAATTTAAACGTTGAGTACATATAGGTGAGATAAAAGAGTGGATAGAGCCAGTATCTAATATGGCATAGACTTCTCGAGAATTTATGAATAGCTTACCGATTATCACCTCATTCGGTTTCTTGACTGTTATCGTCAAATCGAATCCCGAATACTTCATTCGGATCTTCACGTATTTCAACCATGGGAATACCACTGAATAATTTTCTAGCAAACTATTTCTCGGGTTCATCAACTTCATCAGTAGTAAGGTACCAATGATTTCCATTAAAATAGTATTTTCGATAGACTGCAGTTTCCACGATAGTGACTAACTTAACCTGAATTCCTCTAAATTGTAACGCCCAAAAGTATAGAAACATCATTTTTAAATAATCTTGAAAGTCATAGCTGGAACACCATAAATCCCAAAGACTAATATGAAAAGTCCATATATTCTGATCATTTGTTATAGAGCATAACCAGGTGATATCACTCTCCCAATTAGTGAGTAAATTAAAGGCAATAATTTCCGCAAGTTCGTTACTTCCTTTAATTGCTTCTAAGAATGGATCTGGAACGACTGTAGCAGAGCTTTCACCTTCATCCTTACTGGATAGAACACGCATAATTTTTGCCTTAGGCAAATGATTAAACTCTGAGTTTGTAAGAAGATTATTCGTCGCCTCTTGTTTTGCAGCTACATTTGTTTCGGTAATTTCATAGTTAACCTCTTGATTTTCAGATGCCATACCTAACTGTGGTCACAAAATAAATGTTAGTTCAAATAAACTGACTCATCACTTCATGTTCCTACATTCAAATCGACTCATTAGATAATAAAATCTATTTTAGGTAGGACACACTAGTGACTGATTCTATTCGTCTCTCCCCTCCTACTTCTACCCCAGATCTCCATTAAAGACCATATCCCTAAGCTCTGATACCAACTGTGACGCCCCCAAATCTGGGCCCACACAGCCCAAACTTGAGTCGTCAAAAGACTACAACAAAATTATTACAACAAAGTACAACGTACAACAATACAGTGTATAATAATACACAACTAAGTCTTCACTATTATTGCCACACTATTTTACAAAACGTGAAGACTATGATAACTACTCCTCGGACCCTCACTCCATTCCCCGGCTAGACCCTGTTATGTTTTCATCTCCTGTTGAAAAACAATGGAACAAAAGAAAGGGTGAGCTCAAATAGCCCAGTAAAGAATATCATGACTAAGATAATGACGAATAAATTATCATTAGTCTTCAACAGTTGAGTTCTTGATAGAATACAATAGACTACAAGGTTTATATCAAAAATTGCAGTTAAATTCTTAAACAACGTTCAGATCAATAATAGTAGCGGAATGAGTAATCTATTAGAAGAATAATGCAGACTATAATGTCCACTCGGTTCTCTTTTTAGGAAAAACATCATCAACTTTTATCATCTGAAATATCATTAGTCAAGATAATACAAATTCACAGTTCCTGATCATAATCATGCACATCAACAGTTCATCTTTGCACTACGGGCCAAAGACATTCAATATAACACCAACGGTCATGATTATACCAGATTCAGCCTTTGGTCATAATCATACCAAACAACAGTTCATCTTTGCACTACGGGCCAAAGAGAACATTCACCACGTGCCATAAAAGACACCGAACAGATGTATCGCCTTTAACCTATTATATCGCCTTTAACCTATCATCTGTTCAACAAATATATCACATCTGTGCCCCCGGCCACAGATATTCACAACAGCTTGATTTTTGGATGATTAGAATGATATAAATGATGAACAGAAGAAATAGGATAACAATAAGTATCGGAAGTTTACTTTGTACAGATTCAAATAATGTCCAAATTGTCAACATGATGTGGAGTGAAATTTAAAAATGATATTCAAGATCCACAGTTCAGAATAACGGTTACAATTCAATAGAAAGGTTCACGTAAATAGGAAGGTTCAGTTGAAATAATGAAGTTCAACTATTATGGAACATATAATATTTTCAGGAATTATAGAAGCAATAGTTCCATAATAAATTTCGATTTAGGAGTATGAAAGAAAATAATATCCCTTACCGTAGCAGGTTTGATTAACAAAATGTGAAGGAAATTAATACAAAGGGTTATTCACCAACAGGCGGCAATCCGCTCCGTAAGGTTATTTCCACAATTTAATAGAATTTGAGTACAAAGAGTTATTCACCAAACAGGCGGCAATCCGCTCCGTAAGGTTATTCCCACAATTTAATAGAATTTGAGTACAAAGAGTTATTCACCAAACAGGCGGCAATCCGCTCCGTAAGGTTATTCCCACAATTTAATAGAATTTGAGTACAAAGAGTTATTCACCAAACAGGCGGCAATCCGCTCCGTAAGGTTATTCTCAGAGATTAATAATGAATGAATACGAAAGGTTATTCACCAACAGGCGACAATCCGCTCCGTAAGGTTATTCCCACAATTTAATACATGGAAATAAAAGGCACGTCTTATGAGTAAGGAAGAAACAATATTATTATCGAGAATCAAATAATGATAATCCCTTACCATAGTACGTTTGAATAATGGAAGATGAAAAAGATGGTATCCCTTACCGTAACACGTGACTGGATATTGATTTAAATGAGGTTGATTAACTTGAACAGTACACGTATACTTATAGATCTTCACAAATACTCAAGATGACTTAAGCACACTTAGAGAGAACTTTCACAAGAAGTATTTAGAGAGAGAAAGAAAGAACAAGTAAGGAAGTTTATGAAAAATCCTTAAGTTAAGGCTTCTATTTATAGCCAAAAATCTTATCATTCATTTAATCTAAACCATTCATTTAAAGATCACCTTTTAATCTACACCATCCATTTCAAATATTATATTATCTTTAATCTACACCATTCATTTCATATCACCTAATAATCACCTAACTTTATATTATAAACAAATCAATTTAATTATTCAACAATAATTCACACTTTAATCTACACCATTCATTTCATATCACCTAATAATCACCTAACTTTATATTATAAACAAATCAATTCAATTATTCAACAATAATTCACACTTTAATCTACACCATTCATTTCATATCACCTAATAATCACCTAACTTTATATTATAAACAAATAACTTTATCAATTCAATTATTATGACTAATTGTTATAAATACAGTATAGTTAGCTCTTAGATATCAAGTCAATAAATTAATGAAATACAACTGTTTAAATAACATCATAATAGAGATAACAATAATGTAAAATAAAGCATACGTTACTGTGTAATGACAATTATTGATTCAATAATGTGAATTACTGTGCATATGTTACTGTGACAATTATTAGGTTCAATAATTTTAAAAACAGTGCAACAACAATTATTGACTCAATGATATAAAATACAGTGTAATGACAATTATTAAATCAATAATGCAAAATACTGTGTAACAACAATTATTGAATTGATAATATAAAATATTATGCAGTGACAATTATCGATGAAATGATGCGTAACAGTTACGGTGTCAATTATCAGACCAATAATATGAGACACTATGCAATACCGTGTGTTACTGTAGAGTACCGTGTGCTACAGAAAATACCATAAACTACCGTATGCTACTATTCTTTTATCACCGGTATTTTAACAGTTCCGTTGACTATTTTTATTTAAAAAGGTTACTTCTGTCGTTTTCTATATCCGACAAATATTCCGTTGTGGGGTCCACCAATAATTTATTATTTCGGCGCCGTCGTACGGCACGAATATTCCCCGACCAAACGAATATTCCCCGACAAAGCGAATATTGTCCGACAAAATAAAATTTGCACATAACATCCTTAACTTTCAATTTTGTTAATTTAACCACTTACTGTTTCAAAAAAAATATATATATGAAGAAAAATTAAATTTTGTATTTCATAAAATTCGGGGTCTTACAACGTAGCTGAGTCTAGTCGGGGAATGGAGTGAGAGTCCGAGGGATAGCTATCGTAGTCTTCACGTGTTATAAAATAGTGTGATAATAATAGTGAAGACTTAGTTGTGTATTATTATACACTGTATTGTTGAACGTTGTTCTACCTTGTAATAATTTTTGTTGTAGTCTTTTGACAACCCAAGTTTGGACTGTGTGGGCTCAGATTTGGGGATGTCACAATTATATTGTTTAAAACTAAATAATACTAAAGTAATATATTAAATTTTACAATTTTGTAAATTAACTACACTTCTAGGATCAAAGACTCAAAGTAATTTAGAGACTTTATTTCTTTTTGTGTTTTTGTTTGCCTTTTTTCTTATTTTAATTTAAATTATTAACTCATTTTAATTTCATGCAAACTGTACCGTGACATTGCTTTATTGGATTATTAAATTTTTTAAGCACTATTTTTTATACTAAATATGATTACTTAATTGCATAAAACAAAGTTAGTCAAATATTTCTTCTCACTATCTCACATATACAATGTAAGTCTGTAACACTAAAAAATTCAAAATTGTTAAAATTAAGTTTGCATTTTTAGTTATATGGTTGATAGACGTTAGGTTGATGTAATGTACAATAATAATTATGCAATGACTATTACTATATTAGTGAAGTCTGATACATTGATGACTTGATTTCTCTATTCTCTATCTTGATTTGGCAATTTCAATAACTCATGCAAATGTAAGCAATTGTATTGTATTATTCTTTAATTAATGTCAAAATGTCATTGCATGATGATTAATGACATTATTTATGTGATATATGACATGAGTTATAATTTATTAAATTATCAGTGATATAAATTGTAATACTCTAACAATCATTGTTAAATATTTTATGAAAATATTATAATTATTTTAATTAAATTACAGGTGACGAAGTACACATTATTATTTATTAATTATTTAATAAAAATATGTACTTCTAATCAATTATTAAAAAAACAAAAAGATGTTTAAGTAATAAAAAAAATAATAAAAATTTAACAATTATTGATAAGACAAACTTTAAAATTTAATATGAAATAACTAATTATTTGTATTTAGAATTTAAAAACATTAAACATGTAATAAATACAATTTGAACTCGAGCAGCTAACGAGCCGAACCGAATCGAACTGCGCCAAACACTAGCATAGTCGAACCGAACCGAACTGTTCATGAACATAGTCGAACTGAACCACTTGGTTCGCGAACATGCTCAATTGAGCAATTGAACTCAATACTATGTGCGAGTTCGGCTCGAAAAGGTTAGATAGTCGAACTCGAACCGAACCGGTTCGCGAACAGTTCGGTTCGTTTGCAGGTCTACCATTCTACCATTATGCTTAAATTTGATAAAATTGGCCCACGTCTGCGCCTGTCCTGACTGTCCGTTGAAAATTAGGTTTTGACTCTTACTTTTTTAGTTCATAAAAATTTAAGTCATTTTAATCTTCTTTATTAAGAATGTTCAAAATTTTTAATTTTTTTCGATATTTATGGTATATTGGATTGGTCTAAACTGACTGATTCGGTACAAAAAAAAATCGGTCCGATATCGGTTTGGTATATCAGTACCAATCTATTCAGTACCGGTCCGGAGTTTTAGAAGATCGGTATTAATCGAACCGAACTGGTTTTTATTTTATTTTATTATTATTAATAATAAATAATAATAATAAAAAAAAATTATTATTATTATTATTATTATTAATATTATTATTATTTAGTAAAAATAATAATAAAATTCGGTTTATTTCAATAAAAATTGGTACATAATCGATTAGCCGGTTCGGTATACCGGTCTAACCTGTACCGATTTCGGTACAGAAGTTTATATAATTTCGGTACTAGTTCGGTTCGATTTTTACCAAATGAACACCATTACTCTTTATTGTCATCCGATTTGTGGGTGGCCAGGCACGCGGTTTTTTTTTTTAGTAAACTCAATTTTATAAAAAATTAGAATTATTAATTTTTTTTTTACAGTTAAAAAATATAACAAAAATAAAGCCATTCAAAATTTCATATTTTTTTCATTTTGCTCTGCATGATTTTTGGAATTCCTGGTATATGCTAAAGATATAAAAAGGTGTACAGAAAATGTACTACAAACGTGAAATTTTATATGATTGCTTCTTCGCTAATTGCTATGGCCACTTGGTGGTGTCACATCTCTTTGTTGCTTATTGTTATCTCATGTATTATTATTTCATTTGTTCTTTCTACTTTCGCCTTCTATCTTTCATGGTATTATTCTGTATCCATTTAAAGCAACAACGCTGCTGATTATTATTCACTTGGTCCATGCATTAATGTCATCCATTTTCTAACTATACCTAGTACCAAATTTGATTTTGTCTCGGTGCTTCTGCATTGTATCGGAACATATGATGATGGACTCTATACTATCAGGGTCAATTGGTTATTTATCTTAATGCCAAATGTGCACTCGACCCATTTGTCAAATCTAATCATACTGTATCAACTTCTTTATATACACAGTTATATAAATGATACAAAACACATACTTGTTTAGGAGTAAGAGTATATATTTTCTCAAAAAATCGAGTTTTATTTTATACTAAATTTTAATATTTAGGGTGGCCCTTTAATAATAAATTGTGTTTATCAAAATTTTATTTTAATGTAACATATACTAACTTTAATTTTGAGAGAAACAGGCTAACCAGTTATAAGGCGTATAACGTTACCTGATTTAACTCAACTCGAACTTGAGTGTTCAACTCAATCGTTTACGTGCTCGACCCAACATGATCAAATAGTATGTGGTTACTAACATATACAAATAATATGTTTTTATATTAAATATGTAAGTATCTATATTACTGTTATATATGTTATTATTTTTTGTAATAAGAAAACTTGTATTATATATGACGTACTTAAGTTCAACTCCACGGCTAGCATGAATTATAATAATTCGCAAATTATTGAGTTATTTGTTTTCCTTAAGTTCAATGTAAATATTAAAAGTTTATTAAAAATTAGAGTCGATTAAATATACTTAGCACTCAACTACGGTCAACGAGTAACATCTCTTATCAAAAATAATACTCGATTCGACTCAACATGTTTACACAAGTATTTTCTTAAGCAGGTAAGGGGGGCATTTATAGGCCCACCAATTACTGTAAAGGGCCAATTCCCACTGTAGTAAAGCTCCATGTGAGCCACAAAATTAGAGGAGGGAGTGGTAGGAGTCCATCATTGAGAGTGGGAATTGATTCTTTCTCTTTTAAAACATGGTGGGCCGGCTCATGATGTTGCTACTCCACCAGATCATTTCTATATCAGAAGAGAACCGTCTATGGGAAACCTGATTTCAAATAAAAATCATTAGGGGATCACTTTCTCTTGGATTTTGTATGATTATCTTCTTTAAAGGCTAAAGCACATTGGCAAATTAAAGTTAAAAGACCAAACTCTTCACGACTCAATAGTAAAATAATTACTCATAAGGCTTTGAGCGTACGAGATCTTAGAATCCATTCTCGCGAGAATGTTAAAATTCTACTCAAATTACCCAAAAAAAAAAAGAAAAAGAAGTTAAAGAAACATACTTGGACATATTTTCATGGTAACTTTATGTTTATCCTATCTACTTTCATCCCTTGTGAATAAATAAAATGAAAGAGGTGACTAAAAACAAATTCAACCCTTTCATCAACTTTTTATTGATTTATGCCCAAATTACACACAAACAAAATAATTCTAATGGTCGAGGACTCTCATCAACATTCTAGGGAAAAGTTTATCTCACGCCAATTTTGCCACTTCTCTTACGGCTATTTTATCTCTTATTGTTCCTAAGTAAATGCAAATCGTAAAAATAAGAAAAAGAACGTTGTATGAACCTTTAACTAAGAGCCAATGTAATTTAAATTGTCTATTACTAGACATTGAATTATACTAAAAGAGTATTACATAATAAAGATTAAGCTGAAAACTCAAACTTTATCGTTTACGTCATAAAACTATGGCACACTGTCAAAATAAGTGATTTGATTAAAGTGTTTGAAAACAATTTGAATAATGAGTGATTATCGGTTAAAAATAATTTATAAGTTAAAATGATATTTTAAAATACTTAATGAATGCATGGTATATTTGAAAAACTTAAGTGGAGTCTATAACATGGATCCTAATTCACTTGTTGAACCCAATTTAGTTATTGAAAAAACATAAAATATTAAGTCTCAAGTCAACTTTCTATATTAAATATTAAATTTCGCACTTGAGTACTGACTGATGTGAGACTATGTCAACTTACATAATAATTTTATAAATGTCCTTAAATATTTGGTCAAACTTAAATTAAAATGACTTATATTGAAATTAAGAAGTAACAAATGCTAATTAATATTTTTCAAAATTTTATTTATCTACTTATTGAGAGATTAAATAAAACACTCCCAAGTCCCACCCCATTACTAAATCACTCCCAATTCCCCCCTCTAAAGCAACTATATTTGGGCCTAAAATCAGACTTGGGCTTGTTTCGGCAGCTTTAGATATAACACCTTGCTTATCCTCTTAAATTGAATATCTGGTACGAGGGAGGAAGAGGGAGGAGAGAGAAAATGGCTTCCTCCTCAATTCTTTCCTTCTCCTCATCCCACCAAAGCCTGCATTTCCAGTTGAATCAGCTGAAGGGTTTGGCCTCGACAGCAACAAGAACTAGAAAGAATTGTTGTAATTTGATTACGTATTCAAGTCTCACTAACAACAATGCTGAACTTCTCCAAGCAGCCAAGCACACTGTAATAAGTTTTCCACTGTTAAAAATTTATTCTCTAATTTGTGATAAATTTCTTCATTGTTTTTCCCTTTTACAATACTGTATACCCATTATTTTTTAGCATATAAATTCTAAAGTTGCAATCTTTTGGGATTAATTCCCTCCATTACACTTTTCACCCAATTTTCCCCACCAATACACATTAGCGACACAAATATTTTGCTTTTAGCGAAGGTGTCAGCGACACAATTATTTGCAACAAAGCTTACTGTGTTGCTAAATGTAATATTCGTGACACTAAATGTGTATGTGGGGAAATTGGGGGAAAGGTGTAATGGAAGGGATTCTTTTGGCAATTCTAAATGAACTACATTTTTCAAACAACAGGATAATTTTCACTATATTGTTTATTGCTATATTACACTCATGGGTACAAGTTTAATTTTTATAAAATTATATTCAGTTCAACCTGGTTTATAATATTAATAGTACTTTTGTAGTAAGTTGGATGTTTGTGAAGTACTTAGAATGCAACTTGAGTCTTTTGGAGCGCCCCAGTTGTTATACTAAATGCTCAAATCTTAGAGACCGTAGAGTTGAGATTTCTCTGAAGTTCTCATTTACTATTTATAGAGTCTCTCAGAAATTACCAATGTTGTTGCCTAGAACATTACTTACTTAAAAATGAGCAATTTCAAACCTGGCTTTCCTAATGTTTCATAATTGATTGGCTCTTCGTTGTTGAAAGCTTTGTTTTGAACTTGAATATGCAAGCATTGGTAGTGTTTCTATAAAAATGAGGACACAGAGTTATCCAACATGATACAAAAGTGGGAATAAAAAACAAAGTCGCAGCCCCCAATACCTATTGAAATGTGAAACAAATACTCCTTTAGACATTGTAAACTTCATGCCTAAGTAGCTTACGAAAAGACTTTATTCCACAAAAAGGGGACAGGCCAACAGAGAGACCAACAGAGAGATTTATTACTAATAATCCTCATTTCGTTCTATCCAAGTGCACCACAAAATAGCTAGGCAAGCGCATCGCTGTCAATCTTCCCATCCATTCTCTACCAGTCCCCCAAAACTTGACTCAATAAGCTATCAACTGACAGAGGACACACTCACACTTATTCAAAAGATCTCAAATAGAAAGTTCCAGAACCTTCTCGCTAAAACATATGTGGAGAAAAATGAAACACTAGTTCGGAGATAAGTCCTCGTAAGGCTCTGTCTCTGCAGCAATAATAAGAAATCAAATGATTCAGAAATCAAGACCACACAAAAGCCTTAACTAAGGGACACTAGCCTTCCAAATGTAATGGGGAACAGGGTAATGGGTCACAAAGGAAAATCACACACAGATAATCTCACTCAAAATCAATTGCTTCTATATTTCATATCGAAAATAATGAAGTGCATCCCTATTTATAATACTCCTAGACAACTTTTCTACCCTAAATTGTACTCTAATAAGATAATTACAAATTAAAGAAACTAATTAAAATACAACTTCTAATTAAAATATAATTTATGGTCTTAATTCATGGGCTTCTAAAGCTTTTTATATTGCACCAACCAAGTCTCATGGGTTCGGGTTCGTGCTTGTCCTGCATCAAAATGTATGAAGAGAGTAGAAACCTGGTAGAAGATTGGCTTCCCCTCTTCTTTCTTGTTCCTTGTCTAGAATGTCTTCTTAGTATGCTCTAGTTTTATAAATTATCTTAATATTCTATGGGCCTAATTTTATGTGAGGATTTTAGAAAAACTGATCTGCAAATATGGTTTGCTTTTCTAGGTGGACACATATATTAGAAGTGGCATGGTGATTGGCTTAGGGTCTGGCCACGCTTCTTGTTTGGCAATACAATATCTGGGACAGCAACTGCGTGCTGGTAAAATAAAAGATATAGTTGGGATTCCCACGTGAGTATTTATTCTTCTGTATCCTTGTAAATGATTGTCAATTCAAATGCCACCACTGTCCATCCAGAAAATGAAGCCAGGTTTTCTTGAGCTGTTGTCACCTATCAAGTGATTGACTGCTTTCTTGAGAAAAAAACTGAATTATACCACATTCATGAAAAATGAGGAACTCCAAGTCTGTATCCGTATATGGTGGTTTGACTTCTGAATTCTGCGATTGCCATAGGCGAATCAGATAATTGACTTTACAATCTTTAACTCAACTCTTCCCAGATCTCATGATTAAACTACTAATGAATGGCATCACAATCTGTACTTCATGGCCTAGTTTCTAGCTACCATACAACATAAACTTCTGATACGGAAAAAAGAATCCGTCCTCTTCAGCTGCTCCTGTCTTATCTTAGAACAATCTCTTACTTATTCTTGTTTCTAAAGGTTGAAGGTTCATGCATCAAGCATACTCCAATTCCTCTGGTTCCTCTGTCTCACAAAGCACTTGTGTACAGTACTGCAGTTTCTGAATCTGCTGTTTAGGCGTGATTTGAATTTTCTTTGCTTTTTATTTTTGTTTATGTTTTTTCCTTTCCATGCTTTTGGTTTCTACTTTCTAAACTTTGATGTGTAATGAGCACTGATACGGTGCAGATCTGTTGGCAGTGAAAGTGAAGCAGCAAAGGCAGGGATACTTTTGGATGAGTTTGAAGATAGTTCTCAAGTGTGCACAAATTCTAACTTTCAATTTACTTGGTTGAATTTTAACTGGGTTCTGTGAGTATTATGTGTTTTGGATGGTTTCCTTTTGCATTTAAATTTTGAATCAGATGCAATAAATACCTTTTGGAACTGTTTTTTGGTTAGGTTGCAAAAAGATTAAAGAGAAATAGCCTAGATAATTGCTTTGGGCATTGAAAAAAATAACTTTTCTGCTAATGAGTATGAACGGATGAGTTTTAGGGGAACTAGAGATGAATGAAAAGTAGACATTTTTGAATTTGTTCATTTTCCCTGTTTCTAAGAATTCTTCTGGACTGTGAATCTGTTCCATAAAAGACTTTGATTTGCCATTTATAGATCGACTTTGCATTTAATGATGCTAACATCGTTGAAGAAAAAACACTTGCTGCGGTTATTGGGCGTCAGAGTGAAGAGTCTATCATTCAGGAGAAGGTACGGAAAAAAATGTTTGTTTTCAGTTTCTAGAAAACATTTAGACCCAACTTTACTTCGAAAAATATTAGAACTTAGAATGCCTAGTTTGTCCTTCTTAACTATTTTCTTGTACACTTGAAGTAAATGCATTGATGCTTCATCTGACTTTCCGGACCCGGGACCACAAACACCATTGAAGTAGTTCTGCTACTCTTTACATTGATTTTTTTGAAATCCTTAGTTCCTTACCTTATTGCAAATTTTCTTTGTTCATCTTTGATTCTTGTTTGAACCAAATAATCTTGTAGACTATTTTAAAAGCAGCAGGGGGACTTCTCTTCATGATCATGGGCAAGCAGTACAGAAATAATTTAGATGGCTCAATCCCAGTTTTAATTAATCCTGTAAGTTGTGCACATCATTTGATATTTAATGGAGGATGTTGTAACAATTACCGGAGTAAGTGAATGCTGCCTCATCTTGACATTTGAAAGCTACATTTCAGTTGAACTGGATTGAAACTGCAGAAGAGATTGATGATCTGTTCCTAGGTGATGCTGAGGTAATATCCACTACAATATACACCGTGGTATCATTATAATGAAATTCTTTTTATCATATGCAGAAGACTAGGTATCTTGTCGAGCTGTCTCTCCAAACTAAGGAGAGAAGGCTAAATAAAAGCCAAGCTTAAGATACTCTCCAAACTAAGGAGAGATAACTAAATGAAAGCCAAGCTTCTATAACATTCCGATTTTGTGTCTCCTGGGTTCTGCACCTTCTGGTGTCTTTTTAATTCAAAATATATAATAGTATTATAGAGCATGTTTTATCTAAAAACAAATAAATATCATAGTAATTTAAAAAAAAAAACATTTTGATTACTTCTGATTGAGTGCATCTGGTGTAAGCTGCCTCGTCAACTAAATAATTGGGAAAAAAAAAAGTTCACCTCAGAAAGAGTCTACATATGATCAGTCAGAGGACATTTTATTATGGAAATCATATTTTTTCTGTCTGGAGATATGCTAGCTTCCGCCTTTCATATATGCAGATTCATTTTAATTATGTTCAAGTAATATCTCCCTCAAACCAAATTAATCTGCAATTTAGTATTCAAATGTAAAAATAGAACTTTTCATCAGATGGTTGATAACTGGATTTGTGTTCAACTCTGGTAAAGGAACCAAGTAAAGTCCTTAAAAACTTGCGACAAACAACATTTCAAGTTTTACAAGGCATGAATTAAGCATAATTTACAAAAATCAATTCAATTTCCAATTTGTACGTGAATTTCAAGTCAGTTGGTGAGACATGATTGACCGGTAGTTCTGTACTTGAGATAAATTTTTACTCTTAAAAATCTCCTTCTGTAAATGAAGGTGTGGAGGAGACCGTCCATAGGGCATGCAGATCCACTAGGTGGTGACTTTCCACTTGTCACCAGAGAAGGGCATAATGTTCTTGATGTCATATTTACATCTCCTATTGTAAACCTTGGTATAGTTTTTACTTCCATGTCACTTTATCTCAGATCTTGTTTTCCATTCTTCCAAATATTTATTAGGGATCTTTCCTTGCAGCTGATGTAGCAGAAAGCCTTGACAAAATTGATGGGGTCGTCGAACATGGAGTCTTTGCTAAAACCCCGTTAGTTCGTATCTTTATTAATTGTTTTCCCCCTCTGATTTCATATAGATAATCCTTTTTTTTTTGTATGTGCTTAATATGTACATATTAAATAAAATCTTGGAGGAATAAATAGATTACTAATGATTTCACTTCATTTTCCTACCTGATAATTTTAAAAGAAATGATACATTACATAAGTGAAACAAATAACTTAGATTAGTCTACAGAAACAAATGAAATAGTTAGGTGGCTGCCTACAAGGCCTCGTCCATATGTCGCAGGCTGTCCTGAATTGTTACAGTGGGCTATTTTCATCAAATAGTAGATGATACGGTTAAAGAAACTAAATTATTGATGTATGGAGGAATGTTAATGTTTGTTTTATGTCTGCCTGATAAATGCTGCTATTTCTTTTCCTTTTGATTACTTGGTAATTGCAGATGCACAGTAGTGATTGCTACAGAAGATGGGGTGCGCATTGTTGATAATACAGTAAAGAGTGAGGTGAGTGGACTTCAATAGCAACGGAACTGCGAGGCACACTACTGAACCTTTGGTTGTTCATGTAGGTAACTGTGCATTCTGGTTAGAACTATAAGTAAAGTATGTCTTTAATGTATAGCAAGAAAACCGAAAAGATTATATATGTACCATCACATACTTCTATGAGAATTTTTTGATGTTTTATATGGTTTTTTGTTTCATTTGATTTTTTGTTTCGTTTGGTGTGTACTATGGATTGTAACCTTGAAAATCAATAGAGAGATGCTTTTTCCTCATCTTTGTTTGAGAAGTATTTACCTGGTATTCACTCTTGCATCTATTGATATCTAAAAAAATTCTGATTAGCTTCAATAATAGACATTTTTGGAAGAGAATTGTGTACAATTGGCCTCGTGATGATTTGAATAAGGTATCAGATATAGGCATTATGTCACACGTTATATTGCAATATATCCGTAACGGGACGGAACCAATAATGGTGCCTGATATGTTTTTATACTTTCTTGAAACACATGGGCTCTTTGCTTGACATTATGCAATTTCAAGAAATAGATGCGAAGTACGAACAGAGACAACGTTGAATATGCTGGCTTCATTAACTAATATACTCCCTCTATCCAAAATTAGTGATATATTTGTAAGACGGTTACTTTTAAGGAAAAATTTATTTTTTCAAATTTATCACTAACATCGACTATAAATGCATGTAGAAATTGTATGTTTGCAGAGTAATTTCCTTGCTTTTCAGGGTTGGGAACTTGGGATTAAGCTTCTTGTTCAGGCTTGAGATTAGGTCAGCGTGTTGACAGGAAGTTTGAGATTAGTCTTGCATACTTGCCCGTGTGTATGTGTCTGGCAAGTGCATTGCCATAGACTGGGTCAGTGGCTGTGCTAGCCTCATATGTACAACCTTGATTATTTGTACTTGCTAATTATTACTTCTGCCCTATATGCGGGTCTCATTTGACTTTTTTTTTTCTTCAACGGATATCAAGGTTTGTCATACATAGACATATTTTCCTCCTATTTTCGCTAAGAATCAGGATTACGTACTTCCTTAGTATCAGAAAATCCTATTCTCTTTTCCCCCTAGGAGTTATTTCTACTATATCCAGAATGTACTAATCTACCATGAAATTATTAAAAGTTAGCAAGGGGCAAAAGTTGGAACTAGAACAAGAGGAGGGAGGCTTTAATTTTCAAGATAATAAAATTAAATATTGGTTTGTCCAAAACTAGATAGATGCTTCGATTATGTGCCTAATCTTGATTTAGCTAGGGCATAGGAAGGACAAGTACCAGTCAGTCATATAAGGTCCCTCCCTCCCTGATAACAGCAACTTCAAAGTTGCATCAACTGATGAAATTTACGTTTCTACTTATATTAAGTCAAGTGTGAATAGTGCTTTCGTTTGTAAACACTACCAGATATCACTAAATGCAAACAATACCCTGCCTCTCTTATACATGATCCTTCCACCATTCATCACCCCACAATTCCACCCTTATAATTATGTCATTCATCTGATGGAAATTTCTACTACTCCTGTCCAAAAAGGAGTAACATTTTCTTTCTAATTTACAAACTTAAAGAATCTCCAATTTTCGAAATCACCAACTGAAAGATACACCAGAAAATTTTCAAATTAAGGTTTCAAAATTACTTTCTAATGTGTTCTAATTAAGAGAGAAAAAAAAATACAAAATTTTATCACCATGCTAGAGTTCCATTAATGACATATAAGCCTTGCACATAACAACTTTGAAGTGAGGATGCTCCCAATTGAATTTCTTTTCTGCTTTCAAAGACCTGTCATTCTGTGGAATTGCAGAGCTTCGCCTTGGATGTAAAGCCAGTTTTGTAATCTCGTGTGGAAACTGATATTTTTACATGTCGGACTCACATATAGAGTCTATAGCGACGATATAACCGTCGTTATACATTTATGACGACACTTTTAATGGGGCCTACCTGTGAAAATATCAGTTTCCTTCCTTCTTTTGCCGCCTTTACACTGTTCTTTTGTTGGTGCAATCTCTTTCTTGCATCCATTTTTCCCATATAATCTAACATTAAATTTTGAAGAACCATCGTAGCTAAAGATTATAAAGTCTCCGAACTCTAAGCAATTGTCTTCAACAAATTCGTTCCACCCCTTCTCAAGAATCACATTATTATCCACCTTTTTAAGGTTTACAGACCATGTTTTGTTCATGGGAGTTTCAAGTGTAGATGTCTGAGGTACAGCTCCTTTAAAATGCTTCACAAATGCTGGTGGAATTTTCTAGATAAGATCAACAATTAAAAGACAAGTATTTTATGTTATCATAGGTTAAAATAAATAAAAATGTGTGATAAGATGATAAGACTAAACCTGTACATCAGAAAAGATTATGTTTTGATTGTTTCATAACAAATTTCAATACCCGCGGGGGGGGGGGGGGGGGGGGATGGGGAACTCAAGAAATTTAGTAAAACTCTCATTTTCGGACGCAATAATAGCTGAACTAGTTTCTTAACATAGCAACCAAAATAATCAAGAACCCAACAAGAATCTAAAGGGAAAAATAACTACAACCACCCTGGTTATATAATACTCTATTAGTTCTAAAATATAAAATTAATTTCGAGTCTTTAAAATAAATATAGATATTTTTAAATTCAAATTTGATGTAATTTATTTAAGTTTTGAAGAAAAAAAAAATCTTGCAATTAATATTGATTCTTAGATAGTTTTAAATATTCATAAACGAAAGTATATCAATAACTCTAGTAATTCCATGAACGTAGAGTATCAATAAGTTGTAATGACTTTTAAGGGAGTACGTAGCGGGTTAAGATGACCCACAAGCTTTATGGCAGTGTCACCAAAAATCATAATTTTCATAATATACATGCACAAATAATCAGGCAAAAAGTCCGAAAATCATACTTTTCATGATACAAGTATATAACTGCACAGATAATGAAGAAAAAAAAAGAGTTGCTGTTCTGGAGAGACCAAAAATTATAATATACATGCACAAATAACGAGGCAAAAAAAAGGCTTACCAATTGTTGAGAGCTCTGTTCGGGTAGGTAAACTTTAAAGAATTCATGGCAACGGCCATTAGAGGAAGAGTTCTGCTTGTTAATGCTACTTTTCACCATCCCCTCCCCTTCTTATTGTAGATTGAAGAAACCCTTAATTACGCGCTACCAATTTATATATAGGATCCCAAATCAATAGATTTTAGATCCTTTGTGGGTCCCATTAAAATAGGTACTCCTTCAATTTAAATTTATTTTTCCTAATTTAAAAATATACGCCTATTAAAAAAAATTATCTTTAAATTACTCATCTTACTATTCTATTATCATCTTTTTTTATTTATTTTTAATTAATCTCCAAACTGTTTTTTAGAATAATAAAATAGAGGATAGAGAGAGAAAAGATAAAAAAAGGAGTATGATTGTACTTATAATGTCAAAGTTATGTTATTTTTTCAAATGTATGTTATGTAGTTTTCAATTATTTTTTTATAAAATTTAATAAGAGTAGTATTAAAAGAATAAGGTCAAAAATAATATTAAAATAAAAAAAGATAAATAGATTTGGACAAAAAAAAATTAGAACAAATAAATTTGGATGAATGGATTATTAATTAATACAAAATATACTCCATCCGTTCTATAAAAAAGGAGTAAAATATATTTTTTGCATATATTAAGAAAAATGAAATAATATTATTGATAATAACATAGTAATATTTGTGTTACCAAAGTAAATATGTAGTTAACGATATTTTTGCACTTATTTTAACTATATTTTGAATTTTCAGATATACTTTTTGTTCTAACAGTATAATTATTGCTTTATTTTTGCTTTTTTATATGAATGAATTCTATTAAATAACATACTTATCTTTTATTTTCTTTTATGTACTTCAACTTATTTTTTTGGGGACAAAAATTATACCTTCAGTCACCTTTTTAAGGACGGGAGTAATTAAGTATAGACAAGTTATTTTCACTCAATAATTTTTCTTTTGTCAACTCGTTTCAAAGAATTTATCAAGATTCAAGAGTATTTTTTTTGTCAACTCGGTTCAAGCATTTATATTTTATTTCTTTTGTTTACTAACATCCAATGTATCTTTTATCTCAATTAACAAGCAATCTAATAATACATTAATATTATTATATACACCGTATTTTAATTTTGACTTTTGGATTTATTCAAAAAATATTATAATATTATAACCATTAACTTTCTTGATTAATGATCTTAATTAGTATAAAATTATTTTACTTAATTTAATAATTCATAAATAAGATTCTAACTACACATCAACTTAAACTTAAAATTTTTACAAGATCATTATGGGTTACCAACATGTTCTTTTTAACCATATTTTTTAGAAGAGATGATTTTACCATCAATATTATCTTATTAAACGAAAATGTATGTATCTTTTTCAATTCATTAATTAATATTTTAATATATAAATATTTACTTAAGTATATCGTTTCTAAATCTTATTAAATATGTAATTTTTAAAATTTATCTGTAATTATAAGTTTGTATTATCAAAAAACACTACAGTATTCCCTCCGATTTAAAGACGAGTCACCCCTCACTTATAATCTTCTATAATTAAAAGAAAAATAAAAATTTACTTTTCTCACTCCATTGCTCATTAAGGCGAAGGTCCAATGGCAGAAGAGCGGAGGCACAGGGATGAGGGCGGTGGCAGAGGTTTAGGCTTAGGGTTCAATTGCTTAGTGTTTAAGGTTTAAACTTGTAGAATTTTGGATTCAATTTTCAAATTTTAGGGTTCAACTTTGGTTTAATTTTAGGTTTATTTTTAAATTTTAGGGTTTATGGTTCACTTTTGGTGTTTAGGATATAAATATTCAAAATTTAGGGTTCAATCTTCATGACAGAAAGTTCAATTTTCAATGTTGTAGGGTTTTTTAGGTTCAATCTGTATGGTTTAGGATTCAATTTTAGTGTTTAAGGCATAAATTTAGGGGATAGCGTGTATGTTTTAGTTGACAGAAGAGTAAAAATGAGAATGGTCGCAACTTATGTAGGTTGCCAAGCGTTATATTTTTTACAATCTCTTTTCTTTTTTGTCGTTTTTCATTCGATGTAGCGTCACATGTTTAAATTTATCCTTTTAACACTTTTAATTGAAGAATCTGAGTTAACCTAGGTTTCATAAATCCTATACAGGTTTCTCAGCCAAATAAATAAAATTTATCAAGCACTAAAATACTTAGAAATATGTATAAATTAATTTTTATACTTTGGTGGTTGGAAGAACTTTTTTGAACATGGAAATTTTCAGAATCTTGGATTTTCATTTCCTTGAAGGTGATGAATTGAAATGAACCCCCACCCTCACCCATGTCTTCTATATCAAATTAAAGTCATTTTTGAAGGAAAACATCAAATAATATACTGGAAAGTTTATCAAACTTGGAACTATTTTAAACTTTTATGTGGAACTCTTTTTCAGGTGTTTTTATAGCATTTCTCATCTACATATTGCCATGATCTGCAACCGGTTTTAATCTTTCTTGTATGTATAGCAACATAAGTACATAAGGTTGGACATGTTGTATAGATACATGGAACTTTGCTGTACTAATTTGTAGATAAAATGCTATGCATGGACCAATTTTAGAATTGCTTTGCAGTTTCAATTCTAATATTTGATTTAGAAAATGATATATATATATATATATATATATATATATATAGTTCTAAATATATTCATTTCATTTCCTCTTTATGTTTAGGAAACAGCAACTTTAACCATGCATATTCTGCCTGTCTGGAAGGGATTTTTAATAAAAAAAAATTGTAATTTTATTTTTTAGATTCTGTGATGGAGATTGGAGCAATCAGCTTAAGGTTCAAGTTCGGAAAGGAATACAACTTTCATTGTTTCAGGGTACTACAATTCATCTACTTTATAATATGAGGTTTTTTCTTTTTTATTTTTTTTGGTAAAATATAATCTGAGTTGTAATATGACTTATTTGCTCATCGATGGAGGAGAATTTCTTGTTTAATGATATGCCTACTCTTTATTCAATTTTACTTATTTTTTCTTGAGTCCTACACTTATTAATTTATTTTTCTTATCCGCATATAAGACAAATGAGTATGATCCCACATCATTTCATCTTTAACCCAAATACATAAGGCACACTCATTTGTCTTATATACGGGTAAGAAAAGTGGGTGAGTCTAGAATTTTTCTTTTTTCTTTCTTTCCTTTTTTTTTAAATAATGTATATTATTACGTTACAATCCTAGAGCGTAGAGGCAAATTATGGGAAAAATTAAGAACTTGAGAAAAAAATTACAATCCAACTTTATTGAGTTTTGTTATTGTTGGGATATAATTAATTAGGCTCAGTTAATGTGCAGTCCGGGTTATTTTTATTAAAGGACTCAGATCTGGTGTTGATCTATTTTAAATTGAACGATAGACCATGACTTGTGTCGGCCCACTTCAATTTATTTTCAGAGGCTTGTTTTAAGAAAGTAGCAGAATCCATATCAAAATAAGATTGAGTTTCCTTAATTTGAAGGGACAAAGAGATTTAATTTAGTAAGAATTCAATCAATAATTAATTACAGTTATAAAGAGATTCTGAAAATGACTCACTCTTAATTGGCCTCTGGCAAGTATAACATCTATAAATACAGTTATAAGCGAGGATCGCGGTATACACAACTTACATACAAAATTTTATTATTTTTCAGCAGTTTAATTCTCTCTACTGTTATTATTATTTGCATATACTTATTCTCACACTGGAGTTATTTCCGACGGTCCAGGACATCAGGCTCCTCAATGTGACTATTAATTGTATAAATAGTTCCTATTTTTGGTAATTTTTGATAGGCGCACAAAATTAGGCAACAAGAGTTATATATAAAGACAATTTGTAATAGCTTTTGTTAGGACACAAAGATGTACATAATTATGACATCAAGTCAATTATTTACAAATTTGACACAAAATTATGGATCAGATATATCATTTCTCCTCTCAATAACTCCTTCCCTGCGTCTTAGCAAAACCAATTTCTTTTTACTTTTTAATAATTTCTTTTTTTTATACATACATTAAGACTTCTTACGAGCATATGTAATCATAATTTTTTTAACATATTATTTTGGAATATTTAATTTTCGTTAAATTTAAAATTAGGAAGAATATACTGAAAAATATATTTAAGGGGTATCTCAAGCTAAGTGTTACATTTTAGAGTAATGCTTTGAAAGATATTAATAATAAATTTAAGGTAATTGTATGATATGGAATTTTATTTATTTTTAATAATGTAAGGGTATGTTTGTGCTTCGTACTTTTGTCAAAATTGTTCAACCAACAGTACAAATTTTTTGTTTCAATTAAAAGTCTTTTGGGAATTGTCAAAAACCAATTATTTTAATTTTAATTTAAAAGTATATTTAGTCCACCTAAATTAAAACTGGTTAGGAAGAAAATATATAAATTATTTATTTATAGAAAAGTGTATATATATATATATATATATATATATATATATATATATATATATATATATATATATATATATATATATATATATGTATATAGTGGCGCGCGATTTGGGTATCCTATTTCGAACAGGACTAGGAATTAAATTACCTTGAATAATATTAATTTTTCTCCAATTAAGCAAGGGCGAGAATCTATATATATACATGTAATGCTATAACCTATAGGTCACCATTTTAATATCATCTTGATAAACCGTTCTGAATTATACCCTTTAAACCCTTTTCTTTTCACAAAACCCCTCTTGAATTGAACCCCTTTTCTTTTCATAAAAATGTCCACCAAAGAAAGCAGACTACTTTCTTCACCTTCATCCAATTGGTCCAAACTTCCCGATGATATCTTAGAATCCGTCCTAAAAAGATTGTCCTTTCTTGATATGTTCCATCTCAAACATGTCTGTCATTCTTGGGAATCCTCTGTTTCAAAATATTGTCTCTTCTCTCCTTTTTCACACTTTCAACCACCATTATTAATGGTTCCTACGGATCACCAAGAATATTATGAAATTGATGAAAATAGCAATAATGGGTGTTGTTTTTTCAATCTTGAAGATAAATTAGACCATTATGAATTCAAGAACTTGTGGGGTTGTGATAAACAGAGTCGTAATTGCATTGGATCTTCACAAGGGTGTTTGATAATTTTGGACAAAAAAGAAGGAACTTTATTTATCTTCAATCCCTTTCAAATCGAAACTCGAAAGATGAATCTTCCCTCATGTTTTGATGGGATTACTAAAGCTATTCTAATTTCGGACCCGCTTTGTTATGGCAACAAGTTTGGAGTTGTGATCATTCATGGTAATATTTTCTCCAAGATTGCATTCTTAATGCATGGTGATACCAAGTGGACTGATCTTGAAGGTTCAAGTAAATCTTATACCGATATAATATGCAAAGAAAATTATTTATTTGCTTTATCTAATCTTTGTTCGGTTGAAATTTGGGACTTTAGAGTTTTAGTCCCTATGAAGAAGTGGAAGATTGAGGCTTCTTTCTCAGATAAATTGGTGGAATTTGGAGAGTGTTTTAGAGATCTTTATACTAGTAGGTTGTATTTAGTCGAATCGCGAGGCGATCTTCTTCTCGTTGTGAGAATTATTGGAGAATTTGTTAGGGAAGATGGTGAAGTTGTGGACGAAGGAGGGCTTCTTGATGATGACGTTCACTCTCACTTGGTTTGTCCCTACATGACTAGGAAATTCTATGCTTACAAACTTGATTTTGGCGGGAAAATATGGGGAAGAATTGAATCATTGGGAGATGAGGCTTTGTTCTTGGGTGGAAATCAGTCTAAATCAACGTCAGCTCTGGATTTTCAAGAAATTAAAGGGAAAATCTGGGGAAAAGTTGAATCTTTGGGGGATGAAGCTTTGTTCTTGGGTGGAAACCAATCTGAATCTGTTTCAGCTCTGGATTTTCAAGAAATTAGAGGGAATTCGATTTATTTTACGGATGATTATTGGGATCGGATGAATCTGGATGAGCATGATATGTATGGAGGTCATGATATGGGTGTTTTTGATTTGAAGGATGGGAGCATTAAGCAAATATTTCCAGGGGATTTGAAGAAGTTTGACCCTGCTCCATTTTGGGTGGTTTGAAACTTTAATATAGACACTTGTTACCAATTATTGATGTTCTTCTAATGTCAAATTTGCGCTTGAATCAGTGTTTTTTTTATTGCTAAAAATTGATCAGTATTTATTATACTGTCTCTAAGTTTTGTATGAAGTTGAATTAATATGTTAAAATATATTTCTCTGTGTCATTTTATTATGTTTTTTTTATGTTGTAAATAGGTCTCAACTCAGACACCTCAACTAGTTTGGGGTATAGTATTTCTAGGGACAACTGAATGAATTTACATTTGGTAAAATTGACATTTTAAAAGTTGAAAATTTCGAAAGCATATATATAGCAAAGAGTCGAACTGCAACTTTAATAATATTAAGAGAATTAATATTTCTACAAGTTAATTTGATATTTTCACAATTAAATCTCATTTGATCTTGTGAAAATATCAAATTAACTAGTGGTAATATCAATTCTCTAATGTTAAAGCCAAGTTGCAATTCAACTCTGGCTATACAAATACAAACAATTTCTATATTAAACTTTTCTGACTTCTCAAACTTTACCCAATCCTTATACCAACTATACACCCCCCTTGAAAAAGTCAAGTCTAAGGGAAATATAAATGAATTGGAAGGCATTATACAATAGAACCAAGAACTGGCAATTATGCTCCCACAGAAAATCATAAAAAAAAAGTTGATGCAATTATAAAGCTATACCTGATTGGCATTTATTATCATTAAACTAATTACCTGTCTGAATTAAATATCGTAGAATAAATGGTCGTCTCCTAAACCTCTAACCCGTATAATAACAAATTAACAATAAGATTAATAATTTAATAAATATTATGTGAGAACTATACCAAAACCCCTAACCCTTATTCTAGGATATTAGTCTACTAGAACTGAGGCAAAATCTGGCTCTGCATTTGGGGTCAACGTATTCCGCAAAACTGTATTATGAAGGTGTTACCAAACTAGTCGGACCGTAACCGTTAGGATGCGATTTTTGCCATCTCCAAGCCACCTGCAAGCTTTCTTGAAGATCAGTGTATCGCGCGGTCCAGTTTAGCTCACGGAAGATCTTCGTGGGGTCTGCTAACACTTCGGCATAGTCGCCAGGCCGTCGAGCGAGAAAGTCAACTTTGATAGATACTCCAGTTGCCTTCTTACAAGCCTCGACAAACTCCTTTACTGATCTACCTGATATAAAGGATACCCAAAACAAGAATGTCAAGAACTGAGGTGTATATATTTGGGAATTGAATCTCACGCTTAAGATAATACAGTATTCAAATCTATACCTATTCCTGTTCCAACATTATAGATTCCAACATTTACAGGTTCTGCCTTTTCAAGGGCTTTCACGTGAGCATCAACAAGATCAGTAACATCAATGTAGTCCCGTATGCAAGTGCCATCTGCAGTTTTATAGTCTGTTCCTCTAACCTGTGTGGAGATGGAAACTAATTAGCTTAACAAGATAAACCCATACATCATACTTAAATTTGAGCGCTACAGCAGTCTGAGACTAGATTTCTAGAGCTAAAATTTCTTGGTTGATCCTTTTGTACCAATATAAGTAGATTAGCTGGTTGGGTTTCCATCTGATTTTCTAGAAAGGCGAATCAGTTTATTTGAATTTCAAGTATTTAATTCTGCAGCACTGTGTACCAATTCTAAGAGACCTCATAAAAAGGAGAAAAAGAAAACGAAAAAAGGGACCTAGAAATCCAAAACAAAAGAAAAAAGAAAAAAAATACCTTAAGTCCAGGAATAATTCCACGAGCTGCATCAAAGCAAGCACCTGATATCCGTCCATGCTCACGTAATTCTGGTCTGGGAGCTTCTCCAAGTCTTCCCTCTGGATCCGACCCAATTACATTAAAGTATCTGAAATGCAAGGAAAAATAAAATTTCGTCAATTCTTTGGTAATTATGCTTCTGATTAAAAAAATAATAAAGTGGCTACCTAGAAGCATTTGTTGCCAGAAACCCATTCCTCGCTATAAGTTTTTGAGAAGGAAATTTGTGTGGGTCAAAATTTATTAGTTTTGAATAAACAGTTTACTTATAGTCATATAATGCTTGTAGCTACTACAGCCTACAATTACTCAATGAAGAATATAGATGCATCCACTTTTTGAAATACGTATAACCTTAAGAAATTACATACACTACTTAGCTTGCTTCTCAATTTCATGAAAAAACCTCTTCTTTGAGGACACAGACAAGAACCAGGATTTATGAACTTGATAAAATTCAGGATTAGCAAAGAAGCAGAAGCAGAAGATCTCACTCAGACAATGAAATTAGCAGCTAAAATCTTTGAGCATAGAAAATTTAGGGTAGAGATAGCTTCTCAAAAGTTGAAAAATAAAGCGATTAAGATTCCTGTAATATATACAACTCTGAACAGGCAAATATGTGAAAGTAATTTGTTAGCCTAGTAAAACTGCAAAGGCTGGAAATATAATTACATCAAGTATTAACAAATAACACATAATACTATAAAATAACTAAACCTATTGACCGTGAGCTTATAAACTGTAACCAGCCTCGGAACATTAATAGCGGTGGCCTTCAGATAAGGCTGGCTATTTATATGAAGGAGAGCCTCCTTTAGATTTTGGCTTTTTGCAGTCTTATCAATAATTAAAACTGGAAATGATAAAATAACCAACAGGTCATGAAGATAACAATAAAGTATTTATAGATCTACCTTAAGATCATGATAGCCATGTTCGAGTTTTTATGAAAATCCAAGATGATATCTTCTGCCATCTTCTTGGCCTTTCCATATGGATTAATTGGAAGCTGCACATGCAACAGAAAAAATGAGTTGTTTTGTCATACAATAGTATTGAATATCCACGAGTAGAAAAGGGTTAAAACTCACCTGAGGAGTTTCTTCCGTGATTGGCATCTTTTCAGGCTCCCCATATGTTGCACACGTACTTGAATATATCAGAGTCTTCACACCATGTGCTGCCATAGCCTCTAACACCACCAGGGTATTTGATGTAATATTATGATAATACCTATATTGTCATGTAAATAAAGTAAATAAACACATATAGATCGCAATTCTACAACTCCAAGTCCAAATGATCAGAAGAAACAAAAGATAGAGTGAAACACTATGATTACAAAAAACGGACTCAAATTCTATAAGAATATTGCCTCGGTTTTCTTAATAGTTTTAGTTGTTTATATATTGATAAGTTTAAATAGTTTACATACCTATCCTAAACAAAATCAATATATTTTCCAAATAAAGAATCACACGCACACACATGCACTATAAAATGTGGAATATATTTATTATGCATCATGAATGGACCAGAAACAGAACTGTCTTGGTTGAAATTTAAAAGGTTGCTAATAATTCCAAAAGTTGCTGCCTGAAATCCCAACAAAAAATCTTTGAAATTCTCACCAGGGGAGGGAAGGAAGTGAAATAGAGTAAGATTATGATAATGTATGTACTATTTACAGTAAAATATACTAAATGAGGTGCTTACTATGACCTATAAAGAACACTTCTTGAAGGTTTTTATTATTCCTGTTACTTATCTTCACGTAAGTAATTTGATAGAAAGGAAGACATAGGAATCTATTCAAAATTACTTAAAAAGAACTAAAATTGCAACATACAAAAACCAAGGTTTTAAAAGGCGCTAGGCGGGAGGCGGGCGGCCAGGCGGGGCCTAGCGCTTAGGGGGCCTAGGCAGGGCCTGGGCGGGGCCTAGACGGGATTTTTTATTTTATGCTAATTTTAATATTTTATCTTACATTTATCCTAACAAAATAATAATATAAAGGAAAATAATCTATAATAAGGGTAATAAAGGCATTTGCTTAAAGTTAAAACACATATCCATGTTGCTAATGTCAAAATTCAAAAAAAAACACGCAATTGTTTAAAGTTCAAACACAAACAAATAATAAAAAATACAAACTAATAGTCGTCATCTCCATATACCTCTATATCTCTCTCTAACTCTTTTTTTCTATATTCTTCCAAGATAATGTCCTCATCGGGCTCACACTCGTACTCCTCATCTCCTTCTTCCATATCATTTTCAGACAAAAAAAAAATTCATGGAGTTTTCTTACTCTAACATTTCTATTATTTCTCTTAGGCTCTAGCACGCTATCCGCTTCGGATGCTTCACCAACCGCTTCCCAAGTAAGGCCCGAACAACCCTCAACTTCTTCATCTATTCTTATGACGTCGTTTTGTAGTTTAGTTATTAAAATTAAAAAAAAAAATTGCAGCCCTAAATTTTTCGCTTATACCTCGCCAAATTTCTCTGTCTTGCCTTCCCAGTCCCGTATAATTCTCTGGAGGGATTTTTTTTCCTCCTTGGGCATAGGCTAGGCGCTAGGCGGCCTAGGCATGGCGGCAGGGGGGACCTAGCGCCTAGGTGGGGATTAATTGGACTTAGGCGGGGATTTTTAGAACAGTGACAAGAACTTTACTCGCCGAGAAAAGTAGAGCTTGATCTTCATCGACTTTGAAGGGTAGAGGCATTAAGATATTGGCAACTCATTTCCAAATCAAGAAGAATTTATAAGGGTTCAAAGACTTAATGCAGTATTTATTTTATACGCATCAGAATTCCCAACTAAATAAGTTTAACAACTCATTATGGGATCAGCATCATATATATATGTGTTTACAGTTTTTAAAGGACTTATGTTAAGGTTTTAATAATTACTTACTTAAGCGGATCAAGGGTGCTCTCGCCAACATATGCTACAGCCGCAAAATGGATCACAGCATCAAATGCATTTTCTGAAAATATTTTGTTCACCTAAAATATTGATCAAGGAAACAAGATGTACAGTGCAAGACCATTTAGACACCAATTATTATCTTGTCGACAGTAACAGTAAATTATGCTCAGGATACAGCTTTAGCATCTCCCAAGTCAGCATATATAAACTGAAGTCTCCCAGGTTCTGGAAATAGTTCTTGTAGAGCTTTGACGGCACCTAGGTTTCCTCGAGAGAGATTGTCCTGTAGAAAAAGAGGAATAATTTCTTTTATAATCTCTTACAAATCATAGGTATGCAATGCAAATTAATAGTGCTGCTCAGAAAGAAACATACCACTATAGTTACACGGTATGAATCCTTCAAAAGTCGTAGTGCAGCATGAGAACCGATATAGCCAGCACCTCCTGTTACTAGAACATGTGTAATCCCGGCTTCACGACGAGAGAACTTGGGAGAAAAAAAAAGAGAGGAGAAAGCAAAATCAGAATAGGATGTGAAGGCGTGTCGGATATAGTTGTTAAAAAGGCATCAAAAATGAGAAGAAAACATAGCATAATATAATATCTATTCCAACACAAACCTAATCACAAAATTCAAGTTTACATTTTTGTTTCCTGAATCTTCTTGGCTACCAAACAGTAACATAAGTAAATAAGGAACAAAAACACATCAATACAAACCATGAACAATGTGTGCCATGGCAAGTGAACAGATGAGAACATAACTAAAGAACAATTTTAGTGTTTTAAATATCCTCGTTGATGGCATATAAAAAATGTCCCCTTTTATATCAAAAAAACTAAGAGGAAAATAGGGGGTGGGGGATCCAAGAAATGTTGCTTGTATATCAGAGTTTATCTCAATCATTTTTCAACAAATACTGTTCAAGTGTGGCCAACATGTAGAAAACTATTTGCATCAATACTTTACTAATCTAAAATTAATTATTGATTAACACCAATTTGTTGTCCTTTTCTTTCTTAAGCAACAAATTGAAACCAAATTTGTTGTATACCCTTCGCCAATTTTCGTAATCCAGACTCCCTCCGTCTCATTTTTTTGTGGCTCCCATTCCAATTTGGAACATCACAAAATGTTTCACATTTAGAAAGCCAATGTACTTTGATTGGACTAGAGAGTCACTAGACTATATAAACCTTATGGTAAATTTGAAAGAAAAACTTCTGGAACCCATCATCATATATTAAAGGGAGGGACAATTGTGGGATAAATGTTCAAACTTTTTCTCCTTGAACTAAGTCCTAGTTTGAAATAGCCACAGAAAATGAGATGGAGTAATAAACATCACTACAAGACTTGAGCATTAAAAATATTATACCATATTATAGCATAAGCCTATATGACACACCCTCCTCTCTTATGCAGGCATGCACAACCAATTAACTATGAGAAACTAACATGGATATCACACATTGTTTTATCATGTTCCATGGTTTAAACATTGGTGATTTTGCACCGAATTTTGACACAAAATTATGCGATTCAAACTTCTAAAATCTACGCCTACATTACATGTGATGACATGTGGATTGTGGAGCATCCATAACAAAGAAATGCAAAGAGTTCCTCTTCAATTTTCAACTGCTAGGCTATGTCTAAAATTAAAATCTACTTGCTGAGTTCATACTCAGCTAGGGAAGATAACTATGTAATTTAACCCCTTGGCACGTTAGGTTAGTGAATTTGATGCTTTGAAATACCCTGTTATTACTAAGAAACTGAAGGAAACCCCAAAAGGCAAAAATGGAAGGGGGGGAAAGTGAGGAATCTGCGGACTTCAATAAGCACCAATAATGAAATTTACAAAAGCGACAAAATGCATTCGATTGCAATGTTATGTTTGCGTAGAAATAAAATAGATTATGTTTCTTTTAATAGGTGTAAATGATATTGATTGCAAATCATGGTATTTTGAATGTATTTTCTTTACTTGAGATATCTGTAGCAGGGTACTAAAGGGATAAAGGGATCAGGGAGTTACTGCGCTTGGAGCGTTGAAACTTGGAGATGGTCCAAGCTTGAGAATGCATAATGCTGTTAAGCCAGCAACCAAAAGAATCGTTCCCAAAGTATTGCTCTTCTTCTTTGGATCAACATAGTCCATGCCTACATGCAAAAAGGAACAAAAAATTATCAAAAGAGTTCACAAGTTTGCATATCTGAAAAGATTAAAATGAAGTAATTCCTGACATTTCCAAACAAGAAAAAAAAAAAAATTAAAAACAAAGAGCTCAATCGTATAGTTAAGAACAATGTGATCACTAGCTGCAGCTGTTTCTTCAATGGACTTGCTACAGCTAAAGACATAGCAGTTCAGTCAAATAGATTGTTGCTGTAGATGCAAATATTTTACCAGGATAGGTGCCAATTGAGAAAGATAAGGGAATAAACAATCAATTTCCATGCTTCAACCCATAAAATAACTAATTCAAATTAAGGCCAAGCGGTGCACAACAACATGGCAGCCTTGAACGTGTCCCTAGTAAAGATTAAAGCAGCATAAACCCAGCTGTGGAAACAAAATGCAATGGTAACTTACCTCCTAAAGACATAGATCGGTTAGTCCTTGACTGAGTTCTTGACCTATTTAAATTCAGCATTTGCAGAATAAATGCTAAACAAAATAGGTACCAAAATCACTCTTTCAGATCAATGATCAATAAAATCCCTTCTTGACTGAAAATTTGATGTAATCTGCTACAATAAAAGCATAAACCAACTATTACTGAACGCCAAAAAGAAAATGAACAAAATGAGTAGGCAGAAAAAGAAAAACTGTACAATGGAAGAAAAAAAAAACAAAAAAAAAAAAATGGGCCCTATAGCAAGTGGGAGGTAAAAATTTAAAATCATAAAATTACAAAAACAAAAGCACACAAAATAAATAACCCCAAAAACTAAAACAACATCCAGAAACCAGCAATCAGAGAGGCTGGTTTACAAAACTAGTGTTCTAATACAAAAGCATTCAAAACAAAAGAATTGGGAGAAACACGCCTAAAACAAGAAGAACTGAAAAATAACAAACACCACAATTACAATATAATCAAGAATTCAAACATAGTGAAAATTAACAAAACCCAATCAAAGGAAACCATATAAAAAATACTAATTTCGAAGATCTAAAATATGACCCATCGACAAATACCAATCAAAAATTTCATTTTAAGAATAAAAAATGACCCATTAACTATAAAAAAGACCCCACATACTAAGATTTTATTTTTAAAAATAGTTCAAATAACACAGAATAAACAGAGGATGAGACCCACGAGATGAACGAAAAAGAATCAAAATGCTAAGAAGTTGCAGAAAAAGGCACCTGAAGTCAATAATGATAAAATTCAGTTAAAGAGTAGATAGAAAATCACCAAACCTGCAAATAACGTTCATATAAATGCTCTGCAAGATCTATGAAAATCAAAGGGGCACGCAAAGCTGGGCTGGAATTAAAAATAAATAAATCAAGACGACAAGTTCAATACAATGTATTGATCGAAGAATCGAAGACAATATTTTGAGTAGAATCCACGAAGCAGATTATTAAAGAGAGAAAGGACTGGGTGTATTGGTCCTATTGGACCAGGTCTCCTCTCTACACTCAGCTCTTATGCGTGTGAACGCTTTGAATTGAACAGGGAACGTGTTAAGTGCGGCCATTTCTCCGCTGGAGAGACACCTCAATCAAATACTTTTCAATTTTTATTTCTCTTTTTGCCTAATTTATTAAGTTTTTCCAAAATTGGGAAGGAGGATTATCTTCGGATCTACTTTCAAAATTAGGGCTTTAAAAAAGAATTTCCTTTATTTAGAAATGGCATATACATGACTAAGCACACCATTTTTGCGTTGATTGAAAAAAGAGACATATGAGTAGTCTTTTACACACCAGAGCGCGTACGTTTAAATCCCCTCTGGCCTCTCCCTTTTGTTGACATGATTTAATTTCTTCAGATTCACACGAATTGGTAACATGGCTATGGCGAAAAAGATGCACTTGGGGCCAATCATGAGCTAACAAGGAGGAGTTTTATACTATGTCAAAGTTGAATTAATTATGATACAAGAAAAATACATCACATGCAAACCTCTTATTTTTGGACCCCACCTATATGATATCAAAATAAGGGCTATAGAATTTATCTCAAGATTTTTCACATAACTTTACATAATCAAAAAGAAAAATTACGTGATATCAGAATAAATGTCATAGAATTTATCTCAAACTAGTGCTTAGTTGTAGTACAATAGTTATATATATATCAACGCCTGAGACGATTCAATAATGAGTCGATTGAATTATATTTTAAATTTTTTTTGATGAGTTTGCATGGATTGTTAACGAGTTTAGCGCTAAAATTAACTAAATTAGTTAACATGTTAACTAAATTAGTTAACATGTTATTGGCGATTTATTTTATTAATAAGTCAGTCATTTTTGTTGATACGAGTTAAAAGTCCGAATCAAAATTTTGTTGAATTTCAAAAGGTTTTATCGAGATTTTCCAAACATATGGGAAATCGACACCATATGAATGCTAAGGAGTGCATTTGTTGGTTTAATTCATTGAATGCCTTTAATTCATGGAAGAAGTCAGAGCACTATGGGCCTGTTCGTGTACGACTTATAAGTCGGTCAACGAACTTATAAGTCATTAAGTCGTTAAGCTCGTTCGGGAATAATTTTTTTTTTAACTTATAAGTCGAAAAAAAAGTCAAAAAAAAAAGCAACTATTTCTGACTTAAAAAAAATGACTTATAAGTCATTTTTTTTTAACTTGGTCAACTGTCATGAACTGACAAAATTGCCCCTCCTTATTTTTTTCTGTTCTTCTTACTAAAGGACATTTTAGTAATCTTTACATTTTACTTAACTTATAAGTCATTATTACCCGAACACATCCACAACTATTACTTATAATTCCCGACTTATAAGTAAAAATACTCCCAAACACTTTTACTTATAAATCTACTAAAATTTTAACTTATAAATCTACTCAAATTTTAATTTTAAGTCAAAAAAAAAAGTCATTCCCGAACAGGCCCTATATATATATAGCTCTTTTCCAATTAGAATCACAAGGACCTCGATCGCACACGAAGAGAATAATGAAAGAAGAAGAAAGTGTGAGAATAATAACCATCTCCTCCCTTGCGTTCTCTTCCCCTCCCACTTCCACCCAGATTTTCTAGATTTAAACCAACATACAGATCAAGGCGATGCGGACCAAAGGCAATTTAAGAGGCTGTGTCCGAATGTATCTGAATTTAACCGAATAAATTATTCAGACTGTTTGTTTAACAGTTTTTAAACTATGAATGCATCTAAAATGAATATAAACGATTCTACCAAAAAAATATGGTTGAATCGGTAAGAAGTAATGTTAACTAATATTTTTTCATTGAAAATTAAAAATTACTTTTAATATCCATCTTGTGTCATTATTGCAAATACATTTTTTTGTGTGCAAATTACTTTTAATTTTTCTTTGACCAATTAGTAAACAGTTTAATAAATGTCATTAATATTTTTAATTTTTTAATTCCTAAAATTATATTATTAATAACATATTCCATTAATACTACGTTTGGATTAAAAGAATTAATGTGAGAATATAATGAATCATTCTTATGTAAGGAAAAAAATTATATTTGGTTGCTCCGTTAGATTGTTCAAAAGTTTATATATATGTTTGTTCGAGTCCTAACTTGATTTACTATTTATTTAAATGCATGCATATATGTGTTAATTCCGTTATTGTTATTTGTTTTATTATTTATTTAAATACATATTTATTATTTATTTAAATACATATATATGTATAAAAAATTATTCTAATATTATGATTTGTTTATTATCTATTATACCACTATAAGAGATAATAATTTACTACTATTTTTTTAATATAATAAAAGAAAAAATACACATAAACAAAAGAGAAAAAATTAATATAAAATATTTTAAAGTATGAATATGAAAAAATAAACTAAATAATATAAAATGTTACATCTATCTCAATATTTAAACAAATAAGTATGATTTTTAAAATATATATTTTGAGTTAAAATAAAAAATATTATCATTTAATTATTTCAGTCAAATTAATTAACAAATAATTTTTTTTATTTAATGTTTAATTTCAATCACATCTTTATTTTATTCAATTTATTCGGTCTTTGCATAAGTGAAAGCTGGACACAACTAAGAGAGAGCAACGTGTAAAAGGTATGTTACATGTGTATTTTGTTGCTAAGTTAAAGTGTTGAATAACTATCTAAATTAAATATTAATTTTATTTCAACTCCACATGTTAAATTGTTAAGACCAAATGCATTCAAATGTTTGCTAACTTTTGTATAATAATAATAATAATTAAATACTTTAAATTATATTTTCTAGTTTTTGTAAAATAATAATAATAATAATAATAATAATAATAATAATAATAATAATAATAAAAGGAATGTGTAAATGGAATGATAAATATAATGAAAATACTTCATACGTCTCACAAAAATAATACTTTTATGAAATTTTATAATGACACAAAAAAGTTTAATTTTAATTTAAACTAAAATCTCTAATTTTAGAGATAAACCTGAAATTAAAATACATCGATAATTTTCAAATGTCACAAATAAAATATTATATATTATTTGAGTGACATGAATTGTATGGTATTAATCAAATTTACAGGAAGTTCGCATTTAACAGGAGGATTATTTTAGTTTCGAACATAAATATTTTATTTGTTGAGTCATACATAAATGAAAGCTATATTTATCTATAAGAATTATTAAAGTCTATGTTTAAAAGGTGATATTACTTTACCAAATCGTTATGCAATAATATGAATATATGATGAATGAAGTTGATCGTTAAATTATATATTGAAGGTGAACGGAATTGTTTTAAGGCAGAATGAAAACACGATTACTAAACCTCTCATACGAATGGTATTTCCATTGTATAATGGAATGGGTTTTCCAAGTGAATGGGTTTTTCAACCAATTTTAGGCTACCAAACATAATAATTCTGACTTTAATTCTACCCAATCAAATTTCACATTAGAGTGTTTGATATATGACAGATAAATTTATATCGATATTATCCACATGGGATAGGGAAGGAGTCAAATATAAAATATTGTTTTATTTTAACACTAACAGATATAAAATTTAAGGTGAAACTCAAGTAAGCTGATGGAGAAAGAAAAATAAAGAAAGCATAAAACTCGGAAGATAAAAAATGAGAATTGATATTTGCACAAGTAAAATCGATATTTTTACATAAATAATAAATGAGTCTCGCACTCATGTAAAAATAAATTTATCAAAATATCAAATTAATATCAATAACAGAGTTAAGCATCGTATACACAACAGAGAAACTCATACGATATATGACTGGAGTATTATAATTTTGGCAATGCTATTTTGCAAATTGTACTTCGTTCTCTTGCGTACACAGTTATATATTATATATTGTATCGCACTATAACATCACTAACCATAAAGTGTCCTGAAAAAATACACATGCATGCCAACCCGTGACCACAACAAGGTTATGTAATTTCCATGATTTTTTTAGAGAAATAATATTTTTATAGAATTTTTTGATATTTTTATATGTAAATTATCGTTATACACTTATAACAATTGTGACGCCCCCAAATCTGAGTCCACACAGTCTAAACTTGAGTCGTCAAAAGACTACAACAAAAATATTACAACAAAGCACAACGTACAACAATACAGTGTATAATAATACACAACTAAGTCTTCACTATTATTGCCACACTATTTTACAACACGTGAAGACTACGACAGCTATTCCTCAGACTCTCACTCCATTCCCCGGCTAGACCATGTTACGTTTTCATCTCCTGTAATGGAACAAAAGAAAGGGTGAGCTCAAATAGCCCAGTAAGAAATATCATGACTAAGATAATGACGAATAAATTATCATTAGCCTTCAACAGTTGAGTTTTGAATACAATAGACTACAAGGTTTATATCAAAAACTGTAGTTAAATTCTTAAACAATGTTCAGATCAATAATAGCAGCGGAATGAGCAATCTATTAGAAGAATAATGCAGACTATAATGTCCACTCGCTTCTCTTTTTAATAAAAATATCATCAACTTTTATCATCTGAAATACCATTAGTCAAGATAATACAACTTCACAGTTCCTGGTCATAATCATGCAGATCAACAATTCATCTTTGCACTACGGGCCAAAGACATTCAATATAACACCAACGGTCATGATTATTCCAGATTCAGCCTTTGGTCATAATCATACCAACCAACAGTTCATCTTTGCACTACGGAACAAAGACATTCAATATAACACAAACGGTCATGATTATACCTGTGACGCCCCCAAATCTGAGCCCACACAGCCCAAACTTGAGTCGTCAAAAGACTACAACAAAATTATTACAATGAAATACAACGTACAACAATACAGTGGATAATACAACACAACTAAGTCTTCATTATTATTGCCACACTATTTTATAACACGTGAAGACTATGATAGCTATCCCCGCACTCTCACTCCATTCCCCGGCTAGACCCCGTTACGTTCTCATCTCCTGTTGAAAAACAATGGAACGAAAAGAAAGGGTGAGCTCAAATAGCCCAGTAAGAAATATCATGACTAAGATAATGACGAATAATTTATCATTAGCCTTCAACAGTTGAGTTCTTGATAGAATACAATAGACTACAATGTTTATATCAAAAACTGCAGTTAAATTCTTAAACAACGTTCAGATCAATAATAGCAGCGGAATGAGCAATCTATTAGAAGAATAATGCAGACTATAATGTCCACTCGCTTCTCTTTTTAGTAAAAATATCATCAACTTTTATCATCTGAAATACCATTAGTCAAGTTAATACAACTTCACAGTTCCTGGTCATAATCATGCAGATCAACAGTTCGTCTTTGCACTACGGGCCAAAGACATTCAATATAACACCAACGGTCATGATTATACCAGATTCAGCCTTTGGTCATAATCATACCAACCAACAGTTCATCTTTGCACTACGGGCCAAAGAGAACATTCACCACGTGTCATAAAAGACACCGAACAGATGTATCGCCTTTAACCTAGTATATCGCCTTTAACCTATCATCTGTTCAACAATTATATCACATCTGTGCCCCCGGCCACAGATATTCACAACAGCTTGATTCTTGATGATTAATACAAATAACAGTGATACAAATGATGAACAGAAGAACAGGATAAACAATAAGTATCAGAAGTTTACTTTGTGCAGATTCAAATAATGTCCAAATTGCCAACATGATGTGGAGTGAAATTTAAAAATGATATTCAAGATCCACAGTTCAGAATAACGATTATAGTTCAACAGAAAGGTTCAGAAAATAGGAAGGTTCAGTTGAAATAATGAAGTTCAACTATTATGGAACATATAATATTTTCAGGAATTATAGAAGCAATAGTTCCATAATAAGTTTCGATTTAGGTGCATGGAAGAAAATAATATCCCTTACCGTAGCAGGTTTGATTAACAGAAGGTGAAGAAAATTAATGTCCCTTACCATAGTAAGTTTGAATAATGGAAGATGAAAAAGATGGTATCCCTTATGAGTATAAAGGAAAATGATATCACTTACGAATATGGAATAAAAGTGTCATGTGATAATTCGTGTAGACAAATTATTTCCACACGAGACAAATAAAAATGGTTATTCACCAACAGGCGATAATCCGCACCGTAAGGTTATTCCCATCAATTTGAATACGAATAGTTATTCACCAAACAGGCGTATTCCGCACCGTAAGGTTATTCCCACAATTTAATAGAATTTGAACACGAAGAGTTATTCACCAAACAGGCGATAATCCGCACCGTAAGGTTATTCTCAAAGATTAATAAGGAATGAATACAAAAGGTTATTCACCAACAGGCGGTAAACCGCGCCGTAAGGTTATTCCCACAATTTAATACATGGAAATAAATGGCACAAGAAAGAAACGATATTATTTTCGAGAATCAAAGAATGATAATCCCTTCAAGTAAGAAAGAAAATAATATCCATTTATGATGATGAAAAGAGTGATACCCCTTACCGTAGTAAGTTTAAATAATAGAAAATGAAAGAATATGATATTCCTTACCTTAACACGTGACTGGATATTGATTTAAATGAGGTTGATCAACCTATATATTTATAATATAAATTAGTAATTACCATATATAAATTTCAAAGTGTATGATAACTCGTATATTATGAACTATCAAAATTATATATATTTAACATAATTTTTGTAGTATAATATAATAACTTTAGAATAGTTTTTAAAATAATATTTCAAAATAAATCTTCTAAAGAAAGCTTTTAAAAATGAATCTTCTAATAGAAGAGTCTTCTAAAGGAAGATTTGTGAATACCGTGAAAAATAGGAATTTATAAAATTACTACTCTTTAATAAAAGACTTACTTGAAAAATTCCTGCACTCCTTTTGGCTTTCAAACTCTCAAAATAAGCTTACTATTCTCAGAGAAAACTCATAAAATTCTTATAGAAAAATTTTATGTTTTAGGTGTGATTTTTCTATTCAGTTGAGCAAGCTATTTATAGGAGAAAAGAAGTTACTATGCGGTAGGTGAGCAGCACGCCAGTGCTGAATTGCAGTAGCAGCCGTCTGGCTGCTTTTCTCCTTCTCACCAACCCACCCAGCAAGCAATTCTCACATTTCATTTTTCATGTGGGTCCCACAGAGGGCCCACATGTTTTTACTATTCCAAATAGTAATTAAATAAAATTTTTTTTTTATATATATATATATATATATATATATTCTTCCTACATGTCCTGCATATAAAATAATGCTACGACAATAATTCAACAATAATTTAATAAACACGTGACAGATTATTATTAATTTAATAATATAAATTACTGTGTATTTGCTACTGTGACAATTATTTGGTTCAATAATTTTAAAGACAGTGCACCAACAATTATTGACTCAATGATATGAAATATAGTGTAATGACAATTATTGAATCAATAATGCAAAATACTGTGTAACAACAATAATTGAATTGATAATATAAAATATTATGCAGTGACAATTATTAATGAAATGATGCGCAACAGTTACGGTGTCAATTATCAGACCAATAATATGAGACACTGTGCAATACCGTGTGCTACAGAAAAATACTATAAATTACCGTATGCTACTATTCTTTTATCACCGGTATTTTAACAGTTAACACCGTTGACTATTTTTATATAAAAAGGTTACTTCTGTCATTTTCTATATCTGACAAATATTCCGTTGTGGGGTCCACCAATAATTTGTTATTTCGGCGCCGTCGTACGGCTCGAATATTCCCCGACAAAACGAATATTCCCCGACAAAGCGAATATTGTCCGACAAAATAAAATTTGCACATAACATCCTTAACTTTCAATTTTGTCAATTAAACCATTTACTGTTTCAGGAAAAATATATATGAAGAAAAATTAAATTTTGTATTTCATAAATTCGGGGTCTTACAACCTCCCCTCCTTATGAAATTTCGTCCCCGAAATTGACGTACCTGGCATTTCGAAGAGGTATGGATACCTAGACTTCATTTCAGATTCTAGCTCCCAAGTCATTTCCTCAATATCTTGGTTCCTCCATAAAACCTTAACTTGAGGTATAACCTTTGAGCGTAAGATCTGCTCCTTCTTATCTAGGATCTTAACAGGCACCTCCTCATACGTTAAATCTTCTGCTATAACGTCTGCTTCTAACTCAATGACGTGGTTTGGGTCCTTCACATATTTACGTAACATAGATATGTGAAAAACGTTATGGATGCGAGACATACTTGGTGGTAGGGCTAGTCTGTAGGCTACGGATCCTACTCGATCGAGGATTTCAAATGGGCCAATAAATCGAGGGTTGAGCTTTCCTCTCTTTCCGAATCTCGTAACCCCTTTCCATGGAGAAACACGTAAGAATACATGATCTCCGACGTTGAATCTCTCATCTCTCCGATGAAGATCGGCATAACTCTTTTGTCGTTCTTGTGCTGTCTGTATTCGTTGTCGGATCATTTGGATCTTTTCGGTCGTTAAGCGTACCAACTCGGGTCCCAACAGTTTTGCTTCTCCTACCTCATTCCAACATACTGGAGAGCGACACTTGCGTCCATATAAAGCCTCGAATGGAGCCATACCTATACTTGTTTGGTAACTGTTGTTGTAGGAAAATTCCACCAATGGCAAGTATTTATCCCAACTTCCTTTGAAATCTAGTACGCAAAGTCTCAAAAGATCTTCGAGGGTCTGGATCGTCCTTTCCGATTGTCCGTCCGTTTGAGGATGGTATGCAGAACTAAAACGTAGTTCAGTGCCCATAGCTTTTTGTAGACTGATCCAAAAGCGTGAAGTGAATCTAGGATCTCGATCAGAAACTATGGAAACTGGCATGCCATGCAATCTCACGATCTCATTTATGTACATACCGGCAAGACGTTCAAGTGAAAAGTTTTCTCGTATAGGCAAGAAATGAGCGGATTTGGTCAATCTATCTACAATGACCCAAATTGCATCTAAGCCTTGAGAAACTTTGGGAAGACCCGTCACGAAATCCATATTGATGTGTTCCCACTTCCATTCGGGAACCTCAAGTGGTTGTAAAGGACCCTTAGGTACTTGATGCTCTGCCTTGACACGTTGACAAGTTAAGCACCTTGAGATAAACTCTGCAATCTCCCTTTTCATATTGTTCCACCAAAATGTATATCGAAGATCTCGATACATCTTGGTACCTCCTGGGTGGTTTGCAAATGGCGTGTTGTGTGCCTCCATCATGATTTTATGCTTTAATTCAAGATCGTTAGGAACACAGAGTCGAGAGTTGACTCGAAGTATTCCTTTCTCGTCGATTCTTGCTTCGGGAATGGTACCTTCTTGTACTTTCTTTATCATGTTTATCAGTTCCGGATCGGTAGCTTGAGCAGCTTTAATTTTATCGATTAAAGCTGGTTCTACTCGCACGTGAGCAATCTTCGAGTGGGTCCCTGGTGTCTTTAGCTCCATCTCCATCTTTTGCAAGTCGTACAAAATACACTTTTGTGTTGTCAGCAGTGCACTTGTACTCGCATAAGATTTTCTGCTCAAAGCGTCAGCTACAACGTTCGCCTTTCCCGGGTGATACTGGATTGTGTGATCATAATCCTTCAACAGCTCAAGCCAACGTCGTTGTCGCATGTTGAGTTCCTTCTGGGTGAAGAAATACTTGAGACTTTTATGATCCGTATAGATATCCACTTTCTCTCCGTACAAGTAGTGTCTCCAGATCTTCAACGCGAAAACGACTGCTGCCAACTCTAGATCATAAGTAGGATAATTTTTTTCATAATCTTTGAGTTGTCGAGAGGCATAGGCTATAACATTTCCATGTTGCATAAGGACACAGCCTAGACCTTTGCCTGAAGTATCGCTGTAAATGACAAATTCTCCTGATCCTGATGGTATGGTCAGAACAGGAGCTGAAACAAGTCTCCTCTTGAGTTTTTGAAAACTCTTCTCGCATTCCTCGCTCGAATGATACCGATATCTAATAATCAAACCTTCAACTCTTGGTGTTCTATGTGAGTCATTTGGTATGAGACTTTGAAAATGGGTTTAGTGTCGGGTTCAAGATCGATACAGAATTCAATTTCTCGGTTTGGGGATAAGCCAGAAAGTTCCTCAGGAAAAACGTCAGGAACTCATTAACAATAAGAATATCATTCAAGTTTGACGTGTTTTTGTTCAAATCAATGACATGGGCTAAAAAGGCTTGACATCCGTTTTTCAATAAACGAATGACTTTATGGCTAGAAATAATAGTTATAGATTTCAATGGTTTAGTTGCTTGAATTTGCATGACAGGTTGATTAGGAATATGAAAACTAATAATCTTATGAAAATAATCAATTTTAGCATGATGGGTAGTCAACCAATCAATTCATAAAATCACATCAAATTCATGCATCTCCAAAGAAATAAGGTCAACAGGTAATGTGAGGTTGTTGATTTAAACTAGGCAAGATTTATAGATAGTAAATGTAATAGGTATTTCTCCCAATGAGATTTCAACTGATAAGACAAGATTTAAGTTTTCAATAGGCAAATTTAAACGTTGAGTACATATAGGTGAGATAAAATAGTGGATAGAGCCAATATCTAACATGGCATAGACTTCTCGAGAATTGATGAATAGCTTACCGGTCATCACCTCATTCGATTTCTTGATCATCAAGGCTGTCATCATCAAATCGAGTCCCATATACTTCATCCGGATCTTCACGTATTTCAACCATGGGGATACCACGAAATAGTTCTCTAACGAACTGTTTCTCAGATTCTTCAACTTCATCAGTAGTAGCGTACCAATGATTTCCATTAAAATAGTATTTTCGATAGACTACAATTTCCACGATAGTGACTAACTTAACCTGAATTCCTCTAAATTGTAACGCCCAAAAGTATAGATACATCATTTTTAAATAATCTTGAAAATCATAGCTCGAACACCATAAATCCCAAAGACTTATATGAAACGTCCATATATTCTGATCCTTTGTTATCGAGCATAACCAGGTGATGATATGTTTCCAATTGTCGAGCAAATTAAAGGCAACAATTTCCGCAAGTTCCGGATATCCTTTAAAGAACGAATTTGGAAGAACGACGGTAGAACTTTCACCTTCTTCTTCTTTAGATCGGATACAAATAATTTTTGCTTTAGGCAAATTATTCAACTCTGAGTTTGTAGAAGAATTGTTTGTGGCCTCTACATTCACTTCGGGTACTCCGTGGTTAACCTCCTGATTTCCAGATGCCATACTTAATTGTGGTCACAAAATAGATGTTAGTTCAAATAAACTGACTCATCACTTCATGTCCCTATATTCAAATCAACTCATTAGATAATAAAATCTAATTTAGGTGGGACACACTAGTGACTGATTATATTCGTCTCTCCCCTCCTAGTTCTAACCCCAGATCTCCATTAAAGACCATATCCCTAAGCTCTGATACCAACTGTGACGCCCCCAAATCTGAGCCCACACAGCCCAAACTTGAGTCGTCAAAAGACTATAACAAAATTATTACAATGAAATACAACGTACAACAATACAGTGGATAATACAACACAACTAAGTCTTCATTATTATTGCCACACTATTTTATAACACGTGAAGACTATGATAGCTATCCCCGCACTCTCACTCCATTCCCCGGCTAGACCCCGTTACGTTCTCATCTCCTGTTGAAAAACAATGGAACGAAAAGAAAGGGTGAGCTCAAATAGCCCAGTAAGAAATATCATGACTAAGATAATGACGAATAATTTATCATTAGCCTTCAACAGTTGAGTTCTTGATAGAATACAATAGACTACAATGTTTATATCAAAAACTGCAGTTAAATTCTTAAACAACGTTCAGATCAATAATAGCAGCGGAATGAGCAATCTATTAGAAGAATAATGCAGACTATAATGTCCACTCGCTTCTCTTTTTAGTAAAAATATCATCAACTTTTATCATCTGAAATACCATTAGTCAAGTTAATACAACTTCACAGTTCCTGGTCATAATCATGCAGATCAACAGTTCGTCTTTGCACTACGGGCCAAAGACATTCAATATAACACCAACGGTCATGATTATACCAGATTCAGCCTTTGGTCATAATCATACCAACCAACAGTTCATCTTTGCACTACGGGCCAAAGAGAACATTCACCACGTGTCATAAAAGACACCGAACAGATGTATCGCCTTTAACCTAGTATATCGCCTTTAACCTATCATCTGTTCAACAATTATATCACATCTGTGCCCCCGGCCACAGATATTCACAACAGCTTGATTCTTGATGATTAATACAAATAACAGTGATACAAATGATGAACAGAAGAACAGGATAAACAATAAGTATCAGAAGTTTACTTTGTGCAGATTCAAATAATGTCCAAATTGCCAACATGATGTGGAGTGAAATTTAAAAATGATATTCAAGATCCACAGTTCAGAATAACGATTATAGTTCAACAGAAAGGTTCAGAAAATAGGAAGGTTCAGTTGAAATAATGAAGTTCAACTATTATGGAACATATAATATTTTCAGGAATTATAGAAGCAATAGTTCCATAATAAGTTTCGATTTAGGTGCATGGAAGAAAATAATATCCCTTACCGTAGCAGGTTTGATTAACAGAAGGTGAAGAAAATTAATGTCCCTTACCATAGTAAGTTTGAATAATGGAAGATGAAAAAGATGGTATCCCTTATGAGTATAAAGGAAAATGATATCACTTACGAATATGGAATAAAAGTGTCATGTGATAATTCGTGTAGACAAATTATTTCCACACGAGACAAATAAAAATGGTTATTCACCAACAGGCGATAATCCGCACCGTAAGGTTATTCCCATCAATTTGAATACGAATAGTTATTCACCAAACAGGCGTATTCCGCACCGTAAGGTTATTCCCACAATTTAATAGAATTTGAACACGAAGAGTTATTCACCAAACAGGCGATAATCCGCACCGTAAGGTTATTCTCAAAGATTAATAAGGAATGAATACAAAAGGTTATTCACCAACAGGCGGTAAACCGCGCCGTAAGGTTATTCCCACAATTTAATACATGGAAATAAATGGCACAAGAAAGAAACGATATTATTTTCGAGAATCAAAGAATGATAATCCCTTCAAGTAAGAAAGAAAATAATATCCATTTATGATGATGAAAAGAGTGATACCCCTTACCGTAGTAAGTTTAAATAATAGAAAATGAAAGAATATGATATTCCTTACCTTAACACGTGACTGGATATTGATTTAAATGAGGTTGATCAACCTATATATTTATAATATAAATTAGTAATTACCATATATAAATTTCAAAGTGTATGATAACTCGTATATTATGAACTATCAAAATTATATATATTTAACATAATTTTTGTAGTATAATATAATAACTTTAGAATAGTTTTTAAAATAATATTTCAAAATAAATCTTCTAAAGAAAGCTTTTAAAAATGAATCTTCTAATAGAAGAGTCTTCTAAAGGAAGATTTGTGAATACCGTGAAAAATAGGAATTTATAAAATTACTACTCTTTAATAAAAGACTTACTTGAAAAATTCCTGCACTCCTTTTGGCTTTCAAACTCTCAAAATAAGCTTACTATTCTCAGAGAAAACTCATAAAATTCTTATAGAAAAATTTTATGTTTTAGGTGTGATTTTTCTATTCAGTTGAGCAAGCTATTTATAGGAGAAAAGAAGTTACTATGCGGTAGGTGAGCAGCACGCCAGTGCTGAATTGCAGTAGCAGCCGTCTGGCTGCTTTTCTCCTTCTCACCAACCCACCCAGCAAGCAATTCTCACATTTCATTTTTCATGTGGGTCCCACAGAGGGCCCACATGTTTTTACTATTCCAAATAGTAATTAAATAAATTTTTTTTTATATATATATATATATATATATATATATATATATATATATATATATATATATATATTCTTCCTACATGTCCTGCATATAAAATAATGCTACGACAATAATTCAACAATAATTTAATAAACACGTGACAGATTATTATTAATTTAATAATATAAATTACTGTGTATTTGCTACTGTGACAATTATTTGGTTCAATAATTTTAAAGACAGTGCACCAACAATTATTGACTCAATGATATGAAATATAGTGTAATAACAATTATTGAATCAATAATGCAAAATACTGTGTAACAACAATAATTGAATTGATAATATAAAATATTATGCAGTGACAATTATTGATGAAATGATGCGCAACAGTTACGGTGTCAATTATTAGACCAATAATATGAGACACTGTGCAATACCGTGTGCTACAGAAAAATACTATAAATTACCGTATGCTACTATTCTTTTATCACCGGTATTTTAACAGTTAACACCGTTGACTATTTTTATATAAAAAGGTTACTTCTGTCATTTTCTATATCCGACAAATATTCCGTTGTGGGGTCCACCAATAATTTGTTATTTCGGCGCCGTCGTACGGCTCGAATATTCCCCGACAAAACGAATATTCCCCGACAAAGCGAATATTGTCCGACAAAATAAAATTTGCACATAACATCCTTAACTTTCAATTTTGTCAATTAAACCATTTACTGTTTCAGGAAAAATATATATGAAGAAAAATTAAATTTTGTATTTCATAAATTCGGGGTCTTACAATACCAGATTCAGCCTTTGGTCATAATCATACCAACCAACAGTTCATCTTTGCACTACGGGCCAAAAAGAACATTCACCACGTGCCATAAAAGACACCGAACAGATGTATCGCCTTTAACCTAGTATATCGCCTTTAACCTATCATCTGTTCAACAATTATATCACATCTGTGCCCCCGGCCACAGATATTCACAACAGCTTGATTCTTGATGATTAATACAAATAACAGTGATACAAATGATGAACAGAAGAACAGGATAAACAATAAGTATCGGAAGTTTACTTTGTGCAGATTCAAATAATGTCCAAATTGCCAACATGATGTGGAGTGAAATTTAAAAATGATATTCAAGATCCACAGTTCAGAATAACGATTACAGTTCAATAGAAATGTTCAGAAAATAGGAAGGTTCAGTTGAAATAATGAAATTCCACTATTATGGAACATATAATATTTTCCGGAATTATAGAAGCAATAGTCCCATAACAAGTTTCGATTTAGGTGTATGAAAGAAATTAATATCCCTTACCGTAGCAGGTTTGATTAACAAAAGGTGAAGGGAATTAATATCCCTTACCATAGTAAGTTTGAATAATGGAAGATGAAAAAGATGGTATCCCTTATGAGTATAAAGGAAAATGATATCACTTACGAATATGGAATAAAAGTGTCATGTGATAATTCGTGTAGACAAATTATTTCCACACGAGACAAATAAAAAGGGTTATTCACCAACATGCGATAATCCGCACCGTAAGGTTATTCCCATCAATTTGAATACGAATAGTTATTCACCAAACAGGCGATAATCCGCGCCGTAAGGTTATTCCCATCAATTTGAATACGAAGAGTTATTCACCAAACAGGCGATAATCCGCACCGTAAGGTTATTCTCAAAGATTAATAAGGAATGAATACAAAAGGTTATTCACCAACAGGCGGTAAACCGCGCCGTAAGGTTATTCCCACAATTTAATACATGGAAATAAATGGCACAAGAAAGAAACGATATTATTTTCGAGAATCAAAGAATGATAATCCCTTCAAGTAAGAAAGAAAATAATATCCATTTATGATGATGAAAAGAGTGATACCCCTTACCTTAACACGTGACTGGATATTGATTTAAATGAGATTGATCAACCTATATATTTTTAATATAATTAGTAATTACCACATATAAATTTCAAAGTGTATGATAACTCGTATATTATGAACTATCAAAATTATATATATTTAACATAATTTTTGTAGTATAATATAACAACTTTAAAATAGTTTTTAAAATAATATTCCAAAATAAATCTTCCAAAGAAAGCTTTTAAAAATGAATCTTCTCAAAGAAGAGTCTTCTAAAGGAAGATTTGTGAATACCGTGAAAAATAGGAATTTATGAAATTACTACTCTTTAATAAAAAAACTTACTTGAAAAATTCCTGTACTCCTTTTGGCTTTCAAACTCTCAAAATAACCTTACTATTCTCAGAGAAAAACTCATAAAATTCTTATAGAAAAATTTTATGTTTTAGGTGTGATTTTTCTATTCAGCTGAGCAAGCTATTTATAGGAGAAAATAAGTTACTATGCGTGGTAGGTGGGCTGAAAAATATTCAGCAGAGGCTGCTGCGCAGCCTCCACCAACCCACTTCAGCAAATTCACATTTCTCACATTTCATGTGGGCCCCACAATGGGTCCCACATGTTTCTTACTATTCACGTACTATTCACGTCATTATTCACGTCACTATTCACGTTACTATTTCAAATAGTAAAATTAATTATTTTATTTTTTATTTATTTATTTATTTATTCTTCCTGTGAGTCCAACATATAAAATAATGTTACCACAATAATGTAAGAAACACGTTACATATTTTTATTAATTTAATAATATAAATTATAGTGTATTTGCTACTGTGACAATTATTAGATTCAATAATTTTAAACTACAGTGCACCAACAATTATTGACTCGATGATATGAAATACAGTGTAATGACAATTATTGAATCAATAATGCAAAATACCGTGTAGCAACAATAATTGAATTGATAATATAAAATATTATGCAGTGACAATTATTGATGAAATGATGCGTAACAGTTACGGTGTCAATAATATGAGACACTGTGCAATACCGTGTGCTACTGTAGAGTACCGCATGCTACAGTAAAATACCATAAATTACCGTATGCTACTATTCTTTTATCACCGGTATTTTAACAGTTAACACCGTTGACTATTTTTATTTAAAAAGGTTACTTCTGTCGTTTTCTATATCCGACAAATATTCCGTTGTGGGGTCCACAAATAATTTGTTATTTCGGCGCCGTCGTACGGCCCGAATATTCCCCGACAAAACGAATATTCCCCGACAAAACGAATATTGTCCGTCAAAATAAAATTTGCACATAACATCCTTAACTTTCAATTTCGTCAATTTAACCACTTACTGTTTCATGAAAAATATATATGAAGAAAAATTAAATTTTATATTTCATAAAATTCGGGGTCTTACAACAATGGTTAAAATTGTCATTATATACCATAACGACACTTTTATGTAAAAATATTAAAAAATTATGTAAAAGTATTAATTTCCTTATTTATTTAACTAACAAATTTATTTATTTTTACAAAAAACATTTCAACTTTTATAATTGGGCAAAGAGTGCCCTTGAAATTAACTAAAAATAAATCATGGCTCACCAGTTATAAAGTGGCATGAAACATGGCATATGACGTGTATAAAAATATTTTAACAATATTTTTTTATCGTGGCCTTTTGTGATTCATTGAGGTCGTGTTTGTCGTGATTTATTGAACAAGTTTATGCACATAATAAATTAAATACTATACCAAATAATATATTTATGTATATTACTAAAATATAAAATATAACATAAATTTTAATATTATATTTTATTTTTTAATCTTATAAATAAATATAATATTTAATTATTATCTATTTTTATTTATTCCAACTTATTTGACGCACTTTAATTATAAAATATGTATTAAAAGTAGTGTTTGTTCTAATTTAATATAAAATAAAGTTGACTACAATACCTTTAATGCACAGAAGAAAATTTTAAATTTACTCTCTCTCCCTAAAAAATGGGCTTAATTTAATTTTTTCAATTAAATTAATTATTTTTATAATTAAAATATATACCATTTTTTTTTATAAATATAGGTAAACAAATTATTTCAAATTTACAATTATCTCCATTTTTTATGAGTTTAAAATATAAAAAAATATACTTAACTTCTAATTATAAAATTTGTTAATTTGATTATAAAAATCAAGCTAAGCCAATTTTTTAAAAACAGAAAAAGTATATATATTTCAAGTAATAGCTGACTGAACATTTCAAGTATAAACTTTTAAGTTATTTGTTAAACATAACCGTTCATCCCCATATGAAGCTCATTTTTAGAAATAAAAAAACGGCAGCAAACAAGGCAAAATTCCTATAAAAAAGAAAAGAAATGAAGGGAAGGGAAGGGAAGGAAAAGAAAAGAAGAGAAAGGAAAAGAAAGGACATCTTTTCTTCTGATTTGACAAGATGTAACCCTTCCTTCTTTTAACTACCCCCAGCTGTTTGCCAGCCAAAGAGAACAACAAAAGCACACCAAATCTGTCATCGAATAGAATTAGATTACACGAATTCCTCCTCTGTCACTCAATTCAGTTTTAGAAATACTTAGTTAACACTTTAATCCTTAAAAAAAAAATCTCATTTATGAAATTTATAAATATTAATAATGTATTTTTATTTTTAAAAATAATAAGCTATTAGTAAAAATTGTGACATGATAATAAAATTAAAAATATTATTTTATTTTATATTATATTATTAATAAAAAAATCTTTTTTGTGAATTTTCTTTTTATAAAGGGATATGAGGGAGTAGTAAAAGATTTAGGAACATATGTAATAATTAATAAGAAGAGTATTATATGGATCCGGATAGTATACAGTTAATTTTATAGTAAATTGAATAATAGATTAATATAGTATTGACGCGAAAGTTGAAAGTGTTCTTTCTTTTTACGTGTTAACACTGTATTAATTTATTATAAAATTATATTTATACTAACCTGATCCGTATTATATGGAGTAGGTTATATAGGCAATGGTACAAGTAACATCACTTTGTACATGAAAGGATCAATCACTACAGTAGTTTTATACGTACCCCAAGGGAACGGACAAAACCGGTGAAAAGCATATCATCAAGATTCAACCTCATAGAGAAAGGAATAGAGAGATCTACAGAGAGAGAACAGCTTTTGAAATGAAAAGGGTAAGGAAGAGAAATGGCTGGAAAAGACAAGTTGAAGTCATCATAATTCAATCTATCACCCACTTTGCTTTAGGTGTGTGGCCCCCCACCCCCCATTCCCCATTTCCCATTTTTATTTCCAACTCCATTTTTTTTCAATTTAAATTTTCTGTCTCATTCGATATATTGCTATTAATTATAATATACATATTTTTTTTGTTTCATTAGATGAATTAAAAAACTATAATAATTATACATGTTTGTTTATAATTAATTTTATAAATAAATAAAAATGATTTGAAACAATAAAAGGATGAGAGAGAATATAAAACAAAAGTGTGACAAAAAGGTACTAATATGAAGTTATTTTCCCCCCCCCTTCATTCAATTCCCCACCCCCTTCAACACTACCTAACTCCAATACCTCTAGCCTCTCTTTCTTGTTATAACTTCTCACTCCACCTTCAAAACTTGCACCGCCAAAAAACAACCAATTCTATATATATATATATATATATATATATATATAGTTACAAACGCCTTTAAACTCATACCTCACTCAATTCATCAAAACAAAACACAGCAAAAGAAAAAAACATGTCAGCTGATGTAGCCGCCTCGGCGGCTGCCCATATTAACCGGTGCAACCCCACCACCACGGTCGCCAGCAACTCCGAAACCACCTACATTCCTAACCACCACACCTCACGGCCACCGCTCAGCCGCTACGAGTCACAAAAACGCCGAGACTGGAACACATTGGGCCAATACCTAAAAAACCACCGCCCTCCGCTCACTCTCTCCCGGTGCAGTGGAGCCCACGTGCTAGAGTTTCTCCGGTACCTCGACCAATTTGGAAAAACAAAAGTCCACACAAACAGCTGTCCCTTCTTTGGCTGCTCTCATCCGCCAGCACAGTGCTCTTGCCCACTCAAACAAGCCTGGGGTAGCCTCGACGCGCTAGTGGGGCGCCTCCGTGCGGCATTCGAAGAGCACGGTGGGTCCCCCGAGACCAACCCGTTTGCCGCACGCGCCGTCAGGTTGTATTTGAGGGAGGTTAGGGATTCTCAGGCCAAGGCTAGAGGGATAGCTTATGAGAAGAAGAAAAGGAACAAGAAGCCTCAACAACCACATGATCATCAGTCAAATTCTAATTCTGATGAGTTGATTGGTCAAGAAGGATTTGATAGTTTTAATGGTCAGTTTTCTGAAGGGAGTTTTGAAGGTTTAACCATGGTGGGTTCATCTTATTCAATGAGCTCCATGATTCCTACGTCTATTATGAACTAGTGCTGCTATATAATACTCCAGTATGAATCTAGTAGGATTTATAATAATAATTCTTCTTCTTGTTCCTTATTTCTTTCTTCTGGGTTTTGTTAATTAATGCCTTAATGGGTAATGGAGAAATTTGAATGGTACTTTATTAGCCTGAATTTGTCGTGTTTATGCGGTAACATATTGGAAGTTAGTTGCATATAACTAAAATCTGAAACACCATTCATTTTTGCATAACAGCCATAGAGATGTTTGAGGGCATTTTCACAATATATAAAGACCTATTTACTATTACAGGCTTACAAGAAAACTCAGATAAATATATTTTTCAAATTGTCAGACTCAATTTTGAGTCCTTATTCCTCAAGATAACTAAAGGATCTGTACAAAAAAAGAAAAGAAAAAAAGAACATCATATATATTTCTGTAGTAGTAATTTTCTTTGGGATATAAGAATCCATCAACCCAAACTAAAGGGATCTTAAATGACATACATGTTAAACCTAATGCACTACTCATTAGAAAGTAAAATATCAGATATCCTAATTACCATGGTGTACGCATCACTAATTGCCCGCCTAATGTTCAATGCTCGGATATCAGAATTGGTTATATGGCTAGTGATTTAAGCGTATGGATTCTGGGTGCATTGGATGGTATGGTTGAGGAACATATCCGTCTTTTCTCAGCTACATAAGAAGATTATTAAGTAATAAATAGATATGAGCAGCATAAGGATGGCTTGTATCTGCAGCAACAAGCATATGGTTGGTATTGTTTACCTCAATCCAGCTGTATCCTGATACTTTCTGCACTCCTCTCTCTTTCATCATGCTTCGTGTTCTTAGAACCCTCTCCCATTTTCCGGCATCAGTCTGTATATTTGCTAGTAGTATATAATAGCCAGAATTTTGTGGGTCTAAGTTGAACAGATGACTTGCAGCCAGTCCAGAAAGATCAACATTTCCATGGACTCGGCAAGTCCCAAGTAATGAACGCCTGCATCCGGATCAAAAGGCATGCTAGCTCTTTATGAATTTGAATGCTTCTTATAAATCAATCATACATGCATGATGCTCCAACCGAGCTGCAAATTTGTAATCTTCAGTCATGCACTTGAAGTAGTGATTATTTCCTTCTTCAACATGGCCAGCATGGCCACACGCAGATATTATGGCAAGAAAAGTGACATGGTCGGGCTGAAACCCCTCTTCTTTCATTTTATGAAAGAGAGCAACAGCGTCCTTCAGCCGATCATGATTTTTGTTGGGATATGATTATTTGGGCCCGGATATGGATCAGCCCACTCTTTTTTATTGAGTTGGGGTAAGGTCCAATCAATTCACTTCTACGCAGATTTGGGAGAGTTAGAGTTCTTTTCGTAGTGGGATTGTGTTTCCTTATTTGGGGAGATAAAAAAATCTAATTTGAAAGGGAATCTATCAATTATTAATTGGTAGTTATAAAGAGATTTGGAGAGAGACTCTTATTCTTAGTTGTTTTTGGATTGTTACACACTTACATATATGCGATGCTACATGGAGGGTTAAATTACATTATTTACTACTTAAAGAACCATGTTTTCCTAATATTCAGGCTCTTCATTATTCTTAGAGAGAAATCTGTAAACACAACCATATCCGTGATTTTTTTTCAATTGGATTTTCACATAAAATCTATTGTGTTCTTACATTAATTTCTTACTACTTATTTGTGTTCCGTGATTTTTTCCCAATTGAATTTTCACGTAAAATCTTTTGTGTTTTCGCATTAATTTCTTACTACTTATTTGTATTTGGCGTCTTTTTTATTTGTTGTTTGGTGATTTAAATGATTGGTACAAAATTTGACGTTAACAATTTCCATAACAAGTAATGATAGCATTCCATGAAACTTCATTATTCTCTTTCATCATGTCAGATAATTCCAAGTTGCCACAAAGGCATACATATCTATTAGTGCACCCTCGGCAAAAATATCTAAACTGAATACACCTCTCATCATGAAACCATGGATCTCTTACCCATATTTGAACATGCTGAAAGAGCAGCTGAAATGGCGATACCATCATAATTGACTCCTTCAATGCCCATTCGATGGAATGATCAATCGCCCCTTCTGTTTTGCCATTTTGGGAGCAGCTTGTAATTATCGAGTTCCAGCAAACAACATTCGTTTCAGGCATCCTTAAAAAACTTGATGAGCAACATCTAATCTTCCACATTTTGCATACATATCAGTTATCGCGCTCTCCATGTGGACACTTCCCTCAAGCCCATGTTTAACGATGTTACCATGTATTTCCGTACCCAAATTTAGAGCAGCCAAACCAGCGCAAGCTGGTAAAAGACTTGCTAGAGTGACCACATTAGGACTTATTTGCTAATGAATCAGCCACCTAAAAACAGCTAAGGCGTTGATGTTCATCCATTAAGCACAAATCCTGGAATCATGGTCGAGGAAATGACAATATCTACTGCAGTGCTATAACTGAAAACATGTTGTGCCATCTCCACGTCCCTGCACTTAAACCAAGTGAATTTTTCAAAAACACATCCAAAGCTACACCATGTCATACAATATAACCGTGAATTTCCTTATCTTGATTTAACCTTTTTGATTCAGAAACCAATGGAAGAAAACTTGTAAATGTGATCGAGTCCGGTTTGACACAAGCAGATATCATCTTACGAAACAAATGTGAGGCCTCGAGCACATACCCTCCAATCACCCCATTCCAACTCACCAAGTCAATTTCCGGTGTCTTATCAAATAACTCACGTGCATCAAACAAACAACTGCATTTGGCATACATTGCAATCAACGTGTTAGCCGCCGGAGTATCCATCTCCAACCCACATCTAATAACAAGACCATGAAGCTGAGTACCAAATTTTATCATGGTCTCCGATGCAGAGACTGACAAAATACATGCGTACGACACTGAATTGGGCTTTATTTTGCTGCATCTCATTTGCTGCTTAATGACATTACCTGAATCTCCACGTCTGACATAAACATTAAGCATTACATTCCGCAAAACACTATCTCTCCGAGGCAATCTATCAAACAAGCAACGGGAATCATAAAGACCATCATTCTCTGAGTACAACTTATTCAAAAAACAACTCACAAACACATCCATTTCAAAACCCAACTTAATCATGTCATGAATCAATTTACCCAACTCCACAGCATGTAAACCACCATAAGTTTTGACAACATTAGGAAAACTATATTAATCAGGCAAAATTCCATAACATCTTAAAGTAAACTAACAATGCAAAATCAAAGCAAGCCATTCTAATCATCCAATTCCAAGGCGAGGCAGTAGACAAATCAAGCTGATAAAACATGTTTTTAGCATCCATAAATCTACCAGAAAGAACATACATGCCCAAAATCCTTGTACAAAGAAACCCTTAATTCCATTTACAGTTATCTGAGCATGAACTTGTTGCCCCTGTTGAAGAACAGAATAGTCTGAAGAATCTGAACAAGATTGCAAAATGGATGCAAGTTTGTATGCCAAAATCTCCTGGCGATTTGGGAAGAACCTAATTGAGTTTCTTATGATTTGGGTGTTTGCAGCAATGTGTGAGAATCTTTTATGGGCTGTGTAAGAAAATAATTGGAAACTATTATGAAAATTAAATCACCAAATGAATTGAGGCATGCGCTCCGATATTATATATCATTGATGCAAAAGGTTACAGGAAATAGCTTTCGGGATTCAACAATTTTGTCATCTCTAATATACACTCAAATAGAGAAGGTAACATGAACAAACGATCGCCTTTTCTTGAATTTTTAGAACAAATGATTGGAGTAAAAATATTGTAGTGCAACATATATATATAATTATTATAAAATGTATATTGATTTCTCTTTTCTATGTTCAAAAGACCATTTCTTATTAAGTAGAGTTGTAGACATATATATATTATGAAGCAGAAGCCCCCTTGCTAGGAAATCAATTACTCATAAGTCTATATATGATGCATGGCTACAGAGGTTTTGCAAAGGCTAACAAAATCAATTATTCAATTAATATAAAGCATGCTATATATCAATGGTAGAAACAAAAGTTTTGCAACGGAGGAAATCAATTTTGTAGCTCCAATTATATGCAATTTAATTTGATAATAAAGCTCACGAATTAACTTGACTTTGAAATTTCTTTTAAAAATTTAACAATCCCCACAATTTCAAAGTCAAGTATTAAGAGAAATAAAAATCAAGAAGTGAAAATGCAATGCATAAGTATTGGTGCCTTTTAGGCTATGAACCAATACATAGAATAAATAAGGCTAAATTCACAGGAAATAAGTGAAACAATAAGTTTCTATGAACCACATTCATTTAGTATGAATTTAAACACTTATCATTCACATTACAATTTCGAAGCGGGCTTGTTCAACGTGGTTGGACACATTTTTGGCCATGCGCCAAATCCTAGTTTCATGAGAGCTTTAGAGAATTTGCCTTAATTCTCATGGAGGTGGCCCCACCTCTACTATAAATGTAAATTAGATAGTGCCAAAATGATCAACCCTTGACTTTTTATTACCCGTATGAACCTAATTCTCGGGATCTCCATTCACATAGGTTGGGTTACCATCACTGTTGACCTTTGTTCTAGGCATAACTCCTATCCCCCTCGATGTAATTTCTATAAAACCTTTTGTTAAGTGGTTTAGTCAAAAGATCGGCTAAATTCATTTCTGACCTTACATACTCTGGAGATATCACACCATCATTAAGCAGCTATCGAATATTTTTATACCTTAGGTGTATATGCATATTCTTGTCATTGTGACTTTCCTTTTAAAACTCGACCTATTGCGACTTGGCAATCATAATGTATAAACACAGATGGAACTGGTCTATTCCATAAAAGGGATATTTGCTAATAGGTTTCGCAACCAATCAGCCTTAGCACTTGCCAAATCCAAAGTAATAAGCTCTGATTCCATAGTGGAACGAGCAACATAGGTGTGCTTGGTTGATTTCCAAGCGACAATACCACCAAAGGTGAACACAAATCCACTCATGGATTTAATCTCACCTGAATCAGAGATCCTTTTAGCATCAGTGTACCCTTCAAGTACAGATGAATAACCTATAAATAATATACCATAATCCATAGTTCCTTTTAAATATTTAAGTACTCTAGAAATGGTTATCCAATGCTCATCACTAGGATTATGTGTATATTTACTCAATCGATTTACAACATATGCAATGTCAGGTCTCGTGCAGTTTGAAAGAAATCCAAGATTACCAATAATTTATGCGTACTCATTTTGTGACACTTCTTAAGCAATTTTTCAGGGTAATGTTCTAAGCAAATAAACCTTAGTATATCTTGAAAAATCATCAATAAAAGTCACATAATATTTTTTACCACCTTTTGTCATAATTGATTTCAAGTCTCCCAAGTTTGAATGAATAAGACTAAGTAATTCTGATTCTCTTTCTAACACAGGTTTGCATGGTTTCTTGGTTACTTTAGTTTCAACACAAGTGTAACATTTATCATATTCAAAAATTGAGATATTTTTAAGAATGCCTATTTCTTTCATTTGTTTAATATATGAGTAATTAACATGACCTAGTTTAGCATGCCACAAAGAATCACACTCAAACAAATAAGTAGAAGAACTAGCATTTTCATTCAAGACATTAGAAACATTAAGTACAAATAACCCATTATTTTTTTACAATTTCCCCACAAATACTCTATTTTTAGTCATTATAATTTTATCCGACTCAAAAATAACTTTTATTCCCACCTTGCCTAGCAAAGACACAGACACAGACACAAAATTTTGATGGATATTTAGCGCATGAAGCACGCCTGTCAATGAGGGGATTTTTTTCCTGAGGTAAGCCTAATAAGGACTTTTTCTTTCCCCAAAACAGGTGTAGGAGTAGAATCTCCCATGTAAACTTGTTCATCTCCTTCTCTTAATGGTATATAGGAGGAAAAATGCATTTTTAATGCCACAAATGTGCTTGCTTGCACTAGAGTCAACCACCCATTTATTGTCATGTGTCACCATGTTAACCTTCAAAACGATCACAACAATAACATCCGCCTCAGCCAAATTTGCATTTGGTGGGACATGTTTGTCGTTCCTCTTCCTGTGTCTACATTGTGCAGCATGATGTCCAGGATTACCGCAAACAAAACAATTACTTTATTTTTTTTACCAATTTGATTATGTGCCTTGAGATGTTCATTTTTGTTGTTGTTGTGCTTGAAGCCATGATTTCTCCCCCATTATTGTTTTTAATGTTTAAAGTTCAAACCATTCCATATCTTCACAACATCTTTCCTTAAACAATAAATATCAAATGTCTCATTTGAAGTAGAATTTAACATAATACTCTTACAAATTTTGTTAGTATTTTCCTAAAAAGATAGTTCCTTTTCATATTCAGTTTGATCACCTTCTTTTGTTTTTTCAGAAAAAGTCACACTTTTTGTGACATCGGGAATGACTTTGGTAGCGGCTAACATAGCAGAATCCATAATTATCCTTAAGATTATAGTGCAATATATATATACAAAAAGTCTCTCCAACGAACAAAAAAAATAAACCAAAGACGAACCGGTTATAGCGACGGTTCGTCCGTTTCTAAATCATAGAAAGCCGACGTTTATAAGCTATTGCGACGGTACGAACCGTCATCATAGTTATGGCGTTAGCTTTCTATGCTATAGCGACGAACAAAATCGTCGCTATAGCCTGTTCGTTGGAGAGTCGGACTCTCTCTCTATATATTATTATTATTATTATTATTATAAAAAGTATACTGATTTCTTTTTTCTATGTTTAGAAGACCATTTCTTAAATTTGTAGGACAGATGATTGAAGTAAAAATATTATAGTGCAATATATATATATATTATAAAAAGTATATTGATTTCTCTTTTCTATGTTTAGAAGACCATTTCTTATTAAGTAGAGTAGTAGACATATATATATATATGAAGTAGAAGCCCCCTTGTTGATATGTCTATCTATTATATTTATATCATGCAACGGCTAGAAAATCAATTACTCATAAGTCTATATATGATGCATGGCTATAGAGGTTTTGCAACGGCTAGCAAAATTAATTATTCAATTAATAGAAAGTATGTTATATATCAACGGTAGAAACAAAAAAATTTGCAACAGAGGAAATCAATTTTGTAACTCCAATTATATGCAATTTAATTTGATAATAAAGCTCACAAATTAAGTTGGCTTTGAAATTTCTTTTAAAAATTTAACACGAGAACATATTTCTTTGGTACATTTTGATTCAAAACAAGCATTTTTGTCTTTGAACTGAGCTGTTAGGCGCCTCTATTTTTTCAGTGGACATGATTACATATTTACATGGCAAGAAGTAGATACAAAATCTTTTTCTGGAATTATTTAATTATAGAGGATTCAATTATAAAAATTATAGATTATATACAACTTATTATTAATTAAAATTTTATATTTTTAAAAATTAAATAAATTAGATGAAATATATGTCAAATTGTTTAAAAAAATTAAAATTAATTTTATATTTTAAAATGGAGAGAATTCTTTTTAGCAAAACTAGATTAATAACCCCGTGTAAAACACAGGCTAATCTCTATAAATACAATATAAAATTGTGATATGTATCATTTGATGTTACAATCAGAGTATAAATAACGTAGTATGAATGGTACTAATACATTGAATATAAAATTAAACAATTGCATAGAGATCAAATCATTATATATAGAGAAACTATTAAGTATAATACAACATGGGACATAAAAAAAATAGCATTATTATAAACATGTTATACATTGTATAAACTCGAGACAGACTCTTGATCAATTAAAATGACTGAGTCATTTTACTAGTATGACTTAAGATAAGATTTTTATTTGTTTTTGTTGTTTCCCAGAGGTACATGAATATGATCTATAAGGGGGAGGGGGGGGGGGGTTGAATAAATTATTATACAATTATGTATAACTTGTCCATTTTAAGTACTTTTTACCAAATAATTAAGTATTTATATGCGCAACGAAATTAGTTTATTTGGTAAAATTCCTTTCTGATCATAGATAATGAAACACACAGTTTTGTGCAAGATTTGCTATTGAAAAGTCATTGTAAACAATTATGACATACACAACATACATGTATACATATGAAAGATAAATATAGGGTAAAAAGACGTTGAGAATACATGAATTTTAAGAGGTTCGGCGCCTGAACTACTCTTACTCATCTATTTTACTCTGCTAAGCAGGGATATTCCACTAACAATAAATGGACACAAATTCCTTACAATTCGGACACTGAGTCCTTTCCAATGGACACTAAGTCCTCCCACCAAGGGTATGATTAACTAAGAATTAGGCGGGTCACTAAGTCTCATCTTACTTGTAACGCACCCAAAACCCCAACTTTCCTTATTCATTTCCAATTGCATCTGGATAACATAATTATTAATCTTAAAATCATATTATATAATCATAAATCATCATAACGGCTATTTCGTGCATTAATACATAACCTTTAACCTTTAAAATTATTATTTAACCATAATACGGTCCATAAATCTGTTTATTTATCTTACAATCATAACCTGTCTCAGGATCGTAACGTTCACTTACTATTCATTAAGAACTTAGGTCAAACATTTATTCATTGTTACCTAGTCTATTACAATAATTAGAATCATATATATTATGATTTATATAATATAATCTTTGAATAAATTTTCATTATTAATTATATATACATAACCCTGCTTGCTTATGCATGTTCCATACATAGTCCTGTTTACATACATCTGTACAATACATACGAGTTTATTACATATCAAAACTCAACTCATAATAATACCTTTATCTTATACTTTTACAACTTTTCTCAAAATAAATTACATTCACTACTATCATTATGAATTTACAAATCATACATTCCCTTATTAACGACTAAGCTTATAATTAAAACCTAGACATTAATTACATTCACCATTATAGGTTTACATTTATCTGGCTTGCTTGCACATTACACCAATATATATAATAAATTTTCTTCATGCTTATATATGCTTAGCACTCTTTACCTTTATCTTAACCGGAACATCCGGCCTTCTCGTACTTTACCTGAAAAGGTTAGTTCATAGCAAGAGTGAGCACAAAAGCTCATCAAGTCAATCAGATAACACATTTCATGCTTACAATTTATATTTATATGTCATGCATTCCTTATTTTACCAAGCTATGCTTAAATGTCACATATTTCATTTAGCAGTTAAATCACATAGTTGCACATAGGGCACATTTCACATCTTTTACTATCATATAGTTCACATAGAACAATCATTACAATTAAGTCTGAAAAACTTACTTGATCTGCATTTATTTACTTAACATTTACGCTTCTCGTTCGTTCTTTCTATCCTTCCTCGCATCGGGTTGCTAGTCCGAACTTTATTTGCCAACATTGCACCTATATAACATTATAGGATCATAAGACTTAATATAACTTATCAAATTTTATCCATAATCGATTAACCATTTTTTTCTATTCAACTCACTTTTGATGTATTACACCTTATTTAGGTTAATAATACATCCTAACTTGTCTCCGACCTAACACACAAGTATTACAATGCTTTGATATAGCTGTAGGTATATTATATTATACCATTTTTGGTTTCATTACCTTAATATCATTTATTCTCATTTACTTCTACTGGTAATATCTTATCCCGATTAGGTATTACATAACCATAATATTGGTTCATGCATTGGTCACACACATGTGTATGCTAAACATTACCATATAAACTATCTTTTATCTTTACATAACTTTAACATGTAACACATTGTTCCTTTATACTTTAATCTCTATCACATTGATCATTTTTATCAATTTATGGCTTATCATACATGTCTCTATCATTATGTATCAAAACATTTTATTTTGTAATTTTTTTAAAAATTTCTTTCTTGTGAGCAGTACATCTCACCCCGACGAGATGTTTAGCTCACAACATCTTGCTGGCCGCGAGATGTCCTTGGCCCAACTTCGCCCCGACCCTCCCTAAACTCGCCCGGGCCAACTTCTTCAGCAGCACTACGCCCCGGCGCAGTTTCCAGTTCAAATAACTGCGCCCTAGCGCAGTACTGATTTTTCTAAAAAAAAATTCTTTTAAAAATCCATGTTATTTTTGCCCTTTTTTGTAAAACTTGATTCCAACATGTCACATAACATATATAACACATATTTGACTTGTATGAGCCTTCAAAACATTTAAAACTTTTCAAATGATTTTATTTTTCCAAAGTTTTCATTTTAGGCGTCGGCGAACGTTTTAAAACGTTTAAAATCCACAATTGTCGTCATTGACACCAAATGACTTTCAAAACAACTCTAACACATGTATTTACGTAAAACATAGTTGTTTGGCCTTATTAAACCATTAATTCTCCAAAATGGCCAAAAATCATACGTTGGTGGAATTTAGTCAAATTAAGAAATTCCACCCTTAAGCTCAACTTGAAATTTTGGACTCTATGCACCACATACACATTTAACCACTTTGTGTATTCACGTAACTTTTATAAGAACCTTATAATGCGTTTTTCAAATTATAATTTAGTCTATATGCGAATCATAACCTAATATTCAACTTCCCTTCACAAAACATGCTTTTCAATCTTTTTAAGAACTTAGGATGCTATCTAGCAAGAATTTCACACGTATTAACCATGATCAATACATTTGACTAGGTTTTCATCATTTCTAACAACATATAACACATGATCATCCCGTAAATCATGGTTTCAAGCCTTGAACATGAACACGAATAGTATATCACATTTATTCTATAACTTCAACACTTAGGTTTTCACATGAATTATATTTTTGACACACAACTTACATAACTAACATATATATATATATATACCAAAATTCATGCATGACTTTATTTATTCTTGAACTTAAGCACATAAATAACAAGTTTAATAACTTAAACATCTTTATACCTTCTTGGATGACCAACTTCTTTACATAGAAAGCTTCCTCATGATGAGGACTTTATCTTTTCTTTTTGCTCCATAACCATTTAAGCTTTCTAGCTCAAGAAATCCAAGTTATCTCTCTCAACTTTCATGGCTTCTCACTTTTCTCTCACTTAGGGCTTAAATCAGCAACTCCAAATGAAGAAGGAAAGCTCACATGCTGATTTGTTAAGAGAATTAACTCACATTGAGTTAATTTAGCTTAACCATAACTAATTCCAACCTAAGGGCAATTTGGTCATTTCTCACATTAAGATAAGGGCATTTTCGTCATTTCCTCACTTAGGGACACATAGGTCATTATTAAATTTACCAGGGGTAGTTTGGTCAATAGCCATAATTCCTAGAGAATTTAATCTCCATTAAATCATAACTTACTTATGCTTTAACCAAATCAAGTTCATTTTAATTCACATTTGTTTCATTAGGCTTGAATTTTAATCTAGCATCAAATGCTCCATAACTTGCTTGTCCCATAACACTTATCGCACTTCAAAACATTAATTCCATCGATGACATAATCATCAATTTATCATTAAACTCAAATACATATCAATAAAATCTTAATTTGCTGCAAACCATCTCGGTTCCATATTCAATAAATTTTAATTTTTGACATCTCATCAAGTTGACATACTCACTTTTTACATAAAATGCTTCTTCGAGAAGCGAACCTCGATCGGATTACTAAAATCCATTCCTTTAATCATATAACTCATAATACATTCATTATTCACTTATTTACTTATTAAACATGATGTCAATTTAAACCATTCTTGCATACAACTTCTTTTTTACACATTCTCGAGGTTATTACATTATGTAATAACACACCATAACATATGATTATCTTCTTTCAATCCATAGATATCAATTTCTTAATAATTTCAAACGTTCAACAGTCGTTAATCGTATCATTCCTTTAAGCCTTAATAGACCGGTTAGATCATACGGTTCCTTCTTCACTGTACATACATACCTCACCTTGTCATCCTCGTAACCTAGCCTCTCAAGGCCTACTCATTAAGCTAGTTATTAATATTCATAACTAAGCATCAATTCACATACATATCCTTATTTCCTTTATGCTCTAACTTTAATTCCTTCTTCCTTTATCAGATCAATACATGCACACATATTCATACGTTCAAGCTATTATCTGCTGACACAATAATGTCCTACACTGATTCCTTTCAAACTATCCTACTGTGGGTATTACAATCAATCATTCATCTTACATCCGTTCTATTACCATTTAACCATGAGGATTCATTTTCCTTATAATTCCATTATCTAATACATCATTATTGCACTTTACATAACTAACTGATCCATAAACATCTTATCTTATTCACACTAAGAGCCTTTCTATATGAATTCAACCACATAGATCCCTTTTTACCATTTCAGCCACACAGGTCATTTCTAGCACATTGATTAAATAATAATTTATATTTAATCTATTATTACAACTTTCTGACATTCAATACTAGGTTTTACTACTAACCATTATTTAATTAACTAAGATTTTCAATTAGCATTCATATAAAAATCTGGGATGTCACATTACCTCCTTAGAAAACTAAGTCATCTTCCCTCAACAGAGGCTGAATCCTCTGAATTAGACGGGCCTCACCTGATTTTCTTTTCAGGACACTAAATACTCTTCCCATCTTGGGACAGATTCCTCTGAATCTGGCGAGTCCTAAGTCTCAACTTTGTTGTTGTTTGGTGTTGGGGGTGCTGCCAAGTTGGTTTTAAGCTCATATCTAATGAACTTAGCAGCTGAGTAGTGATTCCAGGACCCTTCAAGATGTTTCTTGTCAACTTCTGCTCTGGAATTATTTTGGATCATCCAAAGTGTAGAGTGACTTTGAGTTAAAGGATAATTCTGTTCCTCAATCTTGTAACGCCCCCAAATCCAAGTACTCATTACTCTAGATTTTGTGCATTACGTGTTGGTTTGCAAAAATATGACATACATATAATCAAATTATATAAGCGCAACGGAAGCAAGAAAATCAGATTTTAAAATTTTTGTACAAATCAATAACCCGAATCTTTCCTATGCGACTATTATTAATTGAGGAAGGATAAAAGAATTTATACCTTTGTAGAACCAAGCTTCCACGGGTACAAGTTCATCTCCCTTTAATCCTTCACGTTCTTCTTCAAATTCACCGATTAGATTCCACGGATCAATGTTAGCTCCCCAAGTGTTGAGCCTCTAGAGGTGATCCACCAAGAGATCTATGAATTAAAGAAGTGGATCTTGGTTTCTCTAAACCATGGGTGGCTAGCCCTAATTCTCTCTCTCTCTAACTCCTTAGATCTAGAGAATTATGGAGTACTCTCTCTCTCTCCTAATGAAAGAGTGTGTAACCTTGATCTATAATAAGACTCCTCTTATTTATAGATCTAGTCAACCCTCCTAAACTATTTAGGATTAGGGTTTTAATTTGATTCCTAATTTAATTAGGAACTAAATTAATTAATTACAACTCCTAAACCATTTAGGAACTTAATTATTTAATAATAAGAGTACTTCTTATTAATTAATTATTAAACCATTTAGTAACTTAATTAATTATTATTATAATTATAATTCCAAAACTATTTAGGAACTTAATTATTTAATAATAATATTACTACTTATTAATTAATTCCTAAACCATTTAGGAACTAAATAATAATACTAGTAGTAATAATAATAATAGTAATAATAATAATAATAAGACTCCTCTTATTAATTTATAATTAGTATTTCTAAAATACTAAATTATAAATATTAAGTTATTTAATTTATTCTATCACCATAGTATAAATTAAATATACTTAATTTATTATTACGATTATGCCATCCACTTCTAAAATAAATATTACTCTTTTGCGGTGTGACCCTTTAGGTTCTCCATATTAAACCGGTTGTATAATAAATAAATTAGAACAATTCTAATTCATTTATTACGAATTAACTCTTTAATTCAGAATAAATAATTATTCCACAATAAGGGTAAGCCCCCTTAGCGATTAGTCGACTTTCCAGATAATATAGATTTCAATATTTAATCGTAAAAGAACCTTTCAGCAAATAGTTACCGTACAATTCAATCCTTCTACCACACAATGTCCCAATCAAATATAAGACACGGATTTTCTGTCAAGTCTTATTTATTTGATTATATGCATTTCAATTCACAAATACACAACTCTAGTTAATGTAAATTAAAAACTCCTTTCTAATTCCATTCAACCCTGGCCAGGGATTTCTGAGTTGTCACTTATTGAATCGCATAGGACATTCTCTCCCTTTACTGGAAGTGGTAGATCCTTTGTTGACCATTCATCTATTTCCATGTATACCTTATTATACCCAAGCACATCCTTTGATATACCAATAGGTCTTAAGAAATATGTCAAAGTATAACTTAGTACACACAAGATACTAAGATGATCTCAAGTCTAAGGATCACTTGTACGACTATCACATAAGGAACTCCTATTGACAGACGAGTAAAACTCCATTAGGTGTTCCTTGAGCGAGTCACGTTCAATGAACTTATTCTCTAATAAGCACCTACATACTTGCTTTAGTGTCTCTACACAAATGATTATAAGATCAATCATCCTCTTCATAAGAGCAAGCATAATATGTACCAATCTATCCGGATCTACTAATCCCCTTTTTAGTGATCCAACGATTAGGAACAATTTTAGTTTTGAGCTATCTTGAATTTAGATCTCATTAGCATGATCCTCATCATGGTTCTAAAAGCATTGCTCGAAAATTATGGGTTTATCCATTTGATTAATTCAAGTAATTAATCATGAATAAAGAAATGCCTTGATACTTTTATTAATAAATGAACAAGATTACAAAGTATATGTTTATCACATCAAATGTGATTGGCTTGAGGGCATACTACTTTCATTACGGTCCAACACATGATACATAATTAACTATATAATGTAATTAATTTACAATATTAGCATAATTTTTATTATTACATACCCAGGATTTTATTACATACAATTATAAGAGTCTCAACATATTACATTATTAGATATCTAACCATCAACAATATATTAATATCACATCTTTAGTTTTCTTTCTTAGCTTTACTCTTTCCTTTATCTCGAGCGTTTGACCCTTTCAAACCTTCGGCTTTAACTACAATGATAATTTGTAAGAGTGAGCAACTAATTTGTTCAACAAGTATAAGATAAACAATGAAATATAATAACTAGAATGAATAATCATTAAAGGATCTCAAAAACTTGGTCATTAAAATTTATAGAATGGCATAAAAGAGCGAGAAGTAAAGAATTATTTTAATTTCAAGTATCACATTGAGCAGCCATAAGAACTATGAACTCTATGTCTGGCGTCCGCATAAGGACTATTTAGAGTATTGTCCGCATAAGGACTATTTAAAGTATCGTTAGGTGATCAGTCTAACAATACCCGAATGTTATGTGTAATGTTTATGTCAAATTTTCGACATCCATATCTTTATCTGTGTTTCCCTTATGATATAGGGTTGTTCACACTCAGTCTTAACATAAGAATATTCACCAAAATAATTTGGATTGGACTTAATCATTTTCAAAGTAATATCAACAATTGAATACATCACATCAATAATGTCTAGCTGAAACAAGTGGCATATAGTTATGTAACAATTCATGAATCATATGATAATTCAGAAACAATCATAATTCATCAAAGAATGATTCGCAAATGCAAATAAGTGCGGAAATGCATAATTTAGGAATCTCAAATAACAAGTAATTGCCCCAATTAAAAGACTAACGTAGGCTAAAGATCTGGTAAAAGGATATAAACTTGCTCAAAATTAATTTAAATAGATAAGAAGAACTTGCACAGGAATTTATAAAAATTCTAAGAGCTTGAAAAATTACGAACTTGCACGGAATATCGATAAATAACTTTGCTCAGAGTGAGAAAACATGTAAAAATTTAGGAGGTTGCTTAAAGTGAGAGAATTTGCACAGAATAATAAACTTGCACAATTTAGGGAACTTGTCTGGTCGCCCCTTTTTCAATTACAGTATTAACTTTTGCCAACCAGTTACCCATAACGTCTATAAGAGTTTGTTTGATTAACTTAACAATCACTAATTAATAATTATCGCCGATAACTATATCTAATAATTACTCCTTCCAATTTAACTCCATTTTAAACATCTCCTTTTTATATTATTTACCTAAAATGTATAATTAACTTTTTCTTAAGCTCATATGTCCCCTTTTTATTCCTTATTGCTTGATAAAATTTTATTATATAATTTTTGTCTTATATTTTTAATTAATTTTCATGTCTTAACTTATTTATTAAAATTACTTAACTATTTTATTATTTTTCTTTGTTCTGGCTATGATTAGTTAATTTCATTTCACTTATAAAATAGTTTTCTTTTAATTTTCTAACTTCGTTTATTATTTTTAAATAGACCATTTTTTCTCAAAACTGTAACATTTTTCATAAATTAAAATTTATTTCAAAAATTATTAAATTTATACTGGATGTTCCTCATACTCGAGAGTTAGCACAGTAAAGATTTTGTAATTTTCTTAGTTAGTTAGCTTATATTTCCATAGTTTTGTTGTTTTTGCAGCCTTAACTTTGTTCTATCATAACTTACTCATACGTGGCCCATTTTAGTTCATTTTTTGATAGGAAATAGTTCTAACATCATAATTTCAAATCCTGAATGGAACTAATATTCTAGGTTTCCTAAGTTATCCAAAAAGTGGCCCAAAAATCTAGGCAATAACTTCAGTTTTATTTTATTTTCAGCTTTTTTGTGTTCGTGCAACCAATTTTGAAAAATTATAACAACTAATTACAAGATATTTTTGAGTACTTATTTTTCCTACGCGTAGATGGTACTACAACCTATTTTTAGATATATAGAACTCATCTTAACTTCATATACACAAGAAAATATAAGCCTTGGAAAAACAACATTTGTAACAGTTTTTATAGTTTCCTTACTTTCTTGCCTTATTCAAAGCTTTATAACTTTCTTGTTTATATTCGTTTTATACGATTCTTTTGCCTATGTGTAGTTCATATACAAGACTTCATTTTTAAACCATCCAAACTTAAAATTTCAAATTACACAAGGAGTTATAATACTCCAAAAATCAACCAGCATACTAACATTTCAAATTTTTAACTTTCATTTTTAAACGTTTTCTTGGTTCTTTTGTTAATCAACCCATCATGTAAGTTACTTATCATCATGTTGTAACTTATTCACACACACATGAATATTATACCTATTTTCCATCACATCTCCATATATTTCATAAATAAAACATAATAATAATATTTTTTTCTTTCTTCCTTATGAATTTTTTTCCCCAACGTACAAGTTATATATCATCTTGTACCAACATATTAGCACATACATGAATATATTACCTATTTACTACCATAATTCTAAGTATTTCATGAAATAAATTACATAAAAGCATAATTTAAAGATTATACCTTCCTTGGTTAGGTTACTCTTTTTTTGTTCTTGTTGCTTGTTCTCTCATTCCTCTTCTCCTACTTACCCAAACTTTTACCTTGTCCACCCCCCTTTCTCTCTCTCTATCTCTTTCCATTTTTAATGTAAGTATACTTAATATATTAGAAAGTCAAAGCTTGGTAAATTTTCTTGAATGTTCTTTAAAAAGAAAAAAAAACTTGCTTCAAGCTTATCCTCGCCCCTCCCCCTTTTGTCGACTTTGCTCTTCTTCATTATCCCATGTGATAATTTATTTTTTATTTTTTATTTTTTCATCTAATTGAATAACTTACTTGGTAAGTATATTGCCACATCTCTCCATCCTTTAATTGCCAACTCAAGCTTAATTAAATGAAGTTTTAATGTCATCACATACCACATTTAATCCCCTTTTTTCCTTAGTTTGACCGACTACCCCTATTTATCCTTTCATTTCATTTTTTTAGCAATGTTTATCCCATGCGAGTTATTAAGGACATTTTTAGAATTGGGTTTAAGGTATCTTGGCTTGGACTTAGGTTACTCCTCATAGACTTGATTTAATAGTGAGTCTTGACTTAGGCTTAAGTTGGGTTCCATGGATTTAATATTTAACTTGAGCTTTTGAACTTGGACTTTAGCTCGTGAATAAACTAACTTATATATATAGTCAAGTGGCTTAGTTCATGACCTTGGGCTATCCTTCATGAACCAGTTAGCTTACTTAATATTCTTTAAATCCATTTCCTTCTTAGGCCATTATTTGAAATTAATTCTTAAAATAAATTTCAAATTTTCGTTTGTCTAAATTTAATTTATATATCTGTCATTCCCATTCTAAAATTTAATTTTTTTATTATATAGTTCTCAACCTAATTTTCATTTAATTACTATTATTTTATTTTTATTATTATTATTGTGCAAAAATTTCTCGATTATTACAGATCTCTTCTACGGTCTTTGGTAAATTGGTCTTTTCTTCCTTATATTCCTTTAGCGTGTGGACCAATATCTTCATTCAGTTCTGACCGTTTCTTCTTTGACCTAATAAGCGTCGACTATATATTTTCCCCTTTTTCTCTCTTCGACATGATGTCTGCGTTTGTCGATTCTTTCATCTCTTCATGTTAGCAGCTCTCTTTTTTCTTTTCTTCCCTCCTTTTTTTTTTTTTTTTGAATTTCAAATTAATGTTTTCATTTATAGAGATATGTGTGTTGATTCGCCCATTAGAGAGTAGTCATTGCTTCATTTAATGCTCCAATTTTAAAAGATCTTTGATGTTGACATTTTAAAGTAAATTTTAGCTTATTTTCGGCCCTGTCTTCTTTTTTAGTATGCCAAAAATGGAAACCACGTGGCTTAAGTCATACCATCAAAATAGCTGTTAGACACATCCTCTTCTGTCTTTTAGTCGAAGCATCTAACAGTCAACTAATGTCTTGAGATCCTCAATATTCAAGACTTCCTATTGTTAGTTTCATGTCAGGTATGATTTAATTTATATAAGTTTCTTAATCGTATATGTTAGTTCCCAAAGGCACACAAATGATCTAGAAGGGGGGGTTGAATAGATCACTTAGAAACTTTTTACTTTAAGAGTTCATTACCAAATAATTTATTTGATCAAGATTTGTTTGCACAGCGGAATATTAGTTTGAAAAACACCCCTTAAAGTTTTGTAAAACTTCTCCGTTGAGTTTAAGATTAAGTTGAAAAAAGTCACTTGTTAAGTAAACTAATTCACAGTCATATGCGTATATATATATATATGAGGCAAAATGTAAATGACTGAAAGTAAATAACACCAGAGAGTTTAAAGTGGTTCGGAGACTGAAAAACTCCTACTCCACTCTTCTACTACAACGAGTAGGAAATCCACTAGGAATGGTTCATACGGAACCCTTCAAGCTCATTAGCTTAGAAACTCTGGTTCACTAAGAACCCTTCAAACCCAGCAGGTTTGGTTAGTTTAGTCACAAAGACAAGGACATTACTGCCCTATTCAAGTCCAGCAGACTTGGCTCCTTTAGTCACTATGACAAGGACAAAAGCCCTCTTCAAGTCCAACAGACTTGGCTCCCTGATTGTTTGAAAGAGGTTGGAGTTGTGCTGCTAAGTAGAACATTTGCTCTTCTTCATCTTTAGGTACTTAGCAGCAGCTTGTGATCAATCTTTGAATGCTGCTGATATTTGTCGTTGATGTTCTTCTTCTTTCTGTATTCAGCAACTGCTCATGATCACCCATTGTGCTGCTAGGCTTTTACACTTCAGCTCATTTAGTACTTGATAAATTCTCGAGATGAACTCCTGAGATGACTGTGATGCTTCTTCTTTTTGGTACTCAGTTGTTCCTTCTTGTCATAGACAGTTTATAGCTTCTCGAGATGGGCTTCTGAGATGACTGTGATGCTTCTTCTTTTTGGTACTCAGTTGTTACCATGTATGTATCAAGTTGGCGTTTAGGTTTCTCTCTTCCATGTGCCTAGCAGCTCTGAACACTTCTCTTGTAATAGAATTATACATCTCTATGTCTCTCTTAATTCAGTGTTAGTGTTCTGCTGGATCGTAGAGTCCTTTAGCATATTCATTATCTGTTTCACTCTACGATCGGTTGTTGTCTTCTATCATCTCTCTTGTATATTTGACTACTTCAACAACCGCTATTCTGTTTTTTATTTTAGGCCTTTATATCTCTGAGCATATCTTACCATTGAAAGAAATCCCGTTGGTTTCATTTGGCCTTGTGCAGATCCTCAATATCTTCAATGTTGACTTTCTTGCCGCTTGTGTCAGTGCTTTTCTCTTTTCTGACATGTTCTGATATATTGACCTATAGCTCAGCTTTCTCTGAATTTATAGTCGTTGCACTCCCAGAGTTGTTCAGCAAGGGTTATTATTTTCTTTGTTAATTAATCTTCTGATACAACATTAAATACCTTCCTTGACTTTTAGAACCAACTGTTCTGATGTATTCAGAGATGTCCCATTGGTCTGACTTTATTCACCATCTTCCTGAGCAGTGGGTCCTGACTTATAGTCGTTTAGGCACAAGGTCTTCTGTGGATCTGACATGCATCTAATCTCTCAAGAGCACTTACTCTTCCTTGTATCTGGGTGAGGAGTATTCTCTTTTCTCTCATACTATATTGCAGTTATGATTCTTTGCTGTTTATGGTTATCGTAGAGTGACTGTCTGCTCATCTGAACTCTACGAATTCATCTCCACTCGTTATTTGAAGTATGTCGTGTAAATGGTGGAGATGAAGCGTACTTCTCTTTTACTCTGCGATCTTGCTTTTGTGAACAGATCGTAGAGTTTGTCTGCAGTGCTTCTTGCTTTATGATTTCGTTCTACGATCTTGTCCTTTTGTTCAAATCGTAGAGTTTGTGAACTGTCGTGCTTCTTAGTGAAATCGTTGAGTTGTAGTCTTTGTTGCTTCATCCTTTAATTCCACTCAACGATTGTTCTATGTGAAAAGCAATCTTCTGTATTGCCTTGTCATTCTGTTCCACTCTACGACTTCTTCTATCTGTGCAAAATTCGGTTGTATGTGAGCTCTTCAAGTTTTACTCTACGATCTTGCTAGAGCGTGTATATCGTAGAGTATATCTCTTCTTTGGTTCAGCGTTATCTGCAGGCTCGCTTGGCTGTCTGTTTGACGATCGTAGAGTTCAGCTCTACGATTTGTACTTGAACAGTTCTTTAATTTTACTTGTATATCCATCCTGTAGACTTCTTGCACATCTGACTCTCTTTGATGATCGTAGAGTTGTCCGGGCTGAGAGTCGTACCTTTCACTCTACGAACATGCCGAATCGTTGAGTCCTCTTTGCTTGTAATCGTAGAGTCCATTCTACGATCCTATAGACTGATCAACCTAACATATTTGATCTTTTCTAACTAAGTCCTTTCTTACATTATTACATCATTACATATTGAAAGGACTTTTACAAACTCTGACAGCACAAATTCAACACTGATTCATTCTGCTTATATCATACAACGTTTATGCAGAGTGACTTCTATTGAAAGATTAACCTAACATTTCTGATCTTTACATGTGTCTAAAAAAGGACTTTACAACATTCTAATCAGATAACTTTCATTTTCTTTAATAAGCAACAGATAGTTTATAACAAGATCATATTTGTGCTATACAAGTGTGTGCACAACACAGTATTTGAAATAGGTAATATATATCATACACCCACAACAATGTAAGCACATAAACACTTTCAGAGTATCTAAGCACATAATCAATTAAGCACATAATCACATTAACACCTATGCACTTTGTCAGATACACATTGACAATCAACCAAGTAAGCACATTTACCACAGTCCTTTTTGCACAACAGTCATCATCATCAAATCAAACAACCTCCAACAGTATAGTTCCCTGGGAATCGTTGCATTTGTCTTAACTGTCTCTATGATTTGTAATTCTACGATTAACTCTTCGTTATGATAACTCTATGATTTGCAAACTCTACGATTTTCATGTTTATGTGAACTGTTCTATGATCTGCATTTCACCTTATGATGTTGGAGCGAACTCTGCAACTGTATAACAATCTTTCAGAGTTGACTTTACGAGCTTGTCTTGCTCTGCAAATTCTATGATCATCTCTTCAATTCTTCAGCTCTGCGATCTTGTATTCTGCTATTTGACTTTGCTGAACAAATTTAGTTCACTTTTTGAGAACTAAGATTTCACCTTCTTTGAATTGAGGCATCTATCTCTCTCAAGTTCTTTTTTCTTCTTCTTAATCAGTTCCCCTTACTTGGACAATTTCTAATTGTAACGATGTAGCCTCCACAATGTCTCTGTTTAGTGCATTTCTTTTGTTGTAGTAGATACCAAGTGTTTTCTTTTTACAAACTAGTTGTTTGTTGATTCACACTCTGTTCCTTGTCTTTTTTAGCTAGTTTACCTCAAACTACTTCTTGATATAGAACTCTTGATGATGACATTTCCAATTATGTGCCATAGTGAATATGTCTCTTAGTGCCATTGACATTCTGATCTTTGATATATAGCATTAATGTAACTCAACAATGGTGTAACTCTGTGTTTTGAAGTAGCTCAACGATATTGAGTGACTCAACAATATAATAATATTCAATTTAACTTCATTTTGCGATCCTGAGTGCTGACTTATTTAGCACCTGCGAGCTTCTTTTTTGCATTTTTGTCTTGACGTTGCTGTGCTGAGCTTGCTTAATAAAACTTTGCGAACTATGTCTCTGTGCTAATCTTGTGGAATAACCTTTGTTCATTTTAATTCTCTTTTTTGCTCTAAAGTAGTTTTGTTGATCTTATTCAATTATGTGCTTAAGTATTATTCTCTATCAGTTTATTGCTTAGCACATGAATTCTTAACATCGATCTTCTTGTAGTTATTCAGTTTATATCCTTAATGGTTTTGTTTTATTTGTTGATGATTCTTCTCGATTGTGGAACTTATAATTAATGATCATTAAGTATGACTTTTCTAACTCTTCAGGATGTGAGTTATATGATTTGCTCTACTAATGTATTTTGCCTTACGATCTTTGAACATACTCTACGACCTTCATAATGCTTTGATGATATGAACTTTACGAACTTGTCCTTACTCGACGATCTGAGAGCCATGAGTCGTAGAGTTGAATCTTAAGGCATCTTACTCAACGATTCTAGCTTACTCTTCGACTTCTGTTGTTTTGTCTTTTACTCTGTGAACTCTTAGTTATTTTTTCTGAAGCTATGACTCTATTCTAGTGGTATTCAATCTCTAATGTACTCTTCTTAATTCTGCTGCTTGTGTTGCAGTTGATTTTCAACCAAATCTATTACATTTCGGATAATACTTTGTATTTGGATTCTATCTAACAAGCTTGATCCCAAATGTCCTTTTACAATATTATTCTTTTAAGAAAAATACAGAGTTTATCTTTTGGATAAACCTAAAAAGTTTGATCCTCTAACTAGTCCATCTTTTTCAATTACGGATCAACTTAACAAGTTTGATCCTAAGTACTTTTACAATGATTGTTCTTTTATAAGGACTGTACAAAAATGAGCAAGTGTTCATACATTTTCTTTTGTTCTTATAATTGTTTTTCTTTCTTGATTTCACTCATTACTCTTTTTCTTTAATCATGAGCAATGATAATTTAAATGTAAACACATAGCACATAGCAAATAGTTGTTTTCCTTTTGCCTACTTTACGAAACAGATTAATCATTAGATTAGCATATTAAATCCACATAAATTTCAATCAATGCAATTATGCAAGCTAACACATAAACACAAGTAAATAATTGATTAATCATTATTTTATCATCATTAAATCCAAATAGGTTCACAAATAAATTTACTAACAGTCTTGTTATATATCTAGTACTAGATATTTCATCTGACTTTACTTGTCTTAATTTGAAAATAGATGCTTATTAAGAAGGAAAAAAAATATCTAAATTACCTATCTTAATTACTCTATTATCATCTTTTTTGTTTTATTTAATCTCCCAACTCTTTCTTAGAAAATATATGATAGAGAGGGAGAAAATAGTGTGGTTGTGCTTCCAATGTTAAAGTTAATAGGGCTATTATTTTTTCAGTATATGTCATGTTGTTTTCAATAATTTTTAAAAAAAGTTAAATGAGGGTATTATTAAAAAAGTAAGGTTAAAAATAGTATTCCCTCCAGTCCATATTATTTTATCATTATTGATTTTTTAAAATCAACTTAAGAGATTTTTAAACTCAAAATTGACTTAAATTCTTTTAATTTAATCAATACAATGATGAATATTATAACTATCTAAAAAGTAATACCCATTGTAAGTTTTATTATTTCATAATTTTTAATAAGTTATCTCAATTTTAAGTTCAAAAATACTTTAAATTAATTTTCAAAAGTCAATAATGATCATATAATTTAGAACGGATGGAGTATTAAAAAGGAAAGAGAAAAAATAAATTTAGACAAATAACAAAAAAAATACAAATAAACTTGGAGGAACGGAGTATTAAATAAGAAAAAAATTGTAAGCATATATAATTCTACACTTAATTCGAATTGCTAGGTAGATCTTACGCACTATGCATAGGCCTGATCATTCGGTTATAACCGAACCAAATAACTTATTCGGTTATAAACGAAAATGAAAATTTACGTAATTTTAATATCCAAACAAATATCTGAATTATGAGGTAATCGAATAACTGATTTTCTTATTCAGTTATTGTAGCGACCCAGATCAAATTCTGAGTCCGAATCAAATCATAACAGAATAAGGCTCAATACACTATCTCAATAATATTTTCTTGGGTCATCGTAGCCTATCACAAACTCACCCAAAAAGTCACAACTAAATGTATTAATGACAATAACTTGGGCTCCTTATATACACATCTAAATATCTCACATTAACCGATGTGAGATTAGAGTGTTACAAATCCTCCACTTAAATACCTGATGTCTCCGTCAAGGAGAACACATAATTACACAAGACCTAGAAACTTTGTCTCTCTAGCCATTATCCACCTTTTGGCAACCCGATCACACAACTTGACTCGGGCTTTCGAGAGTCGGCTCTAATACCATATGTAACAACTTGGGTCAAATCCCAAGTCCGAATCAAATCATAATAGAATAAGGCCCAATGTGCTATCTCAATAATATCTTCTTGAGTCATTTTAGCCCACCACAAACCCATTCAAAAGGTCATGATAGCAACTCGGGTCCCTTATATATACATTCAAATATCCCACATTAACCGATGTGGGACTGGGGTGTTACAATTATTTTGGTTAATAACCGATATTAAGTTATATTTTTGTCAAACAAAAAAAATCATTTCAATTTTTAAATACTAGAGCTTCCAATCAATAATAAATAACAATCAATAATTATAATAATTCATAAACTTAACAAAGTTTAATAGTTTAAAATTAACAATACATCATCAATAATTTCACAAAGTCTAGTTAACAAATTTTAGACTGAATCACAAATTTCACCATATATTTTATGTTTAATATCAATTCTCATTGTAGATTTTATTTTCAATTAAAAGTAGTCTAATTAAATTTTTAAATAGAGAATAAATCTTTTAAATTTCATCAAAATTCTTATCTCTTACATTATGTAAGATTCATTTGTCTGTCTAATTAAAGTTTTAGATGCGACATATGTGACATGTTCTACTTTCTTATATTAGTTATTACTAATAGTATTTGAATTAAAAAAATAACAACAATTACTTTCATATAAATGAAATATAATAATATTTATAAATTTTTAATTCTATATGTAAATATTCAAAGTTAACATAATATTAGTAAACTAAATGTACTTTGTTATTAGATCTAACCATTAGTTTTATAAAAGTTAATAAGGTTAAAGATATTACTCATTTTATTTTACAATATATTCTTAAACTTATAGATGATGTAATGACAATCTTTTTGTGAATAAATAATAGTCTAATATTTTATGAACCTAATTATTCTATCGAGTTTCATTTGTTTATTTTCTTTGTACAAAAAGAGAGATTTTTAATTTTGATAATTGAATCATTACACATTGAACTCAAAAATTTCATCTTAATTCAATTATTAATTACATGTCAGTACTATTAAATTAATAACTTCTTATTGACATGTGCTATAGAAGTTTGAAGTTATTATAATTAAGTTTTAGACAAAATCACAAATCCCCCCTGTAGCTTTATGTTTAAAATCAATTTCCATTGTAGATTCTATTTTCAATTCAAGTAGTCTAATTAAATTTTTAGATAGAGAATAAGTTTTTTAAAATTTTATCAAAATTTTAATCTCTTACTTTCTCGAAGATTCATTTGTTTGTCTAATTAAAATTATGCTACATATGTTGCATGTTTTGTTTTCTTATGTTAATTATTATAGATAACACTTGAATTATTAAAAAAAAACAAAAAATATTTTCATATAAAATTTATATAATAATATTTATCAATTTTTATTTTGGTATGTAATATTAATATCAGCGAAGTAAATGTAATTTGTTATTAGATTGAACTATTAATATTTTACTAAGAGTTAATAAGTTTATAGATATTAAGTATTCCTTTTATTCCACAATATATTCTTAAAACTTATAAATGTTGTAAACAACCATCTTTATGTGAATAAGTCCTAACCTAATATTTGATGCACCTAATTATTCTATCGTTCTGAAAAGAGTTATATTTATTCTATTTTTGATAATTAAATCATTACACATTGAACTTTAATTTTTTTATTTTAATTTCATTATTGCATATCCTGTTAAATTAACCACTTATTATTATTAAAAAAAATTAGATGTTTACAAATGACTTTTTTTTTTTGTGAAAGGGAGAAAATATTGTTTAAAACTATTATATTCTTTACAAAGTCATTACCATTTTTTGTTTTTCAATCAATTTTTTTGTATTCTTAAAAATTAAAAATTAATGCAAATATTTTAATCTTGATAAAAATAAATAATTAAATAAGATAAAATTGTAAGGTATTTTTCATCGTAATTTTAGTATTACATGGCACTACTATGAAATTAACAACTTATTATTAACAAGAATACGTTTTAGACGTCTATAGATTCAAAAATGATTTTTTTTATGCAATGGAGAAAATATCATTTAAAATTTTTCTCTTCGTTACAAAGTTAATACCATATTTTGTTTTTCAATCAATTTTCTGTATTTTTAAAAATTCAAATTAATGTGAATCGTTTAATTTTTGATAATAATAAATAGTTAAAAAAATCTAAATTATAAGGTAAAGGAAAAGTAAAATATAATAATTGTAATTAGCTAATTAATGGTGCTTAATTGTTCTAGAAGAATGGATTATTTGCTTTTAGTTAGTTAATTAGGTAATAGAAATGGTGCTGGAAAATCCATGACTTCGGATGTGTAGCCTAATTAATGGTGCTCTCAGTTGCCGGTCATGGCCGGCAAGAAGTTGTATATGAACTGGCACGTGGCGGTAAAGAAATTGAGTTATGACTTATGGGGAATAAAGGCGCGCGAAATATAGGGTTTTTACCACTGGGTAGGTAGCGGGAACACAAAATTAACCCGACGCCAGCTGCCGCATCGACGTAATCCATTCCTACACGTTCAACACATTGACTGTATAGCCCTCCTCCTTGTATCCTCTCTGACCCGACCCGTTAACACTATACCCAGGATGCTGTTATAGATGATAAAATGGAGAGCAGCCCATTTGTTCACAAGGTTCTTCTCATAATTACTACAAAAAATAGACGTACAAAATGTTAATGTGGTGTTATTATTATTCACTAGTAGAAAAATTTAAACAATTGAAATAATATAGTTTCCTTTTATAATTTAAAATAATATTAGTTATTCATTATATGATATGTAAATAATAAAATACTAGATTGATAATCTATATAATGCACGTATTATTATAAATAATACAATTTAAAATTATAAGGTGTGTCATGTAATATTATAATTTGAATGTAAATAATATGAATATGAATGACATTGAAGAGTTGTAGGTATATTAAAATTATTATATATATATTTTACATGCATGACTTTTAGAATAATATAAAAAATAATAATATATTAAGAACATGACATATATTATATCGATAAAGGTGAACTCGAATTAATTCAATATTAACTCGATGATCAACCAACTTGACTTCGTTAATTTAGATAAGATATATATTTGCCTTGTTAGATATAGTAATAGATACGATTAGATCGATTTATCTTAACCAATTTCAATATATTATAAACTTAAAACTAATGTTTTATCAATTTAATCTTCTTAATAATAAATTTTATAATTAGTAGCATTTTTAGATAATCTATAATATTAAGTGAATTGGCTAAAATTAAATAAATTTATATAAATTTAAATTTTAAAAAATATCAATTTAATTTTAAAAAGTGATCGTATATTTTAAAAGGGATTCAATATTTCTATTGTTTAATAGCTATTTCCTAACATGTAATTTTAAAATTATGAATGTTTTTTTTTTGGAGTAAAATGAGGTTCAAACTCAAATTATCTTGAACAAAATTAGCATATTAAAAAAAATATAGAAAAAAAGGGGGGAATCACAAATTAGACGTGTTTCATTATGTCTACATGGGCCAACCAATATCCACGGTAAGCCGAGCAGAAGGCGATTTGAGCCGACCCAAACCACGGGGCATTTTAGTACTTTGGCTTTTATTTCCTTTAACACAAGAGTAATATTTTTATTTCACAGTTTATTTCTGAGGAGGAATAGTGATGAAAGCAAATGGCTGGTAGGTGAAGAAAGAAGTCAAAAACTCTTGGAAGTATCAGATGAACCGAAGCCCACAATCGTAATCGGAACGTGAGGTCATTTTGTTTCCTTTTCTGCACTTGGGTATCTTTATAATTCATTCTTTGATCTGTATATGTTTTTTTTCTTTATTATCCGACATGCTTTGCGCGTATATGAATCAAATTAATACTTGCTACTGCATAATTTGGTGGAGTTTAGTAATTATTATTTTTTTGGGTAGAGTTTGAGCTTGTATTGATAGATGTATGATTAAGTAATTGTCAATTGTTTTTTTTGAGTTCTTTCTTTTTCTATGTTTTGTTTGGTTTTATCAAAAAAAATATTATATTTCTTGATTTCAGTTTCTTATATTTTTGCTATGTTCTGGTTGTATTTTACTGGCAGTCTGTTTCTGTTGATGGATACTGTAGTTTTCGGGAGAAAATTTTCATTCAACTAGCTGAATGATTTTATAAAATTTCTAGGGTAGAAGTCGTGTTAATTGAGCACAAGAATGTTATAAAGGATTAAGCTTCGGCTGTTCTTGTTTTTTCTGCTTTTGGTTCTAAGGTCTAAATCTAGTAAGAATTGAAAACAGTGGATTAATTGAATGTTTATCGGTTCATATACATGTTCACACACGCGCGCGTATTTGATATCAACACTGTGTTAGAGTAATACCAGGGGAGAGCCTGTGTACACGTATGTATACAATGTAACAGTGTGTACAGAGTAAGCGAAACCCTAAAATGCGTTAAGGCAAAATACCTAACATCGAATCAGAACACAGGCAGCTCAAGATAACAATGATAACACTTACTATCCACGTGTAAGTTCTCCTAAAAATTCATTAAAGGAAAAGGGATCCAAGTAATACTTAAGGCATATATAAGAACAAGAGGCTAAACGTCAAAAGATAGAATTTAATAGCTTTTAAAACATTCCATTGTTCTATTACACTCTTTGCAGACCACAGAAGAGGAATTGCCTCTCAATGCGTGATGTGTCTTTATTTTAACATCACTCTACCTGGACACAAGGGCTTTAGTTAATAGATTTAACGAGAAAAAAAAAAGATACGAGACATAATTTTTAGTTAATTGAAGAATCTAAAAACACTGCAAAGTATTGGTAAGGTTTTGAAGTTTAGAAGTTCACACCATGCTGACTTGCTATTAAGGCACAATCACTGTATGTACCGTATAGCATAGATATGTAACATATATCTGTGAATATATATATAGGGATATCGATATTTCTTACGATATTCTGATCCCCCTTGCAGTCCATTCTTACTTAACTCATGATATGTTTATTTTTTGGATATAGAGTAGAAGAATGGATTAACCAAATCATTTGTTATTGTTTTGCCACAGAATTGTACTGAACAAACGCTTGGATGTGATAGAAGCATGATATCTTGACGGATTTGGAAAACTATCGGCCATGAGCTCCACCAAAAGTTGGTTTCGGATATTTCAGCATAAAGATAACAAGTTGAAACCCGGGCCCACCAAAAAGAAAGAAACAGAAAATGCAACAAGGTCCACAATGGAGGAAGAGGCACCTTCTAGTGTCACACAACAGAAAGTTGCTGCTGCAAAGGAGTATATAGAGAATCATTACAAAGCTCAAATGAAGTGTTTGCAAGATAGAAAGGAGAGGTCAGCTTACTCAACTATTCTCTTTTTCTGTCTCTTTGACGGGAAGTTATTTGGTTAGATTTGAGATTTCAATGTGCTTCTTGGTGCAGCTACTTTGGGACTTTGTTGGATTTCAATCTGATTGATTTTCATTTGCTATCATAAATTGGAATGCCTTTTGGTTTGCATATTCCTCTTGTTATGTCTGCAACTTAACAAGATCCATGTCCATCTGGTTGCAGCTCTGAAACCAGCATTACATTTAACAGTTTCCTGCTTGAAATGAATAAATTACGATATGTTGCATTAAACAATAGGTTTTTTCTGCTTGGGGTTATCTAAAATGCATTTGACCAACATAAGGGCAAATGCTTGATGATAAGATAGTGTTCAGACTCCTCTCATGATAAGAGTCACAGTATACCTTTTCATTGAATGAAACACTGCTCACTGTTTTGAGAGGACAATATATCATTGATGCATTAGTATTGCATACTTAGAATATATTGTTTAGAAGGCCAATGTTTTAGTCTTTGGGATAACTAATGATCATGAAGTGGATTGATTTTTATACTTTAGAAGAAGTGTGTGTATTGATCATAGGTCCTATCACTAGAACTCTGTCATATTGTAGAAATCTTATTTCAAATACTAGAGATTAGGTACTTATTGGGTGTCCATAGCTCATTAGTGAAGCCGTTAATTTTTTAAATACTTGGAGCAGATTTTAAATATTAGGTAATTTTTGTGTGTCCATAGCTCAGTTGTGCCATCTACCTTGGCTCTTTTACTTCTATTTGGACATTATTTGTCTGTTGAACTATCGGTATACATATACGTAGCTCTGCTTTTACGTTCATCGAGATTCTTGGCTAACTATCTATACTTGTAAAAAGTAAATGTCTTCTAATAAATTGGTTTTCTTTTTATGATTTGGAATTGTCAAGAATAGCATAATCCATGGTGGTTGTCACCAATTTGGATTACCATGCTTTATGATGGTATGTAGATGTCCTAAGTGATGGAGCAAATCAGTGATTCGTGCATTAAGTCTCTTATAGTGGTATCTTTACATGTGGAGGTTTTTGGTAACTTTTACAGCGAGTATTCTGTAATTTTTAACTGAATCAGATTTCATTTGGTCATAACTAAATTTAGGCGCTGGGTCTTGGAGAGGAAGCTTGCTGATGGTGATGTTCCCGAGGAAGAGCAAATTAATCTTCTGAAATTTTTAGAGAGAAAGGAGACAGAATATATGCGTATTCAAAGACATAAGATGGGTGTCAATGATTTTGAACTTCTAACAATAGTAGGAAGGGGTGCATTTGGGGAGGTAATTATTTTATAATTTCTCTTGTACTATTTTTCTTTTCCTTCTTTTTTGTTTTGGCTAGGCGGAGCCAGTGACACCAGTCCACTGGACCATGTTCTTATGGTTTACGTGATCTTGCATATATCCCGTATGCTTCTTTGAGCAGAATGCAATTCTTAGTGTTTTTATTTTTTCTGTTGTTCTTTAGTCTGCAAGTTTCTTTAAGAAAGGATCTGTGGTCATATGAGTAGGATCAGAAATGAGAAGATTTGAAAGAAAAATCGGGTAGCACAGATTGGGAAGAAGATGAGAGAACATAGGTTGAGATGATTTGGTCATATCCAACAGAGGCATATAGATTACTTGCATGAATTTGATTTATAATTTGGGAATTGATATTTCCACAAGTGAAAGTGATAGTACTACGAGTTCCCTTTCACATGAATAGTAAATGGGTCCCACATTCATGTGAGAGGGACTTTGTGGAAATATCAATACCCTATAATTTTCCTCTTTCACTTCTTCATAACTTATGGCTTTAAAGACTATAAAATGATAATAATTTCTGTAATCATGCAGGTTAGAATTTGCAGAGAAAAGACCACTGGACATGTATATGCCATGAAGAAGCTCAAAAAATCTGAAATGCTACGTAGAGGCCAGGTACTATTTTGGGTTATAATTCCCTTTTATATTGGTAGATAGGTGATGCATAACTACTCGATTAAAATCTACTTAACATTGTTATCAACAGAAACAGTTGCTGAAAAACATCTTATCAGCTTAGTGCTAATGAAATGGTTCCTTGTTTTATGGAGCATTACAGCTTTCGATTAAATATCACTTATATTTATGCCATCATAGCCCTTCACACCATATCTCTTTCTGATGATCATCACTAATTAGTATAAAAATAATTAATTACTAGTTTATAGAAATAACTATATAATGCTACATATAATGATAATAATTATAATATAATTATCTTGCAGGTTGAACATGTTAAAGCTGAAAGAAATCTCCTGGCTGAGGTTGATAGTTGCTGCATTGTTCAGCTATACTGCTCTTTTCAAGATGAAGAGTTTTTGTATCTTATAATGGAATATCTTCCTGGGGGTGACATGATGACATTACTAATGCGAAAAGATACCTTGACGGAGGGTGAAGCTAGGTTTTATGTTGGGCAGGCAGTCCTTGCTATTGAGTCAATTCACAAGCGTAACTATATCCACAGGTTTACTATACATTTATATCTTTTTTAATTAATCAATCGTGGCTCTCTGTTGTTAGACCTTCTATAGCTTGTGAATTCCTGATACTTGATTGACATGTACTAGACGTCATTTGGATGGAGTTTACCTAGTTAGACCCTTTAGTTATTGGCATTTGTTTTGGTCAGATAGAACATTTAATTTCCTTGGTATATTTACCGTTTGGTTTACATCTATGTGGCATCCAGCTTACTCTATAAATTAGTCTTTCAGTATTCAATCTTTGTTAGATAAATATGAAATAATTTCCGGTAACAATCACCTGATCATTTCTCATCTGGCGTTTAGAACTGTTTAATCCAAATACTTCCCCGTGTACACTTTATATCTGTGCTGTTACTAACCATCTGTAAGTCATTTCAGACTTCTCACAGTATAAATAATGTTTTAAAATTAAGCACATTACTATATTTGATTTCTTCTCGGAGGCAGTTTGCCAGATGCCCTACTCGAGCTTGGCTGAAGCTTGGTTTAATTTGGATGTGATAAAAATTTATTCTTTGGTAAGGCTTAAAGAAGGTTTTTAAATTCTAACTGATTGATGACAAGCCTAAAATACAACTAATTCTTGGGTCGAGTAAACTAATAAGCCAGCTTAGCTGGTCTTTGGAGCAAAGCTCGAGCTTGCTTGAGTAGCTTGGCTGGCCATGGGACAACCCTAGCCTTCTGCATGTATACTCAATAAAATTTGGCATCAAATCTCTAGTTAAGGCTTCCGTGTAGGTAGATGTAGTCCACTGACTGTTCTCATATTATATTATTTCGAGCACCTAGGGGTTGGGAGAAATGGCCGAGACCTTGAGAAATGAATGAGCTGTTAAAAGTCGCTGATTCCTATTCCCGTGCTTGGGGGCCAAATTTTCATACAAAAATAAATAAATACATAATCTTTTGAGTTCTCTCTCCCTATATATGTCCGTTCACATTTTTTCTTTTTCTTATCAATGAATAGATCTCTTTACTTGTATGACTTAGATGTATCGTATTTCTCAAAAAAGTGATTCGATTGATGGGATTTGGTATGATACCTATGAGATTGATGATATCGATGAGATTGATATTCAAATATTTCTTCGTAGAACGTATTGATTTGTCCCCATAGGCGGGATCACCGCCCAATAACATGTTGCTGCCAGGAGCATAACTCCGTATTTCTTTTAGAGAATCTTCTAATAGATTAGTTAAAGTATCTTCATTTTCATTGATTGCGGATGTATGCAATCAGTATATACTAACTTTATATTTTCTTTGTTAGGGATATCAAGCCTGACAACCTGCTGCTTGATCGTTATGGTCATATGAAGCTTTCAGATTTTGGGTTGTGTAAACCCTTGGACCGTAGTTATTTTCCAGATCTCGGTGAGAATGATTATGGAGATGGAAGGAATTCTAAACCTTCTTCAGAGGGTAGTAAGTATTATAACAACATTACTGCACCGAAGAGGACACAGCAGGAACAGTTGTTACACTGGCAAAAGAACAGAAGAATGTTGGTATGTTCTCTTTGGTTACTGGAATACCTTTCTGTCATACAGAATTAGTTGCAAGAAACCACCACTGAGTAGCTAAATTGTAATATTTAATTTTTACGTTTTGGCATCTGAATGCTGCTGAAGGCATGCTTTGAAGAGAACAATGAACCAGCTGTAGATTACTGGTCGCAGATTGGCAGAATTTGCGGTTTCTTTTACCCTTGTCATAGTCATGCGAATTTTTATAAGGGTTTATCGAGGGATAACTATCTTCTTCCCAGTTGTTTTGAAGTTTGAAAATTCTTTTTGTTTGTTTACTAGCATTATTTTACAGTAGTATGATTAGACAAACTGTTTGCTAATTTGTTGCACACAACTTGACATCATGTTTTATAAGGTTCATTTAGTTTGCCCTTTTGACTGCATCTACTTAATTTTTAGCGAAGTGATATAATCACCTCGCGTGTCAGTTAGGTTGGTCCCTTTGGTAAGTAATTTATTGTAATGAGTTTAGAAACACTACACCAACCAGGAAATATTTGTTTTTTTTTGGTATGCAAGTACACTATATGTGCTGATAAGCAGGCAAAAATCGTCTAACATGATCTAAATAAACAAAAACATAAAATGAGAGAGATTATAACATGAAATCAAAGTATTGAACCTGTTCATCTGTTACTTTAGTATCCGCTTTGCAATCACTGATTCCGTTCCTGCATTAAGAATATTGAACGCCTTTGTTACTGCATTGTTTTCAAGGATTCTACATTGTTAATAATTTCTTGTTTTATTGTATTTTGACTGTCATATGCCATTCAGGCTTATTCAACTGTTGGAACTCCCGACTACATTGCCCCCGAAGTGCTGCTGAAGAAAGGATATGGAATGGAATGTGACTGGTTGGTTCTTTTTCATCTGTAGCATTGTTATATTACCATGCATACTCGATTAATAAACTAATTTTTTTATAGGTGGTCTCTCGGGGCTATAATGTTTGAGATGCTTGTGGGATATCCACCTTTCTATTCCGAAGAACCAAAGTCTACGTGCCGAAAGGTGAATTCAAATTCAACTTCTTAGTTAATCATTATTGTTAATGTGGAGGATCTGGGTTTTATTTAAGTATGTCAAGAGTTGGGACACTCCCCTTAGAAGTAAATTGATTTTGGCATCATGATATATGTGTTCTGAGGGTTGTTATGATAAAGTTATGTGACTAAAAGTAGTCCAGGAAGATTGTGGTTTAGGACTTGTCAGAAGTATCGGAAGGGGTTACTGTTTGAAATTTTCATCATGTAAAAGTAGAGTCAATTTGGTATCTGTGAGCCCTTTTTAGATTGGAGGATTTTGTTGAAGGTATTGACTGGAGCTATATTTTTAGATTTGGAAAACACAAATGATTTCAGATCTATGGTAGTTTAAAGTCATATAAAACAAAAGTAAAGGAAGAAAGTAGGCATTGCACACATGTTTGACTGCAATATGCATCACACTTAAGGTTGCTTTGAATAACACAATCAAATAGGGATTCAAAAAGTTTTGAAAGTTTCTCTTAAAGGATCTCTATTAAATTGAGGAAGATTTTGGGACTTGTAGTACTCCCAAATCTGAAACTTAGAGAAATGATATTGCTGAAGTTGTTTCTGATGATGCCAATGCATGGTAAAAGTTTGATGCAACTGGGACACCAGTATAATGCAGCACATGTATTAAGATTTAAGATCATCAAAAATGTGCTGCAGAAATAATTTTTTTTAAAACATTAAACAAATTGGATCAATTTTTTGACTCATTATGAATCTACTAGAAATCTAAAATATATTAGCATACCAGCTTACCTTTTGTTCTATTGGCGTTAATAGCGTTGGATAGCAAAAGATTATGCCATTATTCAAATAATTAGATTGATTGGTAGAATAATATATTAATTAGCATACCAGCTTGCCGTTTGTTCTATTGGCTTTAATAGTGTTGGATAGCAAAAGATTATACCATTATGCAAATAATTAGATTGATTGGTTTCCAAATGCCTCTTACTTTCTGTCTAAATTTTTTTAGTTCTAATTTTTACGACACTGAAAAGATTTATCTTCTTCTTTTCCTTTATTTCTCTATTCGACATCGAAGTCCCCTTTGATGTATTCTTTAGTGAATTTCTGTTTGTAATGGAACTATTTTCCTTCTTCTAATATAGGTAGATGAAAATATATGCAGCTAAAATTTAATTTCTATATTTTTCTCATATAATTGATCAGTTTTTGCCTTGCAGATTGTAAATTGGAGAACTCACTTAAAATTCCCTGAAGAAGCAAGGCTGTCTGTTGAGGCTAAAGATCTCATTATGAGACTGCTGTGTAATGTTGAGAAGAGGCTTGGGACTAGAGGGGCACATGAAATAAAAGTAAGGATAATTAAGCTGCAATATATGGAATAAAAGGAAGGATAGTTTAGCTGCAAATATGGTTATTTTGTGTTGTTCATTCTGATGGTTGGCTTTGGCTTTATAAATCAGGCACACCCATGGTTTAGAGGCGTCAAGTGGGATGAGTTATATCAGATAGAAGCTGCATTTCTACCAGAGGTTAATGGTGACCTAGATACCCAGAACTTCGAGAAATTTGAAGAGGTAAGAAGGCATAATTTATCTAGTAAGATTTCTGTATATAAGCAGTATAGTTCAAATTATTTAGATGTGTGTCACGACATGCAAGTGTAGTAGAAAAGGGTTTTGACAAATTTTGACGAAGATATAGGGTAGTGTTTGCCGAAAATGTAGCAAGGCAATAATTAATTGGAGCTTGTCAATTTAGGCATTCCAAGCACTAGTGCAAGGCTTTTTTTCCATTTTTTTTTTGTTTGGTAATTTTAGCTTCAGACATGATCTTTAAACTTTTATATAAGCTTGCATCATCCTCTTAGTTGATTTTTTGATGTACCTGCTCATTTTACTTAATTTGTCTGAAAAATGAGAGTCCTATATGACTTTTTTATTTTATTATAAAAATGCAAATTAAGATTTTCCCAGGACACGGTTAATCATATATTTTTTTCAATAATATTTTCTTGATAAAATTTAATCTTGAAAAATTCCTATAATATATTAACTCCACGTATGTTAGAGTCTAGATAGACCATAATATGCGCAACAAAAGTAAACAAGTCGAATGGGACTCACATTTAACAGATGGCGGCAGTATTTGACAGCAAAAGATAACTAAACATTCAGTCATAAGGCTGAATTGGTGCCTGTTATGCGTGAAATATAATTTTTCTTCTTTAATCACCTTCTTCTTGAAGAGAATCTTGTTATAGGACTACCTATATGGTCAGTCATAAGCGACTCTATCTGAACAATTGTCAAGGTATTGTCATTAATAGTACTGCTGCTACTGTGTAGTACAAGACCTTTAGGGCTGAACTAGCCGACACAAGTTGAGCTTTGGCTTGCTGAGCTTTTAGACGAGCCTCAATATGTTATTAGAATTCGACTCGTTTAAACAGTCGAGCTCAAGTCAAGTTGAGCTTTAGTCAAGTTAAACTAAATTTAATAATTATTAAATTAATTATATTTATATATATAAATAATATGTAAAAAAATATTTTATAATTAATTAAATACTAAACGAGTTGAGCTTTGACGAGTTGAGCTCGAGCCAAACATAGTGTAGTTTGAGCTCGGCTCGTTTAACTAGACGAACACAATTCCTTGTTCAAACTTGACTCAATAAATAATTCGAGTCGAATCAAGCCTAAATGAGTCTGAGCCAAGGTTTGTCGCTAACAGCTCGGTTCATTACATCTCTACAAGGCTGCATGTTGCATTCCATCTTGTTGGAGGTGGTTTCTGGAATATGGATATGGTGCTGCCTAGCTCATGTCAGTATGGACTACAAATCAATATTTATAGCTTGTAGAATTCATGTTTTCTTTTAGTATTTATTATGGTACATTTATTGTTTCTATATTTAAAAAGAAAATGATCAATACATTTATTCCTACATGTTTACAGTTGGCATCTCCACTTCAAACTTCGTCGAAGTCGGGTCCATGGAGGAAGGTATAGTGTTAGTCTTTGAATTAATTTTACATTTTCCCCTTAGAAGTTAAGTATCATTTGCTTCTCTTTTAGATTGAGGAATTAAATGATTCTCTCCCTCTGCAACGGTTCTCCTTTCTCTCTCTTCGCAACTTACTGGCAGATAGGTCTTAAATGTTTGCGTCTATTATCCCAATAAAAACTTCCACTCTATCAACTAAGAAACAAACTAATGTTTTTAATAAAACCGAGTGAAAAAAACTGCAAATAAAATGATGCCGGAAAATGGAAGGATAAAAATAAAATGTCTAACATCTTGGAATTGGCATTCATCCAACAAGGCAAGTGCTCCCACAGGTTTTACTATTGCCCAAGCTAAAAGACACTATTTTGTTCTATATTTCTTGCAGATGATTCCATCCCATGATGCCAATTTTGTTGGCTATACATACAAGAACTTTGAAATTGTGAAAGAGCATCACTTGCCTGGCATCGGTCAGTAATCAATGTCGACCTACATAAATCTTCAATATAGTGCTTCTTATCGTACAAACACAAACAGTTTACTGAGACCATGATTATATATTTCCAAGAGAATTATATGTATATAAATATTTACACACAAATATATAGGGGAGTGATCTATAGAAAATGTTTGCTATGGCACTATTTGGGCAAACCCATCTATAGGAGAAACGGCAGCCTAGATTTAAAATTTTTGATTCTTCCACCAGCTATTAGTAGCGGATAGCAGTTTCTTTTTAAAAAAAATAAATCTGAGCAGTCCGTTTCTCCTATGGATGGCAAGAGACGGGTTGCCCAAATAGTGCCACGTCAAACATTTTCTATGGGTCATTCCCCCTCCCCACCCCACCATATATCTATATATATGTACAAATCGTGTAATTTAGGTTAACTCAATATTTAAATTCTTGAGAGCATATTTTTACTAAACTTGCAGATGTTACTATTCAAACTTTGCATTCTAACAGTTACTTGTTCCTTTTATGTAGCTGAGGTGAGGAAAAAGACAAATAAGACGAAGAGACCGTCTATAAAATCATTGTTTGGTAATAATCTCTCCTAAAACATAAATCCCTATTGTTTTGTAGCAGTTTTTAGTATCTGTTTTCTTAGACCCCTAGTGTCCATTTTTTATTGACAGACACACCTGATCCTTCTGATCAGCAACAACCCAGTGAAGGAAACTTTCCTATTCGCTTATCCACGCAAATGGAGGTCTCTGAGAGCCCCGAGTCATCGCCAAGCTCTAGTTCATCATCGCAATACCACAGCAAGCCTTTGACAAGATAACAAACAAGGTGCAGATTCTGACAGCACTAGCAAATGTTAGCTCATGAAGCAAAGATCGTCATAGTATTAGAGGATGCGAAGCAACTGTTTTTGTGACATAATGTAGGAACGTCTGTTAATAGCATATTAATTACGGGTTTTACATAATTAGCGACTAGTTGGAAGAAATGTTCTTTTTAGGGTTTCATCTGTAAATTATATAGATTTTACATGTTGAGGTTTAGTTTACAGCCTCTGTAGTTTACCGATATTGCTAATGCATGAACCTTGGAGAAGGATGGCTAGTCACAGTATATAGTGCTTGAATTTCATGCAATGAATCTCTTGATCCTTAGTGACACAGGAAGGTGCTAAAATAGAATCTGTAAAAAAATTGAAAATTTCATGTGGGACCATGCTTCAAATCGGTTGTAGATGTGATACCTGCACCTCGATTAATATTTTTATCCTAAAAGTTAAATGTAACTTTTATATTATCCTTTATAATTATTATAAATTAATTTTTTTTTTATCTTTTTAATAAATTTTAAAAGGTTAATATTAAAATTTTATGTTTAATTTTATTAATTATATTTTTTAATGTATGTAAATAATTTTAAAGCGTCAATTAAAAAAGAAGAGAGGGAGTAATATATAAAGGTGTCAACCGAGTGTTTTATTAAACAAAGTCATTAAATCGAGTTGAATTTATAAGAGCCAAGTATATTAATTCCCTGTTCATTTGCGAAGTTAAGCCGTTAATTAATAATATTTTTGAGTTATATTTTTTGTAAGAATTATAATTTTGAGATTATAATTTTAATATATGGATTATAATTTTAATGAATTATATTTGTTTGTAAGAATTATATTTGAAATAAGGCTATTAATTTTAAGTGTCTTATTTATTTTTAAATTTAAACTTGAAATTATTAATTTAGGAATTATTAAAAGGATTATTTAATATTTTATTCAATTAGATATTATAATCCCTCCATATTAAGCCATTTAATAATTCCATGAACTAATCGTTTTAAGTCTAAATTTTAAAATAAACAAGACACTTGAAATTAATAGACTTATTCTAGATGAAATTCATATAAACAAATATATTTATTGAGGTTATAATTTATGCTTTAAAATTATAATTTCAAAATTATAATTATTATAAATAAACATGAATTTCTTACAATTTTATCACGGCAAATGTCTCTTTTTTTACTGTCCAGTGTGAACGTCTTTCAGCTTTGTGTTGCTGAGAAAATAATTAGTTGGGGTGTGAGGTCAAGGATCACTCGGAACAGTTATTAGAGTGTTTTTCGGATTTGTGTTTGCTGAGAAATTGACTCCATTCTCTGAATCTCTCTCTCTCTCTGATGGACGTTGTTAATTGGATCCCTTTTTCCACTTGCATAAAACAGGCCTCCCATCCTTCTCGCTGAGAAGAAAAAAAATTAACTGGTTTGACAGAGAGAGAGAGAATCATATTTGCAGCTTTTTGCATTTTGATGTAGTATATGATGTGTATAGAATACCTAGTGGTGAGGTAATTTATCGTCACTATTTTAATTGTGATTTTATTAAAGGAAATACTATTTATTATATGTATCGAATAAAATTCCTTTTATGTTATTGGCCTAGTGTAACGAGAGTCGATGTAAATATTCGTTATAATTTATAAAGTGGTTTCGGAATTTTTTGTATGTAAATAGTGTTTTTATCTCTCTCATCTCGTAATTATTAATAATATAAGTTAGACATATAACGACATAAACAAATACATACGGTATGTATAAAAATATCGAAGTCATTTTATGGAGTATTAAATATTTTTTTATACAGAGTTATATATTTTTTTGGTTTCAAAATTAACTATACATCTTGACCTTAAATTTCAAATCGATGTATTTTATTTTTCTAGTACAAATTAAGAACTTTAATTATATGCTGATGAGATCTTAACCTAACGACTAAGATTGAGGTATATGTGAAGTGTGAGTTTATTTCTTCTTCTTTCATGTGCTGTTTAATTAGTTCTTGGTTACTTTTTTTTCCTGACAAGTAGTGATATGTACTTAATTAATTATTAAGTTATATTGTACTCTTCAAAATTGGGATTTCAAAAAAAAAGATTATAACTATATTAAACTACTAAAATTTACTATTATTTACTCCCTTGTCCTCTAAATGATAAGTAAAGTATAATTTTTAAATATATTAAAAAAATAAAGTAGATAAAAAAGAGTTAAAAATTATTCTAAATTTATCTTTAATAACTCCATAAAATTATATAAAGCAAAGAATATTTTAATATTTTTTATATTAATAAATTTTATTAAATAATATATTTATCCTTCATTTAAAATAATAAATAATAATGTATTGTATGATATTTGTGATTTAAATCTAATTAAATAAAATGTCCTGCGTATCCTTATTTGTTCAGATAGTAGGGCCTGAATCTCAGTCCTGTCCATTCAATCAGTGATGGAGCCTACATACTCATGAGATGAAAGCCCATAGCTATGAATAGTTGCCCAGGTGTATTTTTATTTTTTTATTTTTTATTACTGTTCAGAATTTCTTGGAACAACTAATCAAACAAACTGCACGGATTGTGTTAAAATTATTACTTTAAATTATTAACAATACTATTTTTTTAATTATTTCAAGACCATTTGATCATGATATATTTTAATTTCAAGTAAAAATATGATATCGTAAATATAATTCTTCTGTCAAGATATCAAATGACTTTAAAAATAATAATAAATAATTTATAAAATTAATTAAAATACTGATCAGGAGGGATAAAATAGTTTTTAAAATATTAAATTAATGTAAATAATAGTATTAGATGCATTATTTTTTGTAACCAAACATAATTTTAGAGATTGTTTAAAGCAAGAGAACCAAACATAACTATATATATATATATCTCTCATTTTTTCGAAAAGAATGAATATGTTAACATTACCTCACTATCATGTAAGATTAACTAATCACAATTGTTATTAAAGAAAGGAAATGATTGTTAATTAAAATATAAGATAATATTTTAAATTAATTTTTAAAAATTAATAATAATTTTATAATTTGATACGGAGGCGTACAATTTTTACTTCACAAACATTAATTATTAACTCCAAACCTAGTGCATCTTGATTTGTATATATAGATGTTAAAAGAGCTTTACTATATTTAATAATTTTTTTAATGATCTTGCCAATAATTTTTATAAAAAATAAAAAAAATTATTTGAGACTCATCACTTATATAATAAATCTTATTATTTTTTATAAAAATTATTTTAAAATATTATTACTTATATTTTTTTCTGATGTTAAAACTCATCGACATCGAAGCATGTTCAAAAGGACATAATTTAAGAACTTTGTTCAACAAGTTGCCTGACAAAAACCCAGGATTGATGGCTCCATCATGCATCATCGTAACCTCAACCTACCAAGGTCTACATATAGCTAGTTATAGGATAACCTATGTTTTTTATTTGACAATTAACTTAAGGCATGAGACAGCGTGACGATCGAATAAAAAGCATTAAATCATCAATTAATTTCATTCTGCTCCCTACGTGACAACTTTGAATAAATCAAAGGTACAGAATTATATATATATATATATATATATATATATATATATATAAATGTGACTATTGTTGTTTGAACTTGAAATGCACTTAAAGGGGCATAAGATCTCTAAATAATCCCAAAAATAGTGGGAAAATTGCTTTTACGTTCTTCCTATCGGAAGTAAAGTCATTTATTTCACATGCAAAAGGGTCACGTGCCACACAATCCGATGGCTTTGTTATTCTTACACTTAAAATAAAAAAATACTCACATGCAAAGATAATATATATAGGTTTGTCATTTGTGAATTCCCAGTACGAAAATTATATATATACACTTTAATTTGATATGCCTTATGTTCTCGAGGTGATTCATAGCTAGATAAATCATCACCTCTTGCCCTTTCAAAATTGGAGTTGGAATACCTAGGGAAGTAGCTTTCTAATTAAGTTTATAATTTTTTCCATTAATTCATCACATAGCAAGGTTTTACTTTAATTCCCCTACTATATAGCTAAAGCTTCCACGGCTAACCTTAGAATATCAATAGGCACTATGCTAGGTTTAAGGTCAATAGTCAAAATATATACCCTAACCCTAATTATGAGGGGACCTTTTAAACAATTTTAAAGAGACATCTTATAGCTATGCTAAATTCACTTCTAAACATATGCACGATCCAATACAAAAAAAAATGAAAGAAGTAAATATGTCCTTTTTATTAAATTCAATAATTATATATAATAAAGTATTAATAAATTTTATTCAATAATTTTATAATTTTATTGAGTTGTTTTAGTTAGTCATGATTCAATACCGAATAAATTATTTAACTCTTTATTTTTTGATATAATATATAAACTTTTCGTATATTGTGAATCATATATATATGCAAACATTTATCGTAAAATATATACAATTATCTTCAATATTATATATATATATATATATAGTATGTTAATAAAAAATGATAAATATATCAATAAAAAAATTATCAAATATTTATAGAAAGAGTGATATAAACACGGACTATCAAACTTGTAATATAAAAAATTAAAAAAAAAAAAAGAGGAGAGAGAAAATGAGAACTATTGTAAAATATTTTATATATTCTTATTGATATGAGTTCTAATATTAATGCACAATTTTTTAAATATAAGTTGCACACATAATATTATTCAAAATAATAAACTCATTAGCACGTTATCAGTGGCTAATTTTAGCATTTCTCTTCTAAGATTTGGATCAAGCATCAACCTTTAATGTGTAAAAAAGTTAGAAGAGAGGAAAAGGACAATTTGATATGGACCCCCACTTTGACCTAATGATTAAGATTAAAATACTAAGAATTAGGGTAATTAAAACCGGTGGCCGGTGAATAATAGCCATCCATGTGGACCATTTACATCGAGATGAACGATACCAGTGAGGTGGTTGGCATACAGCTGACGTCAAGAGGTGGCTGCGGCTTAGGCAAATGTCTCGCGTGCGCATCATCAACGCCATTGTGACCACAAACAAGACTAACAAGCCATTAAACTTGATCTTAATCCTTTTTATTTATTAATTATATAAGTGGTGAGCATCGAACTAGGGTTGGCATTATATGGAGCCTAATGACTCATAATTTAGCTAATTTTTTATACTGACTAAACAATGATTCTTAATCACATGAAAGGATGCTTCTGATTCTTGTGGGAAGGTCAAATTTCCTAATAATTAATAGTTTTAATCAACTCATAGAATCCCAGTGCTAATTTGTTTTCTTGTGAGTTGTAGATGTGATTATCATGCACAAACGTGGGGTATGTGCTGTCTATATAAGAAGCCAATCAATGATTCAAAAACTTGTATGACTAGCTAGGGTTCTTATTTTTTTTTTGGGGATGAGCCACCTAAAATCGGTGTCCTCTTTAAAAAGACCTAAAAAAAACAATTTAACCAGTTCATTTGAGTCAGTTCTTAAATGAAGAGAGATGTAGATAAATTATATATCTGAGAGAACCACCAAGAACAAGTTGGTAACGTTATAGTATATATATAATTAGGATAAATTTATATATATAATATTTAAATATAAAATTAAATATTATATTCATCTTATTAATTAAAAAATAAAATATAATACGAATTTATATATCATATCTCATTTGTTAATAATTAAAATAAATATAATATTTAAATATTATACACTTATATTTATCCATTTAATTATTTACTGATCATAACTCTAATTTATGTAACTAGGCCATTAATTATCTCTTTGTCATTATCTTCATTTTCCAACTTCATGTGGAGAATTTATTTGACTTGACATATCTTAGTTAATTAGTATTATTATTTATACTTAAAAATGATCTTTACATTTGCATCAAACTCTTCCCCATATATCATACATGCTAATAAGACTGGTATATCAGCTTTAAGTTATAATCACCTCATTTAAAAACTTACATTATTAAAAAAAAAATACCAACAATATATATCATGCTAATAATCAACATGTTTGAGAGAAATCAATTTCGAAGGCCAAGTGTGAAATTAATGTAAATTTATTTTTTTTGAAAACTAATATATCCTTGAACAAAAATACATTCACTACTTTTTGGCCGATTCTGTTAGAATTTTTTTTCGAAAAGTAATTTTAAAAATTTAATAAAACATGATTATCTTTATGGTTTTATACAAAATAACAATTATATATATATAGTATGAATTGTTACCTGGTGCTTGGTTAAATTAACATTTTTGAATCTTCGAGTATCTTCAAGATCTTTGTTCCTATGACTTTATGTTGAATCTGGAGTGTGGTCTCCAAAATACTCTTCTAAAAAAGTACTTTTACGTGTTTTTCTTATAAGAAGAGAGAAAGAGTATATGCTATTTAGTTTTTTCTCTGAGTTGGAATCATAACCGTATTTACGTATCTGATCAATGATATATTTATATCCTTATTGATCATTATATTTCTCTTAAAACTGATTCATATTAGGTTAGGATGGGGATCCTAAGGGATTCCTATTCTGACTCCAATACTTATTCATATTTTATTATCTAATAATAATATACTAAATAAATATTAATTATAATTAATTCCACTAAATAATTATAATTGCACTTCAGTCCATAAATTAAATAAAATAAACCCTTTATTAATAAATTGTAAATATTTTCTCTATAAATGTACATAAATATTTCAGAATTAAATATAATCCCAATATATTTAAACTAATTTCATAAATTCATAATTTATCTTCATTTGATCATAAATTGATTTAACAATTAAATCAATCATTTTAATAATAAATATTTATGATCAATAATAAATTATTTTATGAAAAATCTTATAGATGTTTTGACAATGATATTGTTCTTAGTATTAATTAAATATATTAATTAACATTTTGAGGTATTATCTAACACAATATAATTTCACTAGTTGAAATATTAAATTAATATATATAACAATATTAAGTCCATTATTATTTTAAAATTAAGAAACATTCATAAATTAGTATTTATGTGAATTATTTTATAAATAAAATATTATCACATGATCAGTTTAATGTACACCGTTAATGCACTAGTACTTTAATTAGAAGTCTAACTTCCATTATCAAAATAAATTATCTCTATTAAAACACTATAACCTAAATGATAATATCTCTAAATTATCATAGGTTATAAACTATTATATCTTTATTTATATATATTACGTACGATTTATATTTTCTGTGTATAATACTTATTTATACACATAAATTATAATATATATAAATTTGGAGATTTATATAAATAAAATAAATGACCATTTAATAAATGATGAATAATGTATTTTTATTAATAAATAAATATCTAACATAAATAATTATTAAATAAATAGAATTTTTATAAAAAAAATTAACAGATTCAACATAGTTAAAAATTGTCCATTAATAACAATAATTTATAAAGTATGTTATTATGTTTAGTGGCATGAAATGTTTACAATTTTTTTGTTTGAAATGATAAAAAGTTGGTCTCTTGAGGAACTCCAAAGCCATAACAGTTAAGGTTCTTAATTAGGAGGAGAGAGAACGATTCTCAGAAGTGGTAGATTCCAAAATTATCCCATCAAAAAACAAAGAGGTGGGTGATTTCTCTGTGATCATTGGCCCCTTGAAAAGTTCGATCATCCAAAATACTAAATAAAAGCCACTTCTTTGTTTCTCCCTCCCCAACAACATCCCCACATGAATTAATTACTGCAATATATGCGTTATAGAAGTAGATATATATATTTTTATAGCAATAATTTATTCTTCTAAAACGTATTCAAATTTTAAAATTTATTAAAAATATATATAATAGTAATCACATAATAATATTCGATCTTTTTTTGTATATCGGAAATGACAGTCTCTCAAAAAGAAGGAGCGAGTTTATACAGAAAATATAATAAAACAAATTCTATAAACAAAATCAACCGCACAACACATATCACTGCCTACACGAGAATTGACTTTCAAGATCGAGCAATTTTAATTTCACTATGCGATTTTACAACCTAAAAATACAAATGAAACTCTAATTATAAAATAAACTAAAAAAAGTATCTCTAATTAATTTTGAACTTAGGAAATATTAACTATATATAATATCTATATATGGAAGATTAATCTATTGACAACGTTATAAAAAAAAATCTATCTTTATACATATTTCAGTCGTCTATGTTGAGATCTAATGATTAAAATAGTCATCGTCCACAGTTTAATTTTCAGAAATCAACAGTTTAATACTATGGACAGTGTTAAATATCTAAAATAACCTCAACTTTTAATTTGGGAATGTATCTGTTAGTTCCCGTGGACACAATAGAGATATAGAAGGGGGGGGGGGGGTTGAATAGATCTCTTAAAAACTTTTTAAGTTTGTAACGAAAGCATATTAGTTATTAATAATAGAATCAATTCAAGCACAACGGATTTTACTTTTAATTAACCCCTTAAAGAAATATGAGCCATTTCATTTTAGTGTGTTAATCTAGTATGGGTGAAAGCAGATGTTGTGCAGAATATAAAAGACATAAAGTAAATGACACAAGAGATTTATAGTGGTTCGAAGACTGAATAACTCCTACTCCACTCTTCTACTTGACAGTAGGAAATCCACTAAGATTTAGTCCTCTGGACTAGGACACTCTCGCCCTCATCAAAGCTAGCAGCTTTGGTTCCTTTAGTCACATTAAGACTAGGACACTCTTGCCCTCATCAAAGCTAGCAGCTTTGGATTGTAGACTAAGTCCAGCAGACTTAGAATCTCTTGTACCCTTCGGTACTCAACAAGTCCAGCAGACTTGATTTCATTTTAGCCATTCGGACAAGGATCCTTTGACCCTCTTTTGTGTGTTGGATGTTCGTTGAGTTGTGCTGCTAAGATGAACTTTGATCTTCTTTATCTTCTGGTACTTAGCAGCAGCTTATGATCCATCATTGAATGCTGCTGATGTTTGTCGTTGATATTCTCCTTCTTTCTGATATTCAGCAACTACTCAAGATCACCAAATGTGATGCTAGACTTTTGTACTTCAGCTCCTTTGGTACTTGATAGCTCCTCGAGATGAACTCCTGAGATGACTGTGATGCTTCTTCTTTTTGATACTCAGTTGTTCCTTCTTATCATAGACAGTTTGTTGCTTCTCGAGATGGGCTTCTGAGATGACTGTGATGCTCTTTCCTTTTAGTACTCAGTTGCTACCATGTATGTATCAAGTTGGCGTTTAAGCTTCTCTCTTCCATGTGCCTAGCAGCTCTGAACACTTCTCTTGTAATAGAGTTATACAACTCTATGTCTCTCTCAATTCAGTGTTAGTGTTCTGATGGATCGTAGAGTCCTTCAGTATATTCTCTGTTTCACTCTACGATCGGTCGTTGTCTTATATCATCTCTCTTGTATATTTTTCAATTGCAACAACCCTTTTTTCTGATTGTTATGTAAGCCTTTATAACTCTGAGCAAATTTTACCGTTGAAAGAAATCCCGTTGGTTTCCTTTGGCTTTGAGCAGATCTTTAATATCTTTGATGTTGACTTCCTTGCCGCTTGTGTCAGTGCTTTGCCCTTTTCTGACATGTTCAGATATATTAACCTGTAGCTCTGCTTTCTCTGAATTTAGCCGTTGCTCTCTCAGAGTTGTTCATCAAAGATTATTATATTCTTTGCTAGTTAATCTTCTGATTCATCAATAAATGTTTTCCTTGACTTTAAGAATCAGCTGCTCTGCAGACTCTGACTTGTTGACTTGTATTCTTTATCACTGTAGAGATGTCAGTCTCGTGTTCTTCCCAGTCTTCATAGAGTGGACAGGTCTTTTAAAGAATATGATCGTTGAGACACAGTCTTCTGATTTCTTGAGCCTGATGCATGATACTAGAAGTCTTTGCTCTGACACTCAGCACGCATAAGTCAGTATTCTGACATTTCTGACTTCTTCTATAGCAGATGCCTTAGAAGTGTTGACGTGGTTGATTTTGATGTAATTAGCAACTCATTTTGAGACTACTGTCTTAAGTGCTTAGAAGTCTTCAATCCTAGTTGGCACTTTAGTACTCAACGATCAATCCAGTTGTAGTTTATTGCTTCTGATCGTTGAGTCATCTGCTGGTTCTGCTATGCAGCTCAACGATCTTGTCTTGTCGTAGGCTTCTGTGTAGATCAGAGAGTGATTGACTCTACGATTTTATCCAAGTCTTGTTGTCCTGACAATATGCTTCTCATGCTTCGTGATCTTCATTGTGCTTTAGGTATATAGAGCATAAGTCTGTGATCTGGTTTAAGCTTTAACAGATGATTTCTTATCATAGAGGATTGCTCTATGAACTTCAGGTTTGCTCGAACTGCTTGGTTCTATATGTCATGGAGGACTGCTCTATGAACCTTCAGGTGCCAGATCTTTATTGTAGAGGACTGCTCTACGACCTTTTAGTTTCATTCTCTGCTGTACAATCAAAGGTTGTTTATGACAGGTAGCATTTGAATATCTTCAGCTTGATTGCTTTGAACGTTGTACATCTGAACTTGCTTTATCATTTCACGACTTATCTGACTTGTGGTGTAAGTCGTAGTGTAATCGTAGAGTTATGATTTGAACTGCTCTGTGATCTCAGTTCAGACTAGATGCTGTAGATGTACGAGATCTTCATTCAGTTTGTTTAACAGCCCAAGGACAGCCTACTGAATAATCTTTATGAGTATTGCTGTCATGATTCTGAACTTTGACTCTGCTTGGTTAGTAGACAAGATTAGGAGAATCGTAGAGTGACTGTCTATATGGACTCTACGATCCCGAGAGTCAGCTCTACGATGCCGAGACAACTCTACGATCTGCAGAGAGGACTCTACGATTTTTCGAGCCTTAATCTGCGTTTACCAGGCAGACTCTACGATCTTCCTAGGAGACTCTACGATCTTCCTTTGAGTGATTTCATAAGACTTCTATCTGAATGACACTTCACTTCTCAACCAGTCTTGCTGATGGAGTTGGTGCTTGGATCTTCTGTTTGCTTGCTGGTCATTCAGGGTCTTCATACTGATGATCTTTAAGTAAACACTCTATGATTCTGCTTTGGAAATATGAGCGTATGACTGGTTATGCTGATGACTTGCAGACCCTACGATCGAGTGTAGTCAACGATTCTTGCTTTAACTCTCTTTCCAGATTGCTGTTCCTTTTGATCGATCAGGCCTATCTATTACATTTTAAGATCAGCCTAACAAGTTTGATCTTTCTATATATAGTCCTTGTACATAGTGATCTTTTGAAGGACTGTACAATGCTATTAACTCATATGAGATCAACTTAACAGATTTGATCTTGTCAATCTAAGTCCTTAGAACATAATGTCTATTAACTATTAAGGACTTTACATCTTTCATCAATGCAGACATATTTGCATATTAATTCATTTATCTTTTAAAACACATCATCAAATCTTATAATTGAGAAATATCATTCACATGCATATTCCAAACAGTATCATCCGCAGTTTAATATTACAAACGGTAGAAATAGTATACGTCGACATTTTTGCCTTTGGTTTTTCCTCAAATCCGCAATTTCTATCCTCTGCAGTATTAAATTGCGACCAATAGAAATAGTACACATTGACTTTTTTGGTTTTGGTTTTCCTCCAATTCATAGTTTAATAAGTAGATTCACATTGAACATCTCAATTTGGGGAATAGCTTCATCAATTTAATCTTTTGCCCCCGTCAAAACTTACAAGTTCTGGCTGATACATCTTCTTGATCATCATATTTTACTAATATATATTTTGGCCCTCCATAGGAGAAGAAAATATCACAGACAATATAGAAGGAAAAGATAAAACAAAATAATTGAAAAAACTTATCTTATTTTCTAAATAATATTATCACAATCCATATGAGGTTTTATTTACATATATATATATATATATATATATATATATATATACAGTCCCCTTCTCCAGCGAACCTTAAAAAGCGAACCAAAGACGAACCGTCGTCTTTGGTATCTATAGCGACGGTTCGACCCGTCGCCATAGCCATGCACTCTATGACGACGGGTCGAACCGTCGCCATAGATACCAAAGACGACGGTTCGTCTTTAGTTCGCTTTTTAAAGTTCGTTTTTGAAAATTTTCCTATATATATATATATATATATATATATATATATATATATATATATATATATATATTATTGCCAAAATTTTATTATGTAATTGCTTGTGTAGATATTTTTGACCTTTTTAATCTGTCATGTTATTTAGTTCAAAGCATAGGGTTCATCATATAATCATATGGCAATTGATGGAAAAATATTCAATGTAAATCTACCTCAATTTGGTTTTGAATCTTTTTGAACCTAGCGTCTGCAGTATTAAAAGGAAAGCTAAAGCCAAAAATGTTGTCGTATGTTTAATACTGTGGACGATAGAAATTAAACTGCGGATTATATTTTTGCAATTTTTACTGTCCGTAATATTAAACTGCGAACGGTAGAAATAATATACGACTACTTTTTTGACTTTGGCTTTTTTTCAATCCACAGTTTAATACTGCAGACGTTAGATTCAAAAAGATTCAAAAGCAATTTGAGATACAGAAAGATTCAAAAATAACTTGTGGTACAAAAAAGATTCAAAAATAACTTGAGGTAGATTCACATTGAATATCTTTCCATCATTTACGATTTGATGATCTGAAGAACCATATGGTTTGAATTAAATAAGATGATAGATTAAAGAGGCCAAAAATATCTACACAAGCAATTACATAATTAAATTTTGGCAATGATATAGATAGAGATGTAAACAAAACTTCATATGGATTATGATAATATTATTTAGAAAACAAGCTAAGTTTCAATTACTTTGTTTTATATTTTTCTTCTGTATTATCTGTGTTATTTTCTTCTCCTATGCGGGGTCAAAATATATACTAAACAAAATACGATGTTGAAGATGATGTACAAGTTTTGACGAGGGCAAAAGATTAAATTGATGAAGCTATTCCCCAAATCAAGATGTTCAATGTGAATCTCTACCTATTAAACTACAAATTGGGAAAAAGTCAAAATCAAAAACGTTGATGTATACTATTTCTACTATTTGTAGTTTAATACTATGAACAATAGAAATTGCGGATTGAGGAAAAGCCAAAGTAAAAAACGTTGACATATACTATTTCTACCACCCGTATTTTAATACTGTAGACGGTGGAAACTACAAAAAAATATCATCTGCAATATTAAACTGTGAATGACTTTTTTGCATTTGCTATCGTCCGCGATATTAAACTGCGGACGGTACATTTGAAAGTTAGGGTTATTTTGAATATGTAACACCGTTCGTAATATTAAACTGCAAATTCTTGAAAACTAAATTACGGATGATGGTCATTTTAATCATTAAATTTTAACATAAATAACTGATATCTGTTGTAAAGATAAATCTTAAAATTTGTTATAAAAATAAATTATTTTTTATAACATTATCAATAAATTGATCTCTATATATATCTACTCATGATAAGAAAATGAGAAACGTTTATTCCAACTTGACTTTACGTGTTGCACGCTGGAACACCATCAAAATATCTCTAAATTTGACCCTACTTTTGGAACACCATCTTTGAAAAAGTCACCAAACTTCATAAAATTGATGTTATTAATCCGATCCTGTCTTAGAGTATTTCTTATACTTTAAAATACAGAAAGTTTAGACTTTTAATATTGTTTTAAAAACTTTATCTCTGTTCTACTTGATCCCAACATAATACAATATAAATAAATTGCCTTTACATTTGCGCAAGTCTTATCATAATCTCCTTTTCAAACAATTATAATTAAGAAATAATTAAGAGTCAATATCCTATTACCTGATCTTGTTTAAGACATTAATTACCTAGCTACTTCCATTCATATAGTTACAATCATTCTAGCTAGCTTGCAGCTGTTTGAACTTTGACGTCTAAGTGAAGGCTTTTCCATATACACCTATGTAAAGTAGTTGGTATTCTGTGCAGAAAATTTATACTTTCTAGGGAAGTACGTTTTGACGAAGTACAATTTATAAATTAATTTGTCCACAAAATATTGTTGAAAAAGGATTAAAGGTTCATACCACATAGTTTTTTATAATTTTTTTTTCATTTTTTCAAAAATATTTTTATAACGATGAAATCAGACACTATTTTAACTTTCTTACCGAAACACTTTCATTAAAAGTTATAAATTAAAAAATATTTTTTTCTCACCGTCAAAACAGGCGCTTTTTTAGATTAGTAAATTGCTTTGAAATGTAATAGGGCCATAACTTAGAGACTAGTAAAATGTAGTTTTAGACCCAACTCAGCGTAAACTACGTGGGACTTTATTCTTACTAGCACATGCGGTGGTAGACACGCTGCCAACGTAAATTATATGGGATAAAATAAAAAAATTATAAAAATTAAATAAAAAGATAAAAATAAAAATAAAATAATAATATAATTAAAATTATAAAAATAAATGAGGAAAAAATAATATAATACGATTACACCGCTACGTAAGCCACTCTAGAAATCCGCTTTCTAAGATAGATTTCCCCTTATATCACCAAAAGGATGAGAGAAGGTATAGAAAGACATTTTATTTTCATTAATTTTTGTGCTAGAACGAAGCTTCTACCCTATATTTGAACAATAAGTCTGGGCGGACCGGCCAATTGGACAGGAAAATTGGACCGGTCCCCCTTTTTTCCATGTTTCCTTAGTTTTTTTTTTTTTTTTTTTTTTAGTATATATCTAAACATATTTATACTATGGATTTAAAAAAAAAAAAATTAAAAATCCAAAAAAATTAGGTATAATTTGGATATATATCAAAAAAATGATTGTATGGGTCCCATACAACCATTTTTTTGATATATATCCAAATTATACCTAATTTTTTTGGATTTTTAATTTTTTTTTTTTTAAATCCATAGTATAAATATGTTTGGATATATACCAAAAAAAAAAAAAAAAAAAAAACTAAGGGAACATGAAAATGTCCAATTTTCATGTCCATGTAGAACTACTCATATTTGAATAGGGTATGCATTCAATGTGTTACTGTGCTAATTAATTAAGTTTCAGTGATTTGTTGTGAATTTCCTTTCATCATTAACTTTTCACATGTTAACGATCAGAAATAATTGGTATACCAGTACTAGTACGTAATGAACAATATTCTAAAATCTTCTTATAATAGGTACTGCAGAATTGCACGTCCAAAGGTGTGCACCTCCATATTCTTATTAGATCATGTAGTTTTTCATCTTTTATTAATTTCTGAGCATTATTATATTGTCTTTAATTTAGTAAAGCACGCCATGTTAAGTGTTAGGTATATACCTAATTATTTTATAATATATATATATATGGAGAACTGATTCATATTAAATGGTGATTATAAATCTATTTTTGATCATCATATTTACATCATCCATTTATAAATTTTAAGGTCGTGATTTAAAAAATTATATTATCTAGTTATAATGAACTATACAAGATAAAGTAGTTATAAATAATTATAGATATAAAAAAATTTATAACCACCATTTGCAATCGACTCCTATATATATATATATATATATATATATGTTTGGTAGTTAATATTTTAACGATTTAATTGATAAGATAAACTAACTTTATTATCCTAGATAATCCCATATATTATATTTATATACATAATTTGTCGTAAATTTTTTGTAATATATAACAAGATTATACAAACAAATGTTTTTTTAGGAGTAAAAACAAAAAGAGGAGAAAGCGGGTTTCGAAACGTTTGCCGGGAAATGCGGCTACTTGCCGCTTCTTTAGTCTCCGATCACTAGTATTTTGAAAAGAAAGTTTTTGTAAACTTCTGATCCATTCATGCTAATAATACTATGTATCTCCAACTAGCTGGTATTCATTTCACACTGACAAATAAATAGGCTAGGAGAAAAAGAATAGATCAAAAGTACGGTCAAATATGAATTTAGCCGCTTTTGGGAATTCATAGTTAAAAAAATACTAAATTATAACCAACTTTCTACTGCAGTTAGTTTATGTTTTCACTGTTTTTTACCTTACTCCTTAGCTTTTGTCTTCTCCCTTCACTGCTTATCGTCCCCTAGTTTGTTATTCAACTATTATGTATTAGTATAATTTAATTCGTATTTATTTAATCTAAAATTACTTTGTAAATAAAAAAAATTGTGTAATAAGTAATACATGAGATCGGGCAACATATGAAATAAAAAATGAGATAACAAATTTAAATTTCACTCTCTTGATCATGTAAACTTAAATGGTTATTTAATATTTATTTTTTCTTAATCACACACAGTGTATGTGATAATTCAGGTTAAATTTTGATTTCAAATTAAATTATAATATAATAAAATTTAATGTATTTTTTCAATAGCATTTTCTTAAATTACCTTTTAGTCCATCGTAAGTTCATTCAAAATGTTATAATTTAAAATACCAATGATAATAATTTAAATTTACATACATATACATACAAATATTTCATATATTATGATATAAAATTAAAGTATTACGATGTAAAACTAGTTGAATTGGAGGAAATTAAAGAGATGGTGATTATTACAAGTAGTTGTAATAACAAAGCTAAAATGGCGGTAACTTTAATGAATAATATTGTAAAATGGTAAACGACGGTCAAGAAAATTTAGAGAAATAACAAATTTTAATGAATAAAAGTTATGAAACCTCAATATTACATCATTATGAGTCATTAACAAGCTAATTAAATGTGACAATCATAATAATATATATGTACAGCTCAAACACCTATCAGATTAACTAAATTATAACTAAAACTCTTTCTTTTTTCTTTACGTGTTGCGTATGTAGGGAGAAGAGTTGTTGTGTCAAAAGTCAGCGAACTCTTTCTCTCTCCTGTCTGCCGTCTTTTCAAACCCATTCTCTCCCTCTCTCTCCTCCTTTGTTCATGAGAAGAACATTAACATTACCATCAGTTTGCTTCTTCAACAGCAAAACCCCATATATCTCCAAATAAGTCCACCATAGCCTAATCAAACTCATGTTCTTTACGTTTGTTTGGTGCAAAACATACCAAACCTAAAACAATCTACCTAGCCAGCTCAAGTCCAAACTCAAATGAGACTGATCTACTGAATCACATATCATGTGCGATTCATTCCTGCTTCAAAAAATGGAAAATTATCAGGGCGATTTAGCTGACATAATCCGGGCCAGTGGTGGAATGATAAGCGGAACCCTAGGCAGCAGCACCACCTCCTCCTCCGGTGATCTACCAACTACCGTCAATAACAGCTGGCAGTTCAACCAGTCATTCGATCCCATGATTTATTATTCAGATGATTTCGGCCATCCATTTTCTAGCCTAAGAGATCCGCTACTTCTTGAAGAGCTAGATTCAAGCTTCTTTACTAGCCCAAATAGTGTTGATCAAGATTCTTCAGGGTTTTGTGGAGGTAGCAGTAATATTTTTGTTGGTGGTAATAATAATAATATTGAGGATCAGCAGGAGGATCAAATAAAGAGAGCTGCAGCTTGCAGTAATAATAGTAATAATATTTTTTCAAGAATTCTTCAGATCTCTCCGAATAATAATGGTAAGTTACCGATACCGCCATGCGAATCTCCGGTACCAAGGGCAGTACTTAAGCCTCCTCCTCCTTCTAATTCTACCTTAATTTGTAATGATCATCATATGATCGAATCCACCGGAGTTCAGATCTCATCTCCGCGAAATACGGGTATTAAGAGAAGGTGATTTTATATAACTGTCACACATGCATATATACATATTAAATTTCATCTTTGAAATTTGCTAGCTTCAATGAATTATATATTTTCAGTTGTATTTAATAAAGTTTCACTTAATTATATGTTTTCCTCTTATTAATTTTTCTTTAATTCTTATACATGAAATACCAAGATCATATTTATGAGGTTGAATGAGCTTAATTTTATGGCTTAACAAAAATTTGAAAATTAGTTGGGGTTAACTAATTGTTTAATGATCGGTTTTTGAAAAATAGGGTTTGGTGGAAATTAATGTTCAAGTACGTATTTATTGTGTAATTAGTTGGAAAACTGTAGGAGAGTTGTATGATCTTTCCATGTGATTAATTGCTTTGCTCTCCGTGAAAACATGCACAATATCTTATTGGTTTCAATTATAATTAATCACACACGTAATTAGATTTTTAATTAGATTTTATAGGGTTCATCTGTACGTATATACTTTTCCTCTCACTTAAAAGAGCTTGGCGTTATGGCAATCGAATTGTTCCCATCACTTTCAAAAGTGGAAGTCTTGAAAATTCTTGCTCCATTGAAAAGATTGATCAAGTTCAATAAAACTTCTCATAACCATTAATTCATCATCTTATACATTCCTGCTTTATGAGCATACTTAATTTAAGTCTATTTTACTAATTAACTATGATTTTTCAATATTTATTATAGGAAAAGCCAGGCCAAGAAGGTAGTTTGTATACCGGCACCTGCACCGGCAAATAGTAGGCCTACCGGAGAAATAGTTCCATCTGATCTCTGGGCATGGAGAAAGTATGGTCAGAAGCCTATCAAAGGATCTCCATATCCAAGGTAATAACTCAATTATGATACAAATTAACAACTCTACTTTCAATCTTGATCATATCTTTTATATAATTGGATCGCAAAATGGAATAATTATCACCTCTTAGAAAAATATAATTATTTCTTCATACTAGCATTTTTTGACAATTTATTTATAAATATCTCTTATGAAGAATAAATTAAAAAGAATTGAAGCCAAGCAACTAGGTTAGTTTTAGTTATTCAACTCTTAAGAACCATGTTAATTCATGTTATATGTTATAACTATAATTTACCAGTTAATATAAATTCTACCTTAAGATGGGACGTGACGAATTTAGCCTTTAAAAAAAAGACATGGCCGTGCCCTGAAGTCCTACATCTCTCAAGTTCGTTATCTTGATATTTATTCCCAGAATTTTTATCTTTGTTTACATAAAAATAATATTTGAGATGAAGTAGGTTTGAATTGTTTGATTCTTTTGACCTTGAAGTTCTAGTTAATTAATTGAATTTTTATTTTTTTTAAAATCTCTTTATTATCAAGATTGGTAATTAATTACTAACATTACAAAATATAGAATTTAATCTCGACCTTACAATAACTGTACCTCTTACAAGATTTTTAAATGTAATTTGTCCAGGGGCTATTATAGATGCAGCAGCTCAAAGGGGTGTTCAGCCAGGAAACAAGTAGAACGAAGCCGGACTGACCCCAACATGTTGGTGATCACCTACACCTCAGAACATAACCATCCATGGCCAACTCAAAGAAATGCACTAGCAGGTTCCACCAGAACCCAACCTACCAAGAACATCAACACGAAGAATTCCCCTGGCTCGCAGTCTCAAAAGGCGCCTTTATCAATCTTAAAGGAAGAACAACAACAGAAGGATAATACTAATAATATTATCGACAACGTATTGTCGACCTCCATTGATGTTAAAGAAGAGGAAATGGATGATGAGAAGGAAGTAACAAAAATGGAAAATGGGGAACAATTAGGGTTTTCTAATCATGATCAAAGTTATAGGCCAGAATTACCAAATTTCATTAATCATCCTGATCAAGATTTATTTGCAGATTTGGGGGAAATAGAGGCTGATCCTTTGGGCCTTTTGTTTACTCAACGATTCTCAGGGGATGATCATGAGGAGAGAGAAAATAACAAAGCAGCCAGCTCGTATCCTTTCGGTTTTTATGATTGGACAGGGAATAGCAACATTAATATCACATCATTTGGAGATCAAGCTAAGAGGGGTTTCTAACAAGACCTTTGAAAGGACATGAAAATTCACCCTACTTAAAAGACTAATTATATATATGATATAGCTAGTTTTTCTATACGTGGTGCAATTTCAGTACTGATCATGTTATAGACCTTTACATGCTCTTGCTAGTTTGATCAGTTTTCTTATGGTAGAAAAGTTTTTCTTTCTTTCTTTTCTTTTATGTTCTTGTACATTATCTATCTTCTTCTTTTTTTCCCTTCTTCGATTGGAATAGGTAAAGTGCGGCCCCAAGTAAAGATTGGAATGAATGACTTTGAGGTTATTCCCTCGCGGCTTCTGCCATTTCACCCACCCCTATCTTATATTGTGACTTTTTCTATGGATCCCCGATTTTAGATAGTTTAAAATAGGTCGTCCATGTGATAGTTTATAGAAAGAATTGTATTTTTATACCAGAGATTGAATGGAATTTTGAATGACCATTGTTTTATAATTTTACACAATTATAACTCTCTCTTATATAAATGTAACTTATTTGCATAAACTACTTAAATAGATTGTCCATTTTAGATCGTGATTAGAAATCATGAAAAGGGTTAAAAAAAGAAAAGAAAAATGGGTAAAATAGAAGGGAGTGCTGGTTGATTGGAAGCAAGACCCCACGAGTCCCACATTCCTTTTTGAATATATTGGTGGATGAGACAGAAAGTTGGGGAACAGAAGGTCTCAACAGTTGAAGCAAGTACGTCTCTATATACCAGACATGACAGGAAAGCTCAGTGAGGAGATTGATGTAGTATTGGACTTTCTCTTTCTCTCTCCCACTCTTTTCATCTCCATCTTTCACAGTGAGATAAATAATTAAAGTCTCTATATAGCTCTTTTTGTCATATGGGTAACACAAAAAAGAAGATACATGCTCAAACTGCTTTATTTATGAAGATAGATATTAGAAAATCTTGGGTTTTCATATCAATATGCAAGCTTTCGATTCCTAATTAGTTTTCTGTTTACACTAAGGCCTTTCCAATTTCTCTTCATTTAGTTCAGTTTACTTCATGCATTTTACCTTTAAATGGATTACATGCATGTTTATGAGAAGAAAATAAGAAAATATTTTCAACTCTTTATTTTTTATTTTTTGCATGTAGTATTTGTATTTGTTGGTATAGTTGATCAAGAAAATGCCTTTAGCATTAATTTGATTGACATACTTTATTTGACAAGATCAGCTACCCTATGTAGCCCAGCCTTTTTCTCTGTTGTTGATTTATTTAGACTGATCTTCCACCATACATAGTCAAATTAACTAAAAGTTCTTAATTGGGATCATTTTTTTTGTTGATAAGTTCTAAAAGGCTACTTGCTTATGAGATTGTGTTGAAAATTGGACAAGATGATGAGACTCTAGCATTAAAAAATTAAAATCACACTTCTATATCCAAAGCAAGTAGCCCTTACTATTACTTACAAATCAAAAGATGTTGTAAGACAAAACAAATTACGTCAAAAGATAATTGTTCAAACAAAGTAGAAGACGACAATAATTATATATAACGAGATATTAAGAGATTTTATCTAATAATTTTATAATTTTATCGAGTCATTTTGGTTAATCATGAGTTAATATCGAGTCAATCATTCAAAGCTCTTTATTTTTTTTAATATAATGTATAAATTCTTTATATCTCAAAAATATATACAATAATTGTTTATATATACGTGCATGTATATGTATGACATAATTTGAAAATTAATAGATATGAAAAAACAACTTTTAGATTCAAATTATTCAATATATAAAAATAAATCATGTTTTTGACATATTATCTATGTGTGCATGTGTGTGCACGCACGCGCGTATATTTATATTGCACATGACTTTTATAAAAAAATAACTCAAATTAAGAAGTTAATTATTTATCACTAAACTTGAATAAAGCTCTACATTGAAATAACTAATAACAATTTTAAATTAACATTATAAAATTTATTGGTCAACACAAAAATACATTAATTTTCATATAAAATATCACTTGAAAAATATAAATTTTATAAAAAAGCACGTGTCTCGCATGCACAGGTTAATTACCAATCTAGATATAAGTAAAGAAACAATAAAGAAAATTAATTTAGTAGAAAGAAAAAAAATTATAACACCGTATTAGACAAACGAGTTACCACATATTAACGCTGTTACATTTCTAATAAATATCAGCATAATATATTTAATTTTAAAACAGAGTTAGTATTTTAATAATTAATAGTAATGAATGAAACTAATCAATGATTTATTAACACCATCATTTAACATGCCTTTTGACAAAAAAATTACATGCATGCGCAGGAATTAGTCTTCATAGAGATTGATGTAAGACAAGTTCCCACTGCATTTTCGCCCTAGCTAGCTTAATAAGTATAAGCCACCGCCCCTAATAATCACCACATTTATAATAATTATTCTTGTTTAGGTAAGTTTTCTTGTCAATCGCCAATCCTGACCAAATCAAAGTGCTGTAGAATGTTGGGGATAGGAATAAATCTTCTTCTTTTGATCAAAACGAGACAATACCCCATCTATTTGTTCATATTATAACACACATGCAAGGTGCATATTGTTGAGGAAAAATCAGGGACCCCGCATATAAAAATCAGGGACCCTGCATATACGCAAAACATTAACATTTCGAATTCAATTTAACCCAAAAATTTAAGTCATGAGGTCTTAGATTTATTAATGTATATTAATTATTTATTCTTTTATTATTTATCTAATATGAAACTCTAATTCACTTGTGATATCTTAACACGTATATAGAAAATAATCATTTTAACATCATGCAATTGCACTAAAATTGAAAACTATATATAAGATAATTAAAATGAAATATTGAAGCGTGCTATTAGTAGCAATCAACTTTGTTTCATGTCATTGCTATCACTCCCAGCAAATTTACTATCAATGAAAAGAAGGCAATAATATGATCAATTCTGCGAAAGATTTTAACTGTTAAATTTTAATAGGAATTCTAAATCATTCATATTTTTATTGAAAACGCATATATTCATCGAGTGGTAAAGAAAAATTAAAGTATACGATTGTTTTGAATTTTTGTGTAATAATGCAACTCAGTAAGATAAACCAAATAATGAGCATTGCATTTAAAATTTTTGAAATCTCAAATATTTATAAATTAAATTGAGAAAAATTAAAGAGAAGTGTAACACAGATGAGAAGCTAAATCCAAACTAAGACACTCTATCTGGGAGTTTTTAATGAAAAAAAGAGAGAAGAAAGTTAGATAAAAGAGAAGAAAAAAAAGTTAAAGAAAGTAAAATAGTTTTCTTTACTCTTGTCTAGAAGTTTGTGAAGAAAAAAGAGGGTGAGTTGATATATTTTTTCCCGTCTTATCTGAGAGTAGAAGGAAAGAAAAGAAAATGTACACTTTTACTAAATTGGTATGTTATCACCCTAGGATATAAATGAAAATAAATTGTGATTAATTAAAAATTTAATGACAAAGTTAGTATTCCCTCTGTTCCAAGATAAAAGTCTTTATTATTATTTTTAGTTGTCTCAAGTTAAATATCTACTTACCTTAAATAATTTATTTTTTATAATAATTTACCTATAATATCATTAATATTAATTGTCATATTTATATTCTCTATACATATTTATAAAGTATCATTAGTAATGTGCAGAAAATTATACAATTAAATAAGAATTTAAATATGAATAATTTTGTTATTTTATTCTCTTTCTTAATATGCACAAAAAGTCAACCAAGACTTTTTTTTTAGAACGAAGAGAGTATTATAAAACTATTACTAAACCAAAATTTTCTCTCTCCCAATCTTCTCTATTTTGAGAAGAAAACTTTTAGAGGAAAGTGAGTCATATTTTCCCTAACTTTTCTTTCTTCTCTCATAAAAAAACTTCAAGACACTTGCGACATTTTATCTTTTCTAACTTTCTTTTCATTTCTCTCCTATTCTCAACTCTAGATAGGGTATTGGGGATGCAACATCATAATTTACTAAATTTATTGTTTTTCTTGACTAAGGGGTTATTTGATAAAAACTGAATAAAAATTGGCTGAACAAACTAAATAAAACAGAGGTCTGATTGAAACTGAATACTGAATAAAATAATATGTTTGTTTCCTAATTCGTCTGAAGTAACTGATCAATGATAATATTTTCTATTTTAATCCAAAATATGTATCAGAAAAATCATACTTATTTTTTAAAATATTGAGGTGGATGTAGCATTTTAAATTGTTTAAGTTTATTTTTTCATATTTATTACTTTAAGATACTTTATATCAAATTTTTTCCCTTTTGTTTATGAGTATTTTTACTTTTTTTTATATTAAAAAATTAGTAGTAATTTTTACCTATCATCGTGGTATAACATATAATAAATAAATCATATTAGTAGAATAATTTTTTTATACATATATATGTATTTAAATAAATAATAAAACAAATAACAACAACAGAATTCGCATACATATGCATGCATTTAAATAAATAATAAAACAAACATATAAATTCAATTATAACTTAAACAAACATATAAATTTTTGAATAATCTTTAATGGAGTATACTATTAGTAATATAAATTTTTTAAAAAAAACTAAAATATTAATGTCATTTTATCGGTCCATAAAATCAAAACAAAAGATTATAACAATATAAATTAAATTGGTTACTAATTTGTTAAAAAAAATCAAAAATAATTTGTACATAACAAAATTTGACTAAAAAAATATAAGTAAAAATATCACTCAGCATTACTTCCTACTGATTCAGCCATAATTTTTGGCTGAATCATTGAGACTTATTCAGATGTATTCATATTTTAAAAAATGTAAAATAAACAGTTTGAATGACTTATTCGATTAGATACAGACTTATTCAAACCTAAACAAACATAACCTAAGCCCTCTACCTCTCTCATCTGTGTGTACTCGGGCATGCTTTCCCATTGTAGGATGAGTTCTCATACTTCGAAAGAAATGTTCTCTCTCATAAAAATATGTTGGTTTTTTGGCCAATTAGACGCGCTGTAATTTAATATATATATATATATATATATAGATAGATAATTATAATTGTTTACGTTCTTTCCTTCCTCCACAACTCTGCTACCAAATGCATTATTGACTTTCAAATTTGATAGCTAGGGTTCTTTTAATATTTTTATTTTAACATCTTATTTATTTATTTTATTATATATACAATTATAAAGTTTGTTTCTTTTTTGTCAAAATTGACTCCTTATATTGAGAGCTTTTGGCTCATTTGGTATGACCGGCCTCATAATTATCGTGAGATCGGGGGTTCAAATCTAAAGTGTGTGATCAAATTATCAAAAAATAATAATAATAAATAAATAAATAAAATTGGCTTCATATCATGTAGATTTGATGCCTCTTTTAGTCACCGTAGCAAAAGTTTTTCCTGCATGATTAATCTACAACAGTGACCTTAAGTTCTGTCAAATCCATCAACTTTCATTAGAAATTTCCTACCCCCCAAGTCACTTCGTTGGAGGAAAAATAAAAAGAACAGTCTAAAGTTATGTTAGTAATTAATGGGTATTCCTCAATTTGATTGATGGAAAGGGAGAGAAAGAGTCATTATGCGTTTTATGGAAATTCTTCATTCCATTAGGGTTCTTTATATTCGAGTCACTGTAGTAGTCATGATTCATTCTAAAGAAAGGAAAAAATTTGAGTTAATTAATGATTATCACTACATCTCTGATATAAAACGTCATCTTGGTGTAATTATATTACAAAATAAATTTTCCCTTTGCTTTTATAAATTTAATTATATTATTACTTTTTTATTTTTAAAATTATATATTTTTTTATTTAATTCTTTAAATTTTATAAATATTTTATTTTATTTTCATATTATCTACACGCGTCGTGTTATCGGATGACCATTTTAGTCTTTTCCAACCTTTGCCGCATTTATAGAAGTACTAAAAGATTTGACTTTTCCATGATCAGGCCCAAATCCTTAAAATCAAGCACACATGAAACCATCATTTCATTCTTTTACTTGCTCTTTGGTCAAAATATTAATCATAAATATAGGGTTATCATATGATTAGCACGTAGCTAGAATTGATTATAATTAATAATATCCGTCTTTTCAAAATTTACATTGCCTAACTTGCACCTACATCTCTCCTTTTCTCGTAGGGACAAGATATTATTCTTGGCTAATTGTAGTACACGTAGTAGGAAGTGAAGAATTAATATTATAATGGAACTTATAATACGATCACGAGTCTTAAAATAATGTCACGTAAATTAATAAAAAAAAATTATTTCAATGAATTTAAAATTGTAAATAATGAAATATTGTTAAAATAAATTTTTTTTATTATTATGAGACATCACATCACATAACGTTATTCACTACCTCACTACTAAATAATTTTTGTATGGACAAATAATTCCTGGGGGTTAGTTGCAAGCAATGCACAATAACCATCTACGTTAGTATTATTTTATTGCTCACCAATTTCAATCATGATCTCAGTCCTGATAGAAATATCTTACTAATTGGCACCATGTATAATAATAGAATAAAAAAGCAGATTATATTTATTTTATCCATTTATCATCTCCTTAATTCGTCTCAATCACAATGGAATAGTAAAGACTGAGGTTTTAAATGGTTCTAAAACTTTGTATCTCCCATCAATGTCTGTGTTAGTGTTTGTTCGTCTATTGACAATATTTGATGTGTTTAAAAGTTTACATAAAACGTATTTAAGGATCTTATTCGTATAATAATAATTTATTATAAATATAATTTATTTAATTTACAAATATAACATCTAGAACACAAATATAATATGTAGAGTTCGAACACAACACACTAAAAATAATACAATACGCCCTCTTGAATTTCTAAACGCACCAAACACTAATAACTCAACAAAACCTTATTATTGCATTACTTCCCCAATATGATAAAGTAGGAGAGGGTATCTGTGTCCAACTTCAATTTCCAAGCAAGTACCTACCCTTTTAAGTTTTTACTGGTACTACTTTATCATTTTCAATATATTATTTATTGTTATATTAGTTTTCTATATAATGAAGTCCCTCTCAATTTGTTTAAATTTTCTTCTCTATTTTTTTTTGGATACTTTTTTCTCACTTTACTTAGTTTGCACGTTTTATTTTCTTCCTATTCTATCCAGTTTGAAGCATGCTCCTCAGTCTTGAGAGTCGTTAATTTTGGGATTAAAGCTTTTATTTATTGTATTCTTTAAATACAACATGCATGGGCCGTGCGGGTCCATTATTTTAAATATTGGGCTGCCCCTTGAATCTCGTGGCAAGAATATTAATTTGAGATGACAAATAGGGCCCATTCAAAGATGTCCTCTCTAAATCTAATTATCTACTTATAATGTTATGGTCCTAGTGGAGGATGTTACTTCTTATGAGAACAGTTGTGTTTTTATACAAAACAAATAGCTTCGTTGGGCTGTTATATGAAATTGTGGGCCAAACTAAGCATATAGATTATACTACATTTATTTGGACAAATGATGGTTGAGATATGACTGTTTGTACAAATTTATTATTAGGACTATTTTATCCCATAATTAGTCCATCATCTATCCATCGACTGTATCTTATTATTTTTAAGATTATTTGATACCTCGGGAGGGGAAAAAGAGGATTATATAATACCACATTTCCACTATAATCTATCATCAAATAGTAGTCCATGAGATTATATAACAGATTAGTCATCGGATAAAATAATCCATAATAATAATAAATTAGTACAAATAATTTTATCTTACTCATCATTTTAACAAACAATCAAAGCCATGATTATTGATTGGATTCAGAAATGGGTAATGGTTGGTTGGGCCTTGAAATAGTGGTTTCTTTGTTTTATCAGCTTGGTCTTTTTGTAAAGTTAGCCTTTTTTGGTTATTAATTTTTCTTTTCTTGACAGTTATAATGCAGGAGCAAAATAGGTTGTCACTGCCAGAGCAATTTCCAACTTTTTATTCACATTGCTGATAATAAACATAAAGAAAAACATTTTTTAAAGCACCTTTGCGGACTACCATGAAGCAGCAATTACTCTTTTTCTAACGGTATCGGCTTTGGCAAGTCACCAACTATTTTACTTCAGGAACATATAATTCCCATGGAATCTTTTTACTTTGGTCTTTATATCCTATTAAAACTGACTAGCCGCATTATGTTTCACTTGTAGAGTAGGCTTGGATATTATCATGAATGCCTAATTGAAGAAAATAGCTGTTATGCTCACAAATGATACTTAATTTTTTACATAATTAAATTCCTTAATTGTGACACTAACTCTTGCTTTAGCTCCACTTGGTCATAGAAACCCAATGTGGTCAAGTATTTTAGAGAACTGAAGGCATATAAGAGCCTACATATCCACAGGGCAAACATTCTGACTGCGTAGTGTCTCAATATCTGCCTCATTCAGGTTAAGCAATTGCTAGAAAAAAAATGAGAAAGGGCATCATATTGCTACATGCCGTAATCCCGATGGGGCAACTGGGCCTCCTTGAATTGAAAAACAAGTTTTCTGAACGTCTTGACATTCAAAGGTTGGATCTTACCAATGAAAGAACCATAGAGGTAACTTTGCTCTTTCTTTTCACTTGCTTTTTAATTTATATATAATGAAACTGGTCTTAGCAGTATCATACCTTTCGGGTATTAGGATTGATTATTGCAGCAAGTATACTGATGTTATTATGGTGCTGGCTGTTTTGATTTAAAGATAGAATCTAGAAAATAAAATTTCGGAATCCTACAACTGGTTAGTGTCTCAAAACGTGCTTGCAAGTGTTGGTTTATATACTTATTGTTTTAATGATGACAACATATTTTGGAGTTGTGTTTGCTTAACAGGATTGGACTATGAATTGGGCTGAACATAATTATATATTGTCATCATCAAAAAAGGACTGCAAGATTCTAAATTTTCTCTCATTCAGATATTGGAACATCTGTTGTGCTTCTTTATCTTATGTACTTGCGATCAATTTTATAACTAGGTATAAAATCATGTACCAACTCACTATGTATAATTTTTTTTTACCAGGAATCAGCTAACCTAAGTCCATAAGTGAGAGATATGGCTCCTTGAACCTTGTCATTAATGCATCTGGTGTTCTTTCAATACCTAATGTTATGCAACGAGGTACAGATATTTCTACATTGCATAGCCCAGGATTTTTCATGTCACAATAAATTTTCACATTTTGAACTTATGATATATATAGTCAATATTGCATGTGTCCTAGTTCTAGTAGGTTTCTTTTTTGTTGTGCTAATTTCAGTTAACTTAATAAACTTATGGTCTTCCCTTTTCCAGTACAGAAACAACATTGAACAAAGTGCAAAAATCATCATTGATGCTTGCTTATGAGATTAATGCACTAGGCCCTATTTTAGTTATCAAGGTATGATCACTAATGTTTCAGTTATTTCTGCTGGACATGGAATGACTCCCTATTTCACTTCTCTACCACTTCACGCTCTTTGTTTTTCTGTCTCCATTTGTTTTTCAAAATGTATTTCGGGCTCTTAGTTTGTTTCAGTTGAAATAATTTCTAGCAGAAACCAGTGTTTTTCAAGTACTAAAGAATGGTAAATTCCTTCAACATTGCAATTTATGGGTAGAATGATGTATAAAGATAGTGTAAAGAAAATAGCACTTAATCATCTCTTGAATGCATTATTACTGATTCTGTTTCCTGCACAAACAGTTAAGTAAAACATGCCCAACAAGCATGTCTAGCCAAAGCAAGAGTTAAATACATCATCTATCAAGTGTTGAGCCAACTTCATCTGTTTGTTTTAATAATATAATGCAATTTGAATATTAGAAAGCAATCAAAGGTTTTCTCATTTGCTATGATTTAGGTGCGGCAATGAAAATTTAGCATATGCCTTTAGTTTCATAAATGCAATCTCCTGTCTAAGCAGCACATGTGGCCTTTGTTAGAGAGCGGAGGAGGCTCAGGGACTGAAAGAGATGTAGCAGTTGTGGCCAGCTTAAGCGCCAGGGTTGGATCAATTGGGGACAATCGCTTGGGCGGCTGGCACTCGTATCGTGCCTCTAAGACTGCACTTAATCAGCGTATGATTTCTTGTAAACTATCTTCAGTTTTTTTTGGTACCCTCCATGGCTGAATGGAAGGAAAATCGATCATTTTTTACTACTTTGCCAGGAAAAGGGTGCATAGAACCTTTTAAGTCCCGAATTTGTTGATGTTATTACGGGAGGGCCAGGCTTAAGACAAAAATAAAAAGACCCATGAGCAGTAATCCTGAGATTAACTACAACTGAAAGTTTCTAAATGAGAAGAATAAATTACTTATATTGAAAAGAAAAAGGATTAATGGAAATGACCATAGAACATGCGGCCAGCTCATGCATTGTACTGCTATCTAGTGCTGATTTAATCTTGTCATTTGTGTAGATCACATAAAATATAGAACTATAAAAAGTTTTGATGCTTGTTTTATTTATTACAATTTTGCTTTTGGTGCCTGGCGACTTCCCTATACATGACTTGTACACTTCACACATGTCATACCATGCAATGCAAGTGTGTTAACAATAATAGTGACTTGACATCACATCTTAAAGAAGTTTCATTGAACAATTACGCACCATTTTTCTTCAAGTCTTTTCTCTATTGAGTGCCAACACAAAACAAAACTAATATAGATATCCTTACCAGCTTGACGCAAATCCAAGTTCAATCTTGTGAATCAAAAGCTTTATAAACTCGAGAACATGGATATCATAGTGCATAACTTTGAATTATGATATTGTACATTTTCGTATCCATATTTCTTTATTAGGTTGGTATCATTTTCTTGTCTTACAACCGGTGGCCATATCCATTTTCATGGCAATACGTGTCTGTTGATGGTTGCAATGACAAAAAATGTATCAGTTGAATTTGCCTGAAAGAAGGATCCAGTCATATGCCTTTTATTGCACCCAGGCACGGTGGAAACCGATCTCTCTAAGCCATTTCAGAAAAATGTTCCAGAAGGCAAGCTTTTCACCAAAGAGTTCTCAGTACAGAAGCTCTTAAGCATCATCAACAATGCAAGGAATGGCAAGTTTTTCACCTGGGATGGTCAAGAAATTCCTTGGTAAACTGGCAGATTTTTATTCTGCATACAGATCTGTAGAAGTAAGTTTCTTTTAGTGAAAGTTCCAGGTTTTAAACTGCCTTAGTGAAAAACACAGTTTGATTAGATTGTTATTACTTGTTCATTGAAACTAAGAGAATTTTCCAATTAAATATATATTACTTATTCATCTCTATTTTGTTTTGAATACATAAATATTATTTTTTCATTACAGCTTGTCACTTGCTTTGGACTGGTTTGTTGTTTTAGTTTTATTAGAAATGAATTTGCATGCTGGATGAGGTAGAACCAACCAAAACAGCATGTAACAAAATTTCTATCTACTTCAGCTGTGAAATATAACTAAATTTATAAATATTTATAAGCTTAGTCTGAGTTGTAATGCTCGTGTACAAATCTGCTTTGTGCATATGGTTTTGTTGGAAGCTTTTATACATGTATAGTACTCAATATAATTGATAAGAGATTCTTTTAATTTCAGTTTTGTGATGGCTTCACTTGTAGTAAATGAGAAACGTTAGGCAAGTTTAATGACTGAACGCATTAGTGTGCGAACATCTGGCAAAAATTTCACGGTAATCTTCTGTTCCAAAGTTAAGTTAGAAAACTGTAAAGGAACAGTTTATTTCCATCTATTTGCTAGCTAGGCCAGGAAGACTGATACCAACTTTCTTCTCGAAATTTGGATACCAGCCGGCAGCCAGCTATTCTTTCCCTTACCAAAAAGTTCAAAATCTAGATATTCTGTGCTAATGAAACTATTTGCTTAGCTTTCTATAAACAGTTTTATGTTTTCCACTATTCTTAGTTCTAGATATGAAAAGGAGTTGAATGTAATGTTGCAAGTAAACTAAAGACAATTTATTAAAATCACCAGAGGTTACATGATTAAGACCAGAGGTAGGTTCTTATAGGATATCAACCCACGCTAACCATTGCCTTGGTAGTTTTATTCAAATCTTCCTACATATCTATAATAGTTCCTCCCTCCATAGCAAATCAGTGGATCCTGCACATAAAAATCACTCATTAAATTCTATAAGGTCATCTAGTTTAGTAGTTATTCGATGAATACATCAAAATATCACTTCAAAAACGGGCAATTAATTTCTTACATATCGCAGTTAACTGTTAGGGAGACGGGAAACCCGACTTCGATCTTGCAGGCGACAGGGATTTGGCTCAAGAACTTGTCTTGAACTCCTTTAACATTTTTGACACCATCCTTAAGGCAATTGCAGATAGCCTTCTTATCTTGTAGAGTTTTTGCACCTTGTGCTAGCTTTTGCAGCCCACTGCAGCATGCTGCCGATGGCTTGGTGTCCTTTCCGGTGGCGAATGACACGCAGGCAGCCGCCTTCATGTCAACAGTGCCACATGTGGCGGCCGCATCGGATACATGAGCAATGAGGAAGAGGAGAGAAAGGAGGAACAACATAGAAAAGAAGAGGTTCTTCATGGTTAATGTAAACTGTCAAAGTAAATGGATTAACCAACTGAAGAGATTTTTCTAGCTCTGTGTTCTTTGTAGGCTGTTGGGTTGATGGAAAATGGTGTTGGGTTGGTAGGGTTTATATAGGGAAGCTTTTGGTTCTTGGGATGTTGAAGTTTGGGAGTTTTAGTTTTTCGAGGAATTTGATGGATAAGTGTGTTGGTAAATTTTTTTTGGAATTTATGGAAAAATGTTCTCACAGAGCTTGATTCATTCTAGGACGCCTAGGAAAATGGAAATTTTGGGGGCTTGCAAATGTTTTTTTCAGGTATCATCGTCAACTTCCATGCCTAAAACACCTCTCAAATATGAGCATTTATTTGAGGGTAACTAGACACTCCAGTTTAACACCACAATTAGTTATATAGATTGTAGTACTGTACAATTTATTAATCATTAACTTGTTAATGCATGATATATTTAGGAAAGTGACAGTAACACATGTAAAGTAGAAATAATAATTTCACATAAGTCTCTCTCACATAAATACATAATTTATTAATTATTTATGTAAGAAAAATTATGTAAAAATATTACTTTTTTCATGTAAAAATATCATTTCCTTATATTTACAGTTTCCAAAATGAAATGCTCTAAGTCAAAAGAGGGGAAGAGACATCCATTGCTTATGGTAGAAGGGAAAAGCAGTTACTAATATTGCATTTGGACACGTGAAATCTTTCATGTCATTTACCTAAAAATTCTATCACGAATGAGACTTTTTTGGATTAGACTACTACACCAGTATTGCAAGTATTTCGGTTATTTTTGTAAATTGTAAACTAATGCTAATATTTCAATGTACATGACATTCAAATACTATATTTATTTTAATTATTAAAAAATAAAATATAATATTAAAATTTGTATTATGTGTCACTTTTTCATAATTAAGATTAATATAATATATAATTTTGTATTAAAATATTGTATATGTAGACTCGACTCACATTTATTCAAAATTTATTAATTATAAGAATTTATTTTTTTTTACCATTAAGATTGATTCATTACAACATCTGGAGAAAGAGACGATCCCACTTCCTTTGCTCATGACAAAATCACAAGTTTCGAACTTTTTTTGGGGTGAAGTCAGCATAAAAAAACGGTTAATTACATATTCTAATATTTTTTATGAAAAAATTACAATAAAAATGCATTAAAAACATATTTACAAAAAGAGTGCATTTTTAATCTTTTATTTACATAATAAATACAGTTAGTTTTAGTTTTAATTTAATTGGAGTGATGATGTGGCAATGATCCCTTTAATTTAGTTGGGTAATTTTAAAATTTAAAATTCTAATTAAATTCAGTTATCTTTCTCTTTCTTCCATTTTCTCTTCTTCTGCCATTTTCATCTTCTTCATCTTTCTCTTTCCTCCATTTTTCGCTTTCTCTTTCCTTCATTTTCATCTTCTCCATCTTCTTCCGTCATTTTCTCCGTAGTTTTTTTTTCTCCATCTTTCACGTTCATGGTAGTAGTTGTGGCGGAGGAAGAAGATGGTGGTGATTGTGACAGAGGAAGAAAATGGTGATGGTTGTGGCGAAGGAAGAAGATAGTAGTAGAGACGGAAGAAGATGGTGGTGGTGGTGGTGGCGGTGGTAGTGGTGGCGGAGGAAGAATATGGTGGTGATGGTGGTGGTTGTGGTGGAAGAATACCTTTGTATTAAAGGTTGGTTACCCATGTATTAATGTTTGATTACTTTTGTATTAAGGGTTGGTTACCTTTGTATTAAAGTTTTCGTTTAGTAAATTTAGGTAACCAAACAATAGTATATAGGTAACCAAATACTAGTATGGAGGTAAATAATTCCTGAATGTGTAGTAACTAGTTTAGATTACCTTTGTATTTAGGTTGGTTACCCTTGTATTAAGGTTTGATTACCTTTGTATTAAGGGTTGGTTACCTTTATATTAAAGTTTGGTTACCTTTGTATTAAAAGTTGGTTACTGGTTACCTTTGTATTTAAGGTTGGTTACCTTTATATTAAAGTTTGGTTACTTTTGTATTAAAAGTTGGTTACTGGTTATCTTTTACAAACTTCGGCGAGGAAGAAGGTGGAGTCAAAGTAAGAGAGAGAGATGGAGAAATTGAATTGAAGTAATTTAATTTACTTCTCCTTGATTTAAAGAATTTGTAGAATTTAATTTAATTTTCCTTGATTTAAGGGATTTGTGTAATTTAATTTACTTCTCCTTAATTTAAGGGATTTCTAAAATTGAATAATTAATATGATTATTATATTTGCACTCTTTTTGTAATTATTTTGTAAATGTATTATTCTTGTAATTATTTTTTAAAAGTTGTATACTTCTGTAAAGGACTCTAAAAAAAATTAGTACAATTGAGATTAAACTTGACAAAATTGGCCGACGGGCCAACCTTGTGACGCCCCCAAATCTGGGTCCACACAGCCCATACTTGAGTCGTCAAAAGACTACAACAAAATTATTACAACAAAGCACAACGTACAACAATACAGTGTATAATAATACACAACTAAGTCTTCACTATTATTGCCACACTATTTTACAAAACGTGAAAACTATGATAACTATTCCTCGGACCCTCACTCCATTCCCCGGCTAGACCCTGTTATGTTTTCATCTCCTGTTGAAAAACAATGGAACAAAAGAAAGGGTGAGCTCAAATAGCCCAGTAAAGAATATCATGACTAAGATAATGACGAATAAATTATCATTAGTCTTCAACAGTTGAGTTCTTGATAGAATACAATAGACTACAAGGTTTATATCAAAAACTGCAGTTAAATTCTTAAACAACGTTCAGATCAATAATAGCAGCGGAATGAGTAATCTATTAGAAGAATAATGCAGACTATAATGTCCACTCGGTTCTCTTTTTAGGAAAAACATCATCAACTTTTATCATCTGAAATATCATTAGTCAAGATAATACAAATTCACAGTTCCTGATCATAATCATGCAGATCGACAGTTCATCTTTGCACTACGGGCCAAAGACATTCAATATAACACCAACGGTCATGATTATACCAGATTCAGCCTTTAGTCATAATCATACCAAACAACAGTTCATCTTTGCACTACGGGCCAAAGAGAACATTCACCACGTGCCATAAAAGACACCGAACAGATGTATCGCCTTTAACCTATTATATCGCCTTTAACCTATCATCTGTTCAACAAATATATCACATTTGTGCCCCCGGCCACAGATATTCACAGCAGCTTGATTTTTGGATGATTAGAATGATATAAATGATGAACAGAAGAAATAGGATAACAATAAGTATCGGAAGTTTACTTTGTACAGATTCAAATAATGTCCAAATTGTCAACATGATGTGGAGTGAAATTTAAAAATGATATTCAAGATCCACAGTTCAGAATAACGGTTACAATTCAATAGAAAGGTTCACGTAAATAGGAAGGTTCAGTTGAAATAATGAAGTTCAACTATTATGGAACATATAATATTTTCAGGAATTATAGAAGCAATAGTTCCATAATAAATTTCGATTTAGGAGTATGAAAGAAAATAATATCCCTTACCGTAGCAGGTTTGATTAACAAAAGGTGAAGGAAATTAATACAAAGGGTTATTCACCAACAGGCGGCAATCCGCTCCGTAAGGTTGTTCCCACAATTTAATAAAATTTGAGTACAAAGAGTTATTCACCAAACAGGCGGCAATCCGCTCCGTAAGGTTATTCTCAGAGATTAATAATGAATGAATACGAAAGGTTATTCACCAACAGGCGGCAATCCGCTCCGTAAGGTTATTCCCACAATTTAATAGAATTTGAGTACAAAGAGTTATTCACCAAACAGGCGGCAATTCGCTCCGTAAGGTTATTCTCAGAGATTAATAATGAATGAATACGAAAGGTTATTCACCAACAGGCGGCAATCCGCTCCGTAAGGTTATTCCCACAATTTAATACATGGAGATAAAATGCACGTCTTATGAGTAAGGAAGAAACAATATTATTATCGAGAATCAAATAATGATAATCCCTTACCATAGTACGTTTGAATAATGGAAGATGAAAAAGATGGTATCCCTTACCTCAACACGTGACTGGATATTGATTTAAATGAGGTTGATTAACTTGAACAGTACACGTATACTTATATATCTTCACAAATACTCAAGATGACTTAAGCACACTTAGAGAGAACTTTCACAAGAAGTATTTAGAGAGAGAAAGAAAGAACAAGTAAGGAAGTTTATGAAAAATCCTTAAGTTAAGGCTTCTATTTATAGCCAAAAATCTTATCATTCATTTAATCTAAACCATTCATTTAAAGATCATCTTTTAATCTACACCATCCATTTCAAATATTATATTATCTTTAATCTACACCATTCATTTCATATCACCTAATAATCACCTAACTTTATATTATAAACAAATCAATTCAATTATTCAACAATAATTCACACTTTAATCTACACCATTCATTTCATATCACCTAATAATCACCTAACTTTATATTATAAACAAATAACTTTATCAATTCAATTATTATGACTAATTGTTATAAATACAGTATAGTTAGCTCTTAGATATCAAGTCAATAAATTAATGAAATACAACTGTTTAAATAACATCATAATAGAGATAACAATAATGTAAAATAAAGCATACGTTACTGTGTAATGACAATTATTGATTCAATAATGTGAATTACTGTGCATATGTTACTGTGACAATTATTAGGTTCAATAATTTTAAAAACAGTGCAACAACAATTATTGACTCAATGATATAAAATACAGTGTAATGACAATTATTAAATCAATAATGCAAAATACTGTGTAACAACAATTATTGAATTGATAATATAAAATATTATGCAGTGACAATTATCGATGAAATGATGCGTAACAGTTACGGTGTCAATTATCAGACTAATAATATGAGACACTATACAATACCGTGTGTTACTGTAGAGTACCGTGTGCTATAGAAAATACCATAAACTACCGTATGCTACTATTCTTTTATCACCGGTATTTTAACAGTTCCGTTGACTATTTTTATTTAAAAAGGTTACTTCTGTCGTTTTCTATATCCGACAAATATTCCGTTGTAGGGTCCACCAATAATTTATTATTTCGGCGCCGTCGTACGGCACGAATATTCCCCGACAAAGCAAATATTGTCCGACAAAATAAAATTTGCACATAACATCCTTAACTTTCAATTTTGTTAATTTAACCACTTACTGTTTCAAAAAAAATATATATGAAGAAAAATTAAATTTTGTATTTCATAAAATTCGGGGTCTTACAACCTCCCCTCCTTATGAAATTTCGTCCCCGAAATTGACGTACCTGACATATCGAAGAGGTAAGGATACTTAGATTTCATCTCAGATTCTAGCTCCCAGGTCATTTCCTCAGTATCTTGGTTCCTCCATAAAACCTTAACTTGAGGTATAACCTTTGAGCGTAGGATCTGCTCCTTCTTATCCAGGATCTTAACAGGTACCTCCTCGTATGTTAAATCCTCTGCTATAACGTCTGGTTCTAACTCAATGACGTGGTTTGGGTCCTTCACATATTTACGTAACATAGATATGTGAAAAACGTTATGGATGCGAGACATACTTGGTGGTAGGGCTAGTCTGTAGGCTACGGTTCCTATTTGATCGAGGATTTCAAATGGGCCAATAAATCGAGGGTTGAGCTTTCCTCTCTTTCCGAATCTCGTAACCCCTTTCCATGGAGAAACACGTAAGAATACATGATCTCCGACGTTGAAACTTTCGTCTCTCCGATGAAGATCAGCATAACTCTTTTGTCGTTCTTGTGCGGTCTGTATTCGTTGTCGGATCATTTGGATCTTTTCTGTCGTCAAGCGTACCAACTCGGGTCCCAACAATTTTGCTTCTCCTACCTCATTCCAACATATTGGAGAGCGACACTTCCTTCCATACAAAGCCTCGAATGGAGCCATGCCTATGCTTGCTTGGTAACTGTTGTTGTAAGAAAATTCCACCAATGGCAAGTATTTATCCCAACTTCCTTTGAAGTCTAATACACAAAGTCTCAAAAGATCTTCGAGGGTCTGGATCATCCTTTCCGATTGTCCGTCCGTTTGAGGATGGTATGCAGAACTAAAACGTAGTTCAGTGCCCATAGCTTTTTGTAGACTGATCCAAAAGCGTGAAGTGAATCTAGGATCTCGATCAGAAACTATGGAAACTGGCATGCCATGCAATCTCACGATCTCATTTATGTACATACCGGCAAGACGTTCAAGTGAAAAGTTTTCTCGTATAGGCAAGAAATGAGCAGATTTGGTCAATCTATCTACGATCACCCAAATTGCATCTAAGCCTTGAGAAACTTTTGGAAGACCCGTCACGAAGTCCATATTGATGTGTTCCCACTTCCATTCGGGAACTTCAAGTGATTGTAATGGACCTTTAGGAACTTGATGTTCTGCCTTGACACGTTGACAAGTTAGGCACCTTGAGATAAACTCCGCAATCTCTCTTTTCATATTGTTCCACCAAAATGTATGTCGAAGATCTCGATACATCTTGGTACCTCCTGGGTGGATTGCAAACGGCGTGTTGTGTGCCTCCATCATGATTTTATGCTTTAATTCAGGATCGTTAGGAACACAGAGTCGAGAGTTGACTCGAAGTATTCCTTTCTCGTCGATTCTTGCTTCGGGAATGACACCTTCTTGTACTTTCTTTATCATGTTTATCAGTTCCGGATCGGTAGCTTGAGCAGCTTTAATTTTATCGATTAAAGTTGGTTCTACTCGCACGTGAGCAATCTTCGAGTGGGTCCCTGGTGTCTTTAGCTCTATCTCCATCTTTTGCAAGTCGTACAAAATACACTTTTGTGTTGTCAGCAGTGCACTTGTACTTGCATAAGATTTTCTGCTCAAAGCGTCAGCTACAACGTTCGCCTTTCCCGGGTGATACTGGATTGTGTGGTCATAATCCTTTAACAGCTCAAGCCAACGTCGTTGTCGCATGTTGAGTTCCTTCTGGGTGAAGAAATACTTGAGACTTTTATGATCCGTATAGATATCCACTTTTTCTCCGTACAAGTAGTGTCTCCAGATCTTCAACGCGAAAACGACTGCTGCCAACTCTAGATCATGAGTAGGATAATTTTTCTCATAATCTTTGAGTTGTCGAGAGGCGTAGGCTATAACCTTTCCATGTTGCATAAGGACACAGCCTAGACCTTTGCCAGAAGCATCGCTGTAGATAACAAATTCTCCTGATCCTGATGGTATGGTCAGAACAAGAGCTGAAACCAGTCTCTTCTTGAGTTCTTGGAAACTTTTCTCGCATTCCTCGCTCCATATGAATTTTGTGCTTTTCCGAGTAAGCTGCGTTAATGGAGTGGCGATTCGAGAAAATCCTTCAACGAATCTCCGATAATAACCAGCTAGACCCAGAAAACTTCGGACTTCGGTTACTGTTTTGGGTTGTTCCCAATTTAGTACCGTTTCAATCTTCGCAGGATCGACTGATATTCCTTGACTAGAAATCACATGCCCAAGAAACGCGACCTCCTCAAGCCAGAACTCACATTTCTTCAACTTGGCATATAATTTGTTTTCACGGAGCTTTTGTAGTATCAATCTCAGGTGTTGTTCATGATCCTCGCGACTCTTGGAGTATATGAGGATGTCATCAATAAAGACAACCACAAAATGATCCAAATGTTCCTTGAATATCCGGTTCATCATGTCCATGAAAGCTGCAGGAGCATTAGTTAGTCCAAAAGGCATGACTAAGAACTCATAATGCCCATAACGAGTTCTGAAAGCAGTCTTTGGAATGTCCTCAGCTTTAACCTTTAACTGATGATATCCAGAACGGAGATCAATCTTTGAGAAATGTTGAGCGCCTTGCAATTGATCAAACATGTCATCAATCCGAGGTAACGGGTACCTGTTCTTGATGGTGACATGGTTCAATTCTCGGTAGTCAATGCACAATCTCATACTCCCGTCTTTCTTCTTCACAAATAGAACAGGAGCACCCCAAGGTGATGCACTCGGACGAATGAAACCGGTATCCAACAATTCCTGTAGTTGGACTTTTAACTCTTGAAGTTCAATGGGAGCCATTCGGTAGGGAGCTTTGGAAATGGGCTTGGTACCGGGTTCAAGATCAATATAAAAATCAATTTCACGGTTTGGGGGTAAGCCAGGAAGTTCTTCAGGAAAAACGTCAGGAAACTCATTAACAATGGGAATATCATTCAAGTTTGACGTATTTTTGTTCAAATCAGTGACATGAGCTAAAAAGGCTTGACATCCGTTTTTCAATAAACGAATGGCTTTATGGCTAGAAATAACAGTTATAGATTTCAATGGTTTAGTTGCTTGAATTTGCATGACAGGTTGATTAGGAATATGAAAACTAATAATCTTATGAAAACAATCAATTTTAGCATGATGGGTAGTCAACCAATCAATTCCTAAAATCACATCAAATTCACGCATCTCCAAAGAAATAAGGTCAACAGGTAATGTGAGGTTGTTGATTTGAACTAGGCAAGATTTATAGATAGTAAATGTAATAGGTATTTCTCCTAATGAGGTTTCAACTGATAAGACAAGATTTAAGTTTTCAATAGTCAAATTTAAACGTTGAGTACATATAGGTGAGATAAAAGAGTGGATAGAGCCAGTATCTAACAAAGCGTAGACTTCACGAGAATTTATGAATAGCTTACCGGTTATCACCTCATTCGGTTTCTTGACTGTTATCGTCAAATCGAATCCCGAATACTTCATTCGGATCTTCACGTATTTCAACCATGGAAATACCACTGAATAATTTTCTAGCAAACTGTTTCTCGGGTTCATCAACTTCATCAGTAGTAAGGTACCAATGATTTCCATTAAAATAGTATTTTCGATAGACTGCAGTTTCCACGATAGTGACTAACTTAACCAGAATTCCTCTAAATTGTAACGCCCAAAAGTATAGAAACATCATTTTTAAATAATCTTGAAAATCATAGCTGGAACACCATAAATCCCAAAGACTAATATGAAAAGTCCATATATTCTGATCCTTTGTTATAGAGCATAACCAGGTGATATCACTCTCCCAATTAGTGAGTAAATTAAAGGCAATAATTTCCGCAAGTTCGTTACTTCCTTTAATTGCTTCTAAGAATGGATCTGGAACGACTGTAGCAGAGCTTTCACCTTCATCCTTACTGGATAGAACACGCATAATTTTTGCCTTAGGCAAATGATTCAACTCTGAGTTTGTAAGAAGATTATTCGTCGCCTCTTGTTCTGCAGCTACATTTGTTTCGGTAATTTCATAGTTAACCTCCTGATTTCCAGATGCCATACTTAACTGTGGTCACAAAATAAATGTTAGTTCAAATAAACTGACTCATCTCTTCATGTTCCTACATTCAAATCGATTCATTAGATAAAAAAAAATCTAATTTAGGTAGGACACACTAGTGATTGATTCTATTCGTCTCTCCCCTCCTAGTTCTAACCCCAGATCTCCATTAAAGACCATATCCCTAAGCTCTGATGCCAACTGTGACTCTCATCCCACCATAGGGACAGCACCTCACAATGGTACCTATCAGTTTGCCACCTGTACTATAGGCGTCCCCTACGGAGAGTCTGGCTTCGGTGCATCCCTTTTCCCTAGGAAGTCACCAGCGAGAGGCTCGGGGCTCTTCGTTATATGGCTCTGATACCAACTGTGACGCCCCCAAATCTGGGTCCACACAGCCCATACTTGAGTCGTCAAAAGACTACAACAAAATTATTACAACAAAGCACAACGTACAACAATACAGTGTATAATAATACACAACTAAGTCTTCACTATTATTGCCACACTATTTTACAAAACGTGAAAACTATGATAACTATTCCTCGGACCCTCACTCCATTCCCCGGCTAGACCCTGTTATGTTTTCATCTCCTGTTGAAAAACAATGGAACAAAAGAAAGGGTGAGCTCAAATAGCCCAGTAAAGAATATCATGACTAAGATAATGACGAATAAATTATCATTAGTCTTCAACAGTTGAGTTCTTGATAGAATACAATAGACTACAAGGTTTATATCAAAAACTGCAGTTAAATTCTTAAACAACGTTCAGATCAATAATAGCAGCGGAATGAGTAATCTATTAGAAGAATAATGCAGACTATAATGTCCACTCGGTTCTCTTTTTAGGAAAAACATCATCAACTTTTATCATCTGAAATATCATTAGTCAAGATAATACAAATTCACAGTTCCTGATCATAATCATGCAGATAAACAGTTCATCTTTGCACTACGGGCCAAAGACATTCAATATAACATCAACGGTCATGATTATACCAGATTCAGCCTTTGGTCATAATCATACCAAACAACAGTTCATCTTTGCACTACGGGCCAAAGAGAACATTCACCACGTGCCATAAAAGACACCGAACAAATGTATCACCTTTAACCTATTATATCGCCTTTAACCTATCATCTGTTCAACAAATATATCACATCTGTGCCCCCGGCCACAGATATTCACAACAGCTTGATTTTTGGATGATTAGAATGATATAAATGATGAACAGAAGAAATAGGATAACAATAAGTATCGGAAGTTTACTTTGTACAGATTCAAATAATGTCCAAATTGTCAACATGATGTGGAGTGAAATTTAAAAATGATATTCAAGATCCACAGTTCAGAATAACGGTTACAATTCAATAGAAAGGTTCACGTAAATAGGAAGGTTCAGTTGAAATAATGAAGTTCAACTATTATGGAACATATAATATTTTCAGGAATTATAGAAGCAATAGTTCCATAATAAATTTCGATTTAGGAGTATGAAAGAAAATAATATCCCTTACCGTAGCAGGTTTGATTAACAAAAGGTGAAGGAAATTAATACAAAGGGTTATTCACCAACAGGCGGCAATCCGCTCCGTAAGGTTGTTCCCACAATTTAATAAAATTTGAGTACAAAGAGTTATTCACCAAACAGGCGGCAATCCGCTCCGTAAGGTTATTCTCAGAGATTAATAATGAATGAATACGAAAAGTTATTCACCAACAGGCGGCAATCCGCTCCGTAAGGTTATTCCCACAATTTAATAGAATTTGAGTACAAAGAGTTATTCACCAAACAGGCGGCAATTCGCTCCGTAAGGTTATTCTCAGAGATTAATAATGAATGAATACGAAAGGTTATTCACCAACAGGCGGCAATCCGCTCCGTAAGGTTATTCCCACAATTTAATACATGGAGATAAAACGCACGTCTTATGAGTAAGGAAGAAACAATATTATTATCGAGAATCAAATAATGATAATCCCTTACCATAGTACGTTTGAATAATGGAAGATGAAAAAGATGGTATCCCTTACCTCAACACGTGACTGGATATTGATTTAAATGAGGTTGATTAACTTGAACAGTACACGTATACTTATAGATCTTCACAAATACTCAAGATGACTTAAGCACACTTAGAGAGAACTTTCACAAGAAGTATTTAGAGAGAGAAAGAAAGAACAAGTAAGGAAGTTTATGAAAAATCCTTAAGTTAAGGCTTCTATTTATAGCCAAAAATCTTATCATTCATTTAATCTAAACCATTCATTTAAAGATCATCTTTTAATCTACACCATCCATTTCAAATATTATATTATCTTTAATCTACACCATTCATTTCATATCACCTAATAATCACCTAACTTTATATTATAAACAAATCAATTCAATTATTCAACAATAATTCACACTTTAATCTACACCATTCATTTCATATCACCTAATAATCACCTAACTTTATATTATAAACAAATAACTTTATCAATTCAATTATTATGACTAATTGTTATAAATACAGTATAGTTAGCTCTTAGATATCAAGTCAATAAATTAATGAAATACAACTGTTTAAATAACATCATAATAGAGATAACAATAATGTAAAATAAAGCATACGTTACTGTGTAATGACAATTATTGATTCAATAATGTGAATTACTGTGCATATGTTACTGTGACAATTATTAGGTTCAATAATTTTAAAAACAGTGCAACAACAATTATTGACTCAATGATATAAAATACAGTGTAATGACAATTATTAAATCAATAATGCAAAATACTGTGTAACAACAATTATTGAATTGATAATATAAAATATTATGCAGTGACAATTATCGATGAAATGATGCGTAACAGTTACGGTGTCAATTATCAGACCAATAATATGAGACACTATACAATACCGTGTGTTACTGTAGAGTACCGTGTGCTACAGAAAATACCATAAACTACCGTATGCTACTATTCTTTTATCACCGGTATTTTAACAGTTCCGTTGACTATTTTTATTTAAAAAAGTTACTTCTGTCGTTTTCTATATCCGACAAATATTCCGTTGTAGGGTCCACCAATAATTTATTATTTCGGCGCCGTCGTACGGCACGAATATTCCCCGACAAAGCGAATATTGTCCGACAAAATAAAATTTGCACATAACATCCTTAACTTTCAATTTTGTTAATTTAACCACTTACTGTTTCAAAAAAAATATATATGAAGAAAAATTAAATTTTGTATTTCATAAAATTCGGGGTCTTACAAACCTGGCTAGGTCGTCTAAAATCGGGCTTTGGTCTTTTAAAATTTAGCCTAGTGAAAGTTGGGTTGGTTCGGCTTGGCCAACGGACTAATTTTTTGTTATTTATTACTGTTAACAAAAAAAATGTTAAATTAAAAAATAAATCAAGTAGAGAATTATAAAAAATATATGAAAAAATTCTAACATGTGAACTTGAATAATAATACAAAAAAATATTATGAATATAATATATAAGAGTGCACAAAGGTCGGTTTAGTAGGTAAAAAAATAATCAAACCATTTAAGTCGGTTATAAAAAATTAAAAATCAAAATCGCCTAAATTTTTATCCCATAATCAGTTATTGGTTTATTCGATTTTCGGTTTCATTGGTCGGTTTAATCGGTTATTAAAACTTAAGCATAAAAGATAGAATTGGTATGTCACCAAATTTTAAAACTATGTATTGTTGGATAACAGAGAATTGGTATGTCATCAAATTATAAAAAAGGTATATAATGAATATATAATTATATAAATAAATAATTATTAAAAAAGTATATAAATTATATTATAATATTAAGGCGTTTGTTCGGTTTGGTAGGTTTCGGTTTTGAAATAAATCAAACCAAAACTGACCAATATAGTTTCGATTTTTTAGTTTTACAAGTTTCTATTTTTCGGTTTTGTGATTTTCAGTTTGATTTGTTAACGGTTCGATTTGGTGCGGTTGGCTTTTCAGTTATTTTCGATTTTGTATGCACCCCTAATAATATATATTACCTTTATTTTTCTTTTACTCTCTTATCTTTAATATTGATATTATATACATTTATCAATTAATTAATCACAAGATTAATTACATTTTAATATATATAAATACAAAATATCTATAAAATTATTGACTATTTTATTTTATCTTATCTCACAAGGTAATTTTTTCTTTTTCTTCTATACCATTTTTTTATTTTTTTTATAACTTCATTTCACTCAGGTCTATAGAATCTGAAACACAATTTTTTCTTGACCAGTCAAACCCGACCCATTTTCGATACACATCGGATATTTCTATAAATACATTATTTAAAAAAAAAAATTGATATGTCAATATATAGTACTACGACACAAAAAAAAAAAACTATTAATAACCTTACACATGAATGTTTCCTTCTCTCTCGATCATTTGCTTATGTCTTAGACTCCATAGAAAGATAAGACATTGAAATTAATAGTGTACACAGTTACTAACATTGATATAACAGTTGACAATTTTGCTATAATTAATACAAATATTTAATAAGGAGTTTTTAAGGGAGAGAACAAATTGATTGGATCCTAAATCATGTGACCGACCCCCACTGTTGGGAAGAAAAAGAAAAGTAGGGAAACATGATTGACATTTATTAGCCGTATCAGTATGCATGTGCAATTCATCACAAATGTTCCTTAATTTTTCATTTTGTAAAGGGGTGTTTGATTGTGGCTGAATGGGTAAGTGGGCTGAATCGGTAAGTGGCTGAATCATTAAGTGCGTTTGTTTGGAAAAAAATTCGTCTGAATGGCTGAATCGGTCAGATGGCGCGGCTGAATGGGTAAAGTCAGAATTTGTGGCTGAATGGGCTGAATGGTAGCTGAATGGAGAAAAAAAAATAAAAAAAAATAAAAAAAAATAAAAAAAAAATAAAAAAAAATAAAAAAAATTATATTATGTAATATTAAATAAATTTACAACAACTTTGAATTTTTTCAGAGGGGTAAAATATTAAAAATATGTCATTCAGATCTTTCAGATATGTTAATTATCAAACAACTTTTTTCATTCAGATTCAAATTCAGATTCAGATTCAGCTCATTCAATTTTTATCAAACACCCCCTAAGTCTCACAATCTCATAATCAATTATATTATTATTAAAAAAAAAACTTAAATAAGTAAGAATTGAAGACAAAACTTAATTAAAAATCACAAATCTCAATTTTAATCATTAAATTAAAACTTTATTGATAATGTTCCTCCATAAAATATCATACTAATTTACATTTGAATCAGAACTGATCGTCTTAACTCGACTCATTATAGATGACATATAATCGCAACCATTGCATACGGCGATGTCATAAAGAGAAGTATTAGTCTCACCATATAATTTTCATTATCAATCATTTAATTAATATAGAGACAATATCAAAAATTAAGTCAATAATGTATAGTTTTCATTATCGATCATTTAATTAATATAGAGACAATATTGAAAACTAAGTCATTAATGTTTATTTAAAATTTACAAAAGATAAATAAAAATTAAAAAGAAATAAATTTCTCAATGGAAAAAAATTCTTAATTAATCAATTGAATGATTAGATTATTGAAAACAAACAGGACTACTGCTTCTACTACTTCTTGATCCTGAAACATTAACCAGAGCAAAATTCAACTGTCCATCGACTCGAAACGCCCACAATTGCACCGTCACATCTGGTCCAAGCCCATTATTCATCAAAATAGAGTACCAAGTTTTGTTCAACACGTAGACTGAAGTAGCACTAGCTCCATGTGATTTCTTCATCTCCCACCTCTTCAAGTTTATGCTTGTTTCTTTCAAAATATTGTTGGGTTCAATGATTTTGACCACCATAGCACTCTTGTTCCCTTTTTCGCTGCACTCTTTGAGAGATTCTTCTTCATGATCCAAGAGGAATTTGTTCTGAATTTGTTTTAGTGGCATCAAGAATCTATTCTGCCCTTTCTTGGCGTCGCTGTCAGTTAGTTTCTTTTGAATCACTATCTTTAAATGAGTACCCTTTTTAGTGTCAATAATTAGTGTCTTCAAATCTATGGGTAAGTAGTCTTGATCAATGCGTTTCGAGTAAATAACCGCTGTTTTCTTCTTCTTAATAAGCTGTCTCCAATTTATATCTTCATCTTCGTCATCTTCATCTTTAGAAACTAATTCTCGCTTCTGACCTTTTTCGAACTCCTTTTTCGTTACCCGCCTCGAATTATCACTACAAGAAAAAGGCTCATAATCCGACCACAATGTGAATACTCCATCGAAAATGGGGTCATTGGAAAGCGCCTTTTGGGATTTCTTCGGGGCCAAGGAATAATAAATATTCTTGGGTGAGGGTTCTTGTTGTTGGGTAGGGGGCGAGTTGTAAATCTTTTGGAAATGGTGTACTTTTTGGGCAATTGAAGTTATGGCTGCAAGTATATCCATGCGAGTGGCAGTAGGTTCAACTAAGATTTCTTCCATATCTTTAAGTGTCAACAATGGCGGCTTCTTCTTGTTAACCTTCATCGTAATTCTTTAATTCCTGATACTTATGTGCTGAGGAGCCAAGAGAAATTTAGGAATAAGTATATATATATATAGATTTTTGATTGTACAAATCGAAACAGGAAAGGAAGTTATAATTTAAGAGTGTACATGTAATATAACGCGTCTATGTATTTTGGACAGGAAAAGTATTTTACAAGTAATTAGGTATTAAACTCAACTAGTCTATTAGTCCGTGACATTTATTATTATTTTTTTTTGTCATTTTATAATATTTTTGAGTAATTCAATAATTTTTATGTATAATAATATTAAAATTTTGTAATTAATTATGTAATAAATAGTAGCATATCAATTTATAGGTATCATTGCAATGTATATAAGAATAGGGAATTGATATTTTCGCAAGCTAATGTGACATTTTCACAAGCTAATGTGACATTTCCGCAAGATCAAATGAGATTCACTTGTGAAAATATCAAATTAACTTGTGAAAATATCAATTCCTAAAAAACAACAAAAATATTGTTAAATATATCACCAGAATATGAAAAAATAGAGATAGTACAAAAATATCATAATAATTTGAGTGAAAATTCAAATTATCTCATCACCCAAAATTATCCAAATTAATTAAAATCTTCTAGCTGTTAATTACCCGGAACAACGAATGGCAAAACTCTAAACAAGCTGCTGCGGCTTTTCCGGCCGAACGCAGTGTTTATGTTTTGTTCCTCCCGGAAAAAACTCACAAGTTATTATAGCAATTTTTTTTATTTCTCCTGTAGCACATTAACGCCACATCAGTCCTTATATATATATATATATATACCAAATCTCAAGACTTCAATTCCATCTCAATTTTGGAATTACCCACAAGCCGCATAAGCCTCCTCCCGCCTTATTCAAATGTCCCAATCACTTCTAGGAATTAGACTCCACTCCGGTTTTGGAAGGATCCACGTCAATTCACTAGGCTGTCATATTAAAAATTCCTAATAGTTTTAGGAAATCATTCCAGCATCCAATAGGAATAGGCTCCGCACATGTCACATTAAAATATTCCCAATTTAATTAAGATTTAAAATATTCCCAATTTAATTAAGATAATTTTATAAATTTGGACTCTACAAATCCAGCACTAATTAATGATAATGACGAAATTGATGATGACAATTATTATAGTGATATTGGTAGTAGTGGTGCGACAGTGATGGGTGGCGGTGATGATAAAGAGTGGTGGTGATATCTCTCTTTTTTATCCAAATTAGATGTAATTAATGCTTCTTTTTTATTGTTTTGATTTATAAATGTAATACCCACTAAATATTATAATATTAAAATAATTTAAAATGTAATATTTGGACTATATTTTATGTTTGGATCAAATTTATGTGGGCTAATAATAATAATTAATGTATAACTTTAATTTGGTCAAAGTGGGTCTTAAAAGTAATTGGGTCTAATTTATATTTAAATATAATTATACTTTTGTGATTTGAACCCTATTAATATTAGGAGAGTTGTTAAAATAAACAAATAAATAACTAAACCCTATTCTTCTTTATATAAAAAATATCTGATACGTACTTGAGGAAAAAGAAAGGAGAAGGCGGCTGAAAAAGAATGAAGAAACCAAGATAGCGGCTAAGAGGAGAAGGGAATTAAGAAATAATATATTCCGTTAGCAATCACTATTTGGGTAGGTTAACTTTAATTTGTGGTCGTTGTGTTTGTATTGCAATTAGAGAATCAATTGAGATTAATAGCCATACAAGACGTGCATGTGATAATGAGATTGCAAAAGCTTTTATTATGATTATGATTATGATACTTATGATGGGCAGCACATGGAATAGGAGAATATTAATAATGTGATCATGAGATTGTAATTACAGGTGGTTATAACAATTGTGGGTGTGATGTATTAGTAATTTACGGTTTCTGTCGTCATATATTTATATATTTTTTTATTAATTACGGAGGTAATTTATGGATATACATAGTTAAGCTATTATCACTTTGAGTTTGCGAATAATAATAATAATAATAATAATAATAATAATAATAATAATAATAATAATAATGTGAGTCTTGGGAAAAAATAAAAACAATAAATTAGTAATTTTTAGCAAATAATTTATTAATTAATTATTTATTTTTTAATTTGTGTAATTAACTCAAACGGAGGGAAATTAAGAAATCATATTTGGGATTATAATTTGGGTATTACATTATTTAATTTATGTACGAATTCTGTACTCTTTCTGTAAGACCCCGAATTTTATGAAATACAAAATTTAATTTTTCTTCATATATTTTTTTTTTGAAACAGTAAGTGGTTAAATTAACAAAATTGAAAGTTAAGGATGTTATGTGCAAATTTTATTTTGTCGGACAATATTCGCTTTGTCGGGGAATATTCGTTTGGTCGGGGAATATTCGTGCCGTACGACGGCGCCGAAATAATAAATTATTGGTGGACCCCACAACGGAATATTTGTCGGATATAGAAAACGACAGAAGTAACCTTTTTAAATAAAAATAGTCAACGGAACTGTTAAAATACCGGTGATAAAAGAATAGTAGCATACGGTAGTTTATGGTATTTTCTGTAGCACACGGTACTCTACAGTAACACACGGTATTGCATAGTGTCTCATATTATTGGTCTGATAATTGACACCGTAACTGTTACGCATCATTTCATCGATAATTGTCACTGCATAATATTTTATATTATCAATTCAATAATTGTTGTTACACAGTATTTTGCATTATTGATTTAATAATTGTCATTACACTGTATTTTATATCATTGAGTCAATAATTGTTGTTGCACTGTTTTTAAAATTATTGAACCTAATAATTGTCACAGTAACATATGCACAGTAATTCACATTATTGAATCAATAATTGTCATTACACAGTAACGTATGCTTTATTTTACATTATTGTTATCTCTATTATGATGTTATTTAAACAGTTGTATTTCATTAATTTATTGACTTGATATCTAAGAGCTAACTATACTGTATTTATAACAATTAGTCATAATAATTGAATTGATAAAGTTATTTGTTTATAATATAAAGTTAGGTGATTATTAGGTGATATGAAATGAATGGTGTAGATTAAAGTGTGAATTATTGTTGAATAATTGAATTGATTTGTTTATAATATAAAGTTAGGTGATTATTAGGTGATATGAAATGAATGGTGTAGATTAAAGTGTGAATTATTGTTGAATAATTAAATTGATTTGTTTATAATATAAAGTTAGGTGATTATTAGGTGATATGAAATGAATGGTGTAGATTAAAGTGTGAATTATTGTTGAATAATTGAATTGATTTGTTTATAATATAAAGTTAGGTGATTATTAGGTGATATGAAATGAATGGTGTAGATTAAAGTGTGAATTATTGTTGAATAATTAAATTGATTTGTTTATAATATAAAGTTAGGTGATTATTAGGTGATATGAAATGAATGGTGTAGATTAAAGATAATATAATATTTGAAATGGATGGTGTAGATTAAAAGGTGATCTTTAAATGAATGGTTTAGATTAAATGAATGATAAGATTTTTGGCTATAAATAGAAGCCTTAACTTAAGGATTTTTCATAAACTTCCTTACTTGTTCTTTCTTTCTCTCTCTAAATACTTCTTGTGAAAGTTCTCTCTAAGTGTGCTTAAGTCATCTTGAGTATTTGTGAAGATCTATAAGTATACGTGTACTATTCAAGTTAATCAACCTCATTTAAATCAATATCCAGTCACGTGTTACGGTAAGGGATACCATCTTTTTCATCTTCCATTATTCAAACGTACTATGGTAAGGGATTATCATTATTTGATTCTCGATAATAATATTGTTTCTTCCTTACTCATAAGACGTGCCTTTTATTTCCATGTATTAAATTGTGGGAATAACCTTACGGAGCGGATTGCCGCCTGTTGGTGAATAACCTTTCGTATTCATTCATTATTAATCTCTGAGAATAACCTTACGGAGCGGATTGCCGCCTGTTTGGTGAATAACTCTTTGTACTCAAATTCTATTAAATTGTGGGAATAACCTTACGGAGCGGATTGCCGCCTGTTGGTGAATAACCCTTTGTATTAATTTTCTTCACTTTTCGTTAATCAAACCTGCTACGGTAAGGGATATTATTTTCTTTCATACTCCTAAATCGAAATTTATTATGGAACTATTACTTCTATAATTCCTGAAAATATTATATGTTCCATAATAATTGAACTTCATTATTTCAACTGAACCTTCCTATTTACGTGAACCTTTCTATTGAATTGTAACCGTTATTCTGAACTGTGGATCTTGAATATCATTTTTAAATTTCACTCCACATCATGTTGACAATTTGGACATTATTTGAATCTGTACAAAGTAAACTTCCGATACTTATTGTTATCCTATTTCTTCTGTTCATCATTTATATCATTCTAATCATCCAAAAATCAAGCTGTTGTGAATATCTGTGGCCGGGGGCACAGATGTGATATATTTGTTGAACAGATGATAGGTTAAAGGCGATATAATAGGTTAAAGGCGATACATCTGTTCGGTGTCTTTTATGGCACGTGGTGAATGTTCTCTTTGGCCCGTAGTGCAAAGATGAACTGTTGTTTGGTATGATTATGACCAAAGGCTGAATCTGGTATAATCATGACCGTTGGTGTTATATTGAATGTCTTTGGCCCGTAGTGCAAAGATGAACTGTTGATGTGCATGATTATGATCAGGAACTGTGAATTTGTATTATCTTGACTAATGATATTTCAGATGATAAAAGTTGATGATGTTTTTCCTAAAAAGAGAACCGAGTGGACATTATAGTCTGCATTATTCTTCTAATAGATTACTCATTCCGCTGCTATTATTGATCTGAACGTTGTTTAAGAATTTAACTGCAGTTTTTGATATAAACCTTGTAGTCTATTGTATTCTATCAAGAACTCAACTGTTGAAGACTAATGATAATTTATTCGTCATTATCTTAGTCATGATATTTCTTACTGGGCTATTTGAGCTCACCCTTTCTTTTGTTCCATTGTTTTTCAACAGGAGATGAAAACATAACAGGGTCTAGCCGGGGAATGGAGTGAGGGTTCGAGGAATAGTTATCATAGTCTTCACGTTTTGTAAAATAGTGTGGCAATAATAGTGAAGACTTAGTTGTGTATTATTATACACTGTATTGTTGTACGTTGTGCTTTGTTGTAATAATTTTGTTGTAGTATTTTGACGACTCAAGTTTGGGCTGTGTGGGCCCAGATTTGGGGGCGTCATAGTTGGCATCAGAGCTTAGGGATATGGTCTTTAATGGCGATCTGGGGTAGAACTAGGAGGGGAGAGACGAATAGAATCAGTCACTAGTGTGTCCTACCTAAAATAGATTTTATTATCTAATGAGTCGATTTGAATGTAGGAACATGAAGTGATGAGTCCGTTTATTTGAACTAACATTTATTTTGTGACCACAGTTTAGTATGGCATCTGGAAATCAAGAGGTTAACTATGGAATGCCTGAAGCGAATGTAGCCGAGAATCAAGAGGCCCCAAACAATCCTCCTGCCAACTCAGGAAATAATGTTCCTGATAACATGATGAACGATGGATTCTTTAGGAATTTCATGCAGTTCATACAGAATCAAGCAAGAGGAAATCCAGTCAATAATAACGGTAGAAACGCTGGTAATTTGAGGATGGTCACTGTTAAGCAATTTAAAGAATTAGGACCACCTGAATTCCACGGGAAGCCTGACCCACTCAAAGCGGAGGCATGGCTAAAGCAGACGACAAAAATACTTGATGTATTACAATGCGCTGATGATCAGAAGGTGCCATTTGCCACTTTTATGTTACGAGGTGAGGCGGACCATTGGTGGGAAGCAGTAAAACGTATCCAACCTTCAGCACTCGAAATGTCTTGGACAGAATTCGAAGAACTGTTTAACGAGAAGTATTTCCCAGAAAGCATCCGCCATATGAAAGAGGTGGAATTCATTAAGCTGGAGCAGGGAAACATGACAGTTTCCCAATATGAAGCCAAGTTTGCCGAGTTATCTCGCTTTGCCACCCATCTTGTGGATGACGAAGCACGAATGAGTCGGATGTTCCTAAGAGGTTTGAGATTCAAAATTCGTCAACAACTTAGCTCTCATAAATTTAGTTTGTATTCAGATGTTGTAGATAGGGCTCAAAGGGTGGAGCAAACAGATGAAACATTGCAGCCAAGAGTTAATGATCAGCATAGAGAAAGGAGTGACAACAACCACAGGAACGAGAACCATCGAGGAGGTAACCAACACTTCGGTGGTAATTCCATACCAAATAACAGAAGAGGAGAATCTAGTGGGAACAATTTCAAAAGAAAGAGATTCCATAATAATTATGGAAGGGCACCAGCACCAGTACCAACACCAGCACCGACCCCAGTTTCAAGGGGAGAAGATCGACCACCAGTGAGATGCTATAGGTGTGGTCAGGAAGGTCACATCAGCCCAAACTGTACACTGCAGTCCAAAAAGTGCTACAGTTGTGGGAAAGAGGGTCATCTTGCGCGGTTCTGTCCTGCCACAAAATCAAGTCCAGCTGCAATGATGATACCAAAAGCTAGCGCGGATAAGGGAAAATCTGTAGTTCAAGGGAGAGCTTTTGTTGTGACATCCCAAATGGCGCGAAACTCGAACGAGGTGATAACCGAACTTCCTGGCTTACCCCCAAACCGTGAAATTGATTTTTATATTGATCTTGAACCCGGTACCAAGCCCATTTCCAAAGCTCCCTACCGAATGGCTCCCATTGAACTTCAAGAGTTAAAAGTCCAACTACAGGAATTGTTGGATACCGGTTTCATTCGTCCGAGTGCATCACCTTGGGGTGCTCCTGTTCTATTTGTGAAGAAGAAAGACGGAAGTATGAGATTGTGCATTGACTACCGAGAATTGAACCATGTCACCATCAAGAACAGGTACCCGTTATCTCGGATTGATGACATGTTTGATCAATTGCAAGGCGCTCAACATTTCTCAAAGATTGATCTCCGTTCTGGATATCATCAGTTAAAGGTTAAAGCTGAGGACATTCCAAAGACTGCTTTCAGAACTCGTTATGGGCATTATGAGTTCTTAGTCATGCCTTTTGGACTAACTAATGCTCCTGCAGCTTTCATGGACATGATGAACCGGATATTCAAGGAACATTTGGATCATTTTGTGGTTGTCTTTATTGATGACATCCTCATATACTCCAAGAGTCGCGAGGATCATGAACAACACCTGAGATTGATACTACAAAAGCTCCGTGAAAACAAATTATATGCCAAGTTGAAGAAATGTGAGTTCTGGCTTGAGGAGGTCGCGTTTCTTGGGCATGTGATTTCTAGTCAAGGAATATCAGTCGATCCTGCGAAGATTGAAACGGTACTAAATTGGGAACAACCCAAAACAGTAACCGAAGTCCGAAGTTTTCTGGGTCTAGCTGGTTATTATCGGAGATTCGTAGAAGGATTTTCTCGAATCGCCACTCCATTAACGCAGCTTACTCGGAAAAGCACAAAATTCATATGGAGCGAGGAATGCGAGAAAAGTTTCCAAGAACTCAAGAAGAGACTGGTTTCAGCTCCTGTTCTGACCATACCATCAGGATCAGGAGAATTTGTTATCTACAGCGATGCTTCTGGCAAAGGTCTAGGCTGTGTCCTTATGCAACATGGAAAGGTTATAGCCTACGCCTCTCGACAACTCAAAGATTCTGAGAAAAATTATCCTACTCATGATCTAGAGTTGGCAGCAGTCGTTTTCGCGTTGAAGATCTGGAGACACTACTTGTACGGAGAAAAAGTGGATATCTATACGGATCATAAAAGTCTCAAGTATTTCTTCACCCAGAAGGAACTCAACATGCGACAACGACGTTGGCTTGAGCTGTTAAAGGATTATGACCACACAATCCAGTATCACCCGGGAAAGGCGAACGTTGTAGCTGACGCTTTGAGCAGAAAATCTTATGCAAGTACAAGTGCACTGCTGACAACACAAAAGTGTATTTTGTACGACTTGCAAAAGATGGAGATAGAGCTAAAGACATCAGGGACCCGCTCGAAGATTGCTCACGTGCGAGTAGAACCAACTTTAATCGATAAAATTAAAGCTGCTCAAGCTACCGATCCGGAACTGATAAACATGATAAAGAAAGTACAAGAAGGTGCTATTCCCGAAGCAAGAATCGACGAGAAAGGAATACTTCGAGTCAACTCTCGACTCTGTGTTCCTAACGATCCTGAATTAAAGCATAAAATCATGATGGAGGCACACAACACGCCGTTTGCAATCCACCCAGGAGGTACCAAGATGTATCGAGATCTTCGACATACATTTTGGTGGAACAATATGAAAAGAGAGATTGCGGAGTTTATCTCAAGGTGCCTAACTTGTCAACGTGTCAAGGTAGAACATCAAGTTCCTAAAGGTCCATTACAATCACTTGAAGTTCCCGAATGGAAGTGGGAACACATCAATATGGATTTCGTAACGGGTCTTCCAAAAGTTTCTCAAGGCTTAGATGCAATTTGGGTGATCGTAGATAGATTGACCAAATCTGCTCATTTCTTGCCTATACGAGAAAACTTTTCACTTGAACGTCTTGCCGGTATGTACATAAATGAGATCGTGAGATTGCATGGCATGCCAGTTTCCATAGTTTCTGATCGAGATCCTAGATTCACTTCACGCTTTTGGATCAGTCTACAAAAAGCTATGGGCACTGAACTACGTTTTAGTTCTGCATACCATCCTCAAACGGACGGACAATCGGAAAGGACGATCCAGACCCTCGAAGATCTTTTGAGACTTTGTGTATTAGACTTCAAAGGAAGTTGGGATAAGTACTTGCCGTTGGTGGAATTTTCTTACAACAACAGTTACCAAGCAAGCATAGGCATGGCTCCATTCGAGGCATTGTATGGAAGGAAGTGTCGCTCTCCAATATGTTGGAATGAGGTAGGAAAAGCAAAATTGTTGGGACCCGAGTTGGTACGCTTGACGACCGAAAAGATCCAAATGATCCGACAACGAATACAGACCGCACAAGAACGACAAAAGAGTTATGCTGATCTTCATCGGAGAGACGAAAGTTTCAACGTCGGAGATCATGTATTCTTACGTGTTTCTCCATGGAAAGGGGTTACGAGATTCGGAAAGAGAGGAAAGCTTAACCCTCGATTTATTGGCCCATTTGAAATCCTCGATCGAATAGGAACCGTAGCCTACAGACTAGCCCTACCACCAAGTATGTCTCGCATCCATAACGTTTTTCACATATCTATGTTACGTAAATATGTGAAGGACCCAAACCACGTCATTGAGTTAGAACCAGACGTTATAGCAGAGGATTTAACATACGAGGAGGTACCTGTTAAGATCCTGGATAAGAAGGAGCAGATCCTACGCTCAAAGGTTATACCTCAAGTTAAGGTTTTATGGAGGAACCAAGATACTGAGGAAATGACCTGGGAGCTAGAATATGAGATGAAATCTAAGTATCCTTACCTCTTCGATATATCAGGTATGTCAATTTCGGGGACGAAATTTCATAAGGAGGGGAGGTTGTAAGACCCCGAATTTTATGAAATACAAAATTTAATTTTTCTTCATATATTTTTTTTTTGAAACAGTAAGTGGTTAAATTAACAAAATTGAAAGTTAAGGATGTTATGTGCAAATTTTATTTTGTCGGACAATATTCGCTTTGTCGGGGAATATTCGTTTGGTCGGGGAATATTCGTGCCGTACGACGGCGCCGAAATAATAAATTATTGGTGGACCCCACAACGGAATATTTGTCGGATATAGAAAACGACAGAAGTAACCTTTTTAAATAAAAATAGTCAACGAAACTGTTAAAATACCGGTGATAAAAGAATAGTAGCATACAGTAGTTTATGGTATTTTCTGTAGCACACGGTACTCTACAGTAACACACGGTATTGCATAGTGTCTCATATTATTGGTCTGATAATTGACACCGTAACTGTTACGCATCATTTCATCGATAATTGTCACTGCATAATATTTTATATTATCAATTCAATAATTGTTGTTACACAGTATTTTGCATTATTGATTTAATAATTGTCATTACACTGTATTTTATATCATTGAGTCAATAATTGTTGTTGCACTGTTTTTAAAATTATTGAACCTAATAATTGTCACAGTAACATATGCACAGTAATTCACATTATTGAATCAATAATTGTCATTACACAGTAACGTATGCTTTATTTTACATTATTGTTATCTCTATTATGATGTTATTTAAACAGTTGTATTTCATTAATTTATTGACTTGATATCTAAGAGCTAACTATACTGTATTTATAACAATTAGTCATAATAATTGAATTGATAAAGTTATTTGTTTATAATATAAAGTTAGGTGATTATTAGGTGATATGAAATGAATGGTGTAGATTAAAGTGTGAATTATTGTTGAATAATTGAATTGATTTGTTTATAATATAAAGTTAGGTGATTATTAGGTGATATGAAATGAATGGTGTAGATTAAAGTGTGAATTATTGTTGAATAATTAAATTGATTTGTTTATAATATAAAGTTAGGTGATTATTAGGTGATATGAAATGAATGGTGTAGATTAAAGTGTGAATTATTGTTGAATAATTGAATTGATTTGTTTATAATATAAAGTTAGGTGATTATTAGGTGATATGAAATGAATGGTGTAGATTAAAGTGTGAATTATTGTTGAATAATTAAATTGATTTGTTTATAATATAAAGTTAGGTGATTATTATGTGATATGAAATGAATGGTGTAGATTAAAGATAATATAATATTTGAAATGGATGGTGTAGATTAAAAGGTGATCTTTAAATGAATGGTTTAGATTAAATGAATGATAAGATTTTTGGCTATAAATAGAAGCCTTAACTTAAGGATTTTTCATAAACTTCCTTACTTGTTCTTTCTTTCTCTCTCTAAATACTTCTTGTGAAAGTTCTCTCTAAGTGTGCTTAAGTCATCTTGAGTATTTGTGAAGATCTATAAGTATACGTGTACTATTCAAGTTAATCAACCTCATTTAAATCAATATCCAGTCACGTGTTACGGTAAGGGATACCATCTTTTTCATCTTCCATTATTCAAACGTACTATGGTAAGGGATTATCATTATTTGATTCTCGATAATAATATTGTTTCTTCCTTACTCATAAGACGTGCCTTTTATTTCCATGTATTAAATTGTGGGAATAACCTTACGGAGCGGATTGCCGCCTGTTGGTGAATAACCTTTCGTATTCATTCATTATTAATCTCTGAGAATAACCTTACGGAGCGGATTGCCGCCTGTTTGGTGAATAACTCTTTGTACTCAAATTCTATTAAATTGTGGGAATAACCTTACGGAGCGGATTGCCGCCTGTTGGTGAATAACCCTTTGTATTAATTTCCTTCACTTTTCGTTAATCAAACCTGCTACGGTAAGGGATATTATTTTCTTTCATACTCCTAAATCGAAATTTATTATGGAACTATTACTTCTATAATTCCTGAAAATATTATATGTTCCATAATAATTGAACTTCATTATTTCAACTGAACCTTCCTATTTACGTGAACCTTTCTATTGAATTGTAACCGTTATTCTGAACTGTGGATCTTGAATATCATTTTTAAATTTCACTCCACATCATGTTGACAATTTGGACATTATTTGAATCTGTACAAAGTAAACTTCCGATACTTATTGTTATCATATTTCTTCTGTTCATCATTTATATCATTCTAATCATCCAAAAATCAAGCTGTTGTGAATATCTGTGGCCGGGGGCACAGATGTGATATATTTGTTGAACAGATGATAGGTTAAAGGCGATATAATAGGTTAAAGGCGATACATCTGTTCGGTGTCTTTTATGGCACGTGGTGAATGTTCTCTTTGGCCCGTAGTGCAAAGATGAACTGTTGTTTGGTATGATTATGACCAAAGGCTGAATCTGGTATAATCATGACCGTTGGTGTTATATTGAATGTCTTTGGCCCGTAGTGCAAAGATGAACTGTTGATGTGCATGATTATGATCAGGAACTGTGAATTTGTATTATCTTGACTAATGATATTTCAGATGATAAAAGTTGATGATGTTTTTCCTAAAAAGAGAATCGAGTGGACATTATAGTCTGCATTATTCTTCTAATAGATTACTCATTCCGCTGCTATTATTGATCTGAACGTTGTTTAAGAATTTAACTGCAGTTTTTGATATAAACCTTGTAGTCTATTGTATTCTATCAAGAACTCAACTGTTGAAGACTAATGATAATTTATTCGTCATTATCTTAGTCATGATATTTCTTACTGGGCTATTTGAGCTCACCCTTTCTTTTGTTCCATTGTTTTTCAACAGGAGATGAAAACATAATAGGGTCTAGCCGGGGAATGGAGTGAGGGTTCGAGGAATAGTTATCATAGTCTTCACGTTTTGTAAAATAGTGTGGCAATAATAGTGAAGACTTAGTTGTGTATTATTATACACTGTATTGTTGTACGTTGTGCTTTGTTGTAATAATTTTGTTGTAGTATTTTGACGACTCAAGTTTGGGCTGTGTGGGCCCAGATTTGGGGGCGTCACACTTTCAACAATATTTCTTTTATTTTTATTTGTTCATTTTGTTTCTCAATTAGAATTAGGATACTCTTTTGGTACTTTGTTCCTCGTTGAATTCATATGATAATTTGTTAATTTGTTCGTTCTGCTTCTTGCTTCGAATTCGAATAATATTTCGTATGATTATTGTTTCTTAAATTCATTTGATAATTCGTTTGATTTTAGATATTTGAAAATTCATTATTGTACTCTTTAGACTTGTTGAGCATATCTAATATTTATTTTGTTCATGTAAAGATGTACATGTTAATGTATCTTTGGATTTTGTTTTTATATTTTTTCAGTTTAACATGTACACTTAGAACTCTTTTGTTGGTATTGTGTCATATGTGTTTGTGACATGATATCTTTATTTTGTTAAATTATACTGTAGGGTATACCAGAACTATAACCACCTGTGGGGGTATCACAGGCATGTCTCTGGGTATTGAGGCATGACACATTCAGTGGCGATGATCAGTCCACGGCATCTCCGTTTTGTGCTCCGGCGGGAGTTGGTCATTTGGTGTTTTGTTGTGGGAGGCGTATGGGTCGGCCCTAGCTAGTTTCTGTTTTGTTATGCGGTTTGGTGTTGTTTGTAGTGCCGAGCACATCTTTTCGATTTTGCATGCATTTGGATCTGTAGTTCAATGTGTGATTTTGCCTGCATGACATTATTTTGCCTGTGTGGCATTATTTTGTCTTTGTGGCTGTATTTTGACTTGTCTGTGTGACAAGGTATATTTTTGTTTTGTTCTGAGTTCAGTATGAAATAACATATAACCACTTTGATTGAGGCTATTATTTTATTGTGTTATTCGTTTCAGTTCAGTTGATTTAGTTATTCATTTCAGTTCAGTGCATGACGTTCTTTTGACTCACTTCTGCGACATAATTTTGACTTGTCTGTATAATAAGATATATTTTGAAATCAATATTCAGTCTTCTATTTTGTTTCGATTAATTTTATTGACTCAGCTATACTTTAACTTTGGTATTTTCGTTTTTTGTTGACATTAATATTTGAGATTATCATTTGTATTTCGCTTATTAGGTTCTATATTTTAGTCTTTCTTCTTTTGTATTTCTTTATCCATACTTGACATTTGACTTATACTGCGTTTTTCTTCCGACAGGTACTCAGGGGATCAAGAGCAAGTGTGATGAGAGTTCCCTTACATCATAATAGTCTAGATGTATTATGTTTAGGCTGTGATACATTGGTTTGTTTAGAGTTGTAATAATTATCTTAGATTGTGATTTGACCTAGTTTGACATTTATTAGGATTTGATTTATGGTATTTATTAGTTTTTGGAGTTATTTATTTTGGTGGCATAGATCTTTTCATTTGTTTTATAATTTTGTTATGTTTTGTCTATAATATTTTTTTCTATTTCGAAAAGAAAGTGTTACAATAAATTTATAATATGAGTTCATTACGAGTTATACTTGCACGAAAAAAATTATTTGTCCTGTGCATGCCTTGCACAATTACCATGCTTGTCATAGTAACAACCTATGTTGTACCCATTTTCCACACAAACCACTACTCTCTCTTTTAATTTCAATTAAACCTGGAGACCAACTCTGAATATTTTGAGGAAAAGACTTCCAATCATGCATGGAAAAATTTCTAAGCAAAAATGGACATCCTTTTCAATTGAACATCACATAATTAAAGTATATATATATATATATATATATATATATAGACACACACATACACTTTTATTTTAAAATATAAGATCTATATTGACATTTACAAGTCGAGACACTCTTAAATTTAAAATTAACATATTTCATATAAGTTTTGGAAAAAAAATAAATCTGTTGGCCATAGCTGTAGTAGAGGTGTTAAATGGATTCCCTAGGTTCTATTACTGATTCTTAGGGAGTTAATTGGGTGGTGAATATTTTGAGTTAATGTGAATTGATTGTAAGAATATTTAGTTTCCTTTCTTGTAGGAATAGTTGTATATATATACATATTCTCTGTAATAGAAAAAGTAGAGATGAAAAGAATTTTTCTCCAAAAAACTGTAATGTCTACATGGTATCAGAGCAGGTTTAATCCTAGAAAGAAAAGGTTTTTTGTTTATCTATCATACCAACCCAAAAAAAACTAACATGTCTCCGAATATCATCATCAACTCTCACCTTCACCTTCATGGCTACTTCTGGACATATCACCCCTGCTGTATCGACCCAACCCACCGTACCTGTACCTCCACAAATTGTTGTTCACCAAGACAACACCGTATTCCCCATCGGAATCACACTAGATGAAACGAATTATTCACTCTGGTCACAGTTGATGGAGATGCGTATTAGTGCCCGAAATAAAGCCGGGTATCTCACCAAAGAAACGAAAAAACCAGCGCTTGGAGATCCCAACCTTGGCACTTGGATTACTGAAAATAATAAAGTCAAGAGTTGGCTTATTGAATTCCATGTCCCCTCCTTTGATGAAACGATTTATTCGGCTCTCAACAGCACACGAAATTTGGGTTGCTCTGTCAAAAACCTTCTATGATGGATCTGATGAGACTTGTCTCTTTGAATTGAACCAAAAATCCTTCTCCATCAAACAAGAAGGTCGACCTCTATCTGCATACTATAATGAACTTTGCGCTATCTTTCAGGAAATTGACCACAGGTCGATTACACAAGAAGGAACTATTGAAGGAATAGTACAACTACATTCTGCAATGGCTAGGCTTCGAGTCCACATTTTTCTGAGTGGGCTTGACCTAGAATTTGATCAGGTCGTGGAGAAATCCTGAGGAAAGAGCCAAAACTTGATCTGGAGAGCAGTTATGCATATGTTCAGAGAGAGTGTCAACAGAAACAAACAATGGGAGGTTCACGTATGATTTCAGAAAATGCAACTAATCGGGCTTAACCTAGAGCATCACCTGTGCCCTCTAAAACTCGAAAAAATCAACCTGGAAGATCTGGTGGTTTGGTGTGCACTCATTGCAGCGAAACGGGCCACTCGAAACAACGATGTTATGAAATCATTGGTTATCCAGATTGGTGGGATTTCACAAAGAAACCAAGGAAGCAGATACCCGGAAAGGCCCATAGTTGCAAATATAGAAGAAGAAGCTCCAGTAGCAAAACCTTCAGCAAATGTCACCCTTCAAGGTATTATCGGTAAAGCATCTGTTTTGTCAACAAACTTTAAGAATAGTACTTGGATTATTGATACAGGTGCATCTGATCATATGACAAACAATTTTGGTCAATTACAATCCATTTTGCCTTCATCTCAAATTGTCATATCCACAGCCAACGGTAGCACCTCATCTGTTACGGGAGAGGGACCGGTTGCTCTATTTAAAACACTCACTTTAGACACTGTACTTGTGACGCCCCCAAATCTAGGCCCACACAGCCCAAACTTGAGTCGTCAAAAGACTACAACAAAATTATTACAATGAAATACAACGTACAACAATACAGTGGATAATACAACACAACTAAGTCTTCATTATTATTGCCACACTATTTTACAACACGTGAAGACTAGGACAGCTATTCCTCGGACTCTCACTCCATCCCCCGGCTAGACCCCGTTACGTTCTCATCTCCTGTTGAAAACAATGGAACAAAAGAAAGGGTGAGCTCAAATAGCCCAGTAAGAAATATCATGACTAAGATAATGACGAATAAATTATCATTAGCCTTCAACAGTTGAGTTCTTGATAGAATACAATAGACTACAAGGTTTATATCAAAAACTGTAGTTAAATTCTTAAACAACGTTCAGATCAATAATAGCAGCGGAATGAGCAATCTATTAGAAGAATAATGCAGACTATAATGTCCACTCGCTTCTCTTTTTTGTAAAAATATCATCAACTTTTATCATCTGAAATACCATTAGTCATGATAATAAAAATTCACAGTTCCTGATCATAATCATGCAGATCAACAGTTCATATTTGCACTACGGGCCAAAGACATTTAATATAACACCAACGGTCATGATTATACCAGATTCAGCCTTTGGTAATAATCATACCAATCAACAGTTCATCTTTGCACTACGGGCCAAAGATATTCAATAAAGCACCAACGGTCATGATTATACCAGATTCAGCCTTTGGTCATAATCATACCAACCAACAGTTCATCTTTGCACTACGGGCCAAAGAGAACATTCACCACGTGCCATAAAAGACACCGAACAGATGTATCACCTTTAACCTAGTATATCGCCTTTAACCTATCATCTGTTCAACAATTATATCACATCTGTGCCCCCGGCCACAGATATTCACAACAGCTTGATTCTTGATGATTTATATAAATAACAGTGATACAAATGATGAACAGAAGAAACAGGATAAACAATAAGTATCAGAAGTTTACTTTGTGCAGATTCAAATAATGTCCAAATTGTCAACATGATGTGGAGTGAAATTTAAAAATGATATTCAAGATCCACAGTTCAGAATAACGGTTACAGTTCAATAGAAAGGTTCAGAAAATAGGAAGGTTAAGTTGAAATAATGAAGTTCAACTATTATGGAACATATAATATTTTCAGAAATTATAGAAGCAATAATTCCATAATAAGTTTCGATTTAGGAGTATGAAAGAGAATAATATCCCTTACCGTAGCAGGTTTGATTAACAAAAGGTGAAGAAAATTAATACAAATGGGTTATTCACCAACAGGCGGTAATCCGCGCCATAAGTTATTCCCACAATTTATAAGAATTTGAATACGAATAGTTATTCACCAAACAGGCGTAATCCGCACCGTAAGGTTATTCCCACAATTTAATAGAATTTGAACACGAAGAGTTATTCACCAAACAGGCGTAATCCGCACCGTAAGGTTATTCCCATAATTTAATAGAATTTGAACACGAAGAGTTATTCACCAAACAGGCGTAATCCGCACCGTAAGGTTATTCCCATAATTTAATAGAATTTGAACACGAAGAGTTATTCACCAAACAGGCGATAATCCGCACCGTAAGGTTATTCTCAAAGATTAATAAGGAATGAATACAAAAGGTTATTCACCAACAGGCGGTAAACCGCGCCGTAAGGTTATTCCCACAATTTAATACATGGAAGTAAATGGCACAAGAAAGAAACGATATTATTTTCGAGAATCAAAGAATGATAATCCCTTCAAGTAAGAAAGAAAATAATATCCATTTATGATGATGCAAAGAATGATACCCCTTACCTTAACACGTGACTGGATATTGATTTAAATGAGGTTGATCAACTTGAAAAATTCCTGCACTCCTTTTGGCTTTCAAACTCTCAAAATAACCTTACTATTCTCAGAGAAAACTTATAAAATTCTTATAGAAAAATTTTATGTTTTAGGTGTGATTTTTCTATTCAGCTGAGCAAGCTATTTATAGGAGAAAATAAGTTACTATGCGTGGTAGGTGAACAGAAAAAAATTCAGCAGAGGCTGCTGCGCAGCCTCCACCAACTCTTCAGCAAATTCTCACATTTCTCACATTTCATGTGGGCCCCACAATGGGTCCCACATGTTTCTTACTATTCACGTACTATTCACGTCACTATTCATGTCACTATTCACGTTACTATTTCAAATAGTAAAATTAATTATTTTATTTTTTATTTATTTATTTATTCTTCCTGTGAGTCCAACATATAAAATAATGTTACCACAATAATGTAAGAAACACGTTACATATTTTTATTAATTTAATAATATAAATTATAGTGTATTTGCTACTGTGACAATTATTAGATTCAATAATTTTAAACTACAGTGCACCAACAATTATTGGCTCGATGATATGAAATACAGTGTAATGACAATTATTGAATCAATAATGCAAAATACTGTGTAGCAACAATAATTGAATTGATAATATAAAATATTATGCAGTGACAATTATTGATGAAATGATGCGTAACAATTACGGTGTCAATTATCAGACCAATAATATGAGACACTGTGCAATACCGTGTGCTACTGTAGAGTACCGTGTACTACAGAAAATACCATAAATTACCGTATGCTACTATTCTTTTATCACCGGTATTTTAACAGTTAACACCGTTGACTATTTTTATTTAAAAAGGTTACTTCTGTCGTTTTCTATATCCGACAAATATTCCGTTGTGGGGTCCACAAATAATTTGTTATTTCGGCGCCGTCGTACGGCCCGAATATTCCCCGACAAAACGAATATTCCCCGACAAAAAGAATATTGTCCGACAAAATAAAATTTGCACATAACATCCTTAACTTTCAATTTTGTCAATTTAACCATTTACTGTTTCAGGAAAAATATATATGAAGAAAAATTAAATTTTGTATTTCATAAATTCGGGGTCTTACAACCTCCCCTCCTTATGAAATTTCGTCCCCGAAATTGACGTACCTGGCATTTCGAAGAGGTATGGATACCTAGACTTCATCTCAGATTCTAGCTCCCAGGTCATTTCCTCAATATCTTGGTTCCTCCATAAAACCTTAACTTGAGGTATAACCTTTGAGCGTAAGATCTGTTCCTTCTTATCTAGGATCTTAACAGGTACTTCCTCATACGTTAAATCTTCTGCTATAACGTCTGGTTCTAACTCAATGACGTGGTTTGGGTCCTTCACATATTTACGTAACATAGATATGTGAAAAACGTTATGGATGCGAGACATACTTGGTGGTAAGGCTAGTCTGTAAGCTACAGTTCCCACCCGATCGAGGATTTCAAATGGGCCAATAAATCGAGGGTTGAGTTTTCCTCTTTTTACGAATCTCGTAACCCCTTTCCATGGAGAAACACGTAAGAATACATGATCTCCGACGTTGAATCTCTCATCTCTCCGATGAAGATCGGCATACCTCTTTTGTCGTTCTTGTGCTGTCTGTATTCGTTGTCGGATCATTTGGATCTTTTCGGTCGTCAAGCGTACCAACTCGGGTCCCAACAGTTTTGCTTCTCCTACCTCATTCCAACATACTGGAGAGCGACATTTGCGTCCATATAAAGCCTCGAATGGAGCCATACCTATACTTGCTTGGTAACTGTTGTTGTAGGAAAATTCCACCAATGGCAAGTACTTATCCCAACTTCCTTTGAAATCTAGTACGCAAAGTCTCAAAAGATCTTCGAGGGTCTGGATCGTCCTTTCCGATTGTCCGTCCGTTTGAGGATGGTATGCAGAACTAAAACGTAGTTCAGTGCCCATAGCTTTTTGTAGACTGATCCAAAAGCGTGAAGTGAATCTAGGATCTCGATCAGAAACTATGGAAACTGGCATGCCATGCAATCTCACGATCTCATTTATGTACATACCGGCAAGACGTTCAAGTGAAAAGTTTTCTCGTATAGGCAAGAAATGAGCGGATTTGGTCAATCTATCTACGATGACCCAAATTGCATCTAAGCCTTGAGAAACTTTGGGAAGACCCATCACGAAATCCATATTGATGTGTTCCCACTTCCATTCGGGAACCTCAAGTGGTTGTAAAGGACCCTTAGGTACTTGATGCTCTGCCTTGACACGTTGACAAGTTAAGCACCTTGAGATAAACTCTGCAATCTCCCTTTTCATATTGTTCCACCAAAATGTATGTCGAAGATCTCGATACATCTTGGTACCTCCTGGGTGGATTGCAAACGGCGTGTTGTGTGCCTCCATCATGATTTTATGCTTTAATTCAGGATTGTTAGGAACACAGAGTCGAGAGTTGACTCGAAGTATTCCTTTCTCGTCGATTCTTGCTTCGGGAATGACACCTTCTTGTACTTTCTTCATCATGTTCATCAGTTCCGGATCGGTAGCTTGCGCAGCTTTAATTTTATCGATTAAAGCCGGTTCTACTTGCACGTGAGCAATCTTTGAGTGGGTCCTTGGTGTCTTTAGCTCTATCTCCATCTTTTGCAAGTCGTACAAAATACACTTTTGTGTTGTCAGCAGTGCACTTGTACTCGCATAAGATCTTCTGCTCAAAGCGTCAGCTACAACGTTCGCCTTTCCCGGGTGATACTGGATTGTGTGGTCGTAATCCTTCAACAGCTCAAACCAACGTCGTTGTCGCATGTTGAGTTCCTTCTGGGTGAAGAAATACTTGAGACTTTTATGATCCGTATAGATATCCACTTTTTCTCCGTACAAGTAGTGTCTCCAGATCTTCAACGCGAAAACGACTGCTGCCAACTCTAGATCATGAGTAGGATAATTTTTCTCATAATCTTTGAGTTGTCGAGAGGCATAAGCTATAACCTTTCCATGTTGCATAAGGACACAACCTAGACCTTTGCCTGAAGCATCGCTATATATGACGAATTTTCCTGATCCTGATGGAATGGTCAGAACAGGAGCTAAAACAAGTCTCCTCTTGAGTTCTTGAAAACTCTTCTCGCATTCCTCGCTCGAATGATACCGATATCTAATAATCAAACTTTCATCTCTTAGCGTTTTATGGGAGCCATTTGGTGTTGGGCTTTGGAAAAGGGCTTAGTATCGGGTTCAAGATCGATATAGAATTCAATTTCTCGGTTTGGGGATAAGCCAGGAAGTTCCTCAGGAAAAACGTCAGGAACTCATTAACAATAGGAATATCATTCAAGTTTGACGTGTTTTTGTTCAAATCAATGACATGGGCTAAAAAGGCTTGACATCCGTTTTTCAATAAACGAATGGCTTTATGGCTAGAAATAACAGTTATAGATTTCAATGGTTTAGTTGCTTGAATTTGCATGACAGGTTGATTAGGAATATGAAAACTAATAATCTTATGAAAACAATCAATTTTAGCATGATGGGTAGTCAACCAATCAATTCCTAAAATCACATCAAATTCATGCATCTCCAAAGAAATAAGGTCAACAGGTAATGTGAGGTTGTTGATTTGAACTAGGCAAGATTTATAGATAGTAAATGTAATAGGTATTTCTCTCAATGAGGTTTCAACTGATAAGACAAGATTTAAGTTTTCAATAGTCAAATTTAAACGTTGAGTACATATAGGTGAGATAAAAGAGTGGATAGAGTCAGTATCTAACAAGGCATAGACTTCACGAGAATTTATGAATAGCTTACCGGTTATCACCTCATTCGGTTTCTTGACTGTTATCGTCAAATCGAATCCCGAGTACTTCATTCGGATCTTCACGTATTTCAACCATGGGGATACCACGAAATAGTTCTCTAACGAACTGTTTCTCAGATTCTTCAACTTCATCAGTAGTAGCATACCAATGATTTCCATTAAAATAGTATTTTCGATAGACTACAGTTTCCACGATAGTGACTAACTTAACCTGAATTCCTTTAAATTGTAACGCCCAAAAGTATAGATACATCATTTTTAAATAATCTTGAAAATCATAGCTCGAACACCATAAATCCCAAAGACTTATATGAAACGTCCATATATTCTGATCCTTTGTTATCGAGCATAACCAGGTGATGATATGTTTCCAACTGTCGAGCAAATTAAAGGCAATAATTTCCGCAAGTTCCGGATATCCTTTAAAGAACGAATTTGGAAGAACGACGGTAGAACTTTCACCTTCTTCTTCTTTAGATCGGATACAAATAATTTTTGCTTTAGGCAAATTATTCAACTCTGAGTTTGTAGAAGAATTGTTTGTGGCCTCTACATTCACTTCGGGTACTCCGTGGTTAACCTCCTTAATTTCAGATGTCATACTTAACTGTGGTCACAAAATAGATGTTAGTTCAAATAAACTGACTCATCACTTCATGTCCCTATATTCAAATCAACTCATTAGATAATAAAATCGAATTTAGGTGGGACACACTAGTGACTGATTATATTCGTCTCTCCCCTCCTAGTTCTACCCCAGATCTCCATTAAAGACCATATCCCTAAGCTCTGATACCAACTGTGACGCCCCCAAATCTAGGCCCACACAGCCCAAACTTGAGTCGTCAAAAGACTACAACAAAATTATTACAATGAAATACAACGTACAACAATACAGTGGATAATACAACACAACTAAGTCTTCATTATTATTGCCACACTATTTTACAACACGTGAAGACTAGGACAGCTATTCCTCGGACTCTCACTCCATCCCCCGGCTAGACCCCGTTACGTTCTCATCTCCTGTTGAAAACAATGGAACAAAAGAAAGGGTGAGCTCAAATAGCCCAGTAAGAAATATCATGACTAAGATAATGACGAATAAATTATCATTAGCCTTCAACAGTTGAGTTCTTGATAGAATACAATAGACTACAAGGTTTATATCAAAAACTGTAGTTAAATTCTTAAACAACGTTCAGATCAATAATAGCAGCGGAATGAGCAATCTATTAGAAGAATAATGCAGACTATAATGTCCACTCGCTTCTCTTTTTTGTAAAAATATCATCAACTTTTATCATCTGAAATACCATTAGTCATGATAATAAAAATTCACAGTTCCTGATCATAATCATGCAGATCAACAGTTCATATTTGCACTACGGGCCAAAGACATTTAATATAACACCAACGGTCATGATTATACCAGATTCAGCCTTTGGTAATAATCATACCAATCAACAGTTCATCTTTGCACTACGGGCCAAAGATATTCAATAAAGCACCAACGGTCATGATTATACCAAATTCAGCCTTTGGTCATAATCATACCAACCAACAGTTCATCTTTGCACTACGGGCCAAAGAGAACATTCACCACGTGCCATAAAAGACACCGAACAGATGTATCGCCTTTAACCTAGTATATCGCCTTTAACCTATCATCTGTTCAACAATTATATCACATCTGTGCCCCCGACCACAGATATTCACAACAGCTTGATTCTTGATGATTTATATAAATAACAGTGATACAAATGATGAACAGAAGAAACAGGATAAACAATAAGTATCAGAAGTTTACTTTGTGCAGATTCAAATAATGTCCAAATTGTCAACATGATGTGGAGTGAAATTTAAAAATGATATTCAAGATCCACAGTTCAGAATAACGGTTACAGTTCAATAGAAAGGTTCAGAAAATAGGAAGGTTAAGTTGAAATAATGAAGTTCAACTATTATGGAACATATAATATTTTCAGAAATTATAGAAGCAATAATTCCATAATAAGTTTCGATTTAGGAGTATGAAAGAGAATAATATCCCTTACCGTAGCAGGTTTGATTAACAAAAGGTGAAGAAAATTAATACAAATGGGTTATTCACCAACAGGCGGTAATCCGCGCCATAAGTTATTCCCACAATTTATAAGAATTTGAATACGAATAGTTATTCACCAAACAGGCGTAATCCGCACCGTAAGGTTATTCCCACAATTTAATAGAATTTGAACACGAAGAGTTATTCACCAAACAGGCGTAATCCGCACCGTAAGGTTATTCCCATAATTTAATAGAATTTGAACACGAAGAGTTATTCACCAAACAGGCGTAATCCGCACCGTAAGGTTATTCCCATAATTTAATAGAATTTGAACACGAAGAGTTATTCACCAAACAGGCGATAATCCGCACCGTAAGGTTATTCTCAAAGATTAATAAGGAATGAATACAAAAGGTTATTCACCAACAGGCGGTAAACCGCGCCGTAAGGTTATTCCCACAATTTAATACATGGAAGTAAATGGCACAAGAAAGAAACGATATTATTTTCGAGAATCAAAGAATGATAATCCCTTCAAGTAAGAAAGAAAATAATATCCATTTATGATGATGCAAAGAATGATACCCCTTACCTTAACACGTGACTGGATATTGATTTAAATGAGGTTGATCAACTTGAAAAATTCCTGCACTCCTTTTGGCTTTCAAACTCTCAAAATAACCTTACTATTCTCAGAGAAAACTTATAAAATTCTTATAGAAAAATTTTATGTTTTAGGTGTGATTTTTCTATTCAGCTGAGCAAGCTATTTATAGGAGAAAATAAGTTACTATGCGTGGTAGGTGAACAGAAAAAAATTCAGCAGAGGCTGCTGCGCAGCCTCCACCAACTCTTCAGCAAATTCTCACATTTCTCACATTTCATGTGGGCCCCACAATGGGTCCCACATGTTTCTTACTATTCACGTACTATTCACGTCACTATTCATGTCACTATTCACGTTACTATTTCAAATAGTAAAATTAATTATTTTATTTTTTATTTATTTATTTATTCTTCCTGTGAGTCCAACATATAAAATAATGTTACCACAATAATGTAAGAAACACGTTACATATTTTTATTAATTTAATAATATAAATTATAGTGTATTTGCTACTGTGACAATTATTAGATTCAATAATTTTAAACTACAGTGCACCAACAATTATTGGCTCGATGATATGAAATACAGTGTAATGACAATTATTGAATCAATAATGCAAAATACTGTGTAGCAACAATAATTGAATTGATAATATAAAATATTATGCAGTGACAATTATTGATGAAATGATGCGTAACAATTACGGTGTCAATTATCAGACCAATAATATGAGACACTGTGCAATACCGTGTGCTACTGTAGAGTACCGTGTGCTACAGAAAATACCATAAATTACCGTATGCTACTATTCTTTTATCACCGGTATTTTAACAGTTAACACCGTTGACTATTTTTATTTAAAAAGGTTACTTCTGTCGTTTTCTATATCCGACAAATATTCCGTTGTGGGGTCCACAAATAATTTGTTATTTCGGCGCCGTCGTACGGCCCGAATATTCCCCGACAAAACGAATATTCCCCGACAAAAAGAATATTGTCCGACAAAATAAAATTTGCACATAACATCCTTAACTTTCAATTTTGTCAATTTAACCATTTACTGTTTCAGGAAAAATATATATGAAGAAAAATTAAATTTTGTATTTCATAAATTCGGGGTCTTACAGTACTTGTTGTTCCTTCATTAGAATATAACTTGTTGTCTGCAAGTTGAAGAAGTCATTGTATGGGCTGAAACAGTCACCAAGAGCTTGGTTTGGTAGATTTTCAAAAACTATAAAGTTGTTTGGCTATAAATAAAGTAATTCGGATCATACACTGTTTATAAAAAATAATGCAGGACAAATAACAGCTCTAATTGTGTATGTTAATGATATTATTATTACGGGTGATGACTCGTATGGAATGAAGGCATTAAAAGAATATTTGTTCACAAAGTTCGAAATGAAGAATCTTGGTCAGTTGAAATATTTCTTAGGAATTGAGGTTGCAAGATCGCAACATGGCATTTCTTTGTCACAAAGAAAGTATGTGCTTGACCTTTTAGCTGAAACCGGAATGCTTGATTGTAAACCGGCAGAGACACCCATAGAGATGAACCATAAACTCGGAGATCTCACAGATCAAGTCCCATCAGACAAAAGATGTTATCAGCGTTTGGTTAGAAGATTAATATACTTGGCACACACCAGACCTGATATAACTTATGTTGTAAGTGTTGTAAGCCAATTTATGCATGCACCAAATGAAGAACATATGAATGTTGTGTATCGAATTATAAGATATTTGAAGAATTCTCCGAGTAAAGGGTTGTTATTTTCAAAGAATGGCAAACTTGACATTGAAGGATACACAGATTCAGATTGGGCAGGAGACCAAACTACTAGAAGATCCACCTCTGGGTACTTTACATTTGTAGGGGGAAATTTAGTCACGTGGAGAAGTAAGAAGCAAAGGGTTGTGGCAAGATCAAGTGCAGAAGCAGAATTTTGAGGTATGGCTCATAGTGTTTACGAGTTATTGTGGATAAAAAATGTACTAAAAGATCTAGGGATCAAACATCTGAAACCAATGAACTTGTATTGTGACAACAAAGCAGCCATTGAAATTGCTCATAACCCCGTACAACATGATCGCACCAAGCATGTGGAAGTTGATCGTCACTTCATAAAAGAGAATCTTGATCGAAAAGTCATACATTTTTCATTTGTTCAGTCTGAGAATCAATTGGCTGATGTTTTAACAAAAGTCATTTCAGGAAAGGTGTTTAACACCTCATTGGACAAGTTGAACATGATAGACATCTATGCTTCAACTTAAGGGAGAGTGTTGGACATAGCTGTAGTAGAGGTGTTAAATGGATTCCCTAGGTTCTATTACTGATTCTTAGGGAGTTAATTGGGTGGTGAATATTTTGAGTTAATGTGAATTGATTGTAAGAATATTTAGTTTCCTTTCTTGTAGAAATAGTTGTATATATATACATATTCTCTGTAATAGAAAAAGTAGAGATGAAAAGAATTTTTCTCCTGAAAAGAATTTTTCTCCGGAAAACTTTAGTGTCTACAAAATCTTAGTATCTTTTAGATATATAGTTATAATAACCATAATTACATTGATAAAAACTAAATAAATTCATATCAAATTTGTATTAGAAAAACTCTAGTTATATTTGACTGTCAATGTAATATTCTATGTATTGTATCGGCAGTCTAAAAAAAATTATTTTAAAATTACAATATAGATAATTTTATCATATCACTATTGACTTTATGACTTTAGCCACTATTCCATGATTTTTGAGTCAAGTAATTGTGGAAGTGGGGCAGGATTCAACCATAATGGTAATGGTCGTTTGGCCACTGTCCATCTTAGTCATGATAAAATCAAAAAATAGACTTTTTAGAAAAATAATACTTCCTCCATTATATAATAATAAACTTTTTAGAAGAATTTCTTTTGGTTTTAATTTACTTATCGTTTGTACTTTTTAAGGAAAATAAATTATCTTTTTTTATATTAAAACTAAAATTTATTTTTAAACCAAGCACTGCAGCGCTTGGATCTCTGATTTTGCCTCTTCCAAGCTATATGTTTAGTTAATCTTATTAGAATTATAGCATAAGTATATTGCACGAGCTATCATTAGGTTCTACTCACTTTGTTAGGAAAAGTTTTTATTATTATTTTAAATAATCTCAAATTAAATATCTATTTATTTTAAATAATTTATTTTTTATAATAATTTACTTATAATATTCTTAGTATTAATTGTCATATTTTTATTTTTTGTACATATTTATGAAGTATCACTATTCATGTATAAAAAATTATATAATTAAATAAAAATTTAAATATAAATAATTTTATTATCTCTTTTAATATACCTAAAAAATCAATCAAGACTTTTATATGAGCGGAGGGAGTAGTATTTTTTAATGAAGACATAAAAGTGAATGTTGCTCTCTCAACAAGAGACATTTAACGGTTACATTTATTATTTAATTTAAGATGGTGGACTCATTTAACCGACTGGTCCACAGAGAGCAAGAGATTTTAAACCTTACGGCAATGACTAGAAGACATGCGCCTTTACATGCAGTATGATATTCCAATTATTAAAGAGGCAATCTTACAGTTTCTTGTTCATGCCAGATAATCTTGGACTGTCGTTAATACGAGGTGAGAGCCTCTAGGTAGGTGACTGTCTCCTCATTCACTTCCAATTATCAAACTTTTGCATTTAGTCATACATTTTGCATAGACTGTTGAATGTCAGTATTTGCTGAAACCTAATTTATGCCCCTCAATAATCAGAATTCCGGCACTCAGATAAATCAATAATGGAAATTTAAATCAAACCAACCTTGGAAAGCAGTTTTTTACATATATATAAAATCAAATTTAAAAATAAGTAAAACTAAAGATTTCAACTGCTACAACTCACTCTGTACAACTAGGAAATTAAATAGTGTGTGTGTGTGTGTGTCAATATATATATATATATATATTATCTTGTTTTAACATTATAATTCGATTGAGTCTATAATAGAATAAACTACCTATTGATTCGAACTTAAACTTTTACTTTTAATGGGCGAACGATCAACCTTCAACTCTATTGATAGTCTTATTTATATGTTACATGCTCCTCAATATTCTTTTCACTTCACATATTTTGCTTCAAGATAGCATCTAAAATAACAAAATTTAAGAAATTTGTGTACTTGATTACAGGTTTAACAACTATGTGATTGCAATTTTAATTTTTTTTTTCTCTTTTGCCAAAATATTCCTATTAATTAAAATAATAAAACGAATGTTGAATTTTTCTTCGTATAATTTTATATTTGGACAAGAGCATCAACGCACACACAGAAAGCGCGTACACGTATGTATATATAGGTTGTGATCCATGAAAAATGCTAAATGGATGCACTCTTTGAACTAGTGTATCTCTAACCATCCAATAGATGATTCAACCACCTGAATTTAATTAATAAAACATATTTCGTTAGATTTAAATAGTTTTGATGTATTTATTTGTAATTTAATTTATATTAATTAAATCAAATTATATTTCAATATGAAGTTTAAATTTTAAATAACCAAATTGTCACAATAATTGACAATTTTAAATTTTATTACTTAAGAAAATTTATATAAATATATACATTGAATATACTTGGCAATGTTAAATTTTATTACTTAAGAAATTATTTATATAAAAAATACATTAAATATAATTGACAATTTTAAAATTTATTATTTAAGAAATTATTTATAGAATTAAATACATTAAATATAGTTAATAATGTTAAATTTTATTACTTAAGAAACCATTTATACAACTAAATACATTGACTATATATGACAATGTTAAATTTTATTACATAAGAAATTATTTATACAAATAAATACATTAAAACTATTTAAATTTTACTAAAGTAAGGTTATTTAATATATCATTCATTTCGCTATTCTTAGTAGCAGAAGGTGTTTAATTTCTTTGTATTATTTTATTAATTAAATTCATGACGTTAGATCATCTATTGGACAGCTGAAAATGCCCTAGTTTAGATAGTACTCTCATCTAGCATTTACTATTATCACCGTTCACTACTGTTAATAGCAGATGGTTTACGATCCACTAATAATAGTAGCGAACCCCACATTCCGCATTTTAATTTCGACATTTGATATTTAGAACAGATGCTATAAATAGTGTATACCCATTTTTGATCCATAATAAATATATGTTATGGATCATATATATATATATATATATATATATATATATATATATATATATATATATAAAGCATTAAAATTTCAAACTAAGTTTGATAGAGGTCATTTATGTGAGTTCGAACTCGAGCTCCTTTATTTTCTACTTAATTGATCAAATCATGGACGTCCGTGGGTAAATAAGTTTGAGAACAATTCAAACCTGATTATAAAAAATTTAAATACACACGTATGTTTCATTAAATTAATTTAGATGAGTAAAAATAAATTTATTATTATCCAAGCTATTTATCAAAATTATTAAACATGATAAGGCATTCGCATCAAACGTTATTGTTAGCATATTGTTGCTGTCGCTAGATAAACTCTAGCGACATGCAATTTTTTTTTTAACCCTTATGATGGGGTCTTTAGCAGTAGGCATTAAAAAAAAATTGACTTTCCAAGAGACTAGTGATAGAAATTTTTACAGCCAATTTATTTGTGTATTTAATTGCTTCAAGAGTAGTTTTGACAAACGTTTGCTGTCATTAAACATATATTAAAGTAGTATTTATTTAAAATGAGCTCAATTTAGACTTTAGATATTAGATATAAAAATGCACAATGCAAGGTTGCTCCCGTCTGTTCGCGGCTTCGCGCGCCCAAATGGTTCTTCTCCCTTTCACAATAATCCCTGCTACAGCTGCTTATTAATATCACCAGCAAAATTAAGCGCAATAAGAGTGAAAGTGCGTTCTGGTTTGCACGAGATGGAGACCGGCGGCGTGGATTCCGATGGCCGTGGATTCAAGAATGCTGAGGAGATGTGGACTGAAGAGGTCGGAGATTACCAGAAGAAGACTGATTGGTACCGGAATGGCATTCGCTATTGGGAAGTAAAGACCCTTTTCATTCCTTTGCAAAACCCATGTCTCAATTTCTTCTGTTTGATACATTTATAATTTTTTGTATTGATTGGTGAAATGGCGTTAACTATTGGGATGTAAGGACCCTTTTCATTCCTTTGCAAAACCCATATCTCAATTTCTTCTGTTTGATACATTTATGTTTGTGTACTGATTGTGGGCGTGCTGTGTTGTTTGGAAGAGAAGTGTGTGGAGGCATCAGTGGATGGAGTATTGGGTGTATATGGGCATGTTGATGAAGCTGATATTAAGGATAGTGAGGCTTTTCTTAATACCCTTTTGGCTGATCTCTTCCCTGATGCTGGAAGAAATCAACATCTTGTTGCTCTTGGTATTCTCTCTGTCTTTTGTAGAAATGCCTAATAAAGTTAGTACCTTTATGAGAAATAAAGTTAATTGATTTACTTTTTGTGATTAGTAACATATTTGGTATGTATCAATTGTTTGGCTATGGTATGCCATTGCCATCATAAGTAAACATTTTTATACTCTTATTATCGGAATTAGTGTATATTATACTGAGGTTGATAAGTAAAAAATTTATAGTGCGATTTGTTGTTGAAGCCAATGCACTATTCTTTTGTTTGGAAACGTTGTTATAGGCCATCAGGGGTTGAAAGAAACAAACTTTTATATGCTTGACTACTATTTATGTAGAGAAGAATGGCGATTCATGCCAGAAAATACTTGATGCAAGAATTGTTTGAATGCTAATGGAAAGATAGAATCGAATTGGGAAAAATTATATAGTGTTGAGGATGGATTCTTGGTTTTCTTTCTAAAGGGAGGTGTACTTGAAATACTCGATATTTAGAAAATTTGACTCTCGGACTCTCTGCCAGGGATTAACATCTGTTCTGAAAGGCTGGATAGTATATTAGCTTATAAATATTTCTGGATACTACAAACAAGATCTGGCCATTTAGTCCTTCTAATCTCAACCCTATATTTATCTATATATAACACTCTTATTTGACTAGACCATAGTATGTGTCAATAAGAATACTTCAATAGGACAAAACACTATGGAACAACACTCTATGAAGATGCATAGACCCTCAATTATTTTAGCTCAGCTATGAGTTCTTTTACACTAACTTGGATGGGCCAAGTCCTTTGGAAACTTTGCTGAGTACTTAGGTATTACCTCATAATCCTATGTACATGTTAGGTAACATACTTAAAATTCAAGTTCTGTCATTCAATTCGTATACTCTTAATTTTGAGATTCAGGTTTTGTTATTTTAATAGGGATGGTATAAAAAATTAACAAATTCGTCTGCAGATCTGTTGATTGGAAAGTTTTACTGTTTGCTAACTCTGCTGCAGATTGTGGGGCTGGCATAGGGAGGGTGACCAAGAACCTTCTCATAAGATATTTCAATGAAGTTAGATAAGCTGCTTCTTTCTTTTTGTTGTACTAGCAAAACTTTATGCGTCTTTTGTGATTGTAGAGCGCTAGGAATGCAGGGTTATGAGCAATCTTTTTGGCTCTCAGTGCATATTTTGGTTTTAACCATAGTTTGAAATGTTCAAATACTGCCTTCAGGATGCAGTATTACTTGCATGCAATAATTGACATAAATATCCTTGGAAGGCAAAACACAACTGAACTTTGGAGGGGGCAACTGGCAAGGATAAGAAGTCCTTGGGGACAACTCAACTTTGGGAGAGTTGATAAGAACAGGGTATGATTTTTTGTGAGCTCTAAAACATTCTTTGAAGACCAGAGGTCGTACATACAAAATTTAATTCTGGAGAATCACTAATTTTTATCAAAGAGGAAAAGGGGGGGGGGGGGGGGGGGGGGGGGGGGTGGAGTAATAGATATTATCTTTTCGGGTTAATATATGTTTTGGTCATTGTACTAGGGTCGATTTTCATTGTAGTTACCGACTCTTTTTTTTTTTGTTACAAACACATTGCTATACTTGAATTTTTTTTACAAAATGGTCATTATTTAACATTTCGTCCAAAAAAGTGGACGAAAATGTTAAGTAGACTAGCGGTTAGTGATATGACTTTGACAAATGACATGATAATGCTTATGTGTAAAATAAATATCATTTTATAATTATTTAAATTATTTTATTAAGTTAAAAGGGCTTAAATATAATAAAACATTACATTTTAAAATTTAAAGATAGAAAACATAATAAACATCTCAAATTTGATCATGCATCTCAACCATCTCAATCACAATAAACATCTCAAAACCCTAACTTATTTATTATATATTATATCTATAGATTGAAGAACAATTTGGGTTTAAATATTTATTTAAACATCTCTTACTTAACAAACCCATAATTTTCTCTCGGCCCTGTCACCAAATCTCTCTTTAACAATCATCTCCTTTCTATCATCCACCTCTTTAGCTTAATCTATCCCTATATTCTGCCCATCTCCATAAATTCAAAGGACCCTGTTAACAATGCCCTAAAATCTCAATACCTGCTGTAAAAATTAAGCTCCATAGAAATTGAATTCTTACCATTTTAAAACATTAGAATTTTTCTTTGTCAGTGACCCACCATTTGAAGATTACAAGCCGTTATCCCTGTTTGAAACCTCATCATCCTCTTTATGATTTCCAAATCCCTTGATCTGTTCTCTCAATACCCATCGGATAGCTAGGATGGATATTGCAATCATCGATCGCGACTGAATCTCAAAAAAATTACAACATTAACAGGGGCATAATTTGTAGATCTGATGATACTTGTGTCAAATTAAGATTTTAGAGATGGGGGTACTCAGATTTTCTGATTGTTGGGTTTGGATATTTGAAGATGAATAAAAAAAATTCTTCTAGTTATATTATCGCTAAGGTATTTGAAAATGCTTTTTGTTTGTTTTTTTATATGTTGTGGTTTGGGTATTTAAAGATGATGAACTAGGGTTTGCTTCCTTTTTTTTAAAAAAATTGAAGAGGAACTGTCAATATGGGTTTAAATATTTATTTAAACATCTCTTACTTAACAAACCCACAATTTTCTCTTTGCTCCGTCATCAATGTGTTGAACAGGGTTGAAGAGGAACGAACAATCTAGATTTAATAAATGTGTTTGGTTGTGTTTAACATATTTATTAGTTGAATAAATCCCCATTTGAACATGATAAATGTATGAGATTTTTTAATTTTGAAATTTATGGTTTCATGATAGTAGATGAAGATGATGGGGGAAGATGATTTTTTATATATATTTATTTATGTATTTAAGCCCTCTTAATTAGTGTTCTAAAAAGCGACGGCGACCCCCTAGGCGTTAGGCCCCTCCCTCGTGCCTCGCCTAGGCCGTTAAAAAATCCCCACAGAAAATTAGGCGTAGACAAGGCGGTGAAGGCGAGGCCTAGGTGAAAAAATTAGGGTTGCATATTTTTTTTTTTTTTAATAACTAAGCTTCAAAATTACTTTTGAGTGTGAGTATGAGTCCGATGGAGACATTATCTTGAAGGGATATAGAGAAAAAGAGTTAGAGATATAGAGGGATATGGAGATAAAAACTATTAGTTTGTATTTTTGATTACTTGTTTGTGTTTGAACTTTAAACAATTGCATGTTTGTGTTTGAACTTTGACATTGGCAATGGATATGTGTTTAAACTTTAAGCAAGTGCCTTTATTATTTTTATTATAGATTGTTTTGTTTTATATTATTATTTTATTTGGATAAATGTAAGATAAAATATTAAAATTGACTTAAAATAAAAAATTCCACCTATGCCCCCTACGCGCGAGCCTCTCACCACCCCCCCCCCCCCCCTAGCCGTCCACCTAGCTTCTTTTAGAACATTGCTCTTAACTTAATAAAATAATTTAAATAATTGTAAAATGATATTTTTTTAACACAAGCATTATCATGCCACCTGTCAAACTCACATCACTAACCGTTAGTCTACTCAACATTTCCGTCCACTTTTTTGGACGGAATGTTAAGTAATAACCATTTTTGTAATTTTTTTCGAATATAGTATTGCATTTGTAACAAAAAAAGAGTTGGTAATTACAATGAAAATCGACCTTTAGTACAGTGATCAACACATATATTAACTCTTATCTTTTCTTAGTAAATTAGAAATTTTAATAAAAAGGAGTGAAATTAAAATAAGGGAGGGAAGGACTGAAAAACTCTCATAAAAAAATAGAATTATGGCCCTTGAAGCACTGAAATTATGTGACTGCCGAATCTTTAATATAACTTCCGTCCTTCCTCTCTTTTCATTTCCCTGCCTGTGTACACTGAAATTTAGAGCCTGCCTATAATTATGTACATTAAAATTCATTGTAGCACTGAGGATGGTACACCACAAATAACATAAAATGCTAAGTTAGAATACTATCTCTTGATGCTCTATGCATTTGAATATTTTAATTAAACTTATCTTTTCATCTTCTTGGTTGAAGACTTGTGTTTTTGTTTCTTGGATTTAGGTTGACCTTCTTGAACCTGCATTACATTTTCTAGAGGCTGCTCCTCAAAATTTAATGGTCTCAGACATGCACAAGGCTACCAATTTTTACTGTGTCCCACTCCAGGTATATACCTATATTTATAATTTATATAATACCTATTACAGAAGCTTAGTTGCAATTTTTTAACTTTCCTTTTTTTATCACTGATATCTACTTACCATGTAAAAGGAATTACAGATTAATTTTTCTATATGTACTATACTTTCACTTAGCATAGTTAGTTACTTGTGTCGTCGTCAGTAGTATTCTGGCTACATATTTGCACTTCTATTTTGATTTGAAGCAACCAAGTATGTGATCTAAGAGTAGGTTGGTCAAACTATAGGGACAATCTGGAAAAGTTATGATTCGTAAGGTTTGTCATTTTGGAAAACCTGCTAATTTTGGTAATATGGACACCTGAACTAAGCTTTAGACTGAATTTCCATGTGGCCAGTATATAAAGTTTCCATAAAAGATAGTATACTGGTATATTGTAGTGTAAGGAGTTAAGGACACACAATCAGTCTAATGATGACTTTAACTAGGATGAAAATGAGAATGACGAGGGCTTTGGGAATGTTTCTGGCAATAACTACTTGATGATGGAAAAGTGGCTGATGGGTGGGAAAGTGATGAAGACTACAGTAGGTACTGTCAGAAGCCAAAGTGAGGAAGGATGGTCAATATGTTGGTGATGGAGAAAGTGTCTAGAGGGTTGAAAGTGCTGAAGACTAGGAAAGGAGGTACCCTTAAACTCGGGGGAGAAAAGGATGGTCACTGGCCCTTGTTACAGTCCAGTAGAAATTCATTCATGAAGAGGCCAGCCTCAGATAGATACGGAAGAAAAAGTTTGGAGGGTGAGAAAGTTTTAGAAGGGAGACGAGTTGAGGGAGGAGATGTTCTTAACTGACATGGATCCCCTATGCAATGGGGAAATTGAGAAGAAAAAAAAGGGAGAGAGAGAGAGGAAAGATTCCAAAGTCACCCTTAGTGATTATCAGTGGAGAGAGAAAGATTCCAAAGTCACCCTTAGTGATTATCAGCGGACCTTTGAGGATCTGACCAGAAACTAGGAACACCATAGAAAGACTAGTTAACCTCACAAATTCATTGCCCAAGAGGTAATATAGACCAAAGAAAGACGAGAAAATTAGGATACTTTAAATCCACATGTCTAGTGTACGACCATACTTCTCAATTAGTTAGTTTTCTGGCTGTATGCCACGATAAAAAAATGATTTTATATGTTAGCCATCCAGTAATCTCATTTCTTCAGCTGGAGGTATGTTCTTTTATATGTTAGCCATCCAAGAATACATTCTTAAGAGTTCTGGTAATTATAAGTTTCTTAGATATTGATCTTAGAATAGGGGTAGCACTTACTGAACCCAATCCAACTTTAGTTACTAAATCCTTAAAAACTTGTCTAGTATTTTTATTTTATTTTTGTGTGTATTTAAAGACTTCCACCATCCCACAAAAGATGACCGAAGTACAAAAGTTTTTTGTCTCACAAAAGATACATAATTCAAATCCAAAATATTATCTAAATCTATTTTATCCTCAAATATACTCTATTAGGCACATTTTTTTTTTGGGAAAGCGAAAGAATTTTTAATGTAATTAATTGGAGTCCATAATAGCTAAAATGGGAACTTATTTATTTCCTCCTCAACTTTTGTTTTCCTTAAATTGTGTGAAAAGTGTAGTTAAGATATCTTTTCTGGGACTTAGGGAGTATTATATATATGTATAAGTCTCTCTTCCAGGAGCACTTTACTAGTTTCACTGTTTGTTTTACTATTGGAATGACATTTTTCCTACGTTGTTTTAGGAATCCACTCCAGATGCCGGAAGGTATGATATTATATGGGTTCAGTGGTGTATTGGGCATCTTGCAGATGATGACTTCGTCTCGTTCTTCATGAGAGCAAAGGTGAATTGATGAACCTGCCAAAATGCACACAGAGAATAAGATTTGTATGATTTCCCTGACTAGGCAATTCAGTATTCAGTTTTAAAAGCTCTTCCTTTGTCAACTTTATTTATACTAACTAATGTCTAACTTCTAGGTTGGGCTTAAACCTGGTGGAATATTTGTGTTGAAAGAAAACATCGCAAGAAGCGGTATCTTATCTTCTACTCCTGTCTTTACTTAAGCATTAGCTGATAACTCATACTTGGACAAGCTTTTCTTTCCCATTTAGGCACTTGTGTTTGATAAGAGTCCAACCCTTATTCTTCTCACAAATCACAAACCCTGACAATTTGTTTCTTTCATTTGTTCCATTATAAACAATTGTAATATTACTTGATAGCATTCATCGTTTTTTCTTTCTTTTCTCCTTTTCCAACCTAAGCTTCTATTCTCGTCAAAGAAGTAGAGAGATGGTATTAATAAGATGGGTGCTGTAGTTAGGGATTTACATCCACCTTTTAAATTCCCTACCGAATGTGCCCCCCTAGTAGTATTCTATATTATATTGATACAATGTCAGGGTTATAACAAAGTATGTAGTCCTGCTTTGCTCTTTTTTCAAACTTGAGGTTGATACCAAGCTGAAAGCAGCACGAAAGTAGAAGTTTCAAAACAATTAGGTGGGGTGTGGTTCGTGGAATAGGATTTCAGTGTAATGCAATGAGTCTCGTAATGCAATAGCTACGTAATGCAATAACAATAGTCTTGTTTGGTTCAATCTTGAGTTCCGTGCAAAATATGTAATCCTCTTGCATTACATTATTGTTTTGTTTGGTTCATTGAAATTGAACATATAATGCAATGAATATTAATATTTGAAGACCATATTACCCTTGTTATGAAACAAATAAGACAAACATTAGACAATTGTAATAATTTTGACGGACCTGCTTTTTGACTTGTATGAAGAACAATTTTTTATTTCAATCAACAAGTCATAAATATATTTTTAAACGTGTATAAATAACAACAAAAGTAAGGGAAAATTTGGGGGACCATAACATAAGGTGAAAATTGGGAGGAAAACAGCTAAAAATAATGCACAAATAGTATGTTCAGATCCATGTGTTATTGTGCTTAATAAATAAAAAATGAAAAAGAAGAAAATGACAATAGCCTAGAATACCTTCAAAGTCGGGAAATATAAAGGCGAAAGTGGATAAGGGTATTCATTTTTGCAAGATAAGGCCATAAGGGTATTCTCGGGTGTAACATGTTCAAACAGAGTGATGATGATAGACTTGACATGTTTAGTCTTATTATACCTATTGCATTACATAATGGAATGAGCTAATATATCAAATGAAAGATGTAATGAAAAACTCAAAAAGTGATGTAATAGCATTACCTATTTAATGGGCTAATACATATAACTGGTGAACCAAACACAATAAGTGTCACATCAATGTAATAACATATTACATTACGGAGCTATTACATTGATTCGATGCAAACCAAACACCACCTTAGAGTTGTTTAAGATATGTTTTCACCATTTGTCAAATACAAGATTATTAGAGTTGGTTAAGATATGCTTTCACCATTTGTCAAGTACAAGATTATAAGAAAAAGAAAAAGAAAGACGTAGGGGAACGAAAGCAGAATCCCTTTTTCCAGGGGCATGCCCAAGGAAACATATTGTGAACTCACTTCGCCAGTTTAGCATTTTTTTTCAGTACAAAAAATGTTTTTGGTTCTGTTCATCATGTGGCTGAACTTGTTTCTGCGAAAACTTGAATTTCTTTTCTGCTGGAAACCTTTCTTATGAAAAAGTAGTTGAGGCGTGACAATATATGGATGCTGAGCCACATGATTGCAGGATTTGTGTTGGACAAAGAAGATAAGAGCGTTACGCAGTCAGATTTATACTTCAAAGAGCTCTTTAGTCAGTCTGGACTGCATGTGTACAAATTAAAGGTATACCTCTTACAGTTTCTCTTATGCATTTGGGAGAGCAGTTAAGCCATCCATCTAGGTTTCATGACTGGATCCCAGTTGAATTAATTATTTGAATGTACTTATGAGGAAGTAGCCAAGATAGATATAAAAGATTTTGTCTGTCTGCCGACATCATTCGTGTAGAGGAAGAATTTTTACTGTCCTTGTTATTCTTAGGACTATCATTTCCAATTAGGTATGGTAAGTGTGATATTTTGAGGGGCCTTAGGTTATTAGCTATATGAATTGTTGAAAGTACATTAATATTTTCTTTGATTAAGGAAGTAGGTTTTAGTATAGAAAGAAAAAGGATACAATGCAAAAGCAGACTACAAGTCCACCAAAAGAGTAACACCCTAAAACAAGTGGAAAAAATCCCAGCTCTTTAGGCGGTGAAGCACTTATTACCTGGGTTACTGGTCGAAGAAGGCCACAAATGGAAGAAACCGATGCTTTGGTTATTCAGTTGACTCCTTGCTGCTAATCCGTCCTTGCTGTCATACTGGCAAAAGCAGGGTTTCGGTCGGTTTTACCTACTATTGGATTTGAACCAGTGACTCTCGCCGTATGAAAACGATACTCTAACGGCTGAGTCAAGTAGGTCGAGCTGAGTCAAGTCACATTTGTTTTCAGAAATGATGCAGCAGGACTGTTTGTACTAATTTAATGTCTTTAGGGACTATTTTATCCCATGAATGATTCGTCCTTTAGTTGATCTCATGAGCTATTTTTTATGATTTATAAGGCCATTTAATTTTGGACTATAATCCGAAGTAGAGAGATGGTATTATATTATCCCCTCGAGGTATCAAATGAGCCTCCCTTGTTAATGAAATCAAATCCTATCTTACAGAACAATAAACTTGACCAAGCTCCCGTAAATTGTAACTTAACCTGTTTTTACAAAATTAACAACATATTTTTATTTGAATCAGGCTCAGAAGGGTTTTCCTCGTGAATTATTTGCTGTGAAGATGTATGCATTAACAACTGAAATGCCGAAGAGAGTTAATGGGTCCAGACCCAAAAGGAAAGCTAATAATAATAGAACTGGCATGATCAAGTGACAGATTTCCTTTGGGACTCCAGATAGTTACAAACAGAGCTGCAATTTTCCAGTCAAAATGAGAGTTGTCTAGCTTCATCCTCAACTTGAAAGTTAGTTTGCCCTTCTCCTCGAACTTTTTCAGCTCCTAATTTTTTGTGGTTGGGTACCTGTTTTGTTTTTTGTGCTCAGATTTGTAAGATATCAAGCTTCATTCCTGTTTGATATATGTAACTTAATGTACATGCTAAATGGCCATTCTTCGGCAATGTATTATATATGTTGAGCATTAGAGAGATTGCACTATTGATGCCCCGAATGAAGGATTGATTGAAGTTTTCTTTTGATGTTTTTCAGTGTTCAGTATTTGCGAACATTGAAATACATCAAAAGGAAGTTGCCCTTTAAACAATTGTTGGAAATGTCAAAGTGACTAACATTGTTAAAGTGGCAGTATTCCATTATTTCCAAAAGAAGGTGAATGATAAGTAAAATGGTACAATTTTAGGGTGTTTTCTGAGGTAGGTTTTGGTGGATGATTCAACACAACCTGGGTTTTTGTATTAGTTACGTAAATTGCTTGCAACAGTAGAAGACTTGAAGATTTCATGGAGTTCAGAAGGTGTTGTATTGCAGTATCTGAAAGATGAGTTATTGGGTTAAAGGAGGTAGTTTAATTTTTGTGATTGTTTTTGTTAAATTAATGCTGGTGGGTTCAAAGCTTATTTAATCATGTCAGTTTTATATTTTAGATTTTTGACTTGTTAAAGTCATATAGGTACTCTTTTATGGAATGGAAGGAGTATTAACAATTATGCATATGTGAAAATTAGTAAACTAATGTTTTGCAGAAATGCTATAAAAAATATATAAATAAAAATTAGGATCTTGAGAATTTCAATTAAATCAAGAACATTGTTCACTTCGGATGAATTTCCATAAAATTATACAAAAACTCAAAATACATGCATAAAAAGACAGATGATCATTTCTTGTGCTCTTAATTATCAGTCCTAGCATTCCATTCCCTCTTCCCCCCACCAAATAGATGAGGCCTAAATGCACTTGCATGAAAATGAAAATCAATGCAACATAACTACTATGTTGGGTTAATGAGTTCAGAAAGTCAAACTTCTCTGCAACTTTAGGACACAGAATAATTTAGATGCCATGCAAAATCTATGATACTAACCATATATGATAAAAAATGAAGTAGAATATGTAATCAATTACTCCTTGGAACTGTTTGACGACTATACAGAAATGAGGGTCAAAGAATTTTTTTTATCAAAACCAAGTGAGTACTATTCCAACATCAAACACATTCAAATCTCGTCTTTAATATGTTCTCTCAAATAGAATAATCTTCAAACATTATTTAAAATTTTACTTAAAACATCCAACACGAGTCACAAATTATACGAAAAGATGCAAACCAACTTGTTTAAGAAAATTAATTACACGAGTCTCTAGCGCAAGTACTTTTACCCCAAAAGAACTCTAATTCCTCATCTCTCGCATCCCAATTTATCCATCCAGTTAACCTGCAAGAATAAAGAGGGAAAGTTCACAGACCAGTAAGAAAAGAAACTCAACACATACAAGAAATTACAAATCAAAGTCTACTACAAAGTCTACAATATAACCAAGTAATAGATTTAAGGGAACTTGGCTAACTGACATAATTAAAAATTAAACTAGAATAATTTCACAACTATTGGTAGTTTTGTATAGCCCGCCCTTACCTCCTCCCCACACTTGCCACAGTTCTCAACTAAATAGCACTCCTTGACTCTCCTTATCATCCTACTCAACACAAGTAAAATAACAAAAGAGAAAATAAAGAATCCAAACCTCAATCCCCAGAGATCCTAAACAAATACTTAGGTTGTTCCATTACAATTAGACGTGTCAATAGGGTGCTGATGGTACAGGGTTCCCTTAACCTCGCCCCACCAAAAAGAGTCAACCCCAAATGCGCGCCCCCTCGAAGGTGATTGCGGATAAAGACCTAGAGCTGCTAAATACAATCCCACCCCGTGCCACTTACCCGACCAAATGGAATCTCACATCCATTAATGGAACTCAGAACGAATATCAGGTCTATACAAACCTAACAAACTCCTACACAACTTATTACAGATATACTATCATGATAAGATGTAGATCAATGTTATCCACAAAGCAAATGCACATATTTATGTAATTCCAACAATAATGTATATTAGAGTGTGACAAGCCAAGATCACCAAATTAAATAACTTAAAACTCGTGAAAACATAGAGAAAAGATATGATAGCTTCATGAATAGGCAAGGCAATACAAAAACAAGGATTCAAGTTGAGTATTGGACTAGCGTTACCACTTGAGAAAATTAAAATAAAGCTAAAATTAATGTTGATCCTCGTACCAATTTGCACTGGAGGTCTGTCACTATTTGATTATGAGAAGGGACTGCAGAAAACATCAATTTGATATATCAGGGTATTAAAATTAATAAACCTCATTGCACGAGCAAGATTGCAATAAAATTTAAATACTGGATAAAAAATAAATAACAAATTACAAGGACACTGAGATACACAGAACTCTTTGAGATATGGTCTTTACAATTTTGACAGCACTGGAAAATATATCTGAACAATATTTTATCAGTTCCCAGGACATAACCTACTGCTGATATTTTTATTTCAACAGTCAGCATTACATGTTGTACATGGTGTTTACATATTGTACAATGAAACTCAAGGTACATGTGTTGCACTTGGTACAGACATTTAATGAAAACTGTTGAAATAATCAGAACTAGGTATATACCTTTTTCAAATATTGAACATCTTAATTTTTTTTTTATCCAAATATTTGCTACACACAACATAGACTTGCAAGTGGAAGTTCCACATGAATCAAGAATCCAAGTACACTTTGAAGAATAGGATAATAAACACGATTCAATCAAGAGAAGGATAGGAGACAAGTCACAACGTCAGCATCCTAATCATTCAAGTTATGGGTAAATGATGAATCCAAGATGCCTGTGCAATTAACAAAACTTGCACACGGTACATCACAACGAGAGGAGAGATAATACAAAGGAGGAAAAGAAACCAAAAAGGATCAATCCCCCAACGAAACATCCTCCCAAAAATGGATGGACATCCTCGACCATGTAATGAACCAAAGATGCACATTCTAAATAAACCTGAGAGATGAACTTCTCAAAAACTACAAAAAAATGAAAATACAATAGAAATAAGTAAATATTGCATGCACCCACAGATTTAACATAAAGTATGTAGTAGCAAAGGCAGTACACAGTAAGAGATAATGAAAACAAACATGGAAGGAAAGATGTTAGACTGCTAGCAAGATAATATTGTCACAATGCACATCACACACTCATAAGGTTACCTGAATCGGGAATATTTGGGCCATCAATGAAAAAGTTGGACTGCTGAGAATTGGGCGTGGGATTTTTTGTCTCCATTGTCAGCATCTTTAAGGATATTTTCCTCAGATAGTCAGACTGCAATTATATAATTCTAAAAATATTAATATACAGTTTTAGGACAAGTAGGAAGTAGGAACAGAAGATAAACACTGAAAAGAAAACCATAATACAGAAGTTCATATACAGCTAACATTGACAACCAGCCATGAACAAACATATCGCAACATTCACACTACAGAGAAAAACTTCAATGGATGAAAACCTGGCTTGTTGCAGCAGTATAAATCTTCTCCTCAAATCTCACAGCAATCTTCTCAAGTTCCTGTTGTCCCTCTTGTCCAGTGAAGGGAAGATGCCGCTTCAAAGTATCCATTCTACACATGAAACATTATATTTTAAATAGTCATTGACTATGCAGGCATGATAATATAACTAACCATACAGGCCTAATAACACTTTTGTGGATTTTTGTATTCATCATCATAAAAAGGATCAAGCTATACCTAAGAATCCCCTTTTCATCATCATAAAAAGGATTAAAAAAATCCACCATTGAGCACAACAATACAAAAGGGATTCAGTGGCGGATTTTTGAATCTTTTTATGATGATTTAAAGAGGATTCTTTGACGCTGACCCATTTACAATATATAGATCTTTTTGTTCATATTGTGATTAAATTAATGCAAATGATTTAATGGGTTAATTGTAATAAGTTAATAAAAATGCCTGGAAGTTAGCAAGTTTATTCAGACTATATATGGTTAAACTTACATCTTGTTGACAATCCTTTGTCTCGAATCTGCTTGCAACTGACGCTTCCAATCACTGCTGTCCATCGATAGTTCACCAACTTGAGTAGGTCTCCAGTTACTAGTATCCATCACACCTACAGACATTTTTTAATCAGAATACATCTTTAGCTAGATAGGCAAAATTGGGCTTAAAAATGTTTTGTTAGATAGAAGTTGAGAGTAAATAAAGGGAGGAAAAGAAGTCCTCCAAAGAAATACAAGTGGAAAAATAAAGACAAACTGATGAACGACTGCCCACCAATCTCTAATTTTCTATGAACATTTTAAATAGAACCTCCCATAAAAGCTCCCATAGCCGTTCCTGGAAATGAAACCCTATCCTAGAAATGAAACGAGGAAGATATCAATGGGTATTTTGGCATCCTTTTTGGTCCATAGACCAGATAATATAGCATAATAAGAACACGTCTAAAGAATCTTAACATCCCTGTGACTCCTTAAACCCCAAAATCTTACCCAAACAAAAATCTCTAAGGAGTAAATGATCACCCAAGCCTCACCAAAAGTCCCACAAATAAAACTCCATAAACTTAGCACCTCTGCTATGCTGCTTTGAGTTGCGACGGTGTAACTTTGCTAAGCCAATTGGTATTGTTTTCAACAAAACAACTATCCCATCTTCAGATATAAACTATAAATATACATGCTACAGTAGGTATTCGCCCAACATCTATGCTTCTTTATGTCATAGTAAAACATGAATTAGAAAATTATACTTAACCTACTTCCCCTTTTCCCATACTGATTGAAGCTGGAGGGGGAAAGAGGGGGAAAGAAAAGGATTCTATAGACAGTACACACTACCAAGAGTACAATGAAAGTTTATTTCTGCAAGTGTGCATAAGTATGCACAGCAGTGTGTGTCTCACTGTGTGCGCGCGCGTGTGTGTGAGAGAGAGAGAGACAGACAGAGACAGAGCAAAGGATCTATAAATTTTAAGAGAGAGTGACAGATTTATTTATTTAAGTTTCTGGCCTAAACAAATCTTAAGTGTGAAGTGAACCATGAAGATTGCCAACATAAGTTTCAAAATTATTGTTTAATTTGCAATAAATACAAATAACATTAAACTTCTTTTCCGGTAGTAAAAATACCATTACTTGAAACAAAATTAAACCCGAAATAATCCAATGCAGACTACTAGCCTAGAAACTAAATTGTTTGATAATTTTCAGCCATATCCGTAACTTTCTTTGACAAATAGTCAAGCTTAAACAAAAGTAGATTAATAATACTAAATCTACTCAGATTAAGCTAAAATAAAAGAATCACATTTTCAAATTCACAGCTCTGGTTCAGCTAATTGGAATTGGAGAAAAAAGCTATGTAAGAATGACTATCACGATGATAGAATCACGTATTACATCAACTCAAGAAACATGTGGAGCAACTAAGCCGAAATACTACAGATACATACTTGAAGACGCCTCTGGCAGGGCACTTTGGGACTGAAGTAGCTGCCTCTGTTGAAGGCTAGAAAGTTGAGATGATTGCATTATACCAGGCTGCTGATTCTGCTGCAACTGATTTCTCTGTATTAGATTCTGCTGCTGTTGTTGCTGTATGTGAGATTGCATTTGAGAGTGTGAGATACTTCCCTGCTGGAACTTTTGCTTCATTAGTTGGTTTTGTAAATGCTGCTGATAAAGGTATTGCTGGGGATTCAGGGATAGCTGCTGTTGCTGTTCAGGAACATCCTGTTGTTGCCCTGCTTGAGACCGATTAGTTGGACCTGGAACAGGGAGAGGTGTCCCTTGGCTGTTCAGTAGGGATTGCATGCTCTGAGAGGCTATTCATTGAGAGAGTGAGAGATGAAGTAAATAACCAAGTGATGGCACCGGCACTCAAAAGAGAAACTCACATGGAAAACCCCATTCTAAGGCTAGGCTTAGGAAAGCTTCTCTAAGGCCACTTACAAAATACATAGTTTTGTTAAGTAAGTCATTTATTTTAAATTTATTAATTCTTTTTTCCCCCCTACAAAATCTCTATTATTAAGTTATAAGAAATTTGAACTCCCGCTCCCCCCCCCCCCCCCCCCCCCCCCCCCACAAGGGTGGTTATAACATCAAGACATGTATATGTTGTAGTTTAGACAATATGCAGAAAGCAATGGTGGAAAAGGAGACAGATACGATATTATTTTTTTTAATTTGAGATGTTAGTGTGCTGGCAAAATAATAGTCACTAGTGCACAAGGGCATAGCACGCTCATGGGATTACCTAGATCTGGTTGATTTTGTCCATTACTGGCAGAGTTGGACTGCAACGAATTGGAAATGGGATTTTGAGATTTTGTCTCCATGGCCAGCATCTTTAACGATATTTTCCTCAGATATTCAGACTGCAATTGAATAATTCAAAAATAAATAGACAGTTTAGGAGTTGGGACAAGTAGGAAAACCAACCATTGATAAACACTGACCTGAAAACCAGAAAACAAAAGATCATATATAACTTTTTTGCCTTGGAGGATACCTCATCCTCCTTTTCATCTGTACACGTATTCTAACAATTTTTCTTTCTTTTTTATCTTTAAAAAAGGAACAGATAGCCAGCATAAAAAATTGATCTTGAATAAATGTATTGCAACGTTCATATTACACTGAACAATTTAACAAATGTGTATACCTGGCTTGTGGCAGCAGTAAATATCTTTTCCTCAAACTTCAAAGCAATTTCCTTAAGCTCTTGTCCAGGGGCAGGAATATGTCTCTTCAAGGTCTCCATTCTACAAATAAAACATCAAGTTTGTAATGTTTATTGACTACGCTGGAATGCAGAAACATTAAAAGATAAAGACCCAATAGCACTTTATTCCCTTAAACATATGCCTCGTTTCATTTTTTTTGTTATCTTTTTAGCTAAAAGAATATTTGATTAGAAAGCAGGGAGAATCAAACCAATAGGACATGGAGTCCTCCAGCAAAATAGATGAAGGGGGGAAAACTACCCAACTTTGGATTGCACTCCTCCACTCATATCAAAGATCATGTCCTCACTTATATTTTGTTCTTTTGAGACTCCTTTTACTACTTTCCTTCAATTAATGTTATATCATTAAATTCTGAGATCCCTATGCATATGAATTGATGTGATGTTTAAACCCCCAAACTCTCCAACCCCTAAAAAAACTGGAATTGAGCACGATCTTTTAGATTAAAAATTTGAACGAAAAAACAGGAATCAAGTATGTTAATGATTATAAAACTTACATCTTATTCACAATCGCTTGTCGTGAATCAGCTTGCAGCTGACTCCTCCAATCGCCCTTGACCGTGAATGGTTCACCACCTTGAGTAAGCCACCAGTTATTGGTATCCATCACCTACCAAAAAATAACTATCAGAATACCTACTGATCTTGGAGACGGCTATAAAAAATCAAAAAGGGATTAAAGATACCCAGCTAGAAGGGGTAAAACCTTTGTATGCTATGTCTGACTACTGACTAAGCATAATCTAGACTACTTTAATATGTATCAACACCTGACAAGATAAACCCTACTTACATAGATTAGGAATATTTATATTGACTTATCTTCAGGTTTTGTTTTATATAATTGACTCACCTATTCAAGAGAAGAAAAAAAAAGATAGACTTCAATGAGACTGCCTTCTGTTAAATTCCATCCAACCCTAACAAAAATGTAATATGGCTTTGTCGACCATCTATTCCTTGAATTAATAGAATTGAACTGTTTTAAGAACATGGAATTTACGTACAGTAATTAGGAAAAACATTGAATTTACGTACAGTAATTAGGAAAAACATGGAATTTACATCCAGTAATTAGGAAATAAGAAACAAAGATTTAGCAAAAATAAATAAATAAATAATAAGAAACAAAGGAAAAAAATTGAAAACAAATTCCGGAACATTTTCTCAGCTCCATCTATCTCTACATCAACAACGACCACCTCCGTATCGTCCATTACCAAAACCTCCATCACCATCACTCCCTATCAAGCATCTACACATCGCCGCCAATAAACTACCCCCAACACCTTATCTCCCAAATCCCAATTAAAACCAACCATCAAAGCTCCCACCACACCATCAACTGCCCACCACCACGATCGAATAATATAGAAAGTGTCAAACTACAAAACATGGGCGAATAAATCAACTTGAATTTCAATTTCTTCAAAATCATAAGAATTTGAAATCAATAACCAGGAATTCGAAAATCCTAACCAATATAAATCATCGATCAAACAGTGATACGATTGGAATTACCTGTTTGGGATAAGAAAATCTCGTCTAAACTCTCTCACTGTATTCTGCTCACCGTAATTAAATAGTAGGCAAGTCAACACTGAAGTCTGTAAGGTAGGGAAGGAAGTGCATGTAATCCTAAAATTTATGAATAAAAACTTAAAATTCAAAAAAAAAATTATATTTTTTTATTTAATTTTAAAATCTTTTTATTTATATTTTAATTATTTATTTATTACTATCTCCTATTTTCATACTCTCTTTTTAAATTTAGTTAGTGTTATTTAAAATTTATTTTCTTATTAATAACAATATTTAATTATATAATTTTATTATTATTAAATTATATAAATATAACTATTTAAGTTTAAATAATATTTTACTATTACATAAATAGGTGAATACATGAACTTATAAACAAATAAATCATTAATATAAATATGAATACCCTTATAAATAGATAACTTATTATTGTAGATTTTTAAATTTATTTTATTTTTTCTCAATGATTAGTTATATATTATTAGCTAAATAATATATTTTATAAGTAAATAAGTGTTTAATAAAAATCATCCTACGCAATAGTAGTCTATTATTATTACAATTAATACATTTATCCTAATATATAAAGAAACAAATTGAGGGGATGATTGTCCAATGAGGCCGGCAATAAATTTTTTCTGTTAAAATAATTAAAGTCGCAATAAATTTTATTCGACGAAAAGTATTACATGGAATTACTGTTAGTATATATATGCTAATTATTTATTGTGTCAAATTAATAGACAGTTACATATTCCAAATTTATTATTTTTAAATGGCAAAAAAATTGCAACAAATTAATAAATATATATATATATGGGTCCCCATCGGTGACAACAGGTTGTCACAGACACTATTCTAGCAACTATAATCGTAGCCGTTGATCTCAATATGAATATTAATATTAATATTTGTTCTAACATACATTTCGAATTATCAATCAATATCAGTTAAGATAATCCAAAAAGAAATGTCGGTAGTAATATTAATATTAGTACTAATAATACGAATATTAGTAATAATAATATTGTTATTACTAATATTATTATTAATATTACTATTACTAATATTATTATTAATATTACTAATATGACTAATATTTATATAAGTAATAATTAATATGAATATTAGTAATTCTAATTTTAATATTGATATTAAAACTAGTAATAATTACTATGAATTAATATTAATTTTACTAATAATATTAATATACCTAATCTAGTACTAATATTACTAACAGCCATGTCATATATCCTATAAAGAATGTCGTTAACAGCCATAGAAATTGTCCATGCCGGTGATCCTTGTTGCGGCAAATGCAGCACGAATGCCCTTTTTTACTTAGTTTTTTTTTCCCTCCCTACCGTTGATCCGTGATGCGGCAATTGCAGGAAGAATACCTTTTCTACTTAGGGGGTGTTTGATAAAAATTGAATAAATCTGAATCTGAATCTGAATCTGAATGAGCTGAAGCTGAATCTGAATCTGAATCTGAATGAAAAAAGTTGTTTGATAATTGGTACGTCTGAATCATCTGAATAACAGTCTTTTACTATTTTACCCCTCTAAGCTATGCTGAACAAATATATAATTTTGTCTGAACATATTAAAAAAAATTAAATACAATATTCATTGTTCAACATATAAAAAAAAATAATTAAAAAAACTATAAACTGAGATCAATAATGTATTATAATTCTTTTACAAATAGAAAAGTTAGAAACCTTAGCTGTACGGGTCGGTTTAAACAAAGACCCATTTTTTTTCCATCTACATTTTAAGATCAAACTTAAAAGGCTTTAATACTTTAAACCTTACTCCCCAAAATTTATCCATTTATCACCAAACTACAAAGAAATATCCTGTATCCACTTAAACAAAGCAATTTGGGATTAATAATGTATATTGTTGCTACAATCTAGGGAAGATCTGTAAAAAATACACACAGGTTGCTACAATTTTTGTTTCTTCCATGAAAGGTATAATTTTGAATGGGCATCTGAGTCTCTTGCCCTTACCCTTCTTATTTTGTCAAATTAGTTTTTAAAATTAAACCTTCTCTGAAGCTAATCCAAATATGAAGCTGATTTTAATTAATTAATGTCTGAACACATATGTATTTGTATATAGAGAGAAGGATATGCAGACATATGTAGAGAGGGATGGAGTGATTGTTAGCGGTGATGGATGAAGATGGTGGTTGATGTAGTGGTGACTATGCGGGAAGAAGATGGTGGTGGTGACGGCAGAAGAAGAAAATGGTGGCGGTGAGGGAAGAAGATGATGATGGCGGCGACGAGGGATTGAGAGAAGTCGCGAGGGAGGAAGCTAGAGAGAGAAAGAACTACTGAAACCTTGAGAGTAATTTTCTATGTTGTGTGAGGGTATTTAGGTAATAATTCATTCAGAGCTTCAACTTACCGATCCAGCCAGAAATTTGAAGCTAATTAGCTCAGACCAATTTCATTCCATTCAGATCTTCATGTATGCAAATCAAACAATCTGAATGACTTAGCGATTCAGATTTAAAGCCATTCAGACCCAATAAGTTGCTATCAAACACCCCCTTATACTAATAAGTTGATCAATCAAACTTATCAGTTATTCTTCCAAAAAAAACCATTCAATAAGTACTTATTTTTGAACTTATAAGTCAAAAAAAATGAGTGACAATTTGTTACTTAAAAAAAATGATTTATCAGTCATTTTTTTTATGTTGGTCAACTATTATGAAATGACATAAATGTCCTCTTTTATTTTTTATTGTTCTTCTTATTAAAGGACTTTTTCATAATTTTTATATTTTATTTTAACTTACAAGTCTTTATTAGCCGAACACATCTACAACTCTTACTTATTATTCCCGACTTATAAGTAAAAATAATGACGAACATTTTTACTTATAAATTACTGAAATTTTAACTTATAAATCTATTAAAATTTTAACTTTAAGTCAAAAAAAAAGAAGAAATTATTCCCAAATAGGCCCTTCGGCTATGTTTATTTGCAAAATGTATACTTGAGATTGGACTATTTGTATTAATTTAAAGTCATTTTTGACTTTTTTATCCCATCATGATGAATTATTAGTCCCTTAAATAGCCTTGAGAATGATAAAAAAAAATAATCTAAGGACTATTTAAGGGACTAATAATCCATCATGATGGGATAAAAAAGTCGGAAATGACTTTAAATTAATACAAATAGTCCAATCCCAAGTATACATTTTGCAAACAAACATAACCTTAGTTTTTTTTTGTTGCCTCCCCCTACTGCTAAAATTTGTTCCTTAAAAATGTTAACCAATCATAACAATATTAATTATATCAATGTACAAATATTCCCATACTCCTAGTTAAATACATAACCATTAAACTTAAACAATGTGAAACATTAAATTTAAACACTAAACATCTTCCATTAAAATATTACATCGTAATGTCAATAACATCAGTTCCAAACAATATCATTTCGAAATAACATGTAATGAAAGCTACACTATTTCCTACATCTCATCCGCTGGAAGTAGTCTTGCTTGACATTTGACAAGTTCTCACACGATTCGGTATCTAAAGACCGTTACGTCTTCTATGTACCAATTCTCTTTGCACAGATCAACACGACCCCTGATGAACTAGTCGACATATTTGCATACTAGAATCCCATAGTCTGATGTGTTATGTTGCGTAGATCGATTATTTGGTATGTGTACGCGGGGATCAGCCGTGGGCCGCTAGCGCATCGGATCACCAATTCGCAAACTAAATGGTATTAGTTGTACCTACATGTACAAAAAATGTAACTTACTAACATAAAAAATGTTTTGCATTTATGAAGGTATAATAACAATTACTACACATACCGCTACGTCAACGAATTCTTTGTACATTTTATGGATCTTTATGTAGCTGGTATCACCATAGAACGGGTCAATGATAGTGACTACCCATTCTACGACCAAGAATATCATCAAGATAAAATGATGATTATCTGGATTACACATCGGCATGAAGATATAGTCGCGTTCATGTAAATGGGGGCCCACATCAAGGGAAATGTTCGTGCAGCCACACCAAGGAAATATAACATCTTTTTTTTATTGCTGATATTCAACAGCTAGTTCAGCACCAAAACATTTCCTAAAATGCAATATCGAGGTGTTAAATAGGGGACAAGTTAAGGGTTTGCCCACCACGGGCAACCCAAATATGAAATGGACATCCTCTAGGGTTATTGTTATTTCCCCACAATTTAAGTGAAAACTATTAGTCTCTGGCCGCCATCTCTCCAACAAGGCAGACATGAGAAAAAAGTCAATTTGGTGAACAACGGCTACGTTTTTAAAAATCCCAAAATCACATTTATCTAGAAGAATTTTTTGGGTTTTTGTTAAGTTCCATTGATCGTATTTTTGTTCAGTTAATTGAGAAGGGATTAGTTTTCCTCTATTTTTACTGTTATACACATCATTAGACACATGATTTTGTTGGTCATACAGAACACTTTGGTCAATTGGTCCATAATTCCAGCTGTCCAGCCTTTACTACTTAAAAAAAATAACATAAAATCATTTTGCACTATTTAACAACTATGTAAAACAATTATATCCCAAACAATGGAAAACGACCATTTAACAATATATTAAATTTTGTAACTAATTTTTTTTGTTGTAATTTGTATTAATTTCAAAAAAAAAAAATTGTCATCATTAGTCCCAATAAATAAAACACATCATATATTGTCCCCAAAAAATAACTCACTAAATTAACATCAATAAAACACTATTCCCTTCCAATTATTATCCACAATCATTTAACAATAAATTAACAAGAAACAATTACAACTTGTACAAAATCACTAGTTCATCACATAATAACATGCATATATTTACCCAAAAACATAACTCACTAATTTTAACCAAAATTCACATTCATATATGTATACATAGATATGGTTGTTAAGTTTCTCTAAAAGTTCACATGAATACACTTGTCTAAAATAAAATTTTCAAAAAAAATCAGAATATTAAATTATTTTTAAAAAAACAATCGGTAAAGACAAACTTACAAATATTTTGCTTTAAACTACAAACTTGGTTGCTCAAATCAGTCAAAAAATTGCGCAAGACCTTTCCTCCTCTATCTCCTTTTTTTTCTCTCACCAATTTTGGTTGCAGGCAAACTGTTTGCAATGAGATAGCAGCTACGGTTTAGTGTATTGATTGCCGCAACCCCTTGTAGCGGCAGGTAGGAGGGGCATTTTAGTAAAGTGTCAATATTTAACGGAGGTCAATGTTGTAAATTGAGTACCTTGTCGCAACAATGATCACCGACAAATATGTGGCATTAAGGGCATATACATAAATTATCGTGCCAGTGGAAGGGATTCTACTGCCGCTACCCCTTATAGCAGCAGAGTCCAAGACAACTGCAATCTATGACGTCCAATAATTAGATCAACAACTACTCATGGTTACTAGAATAGTGTATGTGGCCACTACAAAAAAAAAAGCTTATTTTTGACGGCATTTTTCATCGAAAATAAGCTTATTCCGTCAAAAATAAGCTATTTTTGACAAAATTTTTGGTCAAAAAATCTGTCGTAACTAATCACGTCGAGAATAAGTCTGTTGAAAATTGGCTTATTTTTCGTCAGAATAGGCCTATTTTTCTTGTTAATGTAGTACTTTTTATAACGGAATTCCACTTTCCGTCGAAAAAAGATTATTTCTGACGGAATTTATTCCCTCAAAAATAAGCTTTTTTTTTGTAGTGGGCAATCGTATATATATATATATATACTAAAAACTCACAACTAATCCAATATTGAATAACAAATGTATTTTTCTATTTTTATAATTAAAAATACAAATAATAAATCATTTGAGATAAATTAGTCACTTATTGTCCATAAAAAAAAAACTTGAATAAACATATTTTTATTTTACTAAATAGAAATATACAACAACAACAAAATAAGGTGACTAATTTCTATCCACCAAATCCATGAGTTAAATGGCTAGTTACAATAATTGTACAATAAAATTTGTGGTTTACACAAAATTAAGAATTAAATTTAATAAATAAATAAATGGGCGCTTCAATTGTATTAAGAAAGAGTGCATGCATAAAAAATGTATAACCGGAAAGTTGGATTGCGACTTAAAATATAATACATTAGAAAGAAAGCTTTAATTTATATATATATATGGTGTGATGTCGCAGACAATTAAAAATAAAATCTTACTTTAATAAATAAATATGTAATAGTGCAAGTAAGAGTCGATCCCACAGATAATGATTAATTTAATTTTATGTTTTGTAAATTAGAATTGAAGGGTTTTTAATTAAAAGAAGTAATTTAAATAATATTAACTAAAATAAATAAATATGCAAGTAATTTAATGAAATAAATAAGAAGAACAAGTCTTGGTTTAAGTTAACATTCACCATCAATAATTTACAACTTATCATTGATATAAGTATAAATTAATTAATATTTTGAATATTCACCATAGGAATAACTACTTGCATGTGGAATAATTTTTCTCCCCTCTCCTTAATTTTTGTTAAGTAGACGCACGCGTTCTAAATGACCTTTACTACTAAATAACCTCCAGCATGTGCTAAAGATTTAATTTAATAGCAGTTTTAAGAATTAGAGAAATCGTTGAACTAAACAACACAAGTCACACGTTTGCATTTAATTTAGATAACATTCTTCCTAAGATACAATAATCTTTTGATTTACAAAATAATTATTAATCTTAGTTGTTTTATAAATTGCAGTAGATAAATATGAGTAATAAACTAGTAGACCTCCTAACAATTAAATAAATCAATCATAAAATTAAGCACAGAAGAATATCCAATACTCCAAATATAAACTGAATAATTAAAATAAATTAGATCTCACAATGTATAAATCATGATGGCTTCAGTCACTTAAACCAAGAAAAATAATATAGCCACACATAGCCATGAAAAGTACCAAATAATATTAAAGATAACTTTTCTATCAAAAGGTGTACTATCAACTATGTATTACATTATTTATTTATAGGCTACATTATCCTCCTAATTATAATAGGAAATTATTTTTCAGTGCTTAATATGAATTAGAATTTAATTAAAATAATTTATTAATAAAAATCCTATTTTTAATCCTATTCCAAATTACTATTGGACTCTAATTGACCGCCCTTTTAATTTATTTCGGACGAAACCCCACACGGAATTAGCAAAAATCTGTTGAAACCATCATTCATTGCGCTTGGGACCCACTTGGAATTAAAGTGATATGTTGAAGAATCAATTTAAAGTTGTATTAATTGTTGTCCCGCCACACGCTGATTTTTCTTCCTTCTTTGCTGATGATCCGCTTCACGAAACGCTGTTGTTCCATTCATACGTTGCTGACTGATTACCGCGCACATGGCGCACCACCCCTTTAAGCCATAATTATATAAATGCTATCTTATCTTTCTTTTCTTTTTCTTTCTAGGTGAGTGCATTTTATACTCCATCTCATTAGCGAGTACGTTTTACACTCCATCCCGCTTTAACTTGCATACTTGACTTGTGCAATGTCTAATTTCCTTAGGCTGTCTAGAGTTACCCATGTGACGAGCGTTTGACCAATGATTCCCAAACTCGTTGGCTTTAGGGTATTAGGTGTAAAGATACCCCTAAGAATTTATTAACTCGAGTAACAAAGACCACAAAATTAAACTAGTCAAATTATTATAATATATATATATATATTTCTCGATCCTCCAATTATATATTTTCCTATACCAGACTTTAAAACATGATTAAAATAAGGTATAGAGAAAATTCACATCTTTCGCAAGCAATTAATCACATTAACCCAAAATAATTTTGTTAACCTCCTACATGTATATAATTTAAATGTATGTGTTGAATCTTATGAAAAAAATATAAAAGTATTTTGGGTCTAGCCTAACCGTATGTAGGAGGTGCAACCAGGAAAAACGACATTATTTTCTCTGACTGTTACTCCTATATACGGCCAGGCCAAAATTCAAAACGACTTAGGAGTAGCGACTAAGCCAAAACATTCTCCATGGCTACTACTAGGATTAGCGGTCAAGCCCCTTCCTAACCATTAAATCCTGTAATAAATGACAAGAGATCAGCTAGTTGGAATAGTGTCTCTAGCTAGCGCTTGTCTTGGATCAGCTCACTATATATATAGGGGTTGATCCATACCCACCATTGTAAACTTAAGATTATCTTTATAGTAGATCGTGGTAGTCCAATCACGGATCTAACGGTAAAGATAATATCTCGTCCACTATAGTATAGAAATGCTAGCACTTTAATAGTACGGATTGCAAAAGCGTAAAAAATAATATTTATCATCTGTACTACTACAATGCGGATTCTAAAATCACCTAATAATTTATTAACTTTCATCATGTGTTTCTTATAATAAGGTTTATTGGACATAAAGGCTTTCATCATGCTAGTTACTTTAATTAAAATAAAGTTAATCATGGTAGGTGCGAGTTTGAGTCTTATGAGATTCTTAGTGTGTAAGACCCCGACTTTTATAAAATAAAATTTAATTTTTCTTCATATATATATTTATTTTTGAAACGGTAAGTGGATAAATTGACAAAAATTAATGTTAAAAATATTTTGTGCAAATTTTATCTTGTTGGAGAATATTCGTTATGTCATGGAATATTCGATCCGTAAAACGGCGTCGAAATAACCAATTATTGGTGGACCCCACAATGAAATATTATCGGATATATAAAACAAAAGTAGTAACCTTTTTAAATAAAAATTGTCAATGGTACTATCACTTTTAACTCTTGAAATACCCCACGGTAAAGGGACAGTAACATACGGTATTACACAGTAACATACAATATTGTATAGTAGCATATGGTATTGCACAATGTTTCATATTATTGAACTGATAAAGTGGCTATTGTACAATATCGACTTTATTGAACCAATAATTGTCACATGCACAATAATTCATTTTATTAATATGATAATTGTCATAGAAACATATGCACAGTAATTCAACATATTGAATCAATAATTGTCATTACACAGTAACGTGCTCTTTGTTTTATTTATTTTTTGCATTATTATTATCATTATTATGATGTTGATTTAATTGTTGTATTTTATTACTAATTGGTATTTATGCTTGTATTGTGAGTCTCTAACTCAGAAGGCCAATTACACTATATTTATAATAATTGGTTATAATAATAAGTAATAGTGAATAATTGGGGAATTATTGTGACACCCCTAAATCTGGGTCCACACAGCCCAAACTTGAGTTGTCAAAAGACCACAACAAAATTATTACAAGTAGTGCAACGTACAACAATACAGTGTATAATAATACACAACTAAGTCTTTCACGATTATTGTCAAACTATTTTACAACACATGAAGACTACGATAGCTATCCCTCCAACTCTCACTCTATCCCCCGGCTAGACCCAGCTACGTTCTCATCTCCTGTTGAAAAACAATGGAATAAAAAGAAAGGGTGAGCTCAAATAGCCCAGTAAAGAATATCATGACTAAGATAATGACGAATAAATTATCGTTAGCCTTCAACAGTTGAGTTCTTGATAGAATACAATAGATTACAAGGTTTATATCAAAAACTGCAGTTAAATTCTTGAACAACGTTCAGATTAATAATAGCAGCAGAATGAGCAATCTATTAGAAGAATAATGCAGACTATAGTGTCCACTCGCTTCTCTTTTTAGGAGAAACATCAACTTTTATCATCTGAAACACCACTGACCATAAGAATACAAACTCATAGTTCCTGATCATAATCATGCAAGTCAACAGTTCATCTTTGCACTACGGGCCAAAGATATTCAATATAACACCAACGGTCATGATTATACCAGTATTCAGCCTTTGTTCATAATCATACTAAACAACAATTCATTTTTGCACTACGGGTCAAAGAGAACTTTCACCATGTGTCATAAAAGACACCGAACAGATGTATCGCCTTTAACCTATTATATCGCCTTTAACCTGTCATCTGTTCAACAATTATATCGCATATGTGCCCTCGGCCACAGATATTCACAACAACTTGATTTTTGATGATTAATATAAATAACAGTGATACAAATGATAAACAGAAGAAACAGGATAAACAATAAGTATCGGAAGTTTACTTTGTGCATATTTAAATAATGTCCAAATTGTCAACATGATGTGGAGTAAAATTCAAAAATGATATTCAAGATCCACAGTTCAGAATAACGGTTACAGTTTAATAGAAATGTTTAGAAAAATAGGAAATGAATACAAAGAGTAATTCACCAAACATGCGGTAATCCGCGTAGTCAGGTTATTCTCAGAGATTAATAAGAAATGAATACGAAAGGTTATTCACCAACAGACGGTAATCCGCGCAGTAAAGTTATTCCCACAATTTAATAAAAATTGAATACGAAGAGGTATTCACCAAACAGGCAGTAATCCGCGCCGTAAGGTTATTCTCAGAGATTAATAAGGAATTAATACGAAAGATTATTCACCAACATCCGATAATCCGCGCCGTAAGGTTATTCCCACAATTTAATACATGGAAATAAATGACACATCTTATGAGTAAGAGAGAAACGATATTATTTTCGAGCATCAAAGAATGATAATCCCTACCTTAGTAAGTTTGAATAGTGGAAGATAAAAAAGATGGAATCCCTTACCTTAACACGTGCTTGGATAATGATTTAAATGAGGTTGATTAACTTGAACAATACTCGTACACTTATAGATCTTCACAAATACTCAAGATGACTTAAGCACACTTAGAGAGAACTTACACAAAGAAGTATTTAGAGAGTGAAAGAGAGAATGAGCAAGAAAGTTTATGAAAAATCATTAATTTAAGGCCTCTATTTATAGCCAAAAATATTATCATAACCAAGATTTTTTAATTTAATCCAAACCGTTCATTTTAAGATAATGTTTAATCCTTACCACTCATTTCATCTTTTAAGATTTTTTTAATTTAAACCATTCATTTAAAGATCATTTTTTAATCCATACCATCCATTTTAAATTCTATATTATCTTTAATTTATACCATTCATTTCATCTTTTAAGATTTTCTTAATCTAAACCATTCATTTAAATATCATATTCAATCTACACCATTAATTTAAAGTTCTATAATTATTACATTATCTTTAATATATACCATTCATTTTATATCACCTAACTTTATATTATTTATTATAATAAACAAATAACTTTATCAATTCAATTATTCAACAATAATTCACACTTATTCATTATTATGACTAATTGTTATAAATACAGTGTACTTGACTCTCTAAGTTAGACATCAAGTCAATTAATAATGAAATACAACTATTTAAATAACATCATAATAGAGATAACAATAATGCAGAAAGTATGTAAAAGAAAGAATACGTTACTGTGTCATGACAATTATTGATTCAATAATGTGAATTACAGTGCATATGCTACTGTGATAATTATCAGTTTAATAATATGAATTATTGTGAATGTGACAATAAAGTCAAATATTGTACGATAACCACTTTATCAGTTTAATAATACGAAATACTGTGCAATGTTGTGTGCTATTGTGCAATACCGTATGCTACTGTGCAATACCGTATGTTACTTGTAATACCGTATATTACTATTCTTTTACCACCAGATATTTTGACAATTAAAAGTGATAGTACCATTGACCATTTAAAAATTGTTTATGTCATTTTCTATATCCGACAAATATTTGTTGTGGGGTCCACCAATGATTAGTTCGTACGGCGCCGTCGTATGAATATTCCCCGACAGAACGAATATTCCCCGACCAAACGAATATTGTCCGACATAATATAATTTACACATAACATCTTTAACGTTTAACTTTATCAATTTAACCACTTACAGTTTCAGGAAAAATATAGATGAAGAAAAAATTAAATTTTGTATTTCATAAAATTCGGGGTCTTAACCTCCCCTCCTTATGAAATTTCGTCCCCGAAATTGACGTACCTGACATTTCGAAGAGATAAAGATACTTAAATTTCATCTCAGATTCTAGCTCCCAGGTAATTTTCTCAATATCTTGGTTCCTCTATAAAACCTTAACTTGAGGTATAACCTTTAAGCGTAAGATCTGATCCTTCTTATCTAGGATCTTAACAGGTACCTCATCGTACGTTAAATTCTCTGCTATAACGTCTGGTTCTAACTCAATGATGTGGTTTGGGTCCTTCACATATTTACGTAACATAAATATGTGAAAAACGTTATGGATGCGAGACATACTTAGTGGTAGGGCTAGTCTATAGGCTACGGTTCCTACTCGATCGAGAATTTCAAATGGGCTAATAAATCGAGGGTTGAGCTTTCCTCTCTTTCCGAATCTCGTAACCTCTTTCCATGGAGAAACACGTAAAAATACATGGTCTCCGACGTTGAAACTTTCGTCTCTCTGATGAAGATCAACATAACTCTTTTGTTGTTCTTGTGCGGTCTGTATTCGTTGTCGGATCATTTGGATCTTTTTGGTCGTCAATCGTACTAACTCGGGTCCCAACAATTTTGTTTCTCCTACCTCATTCCAACATACTGGAGAGTGACACTTCCTTCCATACAAAGCCTCGAATGGAGTCATGCCTATGCTTGCTTGGTAACTGTTGTTGTAGGAAAATTCCACCAATGGCAAGTACTTATCCCAACTTCCTTTAAATCTAGTACGTAAAGTCTCAAAAGATCTTCGAGGGTCTGGATCGTTCTTTCCGATTGTCCGTCCGTTTGAGGATGGTATGCGGAACTAAAATGTAGTTCAGTACCCATAACTTTTTGTAGACTGATTCAAAAGCGTGAAGTGAATCTAGGATCTCGATCAGAAACTGTGGAAACTGACATGCCATGCAATCTCACAATCTCATTTATATACATACTGACAAGACGTTCAAGTGAAAAGTTTTCTCGTATAAGCAAAAAATGAGCTGATTTGGTCAATCTATCTACGATGACCCAAATTGCATCTAAGCCTTGAGAAACCTTGGGAAGACCCGTCACGAAGTCCATATTGATGTGTTCCCACTTCCATTCAGGAACCTCAAGTGGTTGCAATGGACCCTTAGGTACTTGATGCTCTGTCTTGACACGTTGACAAGTTAGGCACCTTGAGATAAACTCTGCAATCTCCTTTTTCATATTGTTCCACCAAAATGTATGTCGAAGATCACGATACATCTTGGTACCTTTTGGGTGGATTGCAAACGGCGTGTGGTGTGCCTCCATCATGATTTTATACTTCAATTCAGGATCGTTAGGAATACAGAGTCGAGAGTTAACTCAAAGTATTTATTTCTCGTCGATTATTGCCTCAGGAATAGTACCTTCTTGTACTTTCTTCATCATATATATTCATCAGCTCCGGATTAGTAGCTTGAGCAGCTTTAATTTTATCGATTAAAGCTGGTTCTACTCGTATGTGTGCAATCTTCAAGTGGGTCATTGGTGTTTTTAGCTCTATCTCCATCTTTTGCAAGTCGTACAAAATACGTTTTTATGTTGTCAGCAGTGCACGTGTACTCACATAAGATCTTCTGCTCAAAGCATTAGCTACAACGTTCGCCTTTCCCGGGTGATACTGGATTGTGTGGTTGTAATCTTTCAACAGCTCAAGCCAACGTCGTTGTCGCATGTTGAGTTCCTTTTGGGTGAAGAAATACTTGAGACTTTTATGATCCGTATAGATATCCATTTTCTCTCTGTACAAGTAGTGTCTCCAGATCTTCAACGCGAAAACGACCGCTGCCAACTCTAGATCATGAGTAGGGTAATTTTTCTCATAATCTTTGAGTTGTCGAGATGCATAGGCTATCAAATTTCCATGTTGCATAAGAACACAACCTAGACCTTTGCCTGAAGCATCGCTGTAGATGACAAATTCTCCTTATCCCGATGGTATGGTCAGAATAGGAGCTGAAACAAGTCTCCTATTGAGTTCTTGGAAACTTATCTCGCATTCCTCGTTCCATACGAATTTGGTGCTTTTTCGAGTAAGCTAAGTTAATGGAGTGGCGATTCGAGAAAATCCTTCTACGAATCTCCGATAATAACCAGCTAGACCCAGAAAGCTTCGGACTTCCGTTACTGTCTTGGGTTGTTCCCAATTCAGTATTGCTTCAATCTTCACAAGATCAACCGATATTCCCTATTTTGAAATTACATGCCCAAGGAATGTGACTTCCTCAAGCCAGAACTCACATTTCTTCAACTTGGCATATAGTTTGTTCTCACAGAGTTTTTGGAGTATCAATCTCAGGTGTTGTTCATGATCCTCACGACTCTTGGAGTATATGAGGATGTCATCAATAAAGACAACTACAAAATGATCCAAATATTCCTTGAATATCCGATTCATCATATCCATGAAAGCTGCAGGAGCATTAGTTAGTCCAAAATACATGACTAAGAACTCATAATGCCCATAACGAGTTCTGAAAGCAGTCTTTGGAATGTCCTCAGCTTTAACCTTTAACTGATGATATCCAGAACGAAGATCAATTTTTGAGAAAAATGTTGAGCACCTTGCAATTGATCAAACATGTCATCAATCCGAGGTAACGGGTACCTATTTTTTATGGTGACATGGTTCAATTCTCGGTAGTCAATGCACAATTTCATACTCCCGTCTTTCTTCTTCACAAATAGAACAGGAGCACCCCAAGGTGATGCACTCGGACGAATGAAACCGGTAACCAATAATTCTTGTAGTTGGACTTTTAACTGTTGAAGTTCAATGAGAGTCATTCGGTATGGAGCTTTGGAAATGGGCTTGGTACCAGGTTCAAGATCAATACAAAATTCAATTTCACGGTTTGGGGGTAAACTAGGAAGTTCCTCAGGAAAAACGCCAGGAAACTCATTAACAATGGGAATATCATTCAAGTTTGACATGTTTTTATTCAAATCAGTGACATGAGCTAAAAAGGCTTGACATCCGTTTTTTAATAAACGAATGGCTTTATGACTAGAAATAACAGTTATAGATTTTAATGGCATGACAGGTTGATTAGGAATATGAAAACTAATAATCTTATGAAAACAATTAATTTTAGCATAATGGGTAGTCAACCAATAAAAATCCTAAAATCACATCAAATTCATGCATCTCCAAAGAAATAAAGTCAACAGGTAATGTGAGGTTGTTGATTTGAACTAGGCAAGATTTATAAATAGTAGATGTGATAGCTATTTCTTCCAATGGAGTTTCAACTGATAAGTCAAAGTCTAAGTTTTTAGAAGTCAAATTTAAATGTTGAACATATATAGGTGAGGTAAAAGAATGGGTAGAGCCAGTATCTAACAGGGCATAGACTTCACGAGAATTTATGAATAGCTTACCGGTTATCACATCGTTCGAGTTTCGTGCCATTTGGGATGTCACAACAAAAGCTCTCCCTTGAACTACAGATTTTCCCTTATTCGCGCTAGCTTTTGGTATCATCATTGTAGCTGGATTTGATTTTGTGGCAGGACAAAATCGAGCAACATGACCCTCCTTCCCACAATTGTAACACTTTTTGGATTGCTGTGTACAGTTTGGGCTAATGTGATATTCCTGACCACACCTATAACATCTCACTGGTGGTCGATCTTCTTCCCTTGAAACTGGGGCTGGTGCTGGTACTGGTGCCGGTGCCCTTCCATTATTATTATGGAATCTCTTTCTTTTAAAATTGTTCTCACTGGAATTTTCTCTTCTGTTATTCGATGTGGGATTACCACAAAAGTGCTTGTTACCTCCTCTGTGGTTCTCATTCCTGTGGTTGTTATCATTTATCTGATCATTGACTCTTGGCTGCAATTTTTCATCTGTTTACTCTACTCTTTGAGCCTTATCGACAATATCTGAATACAAACTAAATTTATAAGAGCTAAGTTGTTGACGAATTTCGAATCTCAAACCACGTAAGAACATCCGACTCATCCGTGCTTCATCATCCACTAGATGGGTCGCAAAACGAGATAGTTCGGCAAATTTAACTTCATATTGAGAAACTGTCATGTTTCCCTGCTCCAGCTTAATGAATTCCATATCTTTCATATGGCGGATACTTTCTGGAAAATACTTTTCATTAAATAGCTCTTGAAATTCTGTCCAAGACATCTCGAGTGCTGAAGGGTGGATACGTTTTACCGCTTCCCACCAGTGGTCCGCCTCACCTCGTAACATAAAAGTGGCGAATGACACCTTTTGATCATTAGCGTATTGTAAGACAGCAAATATTTTTGCTGTCTGCTTCAGCCACGCCTCCGCTTTGAGTGGATCAAGCTTCTCGAGAAATTCAGGCGGTCCCAACTCTTTAAATTGTTTGACAGTGACCATCCTTGAATTACCAACATTTCTACCATTATTGTTGACTGGATTTTCTCTTGCTTGATTCTGCATGAACTGCACGAAATTCCTAAAGAATCCATCGTTCATCATGTTATCAGGAATATTATTTCCCGAGTTGGCAGGAGGATTGTTTGTGACCTCTTGATTCTCGGTTACATTCGCTTCTGGCATTCCATATTTAACCTCCTGATTTCCAAATGTCATACTAAACCGTTGTCACAAAGTAAATGTTAGTTAAACAAACTGACTCATTACTTCATGTCCCTACCTTCAAATCGACTCATTAGATAAAATATCATTTAGGTATGACACACTGGTGATTAATTTTATTCGTCTCTCCCCTCCTAGTTCTAACCCCAAATCTCCATTAAAGATAATATCCCCTAAGCTTTGATGCCAACTGTGATACCCCCAAATCTGGGTCCACACAGCCCAAACTTGAGTTGTCAAAAGACCACAACAAAATTATTACAAGTAGTGCAACGTACAACAATACAGTGTATAATAATACACAACTAAGTCTTTCACGATTATTGTCACACTATTTTATAACACGTGAAGACTACGATAGCTATCCCTCGAACTATCACTCCATCTCCCGGCTAGACCCAGCTACATTCTCATCTCCTGTTGAAAAACAATGGAATAAAAAGAAAGCGTGAGCTCAAATAGCCCAATAAAGAATATCATGACTAAAATAATGACGAATAAATTATTGTTAGCCTTCAACAGTTGAGTTCTTGATAGAATACAATAGATGAGTTCTTGATAGAATACAATAGACTACAAGGTTTATATCAAAAACTGCAGTTAAATTCTTGAACAACGTTCAGATTAATAATAGTAGCAGAATGAGCAATCTATTAGAAGAATAATGCAAACTATAGTGTCCACTCGCTTTTCTTTTTAGGAAAAACATCATCAATTTTTATCATCTGAAACATCACTGACCATGAGAATACAAACTCACAGTTCCTGATCATAATCATGCAAATCAACAGTTAATCTTTGCACTACGGGCCAAAGATATTCAATATAACACCAACGATCATGATTATACCAGTATTCAGCCTTTGTTCATAATCATACTAAACAACAGTTCATTTTTGCACTATGGGCCAAAGAGAACTTTCACCACGTGTCATAAAAGACACCGAACAGATGTATCGCCTTTAACCTATTATATCGCATTTAACCTGTCATCTGTTCAACAATTATATCGCATCTGTGCCCTCGGCCACAGATATTCACAACAGCTTGATTTTTGATGATTAATACAAATAACAGTGATACAAATGATAAACAGAAGAAACAGGATAAACAATAAGTATCGGAAGTTTACTTTGTGCATATTTAAATAATGTCCAAATTGTCAACATGATGTGGAGTAAAATTCAAAAATGATATTCAAGATTCACAGTTCAGAATAACGGTTACAGTTCAATAGAAATGTTTAGAAAAATAGGAAAATAATACAAAGAGTAATTCACCAAACATGCGGTAATCCGCATAGTCAGGTTATTCTCAGAGATTAATAAGGAATGAATGCAAAATGTTATTCACCAACAGACGGTAATCCGCACCGTAAGGTTATTCCCACAATTTAATAAAAAATGAATACGAAGAGTTATTCACCAAATAAATAGTAATCCGCGCAGTAAGGTTATTCTCAGAGATTAATAAGGAATGAATATGAAAGGTTATTCACCAACATGCGGTAATCCGCGCCGTAAGGTTATTCCCACAATTTAATACATGTAAATAAATGACACATCTTATGAGTAAGAGAGAAACGATATTACTTTCGAGAGTCAATGAATGATAATCCTTTACTGTAGTAAGTTTGAATAGTGGAAGATGAAAAAGATGGAATACCTTACCTTAACACATTACTGGATATTGATTTAAATGAGGTTGATTAACTTGAACAGTACTCGTACACTTATAGATCTTTACAAATACTCAAGATGACTTAAGTATACTTAGAGAGAACTTACACAAAGAAGTATTTAAAGAGTGAAAGAAAGAATGAGCAAAAAAGTTTATGAAAAATCCTTAAGTTAAGACCTCTATTTATAGCCAAAATTTTTATCATAACCAAGATTTTCTAATTTAATCAAAACCGTTCATTTCAAGATAATGTTTAATCCTTACCACTCATTTCATCTTTTAAGATTTCTTTAATTTAAACCATTTATTTAAATATCATCTTTTAATCTACACCATCCATTTTAAATTCTATATTATCTTTAATCTATACCATTCATTTCATCTTTTAAGATTTTCTTAATCTAAACTATTCATTTAAATATTATCTTCAATCTACACCATTCATTTAAAGTTCTATAATTATTACATTATTTTTAATATATACCATTCATTTTATATCACCTAACTTTATATTATTTATTATAATAAACAAATAACTTTATCAATTCAATTATTCAACAATAATTCACACTTATTCATTATTATGACTAATTGTTATAAATACAGTGTAGTTGACTTTCTAAGTTAGATATCAAGTCAATTAATAATGAAATACAACTGTTTAAATAACATCATAAATAGAGATAACAATAATGCAGAAAGTATGTAAAAGAAATAATACGTTATTGTGTCATGACAATTATTGATTCAATAATATGAATTACTGTGCATATGCTACTGTGACAATTATCAGTTTAATAATATGAATTATTGTGCATGTGACAATAAAATCAAATATTATACGATAACCACTTTATCAGTTTAATAATACGAAATACTGTGCAATGCCGTGTGTTACAGTGCAATACCGTGTGCTACTGTGTAATACTGTATGTTACTTGTAATACCGTATATTATTATACTTTTACCACCGGATATTTTAACAATTAAAAGTGATAGTACCATTGACCATTTAAAAATTATTTATGTCGTTTTCTATATCCGACAATTATTCGTTGTGGGGTCCACCAATGATTAGTTCGTATGGCGCCATCGTACGAATATTCCCCGACAGAACGAATATTCCCCGACAGAACGAATATTATCCGACATAATATAATTTACACATAACATCCTTAACTTTTAACTTTATCAATTTAACCACTTACTGTTTCAGAAAAAATATATATGAAGAAAAATTAAATTTTGTATTTCAGAAAATTCGGGGTCTTACAGTTATGATGAAGTAAATCCCTTGAATGAATAAATTATAATACATGCGAGAAATTCCCATATCCTATAGTTACTGCAAATCGTACAGCTGACATCGTAAAGTTAATTTAGTCTACAAGTAGGGGATCAACTTTACGTTTCTACACTGAAGGTTAGTTCGACCAAAATCGTAGAGCACAAAATCTTTATAATTTATTAAATTATTAGGTGATTTTAGAATCTGCACTCTACAATTTTACATTATACATTTTAGTAAGTGATTTCAGAATTCGTACTCTATGATTTGTACTTTACGATTTTGGTAAGTAATTTCAAAATCATAGAGTGCAGATTTTAAAATTACCTAGTAGTTTACTAAATTATCAAGATTTTGCATTCTATAATTTTGGTTAATCTAACCTTCAGTGTAAAAACATAAAGTTGATCCTCCAATCATAAAGTAAATTAACTTTGTGATGTCAACTTTATGATTTGCAGTAGCTTTACGATGTGGCAATATCTCACATGTATTACAATTTATTCATCCAGGGGATTTACTTCATAATAACTGCTTTATTATAAAATGTGAACTTCTTTGATTGCTTATTATCTTTACTACAAATTAGTAAATTTAATTATGAAAAATATAATTGATGTCTTGTTGTTAACGAACGTCTAAAGAAGTCCAATGAACGTTCAATACACTAGATATATTATAGGGGTCAAAACCTACCTTAAAGTTATATATGAGCTAGTACAAATTATAATTTTCGTTAACAGCCAATGGCAGAAAGCCTGTTTTTATTGTGTACAGAGGTAACTCTCTTGCATATGTATGCATTCATTGATTTTATCTTCCAAATACTGAGGGTTTGCTTTCTGTTTATGCCTAAGACCTTGTCCCTTTTGACGATTGTTTCACCAATTCTTTACATAACATATATCATTGTTAGTGGCACATGACATCCATAATATCAGATGACCTAGACTCTGACCTACCATGATTTACTTTATTTTAATTAAAGTATCTTGCATGATGAAAACTTGTATATCCGATAAACCTTATTGCAAGAAACACTTGATGAAAGTTAAATTATTAGGTGATTTCAAAATTCACATTTATATGACAAAGGGTATTTTTGAAACTTTAATAATTCACGCTATTAAAATGTAAGCGTTTCTAGACAACATTGCGGATATGGTATTATTTTCACCATTAGATACGCGATTGGACGATCACGATTTATTGTAAGGATAATCTTAAATTTACAACATTGACTACGAATCAACCTCCTATATATATATATATATATATATATTAAGAACTTATTCTATTGCAGTTATGTTACCTTAAAGCCTAGAGAAAATCTGAAGAAGGGGGGACAAGAAGGAAAGTAAGGAAAACCTAGTAGAAATTTAACTCATTTGACCTTGTATAATAAAATGAGAGATTTTTTTATTATTAGGCTATCTATCACATTTGGTTTAGGTATCCACATATATCATTATTTATAATTTATATAAGTTTGTCGTCATATATAACAAGACTCGTGTATTATATCAGAATTTTTTATATTATATTTTTGTTCCATAAAAATTCTCAATTGATTTTATGGGAGTTTTGATACTTTTTTAAAAAAAATTAATTTTAATATTTAAAATTTTAAAATAGTATGAATTCATCTAAATTATAAAATTAGCTTATATATAAATTAGTAGTCAGTTTTAATTAATTTAATAGTTATAGTTGTTTTCGCTAAAGTTGAATAAATTTGCATTAATTATAACTTTTAGGATAAATAATATTGATCTCCAATTTTGGAATTCTGGGATTAAAACTCAAATTTACAATTGCTATGACTTTAAAATTTTGTTTTAGCTGAGACATTGCATTTAATATTTTTCTTAATATTTTTTTTTAATCTATTTATTAAGATATTCTTTTACATTTTTTTCTTTTTGTTTCGCATACCTTTTTTCCTTTGAGAAAATGTTTTTTCCCCGGACCTTCTGTGCCCATCCGGGTCGGGTCAAGGGAAGAGAAAGAGGAGAGACAGAGAACGACGCCCTATTATTTTTCTATACAAGAGAGAGAACCTCTATTGAAGTTATTTCCCAACTTCTATACTCTACTATGGAAGTTTGGTGAATGAAGGGAAAAACACATAGCTAAAGAGTCCCCTCGAAATGCTTCTTTCTCGTCGCAAAATCTTGAGTTCAAACATTTTCATGGCCTCAAAGCACTTTTTCCTCAAGTCCACCCCTTTCCCAACAACACTACTACTAACCTCGCGCACTTACACTAGACTGATTTTCTCTGCTTTACCTCCAAAACCCAACTCCAATTTAAATCCATTTTCTCTAAAAACTTCGGGGTTTTCTTTTACTCCCCATGCCATTACCCCCAGTTCAGGTATTCCCCTGTAAACCCACAAAATTATGATTCTTTTTTTAATGGTATATATGAATGAATGTTGTTTGTTTAGATTTAGTTGCTAAAGTTTATATCTTGATTCTGTTTGAATGGTTGTTTGGTGTTTTGTAATTGATTTTTTTTTTTGTGTAGTGGAATTGGAGGACCCAGAAGTGGAAACGCATGGTTCTGAAAGGCTGAGGCTGTTGAATGAAAAATTGAAGAAGCTTGGAATTGAAAGTGGTCATTGTAATCCGGGCCAGTATTATGGCTTGTCTTGTCCGATGGTATGAACTATTGAGTCCCATTTTTGTTGCTTTGTTTGGCATAGAATAATTAGCATTGCATTACGTTTTGAAATTATAACACAAACATGCAGAGAAACACACACGTGTTTGTTGATAGCTCCGCATATGTATTCCAACTAAGGGGTTGTTTGATAAAACTGAATGAAAAGGTCTGAAGTAACTCTAACTAACCGAATAAAATAGAGGTTTGATTAAAACTAGACACCGAATGAAAGAAGCTGTTTGTTAACTTTAAAAAGAAAAAAACGTGTACAAAAGTGTTTTATTTTGATATCACTAACTTTTAACATCTCAAAAATACTTTATACAATTTTATAAAATCAAAACAAAAGATTTTAACGACATTCATTAAATTGGTTACTAATTTGTTAAAAAAATAAATTAAAAGCAATTTATACATAACAAAATTTATTTACAATAATAAAATAAGAGGACGTTGAAAATAATTTTTAATTGTCAATGAGAAAATATAAATATAAATATTATTTAGCACTACTTCTTACTGATTCAGCTACAATTTTTTGAAAGAATCGTTCATACTCATTCAGACGCATTCAGAGTTTAAAAATTATAAGTTTGAATGACGTATTCGGTCAGATTCAGACTCATTCAGACGTATTCAGATGTAAACAAACAGCCCCTAAATGCCCTTGTTAATTGATAATGCCTTTAAATATTTTTAGTTATTTCTTTGTCTCTTCTCTATCGTTTTTTTTTATTAGTAGTTTATATATTCACATTATAGGAAAGTGCTATATATGTTTATCATCGTCACTTATGTTAAGACAATTCTTTAATTTATAGAAATATAATAATCATAAAATTAGGTCAGTATTCAACGTTCTGTTGAATAGATGTTGACATATATTGTTTATGACAATCAAACTCATTTATGCAAGAAATGGCAGTTTTATGCCAATGTGATCATTTTTTCCTCTAAATCTATTTAATTAGTAAGTAACAACACCATGAAGGGGGGCACAAGCAAATTACAAATAATGCAATATCTCATGCAATGTCAATGGAAGAAATAGTAGTCCACCCCAACGACGATTTTGTTTTTTTTAAAAGAGAGAAGACAAAAGAAAAACATCAAGCACCTAAGCATAAAAAGAAAGGAATTTTTCTCCTTAATGCTACATTTGAATTGAAGGAATGATGGAATTAGTGAAGGAATAAAATAGAGAAAGGAATTGAGAGGGGAATGACTCATTCCCTTCTTGACTGGAACGAATAATTCCATACCCTCTCTTATGGAATAAAATGCACAAATTTGGCATAAATGAAAGTGGTTCATTTCATTCCAATAGTAGGACAACTACACATTTTTTCCCCATTCCATAGGAATGAGTTGTTGTATTTCAGCTTGATTCTTGTAATCCAAATGTAATATAAAGGATCGAACTACATTTTAAACTTCTACTCACTTACCTAACTTCTTTTAAACTTATGTCTAAGTTGCCAAGTGTTTTCTCCTATTTTTAAGTCAACAACTTGAAGGTATGGCTGATTGACTTGAAGTGTTGCTTTGCTAAACTGATATGCCAAAAGGATGTATCATGGGTTTGAAGCCTATATTCGTCTATATGGAAATCAAGCTGACTGGAAAAGCTATGTGAAAGAAAGAATCTCTTGGTAGAGTCTAGTTCTCTGGAGGGCATATAGGTCTTTTTAGTTATACCAAGTTTGGAATACTCAAAAAATCACTGAGGATGATATTTCACTGATATTTGGAAAACAAGAAAGAATTTGGGATGATGTTGACAAAATATACCAGGTCAAGTTTTGAAAATTGGAGATTTACTACATACTGTACATGTATATTTTTGAACAAAGTTGAATTCTTCTTTAACAAAGCACCACAACCTATTCTGTCTCAACCTAGTTTTCCCCCCCTCCTTTACCTGTATCTTACTTGGGAATGGGTCGAGTTCCAATTAGTAAACTTCTGCTTTTGGCTTGATGTTCCTCTCACAGCGCTATGGTTGTGCTCCCTTTATTTCCATATCAGGAGTAGGCTTCAAGTCTTCAACAGTGATTTTACTTTCTTGCGCATTGAGTTGCAAACCCGAAAATCGTTTTGGGCGCTCTCTTTAGTTTTTTGGCAGCTTGACAAAATTATCAGTTTCTAATTAAAACCCGGGTCATTTTCTCCTTTGACAGTGCAAAGGTGGGGATTCAGGAGAGAAGACATTATCCCTTTTCATCACCCAGGATGGGTAACCATGAATCTCTCTATTTCTTTTTTTTTTGTCTTTCTTGAAATACTACTTTTTATTGTACTGCTTAACAATTTGATTTTTTTTTTAATAATTTGAATTTATTGAATATGCTGCAGGGATGCAGCTCTGTGGACCTGTTTTCGAGCTAATTGTGGGTGGAGAGGCAGTACACAGGTAATGAATGTTTGATTGTTTCTTAAGCGACTTTCTTTTCATGTGCATTCATCATTTGAGATGATGTTTGCTCTGATCAAATTTGCCATTGTATTGCAGGGTTCTGCAAATGCCAAATCAAGTTATGGGAGGATGAGTAAAACCACCAAAGTTAAGGAAATAAGACAAATCACTGAGCAGGGATTGGAGTTACAACCTTTGTGCAGTGAGGTATTACATTTTTAGTTTTTCTTTTACATGTCCTTTCAGCAAATTCGATTGTAGTTTGGTTTTGCAGAGATATCACTTGTTTGTTTGTAACCTTAGCTCACAAGCCTTAGAAAGTAACAATAAATTCCCCTCCCAAGCTAGGAAACAAAGACTTGCCAAGAACAAATCTTCCAAAAAGTTCTAAAAAGGAGACAAGCTCCTGGCTAGGGTTCATTAAGCCACCCCTCCCCCTCCCCCTCCCCCCCTCCTCCACACACAAAAAAAAAAAGAACGGAAAAAATGAAAAAAAATCCATAATCAGAGTACAAATTTTACAAGTCAGAACTCAACACCTTTGAAACATCATTTTTGCTTCTACATTTATGTCTGTCTTAATCTTCAATATGCTATTCTTTTTCAAATCGACTATGAGTATGATAATATGCAAGCAGGTTCATACTCGTTTTTACTGTTGATTCAGATACGTGCATACTTTGCTGAGCGAATGATATCGGGGGAGACACTACGGAGAAATTTTGTCATGCAAAGAACATATGGTGATCAGGTGCACAAGCAAATTGTCCGTCAGAAAATAGTCTTTTTATCTATATTTTGTGTTCAAATACAAGACTGCAGTAATTGCCTTTATGATGTATAAGAACAATTAATTTAGAAAAATCATTGCTCTTGCTGTACTTACAAGATTTTTCAGTGATCGGTATTTACTTTCTGTAGAAAAAAACAATTCTACTTCCCACACGCTCTTTCTTCTTGTCACTGTACATTCCAGTAATTTGGTCCTTATATAAACTTTCTTACCAACAAGCAGCAGTTTCTGGTCAACCCACAAATTGAAAATCTGGATAGGCACCTTGGGGACATGTCAATTGCCTGGTTCTGAGCATCTTGTGATGGAGGTTAAATAACTAAAATTGAGTGGACTTTAGCTGAATGAATCACACCAATAACGAATTGATATTTTCTCTGTTTTGTAATTGCAAATGTATTGACTTCTTGCTCAAATGGATGTCAATTTCATTAAGGATTGATATGTCTGTCTATGTCAAACGTAAGGTTGTCTGGGTGTTAGATGCAGTATGTGTCTAGGTGTCAGACCTTGTTGGACCCCTAACTTTATAACTTTGGATATGGAGACTTGGGGGTAAAAAATGTCCATAAACAAGCGACATATATGAGTCTAGCGTAATTAAATAATATATATTTTAGATAATCTTGTACTATTTATTAGAAAATTTTATACTCTCTCCATCTCACGTTGTTTGAAACACATGTTTTACAAAGGCCTTTGCCCGACATCCTTGACATGAGGTAGGAGAGCGGGACTACCTTTTCTCAAGGATGATATTACTGAGGAAAGTCTTTATCATAATATTTTTCCTTCTCACTTTGGGCATTTAGCAATAATTTTTCTGTTTAGTGTACGTGACACTAATTTTAAGACGTGTCGAAAATATATTTAAATATTATATTTTTTAAGCTATATTGAATGTATTTTAAATAAAATGTTCAAATGTACTTTCATTAGGTCTTAAAATCAGTTCTACTCACACTAAAAAATGTTGCAAACAATGTGGGATGGAGTGGGTATTTAACATGGTATAGTGAGAAGGGGGATTTACGTCTTTCCCGTTCATTGAAGAAGCAAGAATCCTTCTTTGTTATTGAATGCAAAATTTTACGTTTGCTTCCATATATACACCTAAGGAGTTGGAGTTTCGAATTTTGTACATGGTTATCAGATACAGATCCCATACCCTTGTCTGAATACCCATTTAGAATAGTCCATGTAACATAGGACACTAGTACTGTCAGTTCCACCAAAAGCCTCTTTGTTTGGTTGACTTATATCGTCCAATTTAATGTACCTTGCAATATATTTTTGACTTGTATCAATTATGTAAAATAGTAAGGATAAAATCACTTTTATTAGGTATATTTTCCCCTTTTATGTTCAAAACTTCCTCCAAGTTAATTTAGTAAAATGGGACAATTGTTTACGAAAGTGTAGCAATTACTTTTCACTTGGACCAACTCTTTTGAAAATTGTATTGACAGATTGTTATTGCATTTACTTATCGAAGAAATGGAGAGCTCGTTAGTTGCAAGTATCGTGATATCAACAAAAAGTTTTGGCAGGTCTTTTGACAAATCTCTCTCTCTCTCTCTCTCTCTCTCTCTCCACACACACCTATATACAATATATATAATATGTATCTTTCTCTTGCTCTAATGGTTATAGTTTTAATTTGGATCAACAGTTCTACAAAGTACAAACAGACAAATAACTTATACACAGACATATGATGCACATAACCTGCAGAAAAAAAATGTTATAATGACCAAAGGTTCTTATTCCTTGATAATGATAATGATGACCATCATCATAGTTTGAGCAATTTACAAAGAAAAGCACATAAGCTATTCAAAACATGAGATAAACCCCGTGAAAAATTAATCTTAAGGTGATAATTTATAGATATAATTACTTATCTGACCAATATATATCTCTATCTCTATATCTATATATCTATATCCTTGTCTATATAAGAACATTAAAAAGCAAGAATATTAAAGGGTGTAACTATTCATACTTGTAAGCAAACATCTAATTAAAGGAACAGGGTATGATTAAAAATGAGTTGATAATACATATTCTATGTGAAAAAGGGTGTGAATAATCAAAATTCAAAAGAATACAATTTTAGGCAAAGAGGAGCTACTTACCGTCATCTCACGTATCACAGCTTTTGAGGTAATCCGAATTCTAAACACAAGATAAAATGCAAAGTGCAAAGCAATCCGGGAAAAGTCACAACTCATGTTCAATGGGATAACTTGGTATAAGTGAGAGTATTTTGGTCTTTCCTTATTTTTAAAATTAATTTTGATACTGTAGTATCAGCCCCCATGAGATAAGTTATACTATGATACTTACTTATTGAGTCGTTGCCCTCCTCCCGAAACAACAAGAAAAAGAATGTAAAACAGAAACTGGCAAGCCAATGTAGCATTAGTACTTATATTGGAAAATTCTTATGTGTTATGTCTTCTTGTTTAGTAGAAGTAAATATGACGCTAAACTGATTAAAAGTCTCAATACTGTTTTGTTGCTAATCTGCAGGAAAGTAATACTGAAAAGATTTTTTATGGACTGGATGATATAAATGGAGCAAGCGATATCATCATTGTAATATTCTATGATGAACCCCTTAATATATTCAAGTCTCATAACTATTCTGCTATCTTTGGATGACTCAATTGACTTTGTCAAGGTGGTTGCCATCTAAATTTCTATTGTAGGTTGAGGGTGAAATGGACAAGCTTGCAATGGAAGAAGCTGGTTTCAGAAATTGTGTGAGTGTCCCTGATGGCGCCCCTCCATCAGTCTCTAAAAATAAATTGCCATCGGAAGAAGAGGTCTCTGTCAACCTACAACTCTTTATTCTTTTTGATCTTTCCAATACCGTCTTGTGGTTTGATTAATCTTTACTGTATTAATTGCAAAACTCTGCATATCTGACAACATTGATTGAAATGACTCTTCAATACCCAATTTCTTGCTGCTTGTTATTCACTGTGAATGAGAAGTGGTTTATGATCTAACTTATTTGTGGAACAGAAACAGGAAGAAGTGGTGTCGAAACTTAGATGTTTCGAATATTGTTGTTTATCAAATATATAAAAATATTTTTAGATTTATAACTTGAACCTAATGTGTATAAGTGGTGCCTTTCTCCATTGATCTAATGCTTTGTAACGATGAAATGTTGGATCTAATGCTCCTCTTATGTATTTTGTAAAGCTAGGACACAAAGTATCAGTATCTTTGGAATTGCAAAGAGTACCTAGAAAAGGTTTGTTGAAGGGATGTTATGGTTTTCTTTGTATAACTCTTAAGAACTTTTAACTCCATTCAAAAGTAATAGCTGAAAACAGATGTATTACTGATTGTGGGGTACTCTGGTAGGCATCTCGCATAATACTTGCCACTGATGGTGATGTGCCTGGTCAAGCCTTAGCTGAAGAGCTTGCTCGCCGCCTTGGGAGGGAAAGGTATAAATTAATATGTCCCAGTCATGCTGTTTATCATCTTTTTTAAAGAGCAATATTCATGCACCTTTTTTTTTTCTTCTCTGTTGAGTGTTAATCACATAGCTTCTGGTCTTTGATAACCCTTTATTTTTGTTGGTGAAACAGATGCTGGCGAATCAAATGGCCAAAGAAAAATGAAGGTGATCGTTTCAAAGATGCAAATGAGGTTTGATATCTGTATTCACAGTAATTTTGTGGTTTTTGTCTTGTTTGCATTTTACTTGGTTTTAGACGAGCGAAGAGTTTCATTAGAGAGAAGAGAGAATACAACATAGTGGACAAGAGGTCTTCCTCTAGACAAAATAAAACATGGAAATAAGTACATAGTCCTTATTAAAGGCTACCAGCTAATTCCATGCAAATATGAAATAGCTAACCACCCTGAAAGTTCTCTATCCAAGGCCTGCCTAAAGACAAGTCAAATAAGACATCCTATCCCATAAGTGATGCAGTGTAAGGAATCTGTCTCCGAAAATCCTGGAATTTCCCTCAACCTAATGAGTATGGACCCCAATAATGTTGAAGCAAGTACAACACTAACAACATTCTACTATCCTTACTGCCGCTGACTTCCATAGACCCGATCAACAACAAGCTCTCCAGATTTACTGGGAAAATTCAAACTTCACCATAAAAACCAAACAAAGAGCTTCTTAGATTCCTTAATGTTATACAGTGAAGGAACAAGTGATCCTGAGAATTTCCACTTTGCTTATATATCTTAGACATATTTGGATAAAGGATGTTGTAGATTAGATTGCGATTATACATTCCAATAATTATAGAATTTTGGTTGACTTTTGTTGTTTATCGGTGTTGAATTTTCTTGAGATTTATTGTGCAACCTTGACTTTTAATATAGGTGCTTATGTTTATGGGACCTGAAGTATTGAGGGAAGTCGTTGAGAATGCTGAGTTATATCCTATAAAAGGATTATTCAACTTTACAGATTTCTCTGATGAGATCAATGCATACTATTATCAAACCATTGGTTATCAGCTTGGTGTTTCAACTGGATGGAGGTGTCTTAATGAATTTTACAATGTAAGTATCATTTGCATTCTTGAATTTTTAAGTTCTTTCTTAAACTGTCATTTAATGTGAACTGTATTAACATAATCAAATACATGGAAAGAAACTGGATTCTTCATCTGATACTTTGCAATAAATAGCAAAAGTTTAAGATGATATATGGTATGGATCACGGATGGAGTCTATATGTCAAAGTATATCAAGTTGTCTTTTCCTGAAGCCAATTGTGTGAGAAATCTTGACATTATCAAAATCTCATGTCTTCCTTCTCGTTCATTCTGCCTTACCCTTCCTCTGTTTAATATAATTGAATTTGTTCCAAATTTGAAAGAAATACTGAGATGGATTCTATATTTTTATTATCCATAGATTGTCTTTGGATTAAATTATAGAAGTATTAGAACAGGAAATATGCATCTGTATTTTGTAAATATCTATGGACATACCATCCTTTTTAGTTTTTTTAACATTTTATACTAATATATTTATCAGGTGGTGCCAGGAGAGTTAACTATAGTTACTGGGGTTCCCAATTCGGGGAAGAGCGAGTGGATTGATGCTCTTTTGTGCAATCTTTGCGAAAGTGTTGGTTGGAAATTTGCACTTTGCTCTATGGAGAACAAGGTATACCAATTTTATTTTTTTATTTTTACGTGTGTATACACTCGTATGAAAGTCAAATTCTCAATTTATATATTTTGTTGTTTAGATCATTGTACTATACAAATGTGTGTGTATCTGTATCTATCTTGTATTGCCACATGAGGGCATTGCTTTATCCAGTAGTGAGTGCTTTGGGGTGCCAACTGCCAAGTGTGAGAAGATGATTATTAATATGAGAGTAAAAACGTTTTGGAAATTGTGTTAGAAGTTAAGTTTGTACCAGTCTACCCCTTCGAGTACCCTCATTCAAAGTGGACCGACACTGAATGATGGCTTTGGGTAACGTATCTTTGCTATTTGGCTACAAGGCTTTGCTTCATGAAATATAGAGTATCATTGATGATATAATAAAGTAAATCTTCTTGACCGAAACCCTAGTAGTTATAAACATCAATTTGGTTATAGATGTGGACCGACAAATGCTAGTTATAAGTGTCATGTTGATGGCATCTGCACTCCAGGTACCATTAGGGAATTTTTTTCCATTTTATCATTGCGGACGTGTCTCTCAAAGCAAATTCCGCTTTAGTAAATCTTTTTCATCTGTTGACATATTAAATGCACAATAACTAGTGTTTCATAATAAAGTGCTCTAGCTGTGATTGAGTGCCTTTTACTGATTTTACCGAATTACATCTGCTATGAAATTTAAACTTGTTTATCTTATTTTGTACATGCTTTACTGCTCTCTAGGTTCGAGAGCATGCAAGGAAACTCCTGGAGAAACATGTGAAGAAGCCTTTCTTTGATGTGAGGTAGATATACTCAAGTTTAACCACAAACTGTAAGCAGTGATTTTGCAATCATAATTGGATTATGTTGTCCGAATTTGATATTGACAATTACGTGCAAGTGTACATGTCAACTAGTAATATAATGATAAGTCTGAGTGTCGATCCCACAGAGAATTATTACTAATAAATTTCAAGTATCAATTTTATATCAATTTAATTTTATTTAAATGATCGCAATTAAACTTAGAACATTATTAAATTAAATTAAAAACTTAAAATTACTAACAAAGATTGATTACCGGATTTAAAAAAACTTAAGATCACAATTTTCCCAAACGCATCACATAAATCTCTTAACTCTATTTTCAATTATTTAATTCAAATGAGTTGTTAACCAGGAATTTCTAAGTTATTTATTAAATCTTTTCCAACAATTAAATAAAAATATTCCAATTAATTTGCTATATTCCTATGCGAAATAAGATGGAACAAACTCATTAAGATCCAATTCCCATAAAAGTTACACGTGGCATATAAGTATACTCTTATCTCATACACAACACATGTTATCATATTTAGATTTAACCTTAGATTTCATTTTTCAAATTCATTTAAGATATTAAACTAATTGCTGGCCAAACAATTATACGTTAAGCACAAAATATGATAAACAACTCATTAAGGATCAATAACTGAAAATAGAGTGATTCAATTCATGCTAAGTATTAGGTTCCATTGTAATCTTAATAAGAAAATTAGTTCATAATGTAATTGAAAAACAAAATCATCAAATTATTCAACATCCCAAAGTATCAAATTAAAAGGAAGAGAAAAGAAGAAAACTGTAGTGCAATCTCTAATTCCTCTCTAGCTTTCAACTTTGATCTCGTTCGCATCACTTCCTTTGAATCTTCTCGCCTTCAATTGAGTTGTCAATCCTTGCTATTCTCTCTCTTGTTAGCCCTAAGTCTCCTATTTATAATACTCCTTGAAGACATATGCTTTGAAGTACCCTAATCCACGTTGGAGTCGACATTCTGCACAAAAATCGAGAAAAGCCTGAACTTGCTGCGAACCAGCGCCCTGGCGCTGTTATTAGTACTTGCTACGGTGCCGTGACGCTCTCCTGTTGCTGAAAATTACATTTTTTGCCATTTAAGTCCAATAATTACCGATTTGCCCCTCCTTTGTCTTTTCCTACAAAATAATATAAAAACACATAAAAGCAACTAAAAATACCTAAAGATAAAGCAAATTAATCAAGAATAGAATACCGAATCGTAGGTATAATACCCACTCATTAGATTATAAGACTTAAAACCTGTCACTGTATTTTACAGTTATAATTAAATTTTAAGACATAAAAGCAGTCGGCATTTTTCTGTAGTGTATAACAAATTGTTTATTGAAACTTTGACTTCCTGGTTTCCAGTATTAAGATTGAACAATGATTCTGTAATTAGGGATCAACATGAGTAATTACTTAAAATTTGTTGCTAATTATGCCTTATGCGATTACAAGCAAGTACGGTCTTCAGCAGAATGGGCAGGTTGTCAATCCGAGCTCATTTGCCGTCGCTCACACTAGTCAATAGATGTTTGTCAGGATTATCTGTCTTACCTCTCTTTGTTTCGCTCTCGGCTTGGTCATGGGAGATGTTTCTGGGAGGATTATTGGACTTTAGATGCTTCTATTTCTGTGATTTTTTTTTCTTATTTCCCATTTTCTACTCTTCAAAAATTTTCACGAGGAGGTGAATTTGGCTTCCCTTTTCCAGTGTTTTTTTCTTGCTCCTTTTTTTGTCCTGGCAGTTGAGTTTAATCTTTAGATCTTTCTAGGATTAGTTTTCAGCCACACCTTTCCTTTGACTACTTTATGTAGAAGAGGTTTCCAAGGCTTTTGTTTGGTCCTAGGTTCTTGTTAGGCTTAAATGATATGCGTTAGTGGCATAAGCTGCACAAATAATTGTTTACTGATAATTGCGTAGTGAGATACACTTCCACTTTTCTTGTTCATTGAGCATTGACTTGGTATCCATGGAGCTCTTTTTTTTGGGATTCTTGGTGTCTCTTGGGTTTGTTACTCGATGGAGCTTTTGTCCTCAGTTATTGTTTCTCTCCTCTTTGTAATATTTTTTTAAGTGAAAGAAGTGTAAAGTAAACAGAAAAGAAAAAAGGAGCAATGATATTTTTTCCCTAGTTTCTCTTAGTGTGGTTATAATTGTATTGATTTTTGTACTTGCTATCCTGACTTATTTCAGGTATGGAGAGTCTGTTGAACGAATGAGTGTTGAGGAGTTTGAGAAAGGAAAACAATGGTTGAGCGATACATTTTCACTCATACGGTGAGTTTTAAGTTATAGTCATTGGGCTTTATTTTTGCTGTAGGGTATTTCATTCTTAATTGTAATACAAGTTAATGCTTCTCTGAGAAACCAATGTAATACGGCAGGTATATCTAATCAAAGTTCAGTTACTATTTGTTAGGGTTGCCTATTATTCAGGCCATATAGTTACTGATCTTGGCCTATTCTGGCTTAATTCGAACTATTTTGTCATAAAAAATATGTAAACATGATATGTCTATGGAAAAGGTTCTACTACATGTGTCCAAGAAAATCTTCCAAGCAGTAAGATGGGACACATGCTCCGCTGGAAGTTCCTTTTTCATTTGGTTTGCAGGGATGTAGGTTCTCATTATTCTGATCCAAGAATTGCAAACTGATAGCTAGCTACAACTTCATATTTTTTATATTAGTTCAGGTGATTATATTGACCAAATTGAGTTATTAGGCCTCCCATCTTCTCTGTTGCAGTGGAATCTGTTGTTTACTGCCCCAACTCTTCTATTGTTTTGTAATTTTCAATTTCAACCCCAAGTTGTTTGCTCATTTGCGATTACAAGGAAAACACAAAGCTGGTCTCAATTTTTCAGTCATCCCTGGTGCTCTTTCACGTGCTTTCTCCTTTTTGTTTTCATGATGAAATGAGTCATGATACAGGTGTGAGAATGAATGCCTTCCAAATATAGACTGGGTTCTTGGGCTTGCAAAGGCAGCAGTTCTACGTCATGGAGTGAATGGACTGGTCATTGATCCATATAACGAGCTTGATCATCAGCGTCCTGCATACATGTTAGTTGCCTTTGTGCATCTTTGTTCTGGAATTTTTAATTTTATTCGTGAGAATTTGTATTTGTTCTGTTCGGTTCACTTTGAAAATTCACCAAGAATATGGTATTATGAAACATGAAACTCGTTGTAAGATGTTAGAATTTTTTAAGATCTTTAATGAAAGTTTGGTAGTGCGCGTCAAGTTCCCATCTACCATTGCAAAACGAACATACCATTAATAATTTTGTCAATCAATCAGTCTATGTAAATGTGATATCTTATCTGCTAATTATGGTAATAGACGAGATCATGGAACATTCATTTATATGATTTCTTTATATGCATCTAATGAACAAAGTAGAAGAAGTTGAAAGCTGAAAGGACTTGAGCAAAAGTTTAAGCATGGGACATATTTGGCTGGGGTGTTACTGAATTGGCCTTAGCTTCAGGGAATCAGCATAAGGTTCGCGCGAGATATTCACTTGGAGAGGCAGGCTTCATTTGAGTTCTTAGAACGCAAGGCAAAATGTAATATTATGACAAATAAGATGAAACACGTACAACGTTGAAAGAGATTTGAAGTTTTAACATCTATTATAAATCAAGCTTAAACTTTGACATATTTGATTGGTTGCTTAAATAATATCTTCTGTTGTACTATATAGAGCTGAAGACTCTGGTCCTAACAATTATTTGGATCTTTAGTGTTAGTTTAAAATCAATGTCAAGCTATCATCCTTGGCTGTGCAAGATGTGATTACTGATACTTTATTTAGAGTTTCCTTGACAGCTTCGTAATCCTATTTTAATATAGCAGGCAGCAGCAGATCTGTTGATGGTTTCTTGCTTTAAGGGTAGTGGCTTTCAAATTGAAGTCCCTCTTTGAGTTCTCATTATGTTCTTGGGAGCAACCTTTTCTTACTATAATTCAAAGGCAACCTGTCCAGCCATTAGTTGGGAAAGGATGGCTGATTTTTTTTTAATTATTCTTATTTAAGTATAGAGATAGTCTTCATCTCTTGTTGAATGTTTCTTCTGCTTGCATTCTTTTTACAAAAAGCCACTTTTCCTTAACCTCCTTTTCCTTGCATTTCGGATTGTCCGTATAAAGTCATTATTCCTGAATCAATTTATTTGTAACAGGACTGAAACAGAGTATGTGAGTCAGATGCTAACAAAGGTCAAGCGATTTGCTCAACACCATTCTTGTCATGTTTGGTTTGTAGCACATCCAAGACAGGTTGGTAGCAGCAAACTTCAGTTTTGCTACATAATCTTGTTAGTTGTCTAATCTTTGGACTTGTCTGACAGTTGCATAATTGGGTCGGAGACCCTCCAAATTTGTATGACATCAGTGGAAGTGCACACTTTATAAACAAATGTGACAATGGAATTGTTATTCATCGTAACAGGGATCCAGAGACTGGCCCTCTTGATAGAGTGCAGGTGGCTTTCTCTCCATTATATGTCAATTATCTTCTGTGAGTGACATTCCAAATTAACTTCATTTTGTACTGTTCACTTCCAGGTTTGTGTGCGGAAAGTACGAAATAAAGTTGCTGGAACAATAGGTGAAGCTTTCTTGTCATATAATAGGTATGGGAATTTTTATTGTTTAATTGCAATGCGCTTCCGGAAGGATATCTTCTGATTACAATTAATAAACTGCCAATTGTTTGTGTTTATCTTGCTAGTAGTTTTACGGTTGTCAATAGATTCAATCCATGTTTACTTGGTTCCGAATGGAACATAATACTGGTTTCTACTTTCTAGTGCAGTGTTCTGGTTTATTAGACTGCGGTCGGTTTTATTTTTTCCAGTGTTCATGAACCTGTATTTGCACTTTATCTTTTTTATATACTCCTTCCGTTAAAGTCAATTTGAGATATTTTCAAATTCAAATTTGAAGTTATTCATTAACTTTTGAAAACAACAAATCTTGTGAAGTTGTAATAAATAGTACTTTTTTGATAGTTTAAATGAATCATAATTGTATTGACTAAAAACTAAATGAAACCATATCAATTAGTATGAATTTTAAAATGTCTCAAAAATTGACTTTAAAAAGTCAAAATGCCTCTTACATTTTGGGACGGGGTATGAATTTTAGCATTGAACGAGTATTATGATGTTCTCGTCTGTCTCTCTCTTCTCTCTCTCTCTCTCTCTCTCTCTCTCTCTCTCTCTCTCATGTTGATGATGTTATATAAGTTAACTGGAACTCTATATTTTACAGGGTAACTGGGGAATATATGGATATTGATAATTGATGACCAGTTAAACAGGAGATAACAAACTTATATTCTGATGCCCAGTAACCAGTGTTGGTTCCTCTAATTTTGGCACTTCAATACGAACACATCTAACTTTTTGAAGAGGGGTCCTGCTGGCTCATAATTGCTGAAACTGGTGATCCTGGTCGTGGAAACCATGGAGAAGATGAGAACGAGAATAGTGCATTAGTAGTGTATAGTCGGCAAACTGTTTATTAGATGTTTTACATGGGTCAGTGGCATGAGTCTTTTGTATCGTATAACTTGTAATTTTGTAGTTCCATTAATAGAACTTGCTTCTTTTTTAAATCGGGGTTTTGTAAGACGAATGAGCATTTTCCTAATACAATTGGGTGCCATTTTGCTATAATGAGCTAATACTAAAAAGAGCCATGAAAGTAAAGAACTAGAAAGTATTGCAGGGGCAGCTAGTTACAGTTTCTTTGAGACTGATTGCTGGACTTGTTTAAGATGGCAGATTTGTGGAATCAATGACCAAGGCACCAGTGTCCAGTGCAGCACAATGTTGACAGTCGACAGACTAGAAACCACTTTGCAGCTAGACGTGGGTCCCGCACGGACTCCATTGTTTGATTAAGGCTGCCTTGTTCCTTTTTATATTTACAAAATCATTGTTTAGAAATTACTCAACAGAAACCAGACTAGAATCCCTTTTATTACACATTTCATCCAATTTCTCAAATACATATTTAGCGATATTATTACGTTTAGTGATACAATAATATTTGTTATAAATAATTGCATTATTATTATCGTCATTATAAGTAATATTCATTTAGTCAAATGTATATTTCGAGAAATTGAGTGAAAGGTACGATGGAGGGATCGTGGTCCTAGAAAGCCTACTAAAAATAACAAGATGGGTTTGTACACTAGCAAGCTTACTATTTGGTTGTGGTGGGGTTGTGTTTTTGCATGCCCTTGTTCTTGAATCAACCCCATTAATTATGCTAATGCTTATCCTCTATATGGGTGCAAACAAGACTGTTTGGCATGTTCTCACATCCCAGTTCACCCCTAAGTTTCAATCCCAAATGGGGATATACCCTTTCTTTCTTTGTACTTACCGTGAAAAAGATTTTCATTTTCAAATTTATAAACTTTAAAGTTATATTTTGTTCAACGGTTTTACCTAAATTTATAACAGCGTTTAGTTTAATGATAATGTTTTTTTATCATTAAAAAATAAATATTTTTTTTTTCAAATAAAAAATACCGACAAATACGACCATTTTTTTAGAATAGAGCGAGTAATAGAAAATGACCAAAAAATAAAATAAAAAATCCTACTACATTTGTAATTGGTGAGGTGCCTCAAACCAAAAACTTTCACATGGCTAGCACCCCCTCCTTCAAAACACAGGAAAAGCCACATGACAACCAGCTAAAACCCTAAAGGTCCCTACTAAGATTTTGTGCAATACAAGTAATGTTAGGTACTTACCAACTTTGCTTTGTTTGACCATTTCTTAAATTAATTAATTACTAATATTTAAATTTAATCCCACACTTTACGATAAGATTCCATTACAAGCAAGTAATTTATATACTACTAGGCTTTCCTTTGTCCCTTTTGTTTTAATATTAAATGATTGACAATTTGACAGACTATCCTTACAGTTAGGCCCTGTTTGGAGGTTTGTTTATGTCAATTAACTTAAAATGTGTTCCCCCCCCCCCCCCCCCCCCTTTAGGATTAAAGCTTCTGTCATTTATTAAAACACGGAAAAGTATAAATTAATAAAAATTAATAATAAAATAGAACACAAAATTTATCTCAACTATTAAAAATTGGAATCCGATACGAATTTTTTTGTCAAACTCTATTTTTTAATAGTTAAAATAAATACAGTGTTTGATTTTTGTATATATAATAGTTTCCTTAAAACACTATGTAAATAAATGTATTCGATAACTTATATGTTGGCAAAGCTCAATTAGAAAATTTGTATATACCTAGGGAACCGATATTCCCCATGAAAATATGATAGTCTCACACGAAATTTTTTCACATGAATGTGGGTTTTTGTCATTTTAATATTAGAAAATCAAATATCAATTTTTTTACTTAAAAATATATATGATATTTCAAGATGATTACTCTCACAAAAATAGTGAGTGAGTCTCATATCTATGCGAGAAAAATTCACGTATTTTTTTTTTTTGTATAACTTCTGATTGTTGGGCAAAGTTAGTATATATTGTACCCACCTATGGATTAGCTAATATTTTTATCAATTTTTTGATTAACAAAGGTTCTTATTTAAATTTGGCGTTTTGCAATGTACAACCAAACACGCTCTTAGACAAACAATGATTTTCCTATAGATTACAAGAATATATTGACATCAAATCCATTAAATTAAAATAATTAATTAAAAAATGAAATTTGATTATGATTAAGATATTGTGTACAACTAATATGACACAACTACCACATGGAGCTAGCTAACTCTGTCTTTACCAACTAATGAAACGGCCACAAGAATCTAATCAACTCAAACAAGACTGTCCACGTCAACTCCCATAGAACGTTTGCCAGATGGCAGTATATTATAGGATTATTCATTTGGTTGGCTTCCCAATGAAAATATCGAAACATAATCCATTGTTTGATTTTTGTGCTTGATTTTATTTTAATTTTATATCAATTACCTTGATTTTTCAAAGTCTCCATAATGATGCAACTAAATATTATTATATGTCACTAATTACCAGATGTCGTATAGTATTAAATGTTTTTAATTGAATCTTTTTAAACGCATATCATAGTTTTAGTGGAAGGGTTTTGGATTATTTGGACTTTTAAATATATCAAATTTATTGCATTAATTTTAACGAGTCTTTAAAATTACGTTTATATGTTAAGTAAGCTACGTTTAAAATCAATCACTTTTAAACAAATAATTTAAAATAAATTTACATTTTTAAACGCTAAACGTCCGCTAGCTAAAGAAGCAGTTAGGCACCCTCCATCCAATAAAAGAGTTTTGTTCATTACTTTGCACACTGAAGTAGACTTGCACATCGGGCCAGCCTGGCCTGGTCCGGCCCAGGCTTGGCAGGCCTTGACTGTTGACCAGGCCAGGCCAGGCCTAAACATTAAAAAAACTAGTCCGGGCCAGGCCGGATTTAAAACGAAAAAAATGAGCCTGCTTTGGCCTGAGGGCCGGGCCGGGCCAGGCCTAAAGTTGAATAATGGGCCTTGAGTTCAGTCCTTGACCGTATGTCCGGTCCAGTCCGGATGTTACATATTAACTCCACAATCCACATACATGACATATTAACATATATGATATATATATTACTTATACATCTATATTACTCAGTAACACACACTGACGCACACTTACACACACACACTGACGCACACTTACACACACAGACGCACACTTACACACACACACTGACACACACTAACACACACACACACACACTGACACACACTAACACACACACACACTGACGCACACGGCACACTTACACACACACACACTGACGTACACTTACACACACACACTGGCACACACGCATATATAAATATATATAATATACATATTAATTACACAGTACACACTTGACACTACACAGTACACACACACACACACACACACACACACATATATATATATATATATATATGACTATATGTTATTACACAGACACAGTACACACACACACGTATATATATATATATATATATATATATATATATTACTCATTCACACAAGTATATATTACGATATATATATATATATAATTATATAAACACACACACTTATAACTTTTAAAATATAATGCGACTCCGTATTAAAAAAGTAAATCAGAATTGATGTATTTATTAAAAATAATGAATTTACAAATTACAATAATGAATAATTATAAATTTATAACTTTAAAATATAACTTAAATAATAATTAATTATTCATTGATTACAAATAAATTCTTCAAAATTTTAAAATTTATGTCTTCAAATCTTCAAAATTTATGAAATTGAACTTTCACCAATTTCTGCTCCGACTTCGAGATCTTCCGAGCTATCTTGATCGTCTATTACGTCTTGTATTCTTCTTTGCGCCGCAAGATAATCTCTATAGCAGATGCATATTTCTAACGATTCCGGACTAAGTCTACTTCTTTTTTCATTTAATATCCTGCCAGATAAAGAAAAACAAGATTCCGAAGCTACTGTACTAGCTTGGATAGTTAGTAAATCACGGGCCATCGCGGCCAAAGTAGGAAACTGTCGTTTATGTTTATTCCAGAAAGCGAGAATATTAAAATTTTCAAATTCTTCTTCGGTCATAAAACTTCTAAAATCGGTACTACAATATAAACCAAGTTCGTTTAAACTACTCGTGTGTGTTGAAGATTTTGGTTTCTTAGATAGTGTTTTTAATAAGTTGGCATATTTAGAAGATGAAGGGGCAGGGGGCGGTGCACGTACAGATGTACAATATACAGATTCATACAATTTATAAAATTCAGTAAATGTAATATTAAATTTTAATTTAAGGTTATCAATATTACTACTACCTATATTTTCTACTATATCTTCTAAAATACTCTCTACACCTTCTAATTTTATAATTGAGTTTAATGCAGTGGCACAAGTAATAACAGTCGGCATGTCTTCAAAGTATTTTTAAAATTTTTCTTCCATTGACAAAATAAGGGCAGACCAAATGTTATTATTTTTAAATTCTTTAAAAATAAATGATATTTCTAAACATGCATACAAAACATGATGAATTGTAGGATAATAAACAGCAGATAATATTTTTGTATGTTTTTTAAAAACTTTAAGAATCTTTAATAGTTGACCAAGTAAATCCCAGTCTTCGTTTGTTAATTCATGAACCATCAAAGTATTATAAAACTCCATAAGTATATTTTTACGTTTATAGACATCTCTAAATAAATCATATGTACTATTCCACCTTGTGTTATTATCAAATTTCACTCTTTTAAATTTTTCTCCTCTTGCATGACAAAAATGTCTAAAATTTTGAATTTTTCTGTTTGAACCATACACATAGGTAATCATATAACGAATTTTAGATATAGTCATTTCTAAATAATTAAATCCGGATTGAACAATTAAATTTATTATATGACAAATACATCTTACATGAAAAAATGAACCATTTATTATAGGTAACAAATCATTTTTTAACATGGTAACAGCACTAGTGTTATTGCTTGCATTATCTAAACTAATACTCATTATTTTATTTTTAATTTTGAAAGTACGAATAATCTCAATAATTTGACTATATATTGTTTGACCAGTATGAGGTAATTCAAAAAATTCAAATCCTATAATTCTTTTTTGCATTTCAGAATCTATCCAATGAGCAGTCATACAAATATAGCTAACTCCAGGTTGATGATTAGCAGACCAAATATCACTACTTAAACTAATTTTACCATCAAAATTATCAAAATATTCAATAAGTTCTTTTTTAGCTTTATTATATAATTTAATAGCATCACGTTTAGTAGTCATTCTACTTACTTGTTTATATTTCGGTTGCAATCCAGATTGAATGTACTCGGTACAGCGCTGATCCGCAAAAAAATTAAATGGGAGCTCATTCTCAATCACTAGTTTGGCTTGCAACTCTTGTTCTAATATTTGATTATAACTCCAACTGTGACTGGAACGGTCAATTTGTGCTTGAGAGCTTTCGTCGGTTAGTTTATGCCTTTGCAAACACGATTGATAGTGTCGTTGTAGTGTGTTATTACCTTTAGTACCAAATAAGGCGTTGCATATTTTGCATTGAGCCTTTTTAACACCATCGACAGCCCACACTTCGGTGAAATGTTCTCAAACCGGCGCTGTACGTTTGTTTTGTTCACCGGTAGGACGCGGAAATAACGGACTCGAACTCGTTCCACTATCAGGCCGAATGCTACTTTGGTCGTTTTGAAGAAATTGTGGCATTTGTGATCCGGATGCAGTGTTGGAAGAATCCATTATATTATAATAACAATATAATAATAATGGGTATAAAAATATAATAATAAAGGGTATAATAAAAAAATTGTATTAACCAGCTTGAGAGTTATAATATAAAGAAATTGAAATCTTATGGAGAGAAAATAATTAAATCAGTGTTGGAGACAAAAGAATGCTAAAATAATTGATCTTGTAACAATGATTGTGAATATCTATAATACAACACATGACTTTCATTTTATACAACTCAAATATTTCCGTTGAGCAATTAACCGTTGAAAATTTTGACCGTTGATTTTTTTTTGCACGTTTGATAACAGTGACTGATGCGGCGGCAGGCGCGGCAGGCTGGCAAGGCAGGCGCAGGCGCAGGCGGCAGCGGCAGCCGAGTCATCAAATCCGTCGTCAGCGTCAGGCCGTCAGCGCAGCAGCAGCAGCAGCGTCCCAGGCTCCCAGCGCACGCCACGCGTCCCACTCGGCCGCTCCACTCACAGCCTCTGCGGCTCTGCTCGTGCCACGCGTCCCGCGTCCTCTCCAGCCTCAGCAGCAGTAGCGTGCCACGCGGCGGTCCACCACTCTGCGTTTGCCACGCGTCCACGCGGCCCACTCCAACAGTCCACGCCAGCTGCTTGTTACCGTTGCTTTTAATAAATATTAATATTAGATAAAAAAAAAGAACAAGCCACGAACGCCGAACGGTCAATCGGTCACAGAGACACACTGCATATATATTATATAATAATATTATATATACTTAATATTTATACACACAGTCTTATACGCACGCAGGCCAGGCCGCAGGCTTCTGAATGCGGGCCAGGCCGAAGGCCGGTCCAGGCCGCAGGCCAGTCCAGGCCGATTTTTTTTGCAAGGCCGGATCGGGCCAGATTTTAGCTGCAAAAATATGGCCTGTTGCTGTCTGGCAGGCCGGGCCAGGCCAGGTCAGGCTTTGACCAGGCCAGGCTTTGACCAGGCCGGATCAAGGCCGGACCCAGGTCGAACCGCGGGCCCCGGGCCAAATGTGCATGTCTACACTGAAGTGAGTTGCAATTCAATAGTAGAGTAAAGAAAAAAGAAATAAATTATACGTTGTCGAATGTGAAACAGTAATTTATAAATATCTTCTTTAATACTTTCGATCCCTTATATCTAAGTGCTTTGGTATCTAACATCGATATTATAATTATTAGTATATTATAATGCCATTATTACTAAACTAATAATTATTCTTTTCGTTCATATTGTTTGATTATTGTTGATTTTTTAAAATTAACTTAAGAGGTTTTTAAAATTAAAATTAACATTTTTTTTAATTTTAATCAATATAATGATAAATATTATAAATTATTAAAAAAATATTACTCAGTATAAATTTTATTATTTTATATTTTTTAATGAGTCATCTCAATTTTGAGTTTAAAAATATTTCAAATTGACTTTTAAAAATCAATAATGATCTTATAATTTAGAGCATAAAGAGTATTATTTGTTGGTAAAAATGTATAAGCGTTTGCGCTCGCGCATGTGTGTGTGTGTGTATATATATATATATATATATATATATATATATATATATATATATATTGTAAGACCCCGAATTTTATGAAATACAAAATTTAATTTTTCTTCATATATATTTTTTTTGAAACAGTAAGTGGTTAAATCGATCAAGTTAAAAGTTAAGGATGTTATCTGCAAATTTTATTTTGTCGGACAATATTCGCTTTGTCGGGGAATATTCGTTTGGTCGGGGAATATTCGTGTCGTACGACGGCGCCGAAATAATAAATTATTGGTGGACCCCACAACGGAATATTTGTCGGATATAGAAAACGACAGAAGTAACCTTTTTAAATAAAAATAGTCAACGGAACTGTTAAAATACCGGTGATAAAAGAATAGTAGCATACGGTAGTTTATGGTATTTTCTGTAGCACACGGTACTCTACAGTAACACACGGTATTGCATAGTGTCTCATATTATTGGTCTGATAATTGACACCGTAACTGTTACGCATCATTTCATCGATAATTGTCACTGCATAATATTTTATATTATCAATTCAATAATTGTTGTTACACAGTATTTTGCATTATTGATTTAATAATTGTCATTACACTGTATTTTATATCATTGAGTCAATAATTGTTGTTGCACTGTTTTTAAAATTATTGAACCTAATAATTGTCACAGTAACATATGCACAGTAATTCACATTATTGAATCAATAATTGTCATTACACAGTAACGTATGCTTTATTTTACATTATTGTTATCTCTATTATGATGTTATTTAAACAGTTGTATTTCATTAATTTATTGACTTGATATCTAAGAGCTAACTATACTGTATTTATAACAATTAGTCATAATAATTGAATTGATAAAGTTATTTGTTTATAATATAAAGTTAGGTGATTATTAGGTGATATGAAATGAATGGTGTAGATTAAAGTGTGAATTATTGTTGAATAATTGAATTGATTTGTTTATAATATAAAGTTAGGTGATTATTATGTGATATGAAATGAATGGTGTAGATTAAAGTGTGAATTATTGTTGAATAATTAAATTGATTTGTTTATAATATAAAGTTAGGTGATTATTAGGTGATATGAAATGAATGGTGTAGATTAAAGATAATATAATATTTGAAATGGATGGTGTAGATTAAAAGATGATCTTTAAATGAATGGTTTAGATTAAATGAATGATAAGATTTTTGGCTATAAATAGAAGCCTTAACTTAAGGATTTTTCATAAACTTCCTTACTTGTTCTTTCTTTCTCTCTCTAAATACTTCTTGTGAAAGTTCTCTCTAAGTGTGCTTAAGTCATCTTGAGTATTTGTGAAGATCTATAAGTATACGTGTACTGTTCAAGTTAATCAACCTCATTTAAATCAATATCCAGTCACGTGTTACGGTAAGGGATACCATCTTTTTCATCTTCCATTATTCAAACATACTATGGTAAGGGATTATCATTATTTGATTCTCGATAATAATATTGTTTCTTCCTTACTCATAAGACGTGCCTTTTATTTCCATGTATTAAATTGTGGGAATAACCTTACGGAGCGGATTGCCGCCTGTTGGTGAATAACCTTTCGTATTCATTCATTATTAATCTCTGAGAATAACCTTACGGAGCGGATTGCCGCCTGTTTGGTGAATAACTCTTTGTACTCAAATTCTATTAAATTGTGGGAATAACCTTACGGAGCGGATTGCCGCCTGTTGGTGAATAACCTTTCGTATTCATTCATTATTAATCTCTGAGAATAACCTTACGGAGCGGATTGCCGCCTGTTTGGTGAATAACTCTTTGTACTCAAATTCTATTAAATTGTGGGAATAACCTTACGGAGCGGATTGCCGCCTGTTGGTGAATAACCCTTTGTATTAATTTCCTTCACCTTTTGTTAATCAAACCTGCTACGGTAAGGGATATTATTTTCTTTCATACTCCTAAATCGAAATTTATTATGGAACTATTGCTTCTATAATTCCTGAAAATATTATATGTTCCATAATAGTTGAACTTCATTATTTCAACTGAACCTTCCTATTTACGTGAACCTTTCTATTGAATTGTAACCGTTATTCTGAACTGTGGATCTTGAATATCATTTTTTAAATTTCACTCCACATCATGTTGACAATTTGGACATTATTTGAATCTGTACAAAGTAAACTTCCGATACTTATTGTTATCCTATTTCTTCTGTTCATCATTTATATCATTCTAATCATCCAAAAATCAAGCTGTTGTGAATATCTGTGGCCGGGGGCACAGATGTGATATATTTGTTGAACAGATGATAGGTTAAAGGCGATATAATAGGTTAAAGGCGATACATCTGTTCGGTGTCTTTTATGGCACGTGGTGAATGTTCTCTTTGGCCCGTAGTGCAAAGATGAACTGTTGTTTGGTATGATTATGACCAAAGGCTGAATCTGGTATAATCATGACCGTTGGTGCTATATTGAATATCTTTGGCCCGTAGTACAAAGATGAACTGTTGATGTGCATGATTATGATCAGGAACTGTGAATTTGTATTATCTTGACTAATGATATTTCAGATGATAAAAGTTGATGATGTTTTTCCTAAAAAGAGAACCGAGTGGACATTATAGTCTGCATTATTCTTCTAATAGATTACTCATTCTGCTGCTATTATTGATCTGAACTTTGTTTAAGAATTTAACTGCAGTTTTTGATATAAACCTTGTAGTCTATTGTATTCTATCAAGAACTCAACTGTTGAAGACTAATGATAATTTATTCGTCATTATCTTAGTCATGATATTCTTTACTGGGCTATTTGAGCTCACCCTTTCTTTTGTTCCATTGTTTTTCAACAGGAGATGAAAACATAACAGGGTCTAGCTGGGGAATGGAGTGAGGGTCCGAGGAATAGTTATTATAGTCTTCACGTTTTGTAAAATAGTGTGGCAATAATAGTGAAGACTTAGTTGTGTATTATTATACACTGTATTGTAGTATGTTGTGCTTTGTTGTAATAATTTTGTTGTAGTCTTTTGACGACTCAAGTTTGGGCTGTGTGGGCCCAGATTTGGGGGCGTCACAGTTGGTATCAGAGCCATATAACGAAGAGCCCCGAGCCTCTCGCTGGTGACTTCCTAGGGAAAGGGGATGCACCGAAGCCAGACTCTCCGTAGGGGACGCCTATAGTACAGGTGGCAAACTGATAGGTACCATTGTGAGGTGCTGTCCCTATGGTGGGATGAGAGTCACAGTTGGCATCAGAGCTTAGGGATATGGTCTTTAATGGAGATCTGGGGTTAGAACTAGGAGGGGAGAGACGAATAGAATCAATCACTAGTGTGTCCTACCTAAATTAGATTTATTTTTTATCTAATGAATCGATTTGAATGTAGGAACATGAAGAGATGAGTCAGTTTATTTGAACTAACATTTATTTTGTGACCACAGTTAATTATGGCATCTGGAAATCAGGAGGTTAACTATGAAATTACCGAAACAAATGTAGCTGCAAAACAAGAGGCGACGAATAATCTTCTTACAAACTCAGAGTTGAATCATTTGCCTAAGGCAAAAATTATGCGTGTTCTATCCAGTAAGGATGAAGGTGAAAGCTCTGCTACAGTCGTTCCAGATCCATTCTTAGAAGCAATTAAAGGAAGTAACGAACTTGCGGAAATTATTGCCTTTAATTTACTCACTAATTGGGAGAGTGATATCACCTGGTTATGCTCTATAACAAAGGATCAGAATATATGGACTTTTCATATTAGTCTTTGGGATTTATGGTGTTCCAGCTATGATTTTCAAGATTATTTAAAAATGATGTTTCTATACTTTTGGGCGTTACAATTTAGAGGAATTCAGGTTAAGTTAGTCACTATCGTGGAAACTGCAGTCTATCGAAAATACTATTTTAATGGAAATCATTGGTACCTTACTACTGATGAAGTTGATGAACCCGAGAAACAGTTTGCTAGAAAATTATTCAGTGGCATTCCCATGGTTGAAATACGTGAAGATCCGAATGAAGTATTCGGGATTCGATTTGACGATAACAGTCAAGAAACCGAATGAGGTGATAACCGGTAAGCTATTCATAAATTCTCGTGAAGTCTACGCTTTGTTAGACACTGGCTCTATCCACTCTTTTATCTCACCTATATGTACTCAACGTTTAAATTTGACTATTGAAAACTTAAATCTTGTTTTATCAGTTGAAACCTCATTGGGAGAAATACCTATTACATTTACTATCTATAAATCTTGCCTAGTTCAAATCAATAACCTCACATTACCTGTTGACCTTATTTCTTTGGAGATGCGTGAATTTGATGTGATTTTAGGAATTGATTGGTTGACTACCCATCATGCTAAAATTGATTGTTTTCATAAGATTATTAGTTTTCATATTCCTAATCAACCTGTCATGCAAATTCAAGCAACTAAACCATTGAAATCTATAACTGTTATTTCTAGCCATAAAGCCATTCGTTTATTGAAAAACGGATGTCAAGCCTTTTTAGCTCATTTCACTGATTTGAACAAAAATACGTCAAACTTGAATGATATTCCCATTGTTAATGAGTTTCCTGACGTTTTTCCTGAAAAACTTCCTGGCTTACCCCCAAACCGTGAAATTGATTTTTATATTGATCTTGAACCCGGTACCAAGCCCATTTCCAAAGCTCCCTACCGAATGGCTCCCATTGAACTTCAAGAGTTAAAAGTCCAACTACAGGAATTGTTGGATACCGGTTTCATTCGTCCGAGTGCATCACCTTGGGGTGCTCCTGTCCTTTTTGTGAAGAAGAAAGACGGGAGTATGAGATTGTGCATTGACTATCGAGAATTGAACCATGTCACCATCAAGAACAGGTACCCGTTACCTCGGATTGATGACATGTTTGATCAATTGCAAGGCGCTCAACATTTCTCAAAGATTGATCTCCGTTCTGGATATCATCAGTTAAAGGTTAAAGCTGAGGACATTCCAAAGACTGCTTTCAGAACTCGTTATGGGCATTATGAGTTCTTAGTCATGCCTTTTGGACTAACTAATGCTCCTGCAGCTTTCATGGACATGATGAACCGGATATTCAAGGAACATTTGGATCATTTTGTGGTTGTCTTTATTGATGACATCCTCATATACTCCAAGAGTCGCGAGGATCATGAACAACACCTGAGATTGATACTACAAAAGCTCCGTGAAAACAAATTATATGCCAAGTTGAAGAAATGTGAGTTCTGGCTTGAGGAGGTCGCGTTTCTTGGGCATGTGATTTCTAGTCAAGGAATATCAGTCGATCCTGCGAAGATTGAAACGGTACTAAATTGGGAGCAACCCAAAACAGTAACCGAAGTCCGAAGTTTTCTGGGTCTAGCTGGTTATTATCGGAGATTCGTAGAAGGATTTTCTCGAATCGCCACTCCATTAACGCAGCTTACTCGGAAAAGCACAAAATTCATATGGAGCGAGGAATGCGAGAACAGTTTCCAAGAACTCAAGAAGAGACTGGTTTCAGCTCCTGTTCTGACCATACCATCAGGATCAGGAGAATTTGTTATCTACAGCGATGCTTCTGGCAAAGGTCTAGGCTGTGTCCTTATGCAACATGGAAAGGTTATAGCCTACGCCTCTCGACAACTCAAAGATTATGAGAAAAATTATCCTACTCATGATCTAGAGTTGGCAGCAGTCGTTTTCGCGTTGAAGATCTGGAGACACTACTTGTACGGAGAAAAAGTGGATATCTATACGGATCATAAAAATCTCAAGTATTTCTTCACCCAGAAGGAACTCAACATGCGACAACGACGTTGGCTTGAGCTGTTAAAGGATTATGACCACACAATCCAGTATCACCCGGGAAAGGCGAACGTTGTAGCTGACGCTTTGAGCAGAAAATCTTATGCAAGTACAAGTGCACTGCTGACAACACAAAAGTGTATTTTGTACGACTTGCAAAAGATGGAGATAGAGCTAAAGACACCAGGGACCCACTCGAAGATTGCTCACGTGCGAGTAGAACCAACTTTAATCGATAAAATTAAAGCTGCTCAAGCTACCGATCCGGAACTGATAAACATGATAAAGAAAGTACAAGAAGGTGCTATTCCCGAAGCAAGAATCGACGAGAAAGGAATACTTCGAGTCAACTCTCGACTCTGTGTTCCTAACGATCCTGAATTAAAGCATAAAATCATGATGGAGGCACACAACACGCCGTTTGCAATCCACCCAGGAGGTACCAAGATGTATCGAGATCTTCGACATACATTTTGGTGGAACAATATGAAAAGGGAGATTGCAGAGTTTATCTCAAGGTGCCTAACTTGTCAACGTGTCAAGGCAGAGCATCAAGTACCTAAGGGTCCATTACAACCACTTGAGGTTCCCGAATGGAAGTGGGAACACATCAATATGGATTTCGTGACGGGTCTTCCCAAAGTTTCTCAAGGCTTAGATGCAATTTGGGTCATCGTAGATAGATTGACCAAATCTGCTCATTTCTTGCCTATACGAGAAAACTTTTCACTTGAACGTCTTGCCGGTATGTACATAAATGAGATCGTGAGATTGCATGGCATGCCAGTTTCCATAGTTTCTGATCGAGATCCTAGATTCACTTCACGCTTTTGGATCAGTCTACAAAAAGCTATGGGCACTGAACTACGTTTTAGTTCTGCATACCATCCTCAAACGGACGGACAATCGGAAAGGACGATCCATACCCTCGAAGATCTTTTGAGACTTTGTGTATTAGACTTCAAAGGAAGTTGGGATAAGTACTTGCCGTTGGTGGAATTTTCTTACAACAACAGTTACCAAGCAAGCATAGGCATGGCTCCATTCGAGGCATTGTATGGAAGGAAGTGTCGCTCTCCAATATGTTGGAATGAGGTAGGAGAAGCAAAATTGTTGGGACCCGAGTTGGTACGCTTGACGACCGAAAAGATCCAAATGATCCGACAACGAATACAGACCGCACAAGAACGACAAAAGAGTTATGCTGATCTTCATCGGAGAGACGAAAGTTTCAACGTCGGAGATCATGTATTCTTACGTGTTTCTCCATGGAAAGGGGTTACGCGATTCGGAAAGAGAGGAAAGCTTAACCCTCGATTTATTGGCCCATTTGAAATCCTAGATCGAATAGGAACCGTAGCCTACAGACTAGCCCTACCACCAAGTATGTCTCGCATCCATAACGTTTTTCACATATCTATGTTACGTAAATATGTGAAGGACCCAAACCACGTCATTGAGTTAGAAGCAGACGTTATAGCAGAGGATTTAACATACGAGGAAGTACCTGTTAAGATCCTGGATAAGAAGGAGCAGATCCTACGCTCAAAGGTTATACCTCAAGTTAAGGTTTTATGGAGGAACCAAGATACTGAGGAAATGACCTGGGAGCTAGAATCTGAGATGAAATCTAAGTATCCTTACCTCTTCGATATGTCAGGTACGTCAATTTCGGGGACGAAATTTCATAAGGAGGGGAGGTTGTAAGACCCCGAATTTTATGAAATACAAAATTTAATTTTTCTTCATATATATATTTTTTGAAACAGTAAGTGGTTAAATCGATCAAGTTAAAAGTTAAGGATGTTATCTGCAAATTTTATTTTGTCGGACAATATTCGCTTTGTCGGGGAATATTCGTTTGGTCGGGGAATATTCATGTCGTACGACGGCGCCGAAATAATAAATTATTGGTGGACCCCACAACGGAATATTTGTCGGATATAGAAAACGACAGAAGTAACCTTTTTAAATAAAAATAGTCAACGGAACTGTTAAAATACCGGTGATAAAAGAATAGTAGCATACGGTAGTTTATGGTATTTTCTGTAGCACACGGTACTCTACAGTAACACACGGTATTGCATAGTGTCTCATATTATTGGTCTGATAATTGACACCGTAACTGTTACGCATCATTTCATCGATAATTGTCACTGCATAATATTTTATATTATCAATTCAATAATTGTTGTTACACAGTATTTTGCATTATTGATTTAATAATTGTCATTACACTGTATTTTATATCATTGAGTCAATAATTGTTGTTGCACTGTTTTTAAAATTATTGAACCTAATAATTGTCACAGTAACATATGCACAGTAATTCACATTATTGAATCAATAATTGTCATTACACAGTAACGTATGCTTTATTTTACATTATTGTTATCTCTATTATGATGTTATTTAAACAGTTGTATTTCATTAATTTATTGACTTGATATCTAAGAGCTAACTATACTGTATTTATAACAATTAGTCATAATAATTGAATTGATAAAGTTATTTGTTTATAATATAAAGTTAGGTGATTATTAGGTGATATGAAATGAATGGTGTAGATTAAAGTGTGAATTATTGTTGAATAATTGAATTGATTTGTTTATAATATAAAGTTAGGTGATTATTATGTGATATGAAATGAATGGTGTAGATTAAAGTGTGAATTATTGTTGAATAATTAAATTGATTTGTTTATAATATAAAGTTAGGTGATTATTAGGTGATATGAAATGAATGGTGTAGATTAAAGATAATATAATATTTGAAATGGATGGTGTAGATTAAAAGATGATCTTTAAATGAATGGTTTAGATTAAATGAATGATAAGATTTTTGGCTATAAATAGAAGCCTTAACTTAAGGATTTTTCATAAACTTCCTTACTTGTTCTTTCTTTCTCTCTCTAAATACTTCTTGTGAAAGTTCTCTCTAAGTGTGCTTAAGTCATCTTGAGTATTTGTGAAGATCTATAAGTATACGTGTACTGTTTGTAAGACCCCGAATTTTATGAAATACAAAATTTAATTTTTCTTCATATAGATATTTTTTTTAAACAGTAAGTGGTTAAATCGATAAAGTTAAAAGTTAAGGATGTTATGTGCAAATTTTATTTTGTCGAACAATATTCGCTTTGTCGGGGAATATTCGTTTGGTCGAGGAATATTCGTTTGGTCCGACGGCGCCGAAATAACAAATTATTGGTGGACCCCACAACGAAATATTTGTCGGATATAGAAAACGACAGAAATAACCTTTTTAAATAAAAATAGTCAACGGAACTGTTAAAATACCGGTGATAAAAGAATAGTAGCATACGGTAGTTATTGGTATTTTCTGTAGCACTCGGTACTCTACAGTAACACACGGTATTGCATAGTGTCTCATATTTTTGGTCTGATAATTGACACCGTAACTGTTACGCATCATTTCATCGATAATTGTCACTGCATAATATTTTATATTATCAATTCAATAATTGTTGTTACACAGTATTTTGCATTATTGATTTAATAATTGTCATTACACTGTATTTTATATCATTGAGTCAATAATTGTTGTTGCGCTGTTTTTAAAATTATTGAACCTAATAATTGTCACAGTAACATATGCACAGTAATTCACATTATTGAATCAATAATTGTCATTACACAGTAACGTATGCTTTATTTTACATTATTGTTATCTCTATTATGATGTTATTTAAACAGTTGTATTTCATTAATTTATTGACTTGATATCTAAGAGATAACTATACTGTATTTATAACAATTAGTCATAATAATTGAATTGATAAAGTTATTTGTTTATAATATAAAGTTAGGTGATTATTAGGTGATATGAAATGAATGGTGTAGATTAAAGTGTGAATTATTGTTGAATAATTGAATTGATTTGTTTATAATATAAAGTTAGGTGATTATTAGGTGATATGAAATGAATGGTGTAGATTAAAGTGTGAATTATTGTTGAATAATTAAATTGATTTGTTTATAATATAAAGTTAGGTGATTATTATGTGATATGAAATGAATGGTGTAGATTAAAGATAATATAATATTTGAAATGGATGGTGTAGATTAAAAGATGATCTTTAAATGAATGGTTTAGATTAAATGAATGATAAGATTTTTGGCTATAAATAGAAGCCTTAACTTAAGGATTTTTCATAAACTTCCTTACTTGTTCTTTCTTTCTCTCTCTAAATACTTCTTGTGAAAGTTCTCTCTAAGTGTGCTTAAGTCATCTTGAGTATTTGTGAAGATCTATAAGTATACGTGTACTGTTCAAGTTAATCAACCTCATTTAAATCAATATCCAGTCACGTGTTGAGGTAAGGGATACCATCTTTTTCATCTTCCATTATTCAAACGTACTATGGTAAGGGATTATCATTATTTGATTCTTGATAATAATATTGTTTCTTCCTTACTCATAAGACGTGCCTTTTATTTCCATGTATTAAATTGTGGGAATAACCTTACGGAGCGGATTGCCGCCTGTTGGTGAATAACCTTTCGTATTCATTCATTATTAATCTCTGAGAATAACCTTACGGAGCGGATTGCCGCCTGTTTGGTGAATAACTCTTTGTACTCAAATTCTATTAAATTGTGGGAATAACCTTACGGAGCGGATTGCCGCCTGTTGGTGAATAACCTTTCGTATTCATTCATTATTAATCTCTGAGAATAACCTTACGGAGCGGATTGCCGCCTGTTTGGTGAATAACTCTTTGTACTCAAATTCTATTAAATTGTGGGAATAACCTTACGGAGCGGATTGCCGCCTGTTGGTGAATAACCCTTTGTATTAATTTCCTTCACCTTTTGTTAATCAAACCTGCTACGGTAAGGGATATTATTTTCTTTCATACTCCTAAATCGAAATTTATTATGGAACTATTGCCTCTATAATTCCTGAAAATATTATATGTTCCATAATAGTTGAACTTCATTATTTCAACTGAACCTTCCTATTTACGTGAACCTTTCTATTGAATTGTAACCGTTATTCTGAACTGTGGATCTTGAATATCATTTTTAAATTTCACTCCACATCATGTTGACAATTTGGACATTATTTGAATCTGTACAAAGTAAACTTCCGATACTTATTGTTATCCTATTTCTTCTGTTCATCATTTATATCATTCTAATCATCCAAAAATCAAGCTGTTGTGAATATCTGTGGCCGGGGGCACATATGTGATATATTTGTTGAACAGATGATAGGTTAAAGGCGATATAATAGGTTAAAGGCGATACATCTGTTCGGTGTCTTTTATGGCACGTGGTGAATGTTCTCTTTGGCCCGTAGTGCAAAGATGAACTGTTGTTTGGTATGATTATGACCAAAGGCTGAATCTGGTATAATCATGACCGTTTGTGCTATATTGAATATCTTTGGCCCGTAGTACAAAGATGAACTGTTGATGTGCATGATTATGATCAGGAACTGTGAATTTGTATTATCTTGACTAATGATATTTCAGATGATAAAAGTTGATGATGTTTTTCCTAAAAAGAGAACCGAGTGGACATTATAGTCTGCATTATTCTTCTAATAGATTACTCATTCCGCTGCTATTATTGATCTGAACGTTGTTTAAGAATTAAACTGCAGTTTTTGATATAAACCTTGTAGTCTATTGTATTCTATCAAGAACTCAGCTGTTGAAGACTAATGATAATTTATTCGTCATTATCTTAGTCATGATATTCTTTACTGGGCTATTTGAGCTCACCCTTTCTTTTGTTCCATTGTTTTTCAACAGGAGATGAAAACATAATAGGGTCTAGCCGGGGAATGGAGTGAGGGTCCGAGGAATAGTTATCATAGTCTTCACGTTTTGTAAAATAGTGTGGCAATAATAGTGAAGACTTAGTTGTGTATTATTATACACTGTATTGTTGTACGTTGTGCTTTGTTGTAATAATTTTGTTGTAGTATTTTGACGACTCAAGTTTGGGCTGTGTGGGCTCAGATTTGGGGGCGTCACACTGTTCAAGTTAATCAACCTCATTTAAATCAATATCCAGTCACGTGTTACGGTAAGGGATACCATCTTTTTCATCTTCCATTATTCAAACATACTATGGTAAGGGATTATCATTATTTGATTCTCGATAATAATATTGTTTCTTCCTTACTCATAAGACGTGCCTTTTATTTCCATGTATTAAATTGTGGGAATAACCTTACGGAGCGGATTGCCGCCTGTTGGTGAATAACCTTTCGTATTCATTCATTATTAATCTCTGAGAATAACCTTACGGAGCGGATTGCCGCCTGTTTGGTGAATAACTCTTTGTACTCAAATTCTATTAAATTGTGGGAATAACCTTACGGAGCGGATTGCCGTCTGTTGGTGAATAACCTTTCGTATTCATTCATTATTAATCTCTGAGAATAACCTTACGGAGCGGATTGCCGCCTGTTTGGTGAATAACTCTTTGTACTCAAATTCTATTAAATTGTGGGAATAACCTTACGGAGCGGATTGCCGCCTGTTGGTGAATAACCCTTTGTATTAATTTCCTTCACCTTTTGTTAATCAAACCTGCTACGGTAAGGGATATTATTTTCTTTCATACTCCTAAATCGAAATTTATTATGGAACTATTGCTTCTATAATTCCTGAAAATATTATATGTTCCATAATAGTTGAACTTCATTATTTCAACTGAACCTTCCTATTTACGTGAACCTTTCTATTGAATTGTAACCGTTATTCTGAACTGTGGATCTTGAATATCATTTTTTAAATTTCACTCCACATCATGTTGACAATTTGGACATTATTTGAATCTGTACAAAGTAAACTTCCGATATTTATTGTTATCCTATTTCTTCTGTTCATCATTTATATCATTCTAATCATCCAAAAATCAAGCTGTTGTGAATATCTGTGGCCGGGGGCACAGATGTGATATATTTGTTGAACAGATGATAGGTTAAAGGCGATATAATAGGTTAAAGGCGATACATCTGTTCGGTGTCTTTTATGGCACGTGGTGAATGTTCTCTTTGGCCCGTAGTGCAAAGATGAACTGTTGTTTGGTATGATTATGACCAAAGGCTGAATCTGGTATAATCATGACCGTTGGTGCTATATTGAATATCTTTGGCCCGTAGTACAAAGATGAACTGTTGATGTGCATGATTATGATCAGGAACTGTGAATTTGTATTATCTTGACTAATGATATTTCAGATGATAAAAGTTGATGATGTTTTTCCTAAAAAGAGAACCGAGTGGACATTATAGTCTGCATTATTCTTCTAATAGATTACTCATTCCGCTGCTATTATTGATCTGAACGTTGTTTAAGAATTTAACTGCAGTTTTTGATATAAACCTTGTAGTCTATTGTATTCTATCAAGAACTCAACTGTTGAAGACTAATGATAATTTATTCGTCATTATCTTAGTCATGATATTCTTTACTGGGCTATTTGAGCTCACCCTTTCTTTTGTTCCATTGTTTTTCAACAGGAGATGAAAACATAACAGGGTCTAGCCGGGGAATGGAGTGAGGGTCCGAGGAATAGTTATTATAGTCTTCACGTTTTGTAAAATAGTGTGGCAATAATAGTGAAGACTTAGTTGTGTATTATTATACACTGTATTGTAGTATGTTGTGCTTTGTTGTAATAATTTTGTTGTAGTCTTTTGACGACTCAAGTTTGGGCTGTGTGGGCCCAGATTTGGGGGCGTCACATATATATATAGGAGATCGATTCATTGGCAACATTATAAAAATATAATTATCTTTATAAGGCTGAGATTTGACGGTTGAAATGATTTTTGTCCGTTGTATAATATCCAGGTATTCGCAGTATTATATTGCGGACGGTAATGTCCAAAATACTCTCAGCATAAATTTAATACACTTACCGTCCGCAATATAATGTTGCGGACGAAGAAGACTAAGCTTTACTCGAGAAACGATGACGTTTTGAAATTTCACTATCCGCAGTATAAACGGGATAATTTAGTGTCCTTAGTTTAATATCGCGGACGCTAGTTTAATTATAAAATCGCATTCGTCTTTGTTCATAGTAATCATTTTGGATCTCATCTCATTTTCAGTGTAACGATATAGGTAGTTTTAATTATGGTTATTAAATTATCTATTTCTTCTGGGCCGATAACATGAATTTGCAACGAGGATACACAAGAGAAATAAAAATTTAATAGCCTTAATTATTAAACTGCGTTCGTCATTGTTCATAAGAATCATTTTGGATCTTATTTTATTTTCACAGAAGCGATTTGGGTAGTTATAATTCTAACTGTCAAAATTTCTATTTATTCTTGCAGATAACATAAATCTGCAATGAGAATATGCAGGAGAAAAAGAAAATTGATAGCCTTAATTATAAAATTGTGATCATCCTTGTTTATAGCAATTAATCATTTTGGATCTCATCTCATTTTCACAATAGTGATTTGGGTAGTTATAATTAACGCTATTAAATATTCTATTTCTTCTCATGCATAACATGAATCTGCAACGTTGTAATGCAGAAGAAATATAAGATTTATAGCCTTAATTATAAAACTGCATTCGTCATTGTTTATAACAATTATTTTGGATCTCATATCATTTTCACAGTAGCGATTTGGGTTGTTCGACTTAAGGCTATTATTTTTTTTTTTTCTACTTGTGTTTTCTTATTCTTATTGATTAATGTGATCTGGGCAGATAATATGAATCTGCAACGAGAATACACAGGAGAGAAATAAATTTTTTAGTCTTTTAATCATTCGTCTGCAGTATTATACTGTAGATGGGGGAAAATCAAATGACATAGTCCAAAACGACGTCGTTTAGGGACTGACCTGTCTCCCCTTAATCCGAAATATAATATTGCGGACGGGGAACTCAAAAATCATCATCCAAAATGAAGTCGTTTAAGGACTGCAATATGAATTCCCTTTGTCCGCAGTTTAATACTGCGGACGTTGGGTTTGATTTTTTTTTTTTGTTGCAATCAATTCTTGAAAATTTCAAGCGATTAAGTTGGGGTGCCAATCGTTTTCCCATTAATGAAGAGAAAATTATCCCGACTATTTGAATCTGAATAATCCGGTCCATTATAAATCAGATGTGGTATTGTTTACTGCTATCCAATACTCAAAACTCTAAGAAAGAAGAGAAATATATATTATTTATGGACATGAATGTTGTCCATGTCCATGTCATTCTAGTCATTGATCATTGATCATTGATCATTGTTTTTTTTATTGTTTATTATTCATTGTTCATTATTTTGGCAATACTTATTTGGATAATTATATTTTTTTACCCTCCCCAATATTAAACTATAGACGAGGTCCACCTTCGAGGAGGATGGAAGAGATTGTTCAGCAATTCCTCACCCAGATCTCTTGCACTTTCTTGAGTAGTCTTTGTCTGTAGTATTAAACTGCGGACGATGAATTTTTTTAGTTACCTCATCCATAGTATAATACTGCGGACGGTGAAATTTCAAAACGTCGTCATTTCTCGAGTAAGGCCTAATCTTCTTTGTCTACAGTATTATACTACTGCAGATGGTGAGTGTATTAAATGCATGTTGGAGGTATTTTGGACATTTAATATCGTTAGTAATATAATGATGCGGATACCTGAATATTATATTGTGGACAATGGTCATTCCAACTGTCAGATCTCAACCTAGACGACTGAGATATGTTGTAAAAATAATTTTATTTTTACAATGTTATCAATGGATCGGTCTCCTAAAAGACAATCTATGGCATGCCTTAACCAAGCTTGGCCAAGGCTACTTAGTAAATTTTTAGTAAAACGATGTAATTTTGTATATAAATTATAACTAATTTTTTTTATATAAAACCTAAAAACAAAAAACTGAACCCTAAGATTACTTTTTCCTATATATATATACTAGTAATTACCCGTGCCTAAAGACACGACATAATGAAAAATTAAATTAAAATTAAAAAAATAAAAATATTATTATTAAGGAAATTATAAAATATAAAAATTATAAAAATTATTATTATGGGTATTATTATTATTATAGTTATAATTATTATTATTATCGATATTATTATTATTATTATTATTATTATTATTATTATTATTATTATTATTATTATTATTATTATTATTATTACTATTATTATTATTATTATTATTATTATTATTACTAGTATTTAATTATTATTATTATTATTATTATAGTGTAGGGGTGAATTTGATTTGGACGAGAATTTTTTTGTGAGATGAAATGTGAGCCATTAGATTAAGTTGGAGAAATCTGAATCGTCTTTATGCTTTTAGATTTAAAATGAGTCCTGTTTTATTATGTAGATATATATTGCGGAACAATCCATAGTAAATGGTTGCTATAGGCACTATTCCAGTAAACTGATCTTACATTGTCCATATAAAGATCTAAAGATGCAAAATAAATTTTTTTTTGCCCAACCACTACTCTTTCTAAGCTACCTGAGCAGGGACAATTTTATTTTAGGCCAATCCGCTATTCCTTCAAGCGACATGAGCAGACGATGACATTTTGACTATTTTCAGCTGTTAATCCTTCTAGTGATATGAATGAAATGACAATGTTTTTTGGCCTTTTCCTAGCCGCTATTCCTTTCTGGCGACATGAGTGAAACAATGACGTTTTTTTGGTTTAATTTGCTTTGGCGCTAGTTCTTTTAGTGGTACGAGCATAATTTTTTTTTTTTTGCCTAATTTGGTCTCGTTGCTAGTAGTGGAAGTAGAGGAACCGTCGATAGCTCGCCTCAATCCAACTAACCAGTAAACTGGGGTTGAGTTGAGTGGAACCACCATTAATAGGAAAGGTAAGAAAACAACAATGTTGGCTATTATGTAACAAACGACTTTATAAGCTCCACTTGAAGTTTTTAAAATTAAAATTCTCCTTTCTTGCAAGAAAATTGGTAGAGTAAGGTGAGATTGAAAGCAAATAAATTATTTCGACTATGCAACTTAACTATGTTGGAGTCATTATTTCCACTCACAAAAATTGTCCCTAATATAACCCCAACAACCATTACTTGAAATACTCTTACAACAAACAAATGTTTGATTCTGAAAATGTTATAAGAGAATCTCTGGCTTAGTATCAATAACTCATTCTAGCGGTAAGACCAAATTAAGCCAATTTTTTTTTCTACTCATGCCGTTAGAATACCCGTAAGGCCAAATTAGGCGAATTTTTTTCTCTACTCGTGCCGCTAGAAGGACTAGTGACAAGATCAGCGGTTGGGAATAGTTAAAATGCTGTCGTATTGCTCATGCAACTGGAAGAAGTAGCGACTTGGCCAAAATAATTTTTTTTGGCCGCTAGAAGGAGTATCTGCTAGGAAAAGGCCATAAAATGCCGTCGTTTGCTCATATGGTTAGAAGGAGTAGTGGCTTACCCAATATATATATATATATATATATATATATATATATATATAACATAAGTATACAAAAGGCAGTTGGTTGTCTTTACAGAGAAAGACAGCTGCTAAACCATGACAGAACATCGAGATGAACAATACAGGGTGCTTGGCCAAGATTAAATTAAATTTATTATCCTTTAATGCTTGAAAATTATTAATGTTATTTATACCATTTATATAATATTCTAGACTGTGATCATTCTACATATAGATGACATAACTCGATGAATATTAGTTGTGTGATACGTCTAGCTGTAATTTTGAAAAATTAAAAACAAAAAATCATTGATGCCTTATTTATCAATTGAGTTATTTAGGTTGTAATGAATGAAATTGAATAGAAGAATAATGGAGAGGAGACAAATATAATCCTATATTACTTAAATTCCTTTAATTTAATATTTGATTGGGCAATAATTTACCTGTAAAAACGGAAGACACACTCCTATTGACGCAGGGACCGTAAATTGTTCTATAAAAATAGAATAAGTATAGATATATAATAATCAAATATTATATTTATCTATATAATTAAAAAGTAAGATATGATATTAAAATTCGTGTCATGTCTAATTTTTTAATAGTATAAAAAATATAATATTTAATTATTATGTGTGTAAGTTTGTCAATCTAGTAGCAAAAAATTTGTCTTTGAATAGCAAAAAATTGCATTTGTATAGTATTTACGATTTATTTTATGCATATGCAACTTTAGTTATTTGAATAGAATTTGTTTCTATAAAATAGTGTACACTTTCTGGTCTCTACGTCAGCAGTGCGTCAGCAAAAATATACATCACGTATTACATATATAAAAATATATATATTTTTTTCAAAATAACTTATTATTGGTGTGTGTGTATATATATATATATATATATATATATAGATAGATAGATTTGTGGAAATTTCACGTTTACTATGTGAAAAAAATAAATCAATTACTCTAAGTTTTCTTGTGAAGACATCACTATCTAAACTAGGACCAATAATTTAGTAATTTTATTAGATTTAAAAAAAAAAGAAAATTGGATATGAAATGTAATGAATTAATGACAAATCACAAGTGCATTTATTTAAAAGTTCTAATACATATGATGATAAGTTTATGTTTAATTTTAAATATCGAATTATGTGAATATATATGATATAAATGAATTAAAAAAAAATTCATATATTATTACTATATCTTATAACTTAAAGTTGTATATTAATTGCATAATTTAATTTCGTTATGAGATTTGTTAACATATATATAATTATTTTTTATTTAATACTATCACTTGATATACATCGCGTGTTTAATTATTTTTTTTAAAAAATAAAAAATTAGTGGAACGAAAAAATTAGAAGTGATGGATAATAGGAGTGGACAGAAGAAATAAAAATAAAATATAAAAAATTGGAATTAAAAAGTTAGAATATACTAGAAAAGAGTCCAAAAAGTTGTTATTTTGCTCTCCCATTCGCATGCAATAATTGGAGAAAAGAGGGAAGCAGTTGGAATGATAGCTACCAACGTGAGTAACGTGAGGGACTAAAGATAATTCTCAATGGGAATTGATATTTTTATACGTTTTTTTTATATTTTTATATTATAAAATTCACATTTAGAGTTAAAATGATAGTTTATTGTCACTATACATCTATAATTATCATAATAACTCTAAAATATGAATTTTATCATGTGAAAATATATAAAAAAAAATATTAAAATATCAATTTCCGCTCCAATAATAGGAAAAGTTTAAACTTTTTCGAACAGTTTATTTACTGCCTTTCCAATTTAAATTTTTTTTTTTCTCCATTTGTTTTTGAATAAGTCTACAAACATAATTTTTAAGCACAAACTTAAATACAAACTTTATCTTTATCATTAAAAAGTGGGGTATGGGAGAGATTTTCGCACCAAACTCTACTTTTTAATTGTGGAGATAAAATTTTTGTTTGAATTTGTGTCTCAAAATTTGTGTACTTAGACTTATTTTTATTTATTTATAGGAAATTAAGATTTTCACAATATCAAATATGAATTACTTGTGTAAATATTAAATTAACTTGTAAAAATATCAATTCTTATATAAAATTGATAATTTCTACAAGCTAATATGATATTTTTACAAGATTAAATAGAATCTACTTGTGAAAATATCAAATTAATTTATAAAAATATTAATTTTTTTACAAAATTTTACCAAAACAATTGCTCACTATACTCGCCATCCCCTCTCCTATTATATAATAGATATTAGTCTTACATGTACACATGCAATACACATGATATTTTCTCTAAATGATAAATATATTTAAAATTTGAATTTCAAAAACTAACAAAAATAAGAAGCAGAGAGAAATGAGGGAGGGTAGAAGAGATAATAAAGGGTTCAAGTTATAACGCTTGTTATTTCGAGTACTAATCATGATAATTAATTTTTTAACCATTAATTATTACCATAAAATGAAGTAACCGCTTTGGTTTTCTCCTTTAATTATATAGAATTTATTATAAAAATTTTAGATAAAAACAAATAATTATAAAAATTTAACTGTTAATAATGTCTAAGTAATAATTATATTATCAAAATAATAAGTGTTGTTAAAAATTTAAAGTATAACTGAAATAAGTGTACAATTATCATTAATTATATATTTGATCCGATAATAAAGCATTGTTTTGGCATTATCAATTCTAGGTTAATTTTTCTTGTCAATTGTAAATAAATTATGCTAATTTTATTTGACTGGGTCAATTTCAATTCGAAAATTATTTAAAAGTGGACCCCATAAGTATTCTAACAAGGCAAAGTTTGCTGGAGTCCAGTTAAGCACAACCTTCGGACAAAGAATCTTAACGGCTCCTCTTGTGTGCGGTGGCATCCAGATAGATGACCGTTGTGGGGGCCTTTTTATCATTTCCAAACAATATATATAACCGTTGCATTTCACTCCTATTTCTCATCCCAAGCCCTCAAATTATCCCAAATTACAAGAGAAAGAGAGAGAATTTGAGTGATTTGCAGGCCAAATCAAGCTAAAAGGTGAGTTGGGTTTTCTTAAATTTCCCATCTTTTTTGTTCTTGATTTGTCAAATTTAATTTTTTCTAATAGTTGTCTTGTCTTTTTTGAATTTTCAGGGGAAAAAGCTTTTTTTGGATTTGCAAAGAATTCACCATGACTGTTGAGGTTATTAAGGCTGAGGCTGCTGTTTCTCAACAAGAAGAGACTTTGAAAGTTGTGGATGTGGTAGAGGCTGTTGATTTGAAGAAAGAGATTGAAGCCAGTCCTAAAGTTGTTGAGAAAAGTTCTTCATTTAAGGAGGAGAGCAATTTTTTCTCTGATTTGAAGGATCATGAGAAAAAGGCTTTGACTGAGCTCAAATCAAAGCTTGAAGAAGCCATTCTTGAAAACAATTTGTTGAAAAAAGATGAAATCAAAGTGGTGGTGGAGGAGAAATTAGAGGTAGAAAAAGAGGAGAAAACAGAGGAAAAACATAGTACACCCATTAAAGAAGTAGAGAAAGTGGAGGAGCCAAAGAAGGAAGGAGATGAAGAGGTAAACGAGGCTGAGAAAGTCGAAGAAAAGGAAAGACCCCAAGAAGGAGAGGAGGAAAAGAAGATTGTTGAGAAAAAGGGTTTGAATGAGTTGAAATCAAAAGTCATAGGAGCATTTAAGGGTCACAATTTGTTTAGGAAAAAGGCTTCTAAAAAGGAAGTAGTAGAGGAGAAGCCAAAGGCAAAAGAGAAAGACGGCGAAATCGTTGAGGCACCAGTGGAAGAAGGCCAAGGATGTGAGGAAGAGAAAAAACCAGAGGCGGTGGTTGAAGTTGAGACGATTAAAATTGAGGAGGCCGAGAAAGAAAAGAAGCACGAGGAAGGTGTAGAAGTTGTGGTTGATAAAGATATCTCCATTTGGGGAGTTCCCCTTTTGCCTAGTAAGGCTGATGAGGGGACTGATGTAGTCCTCTTGAAGTTCTTGAGGGCTAGGGACTTTAAGGTCAATGAGGCCTTTGAGATGCTCAGAAAGACCCTTGAGTGGAGGAAAGAATGGAAGATTGATTCGATCTTGGGCGAAGATTTAGGCAATGATTTAGCCTCAGCTGCCTACATGAGCGGTGTTGATCGCGAAGGCCACCCCATTTGTTACAACATTTTTGGGGTTTTGGACAGTGAGGAGATCTTCCAAAAGACTTTTGGGAGCGAAGAAAAGCGCGATTTTTTCTTGAGATGGAGGTTCCAGTTGATGGAGAAGGGTATTCAGAAACTTGAACTCAAGCCTGCTGGTGTCACTTCTTTGCTTCAAATTAATGATCTCAAGAATTCCCCCGGACCAGCCAAGAAAGAGGTTCGTGTTGCCATAAAACAGGCTGTGGCCCTTCTCCAGGACAATTATCCAGAATTCGTCGCAAGAAATGTAAGATTGTTTGGTATATGCATTCAAATTAGCTTATTTGATTCTCAATTTGTGAAAGTTCTTAACTAATTGGGTGTTTTTAATTGCAGCTTATTATCAATGCACCTTTCTGGTACTATGCTTTCCATGCTATCTTGTCTCCATTCTTAACCCAAAGAACCAAAAGCAAATTTGTTGTTGCTCGCCCGGCCAAGGTCACTGAGACCCTGCTCAAGTAAGTAATATTTTGGATCCTTTAAAAACACCCCCTTTTAGCATTAGCAAGTCTATTTTAATTGTAGTAGTAAAAACTAACTAGAATCTTGGACAGGTACATTCCAATCGAGGAAATCCCTATCCAATATGGTGGACTCAAGAGGGTTAGCGATTTCGAGTTTTCAACTGAAGATGGTGTAGCTTCAGAACTTGTCATCAAGGCTGCATCAACAGCTATCATTGAAATACCTGCACCAGAGGTAGTACTAAACAAACAAGTTTTTTTTTTTTCTTTCTTGAGGATAAAATGAATTGTTTGGGATTACGAGTCATACAATATATCATTCATTCCCCTTTAATATAATCTTGTTTGATTGATGATTATAGGCTGGAACAACATTCATTTGGGATATTACTGTTTTGGGTTGGGAGCTGAACTACAAGGAGGAATTCGTCCCATCGGATGAATGCTCTTATACCATTATTGTCTCAAAGGGAAAGAAATTTGGTGCGACTGAAGGGACAATTCGCAACACTTTCAGGACTAGTGAACCTGGGAAAATTGTGCTTACTGTTGAGAATTCCTCAAGCAAGAAGAAGAAGGTCTTTTATCGACACAAGGTCAAGAAATCCGCATTCTAAGTTACATTGTACTTGTCACTAAATTATATACTTGTGGTTTGAGAAAAAGACGAGGGGAAAGAAACCACTGACATAAAGGGATGGGGATTTTTTTTCTTTTTTTCAGTATAGCAATTCTTTTGATTGGGTGGTGATATTTTGTGTGCACTATGTAAGAATTTCCGAAACAAGAGTTATTTTTTGGAGAAATTTATTACAACTGATTTGAGTTAACTGTTGTGATGTCTTTTGAGGTTTGATGATAATTTTTAATTGAATGTTTTGCCCTTCCTGTTACGATATAGGCCCAAATGAAAAAGCCCGACCCACATTAGTTAGGTCCAGGCCTGTGAACTTTGACCTAATTGTGTGGCCCGAACCTTTTTATTTGGGTGTACAAGAACTCAAAAAAAATTGAAAAATCGACCGCACCAAACTGAATCGTTAAAAATTCAAACAAAAAAACACAAAATCGAATAATTGTCGAACATTGTAAAATCGAAAAACAGAGATTAGTTCGGCCGGTTTTGATTTGACTTCTCAAAAAATCGAAACCGACAACAATTTAAAATTATAATATAATTTATATACTTTTCTAATAAATATTTATTTTAGTTATGAAACTTAAGATTTAATAAATTTAATTTAGGATGACAATTAGTTACACAATTTCACACACTTCATTTTAAATTAAATTTGAATATAATATTTTAAACTTAACCGCGTATGCTTAAGTTTTTAATAACTCTTCTCTTATGCTTAAATTTTAATAACCGATTAAACCGATAACCGAATAAACCAATAACCAATTATGGAGTAAAAATTTGGACAGTTTTAATTTTTAAATTTTTATAACCGATTTAAATGTTTTGATTATTTTTTACCGACTAAACCAATCAAACCGACCGTTGTGCACACCCCTATCGCATGCCTAACATTTACAAAAAAATAAGAATTGATATTTTCACAAGCTTTGACTTACATGAAAGTGTACCAAAATTGATATTTTCACATGAATAGTAAATGAGACACATTTTTATGTGAAAAATATCAATTCACTGCAAAAAATGCAAGTATGCAACTATCAGGCTCAACCGGAGTCTGTTCCTTCTAGGAAGTAGGCTAGGACTAGGTTAAAGGTGCTGTAGATCCCAGGCTGAGACTAGGCTAAGGTGCTGTTGGGCTGAGTTGGGCAGGAATCAGTCGGCCATTGTCCCTTCTGCCATTTTTATACTCGTCTTTTACTTTATAGTAAAATGAACCAGCGGATATTACAAAGGAACTAAGAAAGATTTTTAACTCTTTCTGTTCATTCGGCTTTTTCCTATAGGAGATGGATCTTCTATATTTTATACATTTTTTTAATACATACTAGAATTTCTGTGGATTTTTTAACTCGGTAAATAATAAAAAAGTAATTTTTTTTAGTTTTATTTGTGAGTTCAGTAAGGAAATCAGGATATAAATGTCTAAAATTTATTGTGTGTTAAAAGTAAGGCCAATTACGGGATTAAAAATAAATTCATTAAACTTATTTTTCTTTCCTTAGCATTCCTACCAAGAGGATATTTTACTAGCTAATTCTTACACAAATCTCAATCAATTGTAATATTATTTTATTATGCATAAAATCATAGTATACATCCCTTTTTATAATATAATACTCTTGAACAACAACTTTCGGCACTTAAATTAGATTCTAACACAAACTAAAATTATATATAAAGTAAATTAATTAAAAAGTACTAGAATTATAATTTATTTTATGTGACTGGAATCATTTTATGGTTTCATGGAGATGCATTTAGGCGCATAAGAGTGAAAATTTTCAGAGAGAATTTATCGGCTAGACCCACAAAAAGAGCATCAGTTGGCTCGGTCAATGAACTGACAATTCGCCAACCAACTGGCCCGGAACCAGCCAGCCCCCATGGCCAACTCTCGAGAGTAGACGGGATTTACACCACCTGGCGCAAACTACGGGGTTAATTGTGTTCCTTGTGTTGTAAATAGAGGAGAGCGTGGTGCAAATTGATACGAATTTAGACTTTTAGTTCATACAATGATAACAGCTAATCAGAATACATGTTGTTACAAACCATTACACATGGAGTCTATGATGTTACGTTGATATTGCAATCGACGTTTAGCCGTCTTTACAGTTCGTTCCTCCTCAGTTTCTGCAACCATCCTCTTTTGATGATATTGCAATCGACGTTTAGACGTCCTTACAGTTTATTCCTCCTCAGTTTCTGCAAGCATCATCTTTCAATATTGGGCTCGCCGCGAAGCATTTCTAGACTCTCTGTCTTTCATCAACAGAGATTAGAATGAAAAAAATATATAACTGTATTTTTTATGATTTGAAGTTTTCTACAACTCTTCATCTATGTTCTTTATATTTTTTGCTCTCCCTTCTATTTGTAACTCCATTTGATTTGTTAGAAAACTAATTTGGTGGGTTTTGTAATGTAAGGGAAGGACTTGTTAATAGATATATTCTATTTGTATTAATAGATATAATAGATATATAACTCCCTTCTATTTGTAGCTCCATTTGATTTATATAACACTCTTCTATTTGTATTAATAGATATATAACTCCCTTCTATTTGTAACTCTATTTGATTTATATAACTCCCATTCTATTTGTAACTCCATTTGATTTGTTAAAAAGTTAATTTGGTGGGTTTTTAAATTAAACTGAGTTAACTCGGTTGAGTTAATTTAGTGGGTTTTTAAATTAAACTGAATTAATTCAATTGGGTAGTTCAAGTTAATTGTGTTTTGGCTTTTTATATATAATAATTGATTCACATTCACAATTACATTATTAGGTTTTTAAAATTAATAACCACATATAGAACCATGCATGAAATGTGGTGTGGATGTAGATTCAGAGAATGCAATTGCATGTGATACGTTGCAGATGTAAATCACTTTATATACATTTGGAAAGAAAAAATTAAGAAAAATATGATTAAATATTTAAGGGTGCGGCTCTGGTTACAATTTTTACCTTTATGTAGCGTTGTAACCAATGGGGTATGTGGCATCTACCTTCTCCCGTACCTAAACATGTCATAGGATTATGAAATTTTAGTTATTAAGCATGTTTGTCTTAGACCAAACGTGATATAACCTAGTGGTAGATGTAACGACCTGAATCAACCATTTGTCTGGAATGTCACACGCCGCAAATTCGAAGAGCTCGCAAGGCAACAATATCAATAGCGTAGCCCAAAAACAACACAACGATATTAGACTTAAAAAAATCAACAATCTTTTAGTATTAAATTACCCGGGTCAAATTCCGAGTCCGAATCAAATCACAGCAGAATAAGGCCCAATGAGCTGTCTCAATAATATCTTCTTGGGTCATCTTAGCCCACCACAGGCTCACCCAAAAGGTCATGACTGAAGGTATTAATGATAACAACTTGAGTTCTTATAAAGACATCCAAATAATGTGGGACTGGGGTGTTACAAACTCCCACACTTAAATACCTGACGTCCCCGTCAGGCCGAACACATAGTCACATAAGGCCCATAAACTTTGTCTCTCTAGCCATTGTGGGATAATACCAGCGGCCTACTAGGCCCGCCTTCGTGTCCCCACCTCCGGCAACCCGATCGGATGACCCGACCCGAGCTTTCGAGAGTCGGCTCTGATACCATATGTAATGACCCGGGTCAAATCCCGAGTCCGAATCAAATCACAGCAGAATAAGGCCCAATGAGCTGTCTTAATAATATCTTCTTGAGTCATTTTAGTTCACCACAGGCTCACCCAAAAGGTCATGACTGAAGGTATTAATGATAGCAACTTGAGTTCTTATAAACACATCCAAATATCTTACATTAACTGATGTGAGACTGGGGTGTTACAGTAGATGTGTCTCTATTTATTTTATAAGGTCACTTTATTTCTCCCAACTCCCCCTCTCCAATCCTAACACTTTCCCATGTTCCCTTAGGCCTTAAGATGAAATATATTCTTAAAATTGAATTAAAATATGTAAAAAAATTCTCAAAAAAAGAAAAAAAAATATATTTTCATCTTATATTATTCATCGTACGTACCTTATCTCGTTGTAACATAAAAATATGTAGTCAAAGATACAAACAGAATTTTAAAAAATAATTGGACAAAGCCTTTGGTTAAAAATGATTCACTTGTACTCCTGCCACAAAGAGAAGATCAACTAATCTAGGTCCAATAAAGATAAAATGAACCTCGACAATCACTTCATGCCATGAGCGCCAAGATTGGATTTTGGTTTGATCTTTTTAGAGTAAAGTCCCACGTCGATTAGATTTGATTGGATTAATATCTTGAGTGACCTCTCTATTTAGTATAATTAATTTTAAGTCCGATATTTCAATAAGGTATCTGAGTTAATGTCTTTATATATTTAGAAATCCACTATACAAACTCGAGAGATTTCTCCACTTGGTATCAATTAATTTTTGAATTAAATATTTCAGTGGACTTAATTCAATAACCCGATCCAATGTTCAATTATATAAATCTTTTGGATTGTGGGTTTTCAGTTTATAATATAAAAAAATTTGTCTTTGCCAAAAAAAATAAAAAATTAGATATGCTTTTTCCCCAAAAGAAGCAAAAAACTTGCCACCTATGTATATGGTTGCCTTCTACCAAAAAATTATATGGTTGCCGCCTAATTATATAGTAGTACTTCATTAAGTAGTCAAGTCTAATAGTTATCTTTTTTTATTTTTTCCCTAGATACTTAAGAGAAACAAAAACAGAAATAAAAACTAATAATAGATATTAAAAAAAATATTGTAGCGTTTAGGTGTATTTTCATATGGATGGGTTGTATATATTCGTGAGACTGAAGTTAGTCACAACCTAATGATGAATAGTGTAATTACATGTATTTATTATTTTGGTAGTGAGATTGAACCGTAGAGTTATAATTATATAATGGAGTATAAAAGATATAAAAGTAATTTTGACTTTTTTGAAATTAATTTGAAATATTTTTAACAATTTAAAAACTACGTACAGTGACCCACTTATATTTTGAAAACAAAAAGGTGATGTAAATAATAATATTTTTTTTATATAATTTAAAATATTCATAATTATATTTCATAAAATTAAATAAATTTATCACAATTTTAAAATAAAAAATATATCGATTTGAATTTAAAAAGACAAAATAACTCGTATCTTTTGTAGTATAAATTATTATAGACTTGAAATAATATTAAGTCAAAAGTAATTAATGAGCCAAAAAATGAAGAATTTTGAATATATAGTAAAACTATATGAAGAAATTTTCTCTTAGATCAAAAGATATAATAGTCTAATGGTAAATGTCTTTTACTTATTTATTTTACTGTGCAAGGTCGTCATAGAAGTTAGAATTCAGCAGACGTTATAGAAGATTGAATTAGGCAGACAAGATAAGAAATAGACGAAAAACTTAAATTTTTTGTCAAATTCTTGTGTTTATGAGTTTTTTAATAAACGAAAAATAAAAGAAATTGATAGAAAACTTGGTCATTTTTTTTGTCAAAGTTTTCTATCCAAAATTGACATAATTTGGACGGAATTTTTTTTTTGAGATAAGTAATATTATAATTCCCATATTATTCTTAACTTGCCATATAATAAATTTTAAATTACAACAAATGTCCCAATTTTTTTATTTATTACGTATCTACTAAACCTAGTCTTTTTTTTTTTTGTCAAATTGCCGCGAAACAAGAGACTTCTTCTTTGTCAAACTGCCACGAAACATAGTCTTTTCTTTGTCAAAGAAAACTTGATGGAAATGCCAAGGAACCAACTTCTGGGGATCACGGCTGGGGAATTTCAGGCCTCAAAGATGTATGGGTGTGGAGATATCAAATTCTCCATGATGACCACTGATCTAGTCGTCATGGGTGCTCCTCATTGTGCCTCAAATTTAACTAGTTACAAAGAGAACACCTAATGATAAATAAATTAACAACCAGCTAATGGCTGTTATTAGCATGTAATAAATAAATCAACTACCATGTGGAGGTTAATCATACTATGCAATAAATAAAACGAATAAATTACAAGATGGTGGTTTATTACGTTATATTTACTATGTAATTCTGAAAAACAAATGCCTAACTAATTACTTTTTTATAGTTATAATTATCGAAGGGAGCATGGTCGATAATCAAAAGATTATTTTAACTTTTATTATTAACTTTCATAGTTAGAAAAACAAATGCCTAACTAATTACTTTTATTTCAACTTTCATAGGAAGATAAATAAATCTTTTTATTCCATAATCAAATACATATAATCAAAAGATTATAGAAGGGAGCATGGTTGATAATCTTTTGATTATTTGTATTTGATTATGGAATTTTTTCTTTGATTAAAATTTTATCTTGCATATTTTTGATTTATAGTTTAATAGTTATAACTATAATTGGTATAACACATGTAATAGAAGGCTAAATTTGTAAAAGTGATAATTTTCTTTTCCTTTAATTGGAACTCAGAAACGCAAGAAAAGATATATATTTTATTTATTTATTAAAAACTCAAAAACAATACAAAAGAAAATTTTAAGTTATCTATTTTTTTCTTTTCTGTTCTAATTTAAATTTTCTATTCTTTTCTTTTTTGTCTAAAACTTAGAAACAAAGTGTAAAAGGTTAATTTTCTTTAGGTTTCCCCTTAGAGCATCTCCAGCAGTAGACTATCCGATGGATTATATTTAGTTATATGACATCAACAAATGTCTTTTAGTCTTCAATCTTTCCAGCAGATGGACTATCCCGTGGACTATAATATCAAAAAATTAAAATAATCAATGAACTTAAAAATGCTCCAATCATCTTCCACCCTCCCATTTAAATATGATTAAAATAATTGCAATATAGTTTAGGACACAAATTTGGTTCCTTGATTTAGTCTCCTTACCTTGTCAATATAGTCCATGGACTATGTTTAGTCACACTGCTGGAGAGAAATCATGATTCCTAGACTACATTTAGTTTAGGAATCAACTCTTGGAGATGCTCTTAGTCTTCCTTTTTTCAACTCTCCTTAGGTCTTTAGAATGAAATGTATCTTTAAAATTAAATTATATATTCTAAAAAAAAAATCTTTTTCCTTCTTGTTTCTTTTACCCTTGAGAGGTCACATGCTCACCCTCAGTCCATGTAGCGAGGCCATTGGTGAAATGAAGTAATTCTATGATTCTAGTATTTGACTAACTGGGAGGAAGATGGGGTTGAAGCTGCTAATCACTCTGCATTATAAATTTGACGGGAAGGCTTTATGAATATTCACATGGCTCCTTTTATAATTTATATAGATCCTTTTTTTTTTGGGAAAAACAATAGGATTTTCATTTCGTTATAAAATCCATACAATTCCTGGCAATCCAAAACAATAAGATCAATATGTCCCAGTACCAATTCTTTTCCAGAATTCTTCATTCTATCGAGGAAGCAGCCACAAAACCATAAACACCATTATTTGTGATGATTCAGGAGAAAAAACTCTGCATCCAATACTTAACCAGAAAAATTCAGCAACCAACAATATTATAGGAAACGCAGAAAAAAGAGAATAACACACCTAGACCAAAATCATGTTTTCTAAAAATTTGCATCCAAATTGTGTTGCTTATATGATCCAGATTCCTCTACAAAGGCACCGCTTCTCCTTATTACTTGTTTCTTAAAAACCTCCCAGATTCTGCTTCATAAATTAAAATACTGGACGTCACCCAAAAATTGATAACTCCCTCAAAAGAATGTATGCTCCCACTCACCACTGATAAATAAATAAATAAATAAATAAAGAAAGAAAGAAAGAAAGTAGCTCAAGACTCACCAAACTTTCTCCACAACACCATTAGCAAAAGTATTTTCACCCCCCAAATTAGAACACCCAAAAAAACCACATATTCTGTTGCATATATAAATATAAATATGTAGGCTCCCCCAAAATATGTCCCTGAATAAACTCCCTCAAATGTATGTAAACTCCCACTCACCAGTGATAAAGGAGGATAGAATAACTCAAAACTCACCAAATTTTCTCCACAACACCCTCTGCAAATTTGTACAGTCCCAAGATTAATACCCAAAACCCCCAAAATTCTACTAGATATTTAGACAGTAAAACTCACCCAAACTTTGTCCTTTAAAAAGGTATCCTCAATAAGCTCTCTCGAAATATTTAGGCTCTCACTCACCAATAACCAGGGATAAATAGATCGAGTCATATACGAAAATAACCAATTACAAACTGATCTTCCCCTAGCTTCCAAGACAGGTGAACTTCATTTACTTGATACATTGAGAGAATCCATTGAAGGTCTTCCCATAAATCTTCTTCCCACTGGAACAAATTTCTTCTAAACTTCAGATTCCACTTATCATTTTCATTTTCCAAATTATATACCTCAGCCACCCCCTCTTTTTTATTTGATATCATGTACAACCTGGGGAACCACCTTCTCAAAATTCTACCATTACACCAATTATGATCCCAGAACTTTATTCTTTTCCCATTTCCGAGCTTCCATACCCAAATATCTTATTGAAAAGCTTCTTTGTTATATACTCTATTCCCCCCCATCAAAATATATGATGCAGGAGAATTCAAGCCCGATGTTGTTGAGTGGTTGGATAACACATTGATGACATTGAATTACCTGGAGTTAGAGGATAGACGTAAGCATGGCAAGCAATGACATCTTCAGATGAGTTCGGCTTGCTTCGGAGTTCGGACAAAATCTTCAGGGTCAGCTTCGAGCAGCTGTGTTTGACTTCGGGGTCGCCTTGTGATGCTGGAGGATTCGAGTCCGATGTTTCCTACTTGTCGGATAGTGCATTGAGCTCTAAAATACATGGAGGGAAGGGATCGATGCAAGTACAAGAATGGCAAGTGCTGATAGCTTTGGAAAAGTTCGACTTCGGAAGTGGCATTTGAGCTCGACCAGACTTATGTGGAAAGTGTCCTGTCTTCGGGCAACCTTATCAGTCTTAGTTATTTTCCATAGTTTATTTTCTTTTATGGTAATAGTCTACTTATAACACGTGGGTCTGAGTCCTTTTCATAATAATAATCTTGAAAATACTTTCCCTTATTACGTGGCAAAATTTTGGAAGTTGACAGTACTCACATACTATAACCGAAAGGAATGTGGAGAGAGTATAGGAACAATCTTTGTAACATAATTTTAGGAATTTGTCAGAGTTTATTACATAACACTTTTTAGGATATTTCTTTTCTTGTTGCCTAAGTATGTTTAGCTATATAACCCGACTTGTGGGTTAACAAAGGGGAACTTTTTGCTTTCGATAATATTGAGTTGAGCACTAGAGATTTCTCTGTGTTTCTTTGTGATTTTCTCTTGTTCCTTTGGTCTGTAAATTTGTTTGTTAACCATGCCTACAGGATAATTGCTATCTTGCACCCGGCGTCACCTTGTCGGGAGTTCGGCTTCGGGAATCCTTTTTGAGTCTGGCTTCGGGAATCCTTTTTGAGTTTGGCTTCGGGCATTTTATTTCTCCTGAGTCTATTTTCTGTGGTTATTTTTATTTTCTTTTATAGTAATAATTTTAGTAATTTTTTTTTATTATTAAATCTTTTATGTTGTTACGTCACATGACGTAATTTTAGGAGGTTGACAGTATTCACGTAGCATGATTATACGAACCTATGGCATAATCTTAGTAGCTTATCACGTGGCATAACTTTAGTAGCTTGTTAGAGTTTGTTACGTGACTGTAAAAGTTGTTTCGTGCTGATCAAGTATGCTTTTAGCTATAAAGTTTGGCTTGTGGACTAAAAGCAAACAACTTTTGATTTGATATTATTGAATTAAGCACTAGAGAAGTTTCTTTGTGTCTTTTGGATAAATCTCTTGTTTCTTTGCTTGTGAATTTTTCTGTTAACCTAGCCTGCAGGATAATCACTATTCTGCTCCGACGTCAATATCTTTCCTCACTCTGGAGTATTGTGCATTTATAAACTAATTACTGTGTATCAATTCCACATTCATCTACTTCATTTTGGACCATAGGACTTTCTTCCATAAAGGCTGAGTTTCTAGATTAAATCTCCACCGCCACTTTGCTAATAGGGCCTCATTTTTATCTTGTAAGCTATGTACCAAGACCCCTACCACCTTTTTCCTTGAACAATTTTTTTTCCAAACCACCCTATTTAACTTTTGTGATTCCTCAAAAGAAACTTCCTTCTAAGTCTTAGCAAACTTTGAATTACTCCAACTGATGCTCTATATAATGACATAATGTACAGAGGCATGCTTGTTAACACTGACTTCACTACAATCATTCTTCCCCCTAGAGAAAGATTTCTGGACTTCCAATTGAATAGTTTTCCTTTGCACTTTTTAATTACAGGCTCCCATGTGCTTTTTCTTCTAGGACTTGAACCCACTTTCATCCCAAGGTACTCAAAAGGCAAAGTAGTGTAGCCTATGATTTTCCACCCTTATGCCATAAATATCACTTTTTCTTAGATTTATCTCTAATCCGGAAATCTCTTGAAACAAGACAAGAACTGCTTTTAAACTCTCAATTGATTCAATGGAATCCATAGTGAATAATATCACATCATCTGCAAACTGTAGGTGTGTAACCACGTAACCACGATACTTTCTTTACCTCTCATTTCTAACCCTTTCTATCTTTCCTTTTCACTCACAACTTTAATGATTTGATTCAAAGCCTCTCCAACAAACAAAAAAAGGAAGGGGGATAATGGATCCCCTTGTCTTAACCCTCTTCTCATCTGAATCTCTTCTGCGGGAGAGCCGATAACAAAAATTGAGACAGCTGCACTCCTCAAACATTCCAAGATCCAATCAACAAATTTTCTACCAAAATTCATCTGTATCATTATTGTCTCCAAAAATCTCCAGCTTGCTTTGTCATATGCCTTTTCAAAATCGATTTTTATAATCTCTCCCCCCCCCCCTTTGTTTCCTCTTTACTTCATCAATAATTTCATTTGCTAGAAAATTTTCATCAGCTATCTGTCTACATGCACGAATGCTGTTTGAGTTGGATCAATTAATTCTGACATTACAGCCTTCAATCTAATCATCAACACGCCTGTAATCTTCTTCATAGAATTCCTTCATGAGCGCCTCCAATTCAGATTCCATGGTTCCCCAATTTTTTTTTAATGAAACATAGATTAAAGCCATCTGGACCAGGGGCCTTGGTCCCATCACAGTCACTTAAAGCTATCTTGATATCCTTCTCGTTGAATGCTCTTTCTTGCCATGTCTTGTCTTCTTCATTCAGAGTTCTGAATGTAGCAAATGATAATTGACTAGAACTGTTTTCTCCTCTTTAAAAGTTTCTTTTAAAAAATCTTTGACCAGCTTTTTTACATCTGTTGGTTCCTTTACCCACACACCATTATTCACGATTCCATCCATAGTTTTTTTTCATCCTGATTTTGTTCATTAAATGAAACAATCTAGTCTTCTTAGCCACATCATCCTTGATTTTTGCCTCGACATGCTCTTCTGAATTCGACTCATCTTCCATATTTGATGTTGCACCTGATTCCTCTTTACCAATTCTTCATCATTCATGTTTCTTTAACTGTTTGCTTCATCCCATTTGTCTCATTCTTTTTAAGTTTTTCTAAATTCATATCTATTTGTGAGAATTTTAACTTATTCCATTTCTTTAAGTGATTCCTCAGTCTTCTCAACTTCTCCATAACCCCACAGCTCTGCGCACATTTTGAAGAAACCAGGTTCATTCATCTAACAACTAAACACTTTTATTGGTTTGGGACCTTGACGCCGGACAGAATAACAATTATTCTGTAGGCTAGCTTAACGCATAATTTACATAAAAGAATGCAAGAGAATCACCCAAAACACAAAGAAACTTTTCTGATGCGTAAGTCAATACTATCAAAATGAAAACTACTCTCCATTAGTCCACAAGCCGGGCTTTATAGCTAAAACACTTCCTTATCAGAATGTAATTAATACAAAATCCCAATAATTACACCGTAATAAAATACGTAATAAGCGAAGACATTTGCTAAAATCTAGTCCAAATCGGATTCAGATTCACTTCCTAAGCGATAAATGAAATACTACCATAAAAGGAAAACAAAATATCTAAACAAAATGAGGATGCTCGAAGCCAGACCCGAAAGAGGACGCCCAAAGCCGAACTCCCAAAGACAACCCCAAACTCCTGAAGCAAGTGGAATTCTTGAAGACAACCTCGATTATGAAAAGATTACGATTGCTTGCCATCTTTGCACTGATATGCCAACTCAAGGTATTTTAGTGCCATCAATGAGTTATCTGACAACTCAGCATCGTTAGACTCAGATCCCCTTGCATCAATCATGCCATGTTGGAAAGAACTTGTCCTCGAGTTCTCAGTGGTGTCACCGGAATCCACAAAACAAGGACTCAAGTGTTTCACATTAAAGACGTCAGAAGTCTTCAAATGTCTGAGGAGACGTAACCGATAGATGTTATTATTGATTTTTTGTAGTATCTCATAAGGTCCAACCTTCCGCGCCTTAAGCTCATTATACTTTCTAACAAGAAAATGAACACGAGTTAATATCGCCTAAACAAAATCACTAACATCAAAAAGTACCTGATGACGACGACTGTCGGTCCGATCCTTGTACTTGGCATTTCTCTCGTGAATAGCCTGTTTTACCTACTCATGGATGTCCCGAAGATGTACTGCCATTTCTTCGACCTTAGGACTCAAACGGCCTGCACGTGGAATGGGAGATAAGTCCAACACCTTGAATGGATTCTGACCATAGATAATCTCAAAGGGGCTCACGGTTCTCTTCTTCAATATGTTATAAGAAAATTCTGTTTGAGTTAACACCAAATCCCACTATTTTGGTTTAGTTCTAGCCAAACACCTTAAAAAGTTGCCTAAACTTCGGTTCACCACCTCGATCTGATCATACATTTAGGGGTGGTATGTGCTGCTGAAATTCAATTATGTCCCTAGTTTCTCCCATAAACACTTCCATAAATGACTCATAAACTTAGTGTCACGATAAGAAGTGATTGTCCTAGGAACACCATATAAGCGCACAATCTCCTCAAAGTATAGATGGGTGATCCGGCTAACATCTATTATTTTCCTGCAAGCTACAAAATGGGCCATCTTGGAAAACCTATCAACCACAACCAAAATAGAATCCAAAACGCGTTGGGTATGGGGTAAACCCAACATAAAGTCCATCCTGACATCAAACCAAGAGGCTTCAGGAACAGGTAAAGGAGTGTACAAACTCGCATTAGTAAGAACTCCCTTGGATCGCTGATAAATACAACAATGCTCCACATAATAAGTCACGTCTTTAGTTAATTTGGGCCAATAATAGTTAGAAAAGATTAAGGCCAACATCTTATCTCGCCCAAAGTGACCCTTGTTATAAAGTTCACTAATAATCTGTTTCCTTAGTGAACAATCCGGAATGTACAATTGTAATCCACGAAACAGATAGCCATTATGCAAAATAAAGTCATGACATTGACCATCATTTACCTCTGATATTATCTTCTAGAAGGAAGGATCTACTGCATACATCTTAGTGAAAGCCTCAAAGCCTGCAACTCTGTTACTTATGGTGGTGAGGAGCAACATACGCCGGCTCAGTGCATTTGCGACACGGTTTAGACTTCATGATTTGGCGCCTCAGCGCAAAAGTGAACTCCTGTAGATACGCCACCCATTTGGCATGCTGTCTGCTTAGCTTGCGTTAATCGTTGAGGTATTTTAGGGCCTCACAATTAGTAAAAAAAATGAACTCCCTTTGTACTAGGTAGTGAGTGACGCCAATGCTTTAGGTACTGCACTATGGCATACAACTTTAGATCATACGTGAAGTAATTCTTCTTTGATCCTGATAGCTTCTCACTGAAAAAAGCTATCAGGCGCCCATCCTGACTCAAAACACCACCAATGCCAACCCCAGATGCATCATAGTTTACCTCAAACACCTTTTAAAAACCAGGAAGTACGAAAACTAGAGCCTCTATCATCTTCTACTTGACTAGTTGAAAACTGGCCTTTACTTCTTCAGACCACTGGAATTCATGTCCTCTAAGGCACTCTATAATAGGATCAATTAGGGTGTTGAAGTTTCGGATGAACCGACGGTAGAAGGATACCAATCCATGGAAACTTCTAACATCATGTAAAGTATTTGGTGTGGGCCACTCTAAGACCACATCTATCTTTGACTGATCTACATGAACACCATCAGTAGACATAACAAAACTAAAAAAAGTTATAAAAGTAGTGAAGTAAGAACACTTCTTCTGGTTGACGAACATGCGCTCCTTCCTCAGCACATCAAAAACAACACGGAGGTGCTCAAAGTGTGATGCCCTTGTCGGGCTATAAATGAGGATGTCGTTGAAGTAAACTACAACAAATTTTCACAGCAAAGACCATAAAACCTGATGCATAAATCACATAAATGTACTAGGTGCATTAGACAGCCTAAAAGGCGTGACCAATCACTCATACAACCAATGTTGCATCTTAAATGTTGTCTTTCACTCATCTACATGTCTTATTCTCATCTGGTGGTACCCTATTTTAAGGTTAATTTTTGAAAAAAACTTAGAATCGGATAGCTAGTCTAACATATCATCCAGGTAGGAGATTGGAAACATATATCTCACTGTCATTCTATTGGTTGCTTTACTATCAATACATATTTGCCAAGAGCCATCTTTCTTCGACACTAGCAAGGCAAGGACTGTACATGGGCTCATACTCTTACGGATATAGCCCTTTTCTAATAACTCTACCACCTGTCGCTGTAGTTCTTCATATCCTTTAGGGCTGAGGCAAGACGCCGATTGGTTTGGCAAGCTCGACCTTAGAATGTGGTCGATCTGATGCTGAATATCCCTCATAGGCAGCAGTCTAAGAGGAAGATCCTCAGGCATCAGGTCAAAAAACTCTACTAGCAACTGCTACACCTCTAATAGTAAATTTGGATTCACGTTTTTTGCACTATTCCCACAAGGCAGCAGAGCATAGATCATGTCTTCACGCTCAATCTCAGCTATAAATCTAGACATAAAAAGTAGGTTAATATTATTGGCTATTGTAGGGGACGTGGTTCCTTCTCAACAATGTGCAAACATAATTTTCTTCCCTATGATGCTAAGAGAATATGTATTTTTTCAACCATCATGAACAATATTGCGATTATACTACCAAGGTCTGCCTAAAAATACATGGCATACATCCATAGAAATAACATCACACCAGACACTATCAAAATATTTCTTACATATTGAGAAAGACACTAAACATCTTTTGTCAACTGTTACCCCACTGCTTTTAGTCAGCCACGACAGTTTATATGGCTTGGGATGACAATCTGTCTTCAATTACAATCTATGGACAACAACCTTTTCAGACACTACATTCTCACAACTGCCGCTATCAATATTGATCATCTTGTAGACTTTATTTACAGCTGTGTAGGTTGTTTGAAAAATATTGGTTCTCAACCAATTATCCCTTGAATTGTCCCTGGGAGTTAGTAAACCCTTACGAATGCCTAAAGTCTCGGCCATCTCCATAAAGAACATCTCATTCATCATTATCATCATCATACACAGGTTCTTCTACCTCTTCCGTTTCATCTTCTATGTCCTATTTAATTAGGAGATTTTTGCCCTTTCAACTAGCAGACTTCCTACACTCAGTTGCTCCGTGTCCTTATTCACCACATTAGAAACATCTAATATTAGAGTTTGAATTACCCCGTGGTTGCTGCTGGATAGGGTTAGATTCTTGAGGGTGTACTGGCCTAATAATTTGATTGTTTCTAATCACCGGTCTACTGTTCTGTTGTTTTTCTACATTATGTGCATGTTAGTATGCTTCAGAAACATCCCACATCGAATGAAGGCTAAGGATATCCTGCAACAACTGTCATAATCCCCCTAAATACTGTACCACCATCTGTTCTTCTGCTACAGATCAATCATTCTGGGCTATCAATTGGTAGAACTCCTCTATGTAATCATCAATTGTTCTTGTGCCTTGCCTTAATAAATGAAGTCGCTGAAACAAGGTTTGAGTGTATTTGAAAGTAACGAACTGACCCTTCATCTTCTCCCAATCAGTAATCTTGGCCTTGCCCTACCTGTCTTGCGATCGCCTTCACTGCTCCCACTACGCAGATGCTCTGCCTTTGAGTTTGATGGAAGCCAGTTTTACTTTGACGCTATCTGGGACTTCCTTATAATAAAAAATATGCTCTACTTCATTTAACCAATTGATGAATCACTCGGCCTGTAACGTGCCAAAAAATTCGGGTAGCTCTACTATGAAACCCAGATCTTTATAACGATCCTCTCTACCACGACACTCCTAGAATTGAGCATGATTGTGATATGGATTTTCAAAATTAGAATCAGAATTGTGATCCTCCACCTCACGATTATCGAAATCCTACGCCATTAGATGCTGGGTTAACTTTAAAACTTGCCTCTGCCAATCTTCGATCATCACATCCTGAATAATACAATCATGGTGTAGGACTTCCTTGTTCGAAACCTACCCACGACGCCAAAACCACAACTACCAGCCGTTGTGACTGATGAGATTTCACCCCAGGAAGATGTTAAAGCTCTGATACCAATTGACGCCGAACAGAATAACGGTTATTCTGCAGGTTAACTTAACATATAATTTACAAAAAAATTGCAAGAGAAATACCCAAAACACAGAGAAACTTCTCTGATACGTAAGTCAATACTATCAAAACCAAAACTACTCTCCATTAACCTATAAGCCGGGCTTTGTAACTAAAACACTTCCTTATCAGAATGTAATTAATACAAAATCCTAATAATCACGCCGTAATAAAAAACATAATAAAATTAGGATGCTCGAAGCCATACCCAAAAGAGGATGGTCGAAGCCGAAATCTTGAAGACAACTATGAACTCTCGAAGTTAAACTCCTGAGGACAACCCCAAAGCCATGCCAAACTACCGAGATAAGCCAAACTCCCAAAGACAACCCCGATTACGAAAAGATTACGATCACTTTGTGTCGATCTGCCAACTCAAGGTATTTTAACGCCATCAATGTGCTATTTGACAACTCAGCATCATCAGACTCATATCCCCTTGCATCATACCCCAATTCTTTGTGCTTATTTCTGATAAGACTTGGCGGTGATCAAATAATTTCCTCTATAACATCCTGTCTAGCCAACTTTTTTTATTTCTTCTTCTACATCATGTAAATTTTTTCCCACTAGTGAAACATCAAAAAGCTCAAATTCATCAATGAAATCATTAAATTGTGTCATAAACTTTAGATTTCTTGAACATCATTTTCTTTCCCCCATAGTTCTCACAGTATTAAAATCCTTAACTGCACACCATGGAATATTCAGATTCTTTACCATTGGACTAATCTCTTGCCATAACATCAATTGCTCTACACCTTAATTTAGGGGGACATTGTATGCATTATGCAATTAGTTAGTTGATGTAATAAATCGATGTGTAAACCCAATAAGTTTAAGGGGAACTTGGTGTAATATACGTGTATTTAACCAAGTTTAAATTTAGTAGTTTCTTTATTCGTCTGAAATATTTAATTTTTTTTTAGATTAAATTCAAAAAAATGGTTGAAAAAGCTATAGCCTAATGAAACTCTTTATAAAAATTTATGACTAATGGAAGTCATTTGTAAATTGGTTAAGAAGTTGTTGGTTACGTTTAACATTATACTTGTAATATCCCGGATATTTCATGAGATTTTTAAATAAGATGTTGATGATGAAATAAAGGTTGAAGTTTAAAACCTAGATTTAGAGAAGTAAAAGGTGTAGAAGTGAGTAAGCATTTGACCCTAATCTTGGTGTTATGATTGAAATGTGAGTGAATGAAGGTTTTTAAATTTTAGAACCTGAAATTTGATTGTGTATACTTGGATGTATATTAGTAATAAGGTAATATAATACCTTGAAAGCTCGGTGAATGTATTTGGCTTAAAGATATATTGTAAAAAAATTTTATATGAGGTATGTGAAAATTTATTAGGGAAATAAATTTCAATTATTGAGATATTTATAAGTTTAAGTTAAGGTGTATATGTATAGATACATATGTACTTGGAGGTGTGCTAATTATATTTTAGCCGAGCGTGATAAATGATTAATGTAATCAATCATTAAGAATAATGTGAAGCTTAATCTATTAATTAAGCAAGCTTATGAGAGTTAAACATTGAATGGTAAATTAAGATAGCCCAAGTTAGTAAATTGGGAAGAGACAAGTTGAGTATTGTGGTGGTAGTTAAGTTTAAACTCAACCTAGTAGCCAAGTGTTGGAAATTTAAAGAATAATCCAAAATGGATTAAGGTTATGACGAGTCAAATTGATATATATGACAAGCCATATGATTATAGTGAACAAGCCTACACAGTTAATAATAGTAAGACTTGAATGTGTGACCTAGTTATTAAGGTGGCAGTCGAAAATTAGGAATGAACCCTGCATGGTTGTGATTACGTGGAATAGCGGTGTAAAGAGAATGAAGGCAAGTATAATTACATGTGTGAAGACAAGTTAATAAATCGAAATGCCAAGAAATGGCCAAAATGGTCAACTAGTCAAAGTTTGACTAAAGAAAATAAAGGAAAATTAAGTTAAAACTCAAATTTGGAGTTCGGAAGAGAATTTGGAGATGTGGACTGCACCGTTGAGTTCAGAACGTCGAATTTGACAAGGAGAGTGAATAAACACAATTTGGTGTCGGAGTTGACTTTTGGTCAAAGTCAACAATTTGACTTGTAAAGGTGAAAAGTTAAAATTTGAGTTTGGAGAAGAATTTTGAGAAACGGACTTCACTGTTGCGACGGGAGCGTCGAATTTAGTAAGCATGGACTGTAAACACGATAGGTGTTCTGGTTGACTTTTTGGTCAAAGTTGACCGTTTGACTTTTTAGGAAAAAATGTCAAACTTAAAGTTCGGAAGTGAATTTGAAGAAACGGATGTTACCACGACGACGGGAACGTCCAAATTAGTAGTAATTGACTGTAATATTGAAAATTTGATTTTTCGGGTCAAACAGTCAAAGAACGGGTCAGATAATTAAAAGTGAGACCCAAAAGAGAAAATAAATTACAGATTTTGGAGTGGCGCCAGCTGGATTATCTCAGATTTTATTGGGTGAATATTTAATTGAGCCAACTCATCTCTTATCCAAAGGAAATCCACTTCCAATCAATCACATTTCATTATCTTATATCTTATCTTGGATTATATTATTATTTGAGTAAACCCAATCTTATGAGAGCATTAAGAAATCAGTAAACCAGAGATAAAGAGAGAGTGCTCATGGTAAGAGAAGGCTAAAGAAGGAAAAGAAAACTTTGAAGGTATAATGTTTAAACCTTTGTATAATATTTAATTTCCTTGAGTATATGTTGAGTTTTTGTAAAAATTATGGTTATAGATCATGATTAGTTTGTATTTAATGGTCTAATCATAGAGTTTAATGAATCTATTGGATGATTCACGAATTAAATTGAATGAAATAAAAAGTTGAAGAACAAATTTCTGAAAATTTTGTGTTGTGTAACTGTGATTGGGAAAATCATATAAAATCGAGTTTTTGAAGTTAGAGAGTGTGTAATATATCAAATTAAAGCTATGGAAGTAGGCTACATGTAGAAATTTTTATACCACTGAAATTCTTTGTGGTTTGTGCGTAGTGAATGATTTAGTCAGTCTGGGTCGGACTGAAATAGTCTGCCCAACGACTGCAGCGATTTTGTACTTTGGAAAAATTGTATAAAATCATGTGTTTCGAATTAGATGTTGGTGTAAACTACAAAGTTGTAGCTATGGAAGTTATCTAGAAGTACCCAAAATATTTTACCATTTTATGGAGTTTAGCATTTTTGAAAAGAATTGTTTTGTGAGACTGTCTTGGGAATGCAACTGTCTTGACAGGTTGAGTAAATGGTTAGATCTGTGTTGTTTGGTGCAGAATATGAAAATTTTTCCTCTTACAAAGTTGTAAAGAATTAAATTTTGTGTGGAATGGGCTTAAGATTCGTAATTTTTGAATAAACGTGCTAATTACTATGAATTTCGGAAGATTCAGCGCATTAAAATCGGATCTGTCCGGATCCCGTCCATTTTGGTGTAGAATCTGAAAATATTTCCTTCTACAAAGTTGTATATAATTAAATTTCGTGTGGAATGGATTTAAGATTCGTAATTTTCTAATAAACGAGCTAATTTCTATGAATTTTGGAAGTTTTAGTACATTAAAAATTAAAATTTAATTATTAAATTTTTTTTTGTACTGAAATCATTTATGGACAGAAATATTGTAATATTATTTCTGATTTTTCTAAATTTTTTTGTAAATTATTGCGGAGGATGGCTATTTATTGTATTTTATGACTATTTAAAGTTAATGTAAAAATAAGTGAAAATTCATGAAAAATTCTATGAATGTTGAAAAATTACGAAACTTGGTGGAAAATTTATAATAATATAAGATAAATATTGATGGTGTTTGGGGGATACAAAAGTATGTTAATTAATTATTTATATTTTAAAAGCTATTAAATAATAGTTTTTATGTGTATAGAAATAATTTCAGATATTTATCGGATAATCTGGAAATTTTGAAAATTGGTCGAAAAGTGTTGAATGATATTCTAGAGACTTTATGATGATTATTGGACTAGTGTGATGTTGGGTTAATATTTAACTCTTTTAAATATTAATCCATTAATGTAAAAATTGAGATAGATTATCAGAAAATAGGTACAGGCGAACGGACATGTCAGGTTATGTCCGACATGTTAAGTGACATATACGGTTATGTTATTAAACTAAACTAACGTGTTGAATATATAATTGACTATATTTAATTAATATATTAAATATAGATTGCACGATGACGATTTTGGCCGAGTTATACTAATCGGTGAACTATTTGCTTATATAGGCAAGTTCTTCAATACTTGTTGCTACTTGTTTATTTGTTGATGTATGATTAAATTGATTAAATGCATATGAAATTACGTGTTATGTGATTACTTGATAATTTGATCAATGTGTGCACTTAATACAGTTATGTGAGTACCTCTAAAGATGTTCAATGTTTGATCTGAATAGCCTTTAAATCATAATGAATACGGTATATATAAGATGACGTGTAGAAATAGTTACACATCACGTTAAGCATGACACACACACAACATGTTAATTGTTATATGCTACATGAATCATGGAATGTGTAAACTATTGAACTTGCTGAGCTGTTGTGCTCATCCTTGCCCAATATTAACATTTTGCAGGTGAAAATGAGAATCCTAGAGTATCGGGATATAATAGAGTTATGTTACAACATCGATTAAGGTTATAATGTAATTATTTTAGATTATGATCTAATGATTCGTTATGGTTGAAATTATTAAGGCTTATGGTAATTATTAATATGTCAACGGTGTTATGAGTCCTGATCGGACTGTTAAAGGGTTACTTAAGCATTTTGATTGTACATGTGTATAATTATGGTATTGATTGAATTATGCTAAAAATTCTAAGCAGATAACAACTGAAGTTTAAAGTAATATTAAATTATAAATTCTGAACTATCATACGTTTACAATTTGGGTGATGAATCAACCCAGATAATAACTGAGATTGACAGTAAAAGTAAAAAGTAAATGTTGCGATACAGGGACTAGGATCAAGATGTAAAGATTTTAAATGCCAAAATATTTTAATAAAATGATGGAAGAAAAAAAAATTTATACCGAAAAATTTGGTTATTGATGATGAATACCTTATTTAATAGATTAAATAAGGTGATTAAGGGTTTATTAACGAACTGAAATTAGGGATAAGTTTATGTAAATTTCGAAGTCGTTAAAATATTTCACAGTAAAGTCTTTAGAAATTTATTTCATACATTAACTTGAATTTCCAATCAAGATGATTCATTCTCAAATGAAGACTAATATGATCTTTTTTTCTGACTTTAAACCATTTTTGGTAAGAAATTATCTATAAATTCCCAACTTATGATTACATTAAAACAAGAACTTAAACTCCTTCCCAAAATGACTATTTTATATTTCTTATTTTTAATAAACCTACTACATTCTTCATGGGCAGTTTCTGGCTTAGTTCACGAAACCTTTATTCATTGCCTTAGTAGCAATTCTCTTGCCTTAATTCAATCTCTTCCACAATCTATACTTCAAATAATTCTTCATACAAATAAGTTTTGTAGTCTTATATTTGAAACCTCCGATTCAATGAGTCTACAAATCCAAAACCCTTTTTATTATCATTGCTTTACATTTCTCACATATTCAGGTAGCTGTTATCTATGGGAAAATTCATGGACTACAAATGAAAATCAGAAGTGGCCTTAAAAGTGAAGGCCATGACTATGAGGGCCTATCTTATGTGTCCAACATACCATTCTTCTTGCTAGACTTGTTCAATCTCCGGCCGATCAATGCCAGTATTGAAGATGAGACTGCATAAGTTCAAGTTGGTGCAACACTAGGTGAAGTTTTTATTTTTTTGCTAAATATGTTTATGCATTCAAGAGAATCATAAGTACAATGGCTTAAGGCATACCCCATAATCTATAGTAAAATCATCAAGTAACAGACCAATTTAGGATGATATATATAGAGGAAAGACCTAGCAAGCGACAAAAATTACAAGAAAAACCAAGTAATTATAGCCAATAATGAAATATGTGACATTTTTGGGAAGTTTTTTTGAACTTCTTTGAGACTGAGAGTTGAGCTTTAATCAATACGATAATCTTCGTTGACAGAACATGAGGAGGGAGCAACTTGTCATCATGAATTTTTGAATTCTTTGCACCTTAAAGTTTATAGAGAGTTGCAGCCATAACCAATCTTAAAATGTCTTTATGTATTTTCCTACCTTGATATTGGTCAATGAAATCAATAATACCATCCCAGTCAAAAGGTAGTCCTAACTAGTGCCCATTTGCCATGACAGTAGTGAGAACTTCATTGGAAAAAGGGCAGTTAAAAACAAGTGATCAAAGGTTTCATTCACGAAAGAGCATAGAGGACATCTAGAAGGGCTATTATTGAAATATGTCATGGTGATATCATTTATGGGAAGTTTTCTCAAGAAATCCAGCCATAGAATGAAGGAGTATATAGGAATATGATTTTTGTGCCAAACAATGTTATACCATAGAACATCTGCAGCTTTGTGCTTAATTGATTCCCAAATAATGCTTGCTTTAAGAGTTTTAATATCAGTGGAAGCCCAAGTAATACGATCATCATTATCAGAAGGAGAAGTAACATTAATAAGGAGTTCTATAATCTTGTCATTAGCAAGGAGCCCTCTAAGAAGCTGCCAGTTACGATTATGGATAATGAAACTCAATAAGGCTTCAGATGGTATACCAGAATTGAGAAAAAGCTCAGGATTGGGAAAAATTGAATGACCATTTAACTAAGGATCATACCAAAGACAAAAATGATCCCTTCTACCCACATGGTATTCAAGAAATTGAAGAGAAATGGGTTTAAGTTTGAGAACTCGCCTCCAAGTCCAAGTGCAATTGGTAGGGATGGGTACACACCATAGGTTCTTGTGTTTAAGAATAGTACCTTGAACCCATGTAGCCTAAAGTGAGGAGGGATGATGCTGAATGACTTTGGTGAGATGTAGAAGAATAAGAGCTTTATTCCATTCTTCAATACTTTTAATTGCTAATCCTCCTTCAGTTAAGGGGAGATAAATCATGTTCCAAGACACTTTTGCACCTAATTTACCAATAGAATGTCCTTTTTAAAGAAATCTAGAAAGTATTGATTAGATTGACCTTAAGACTGATTTTTGCAGGATGGAATGAGTCGACCAAAAAGATTGAATAACAAAGAGCACAGATTTAATGAGCTGCAGTCTTCCAGAGTAAGTAAGAAATCTTGAGGTCCAAGAGGTAACCTTAGAAGTAATCTTTTGGATCAGAGGAATGCAGTTGTTATGTGAGAACTTTGAAGAGATTAGAGGAACACTAAAAAATATGATAGGGAAGGAACCAATTGTAAAACCAAGTAAACTTTAGATGTAATTCAAATCACTGTCTTCAACATTTGATAAGAAGCATTGACTATTTTGTGCATTTGGAATAAGCCCAGAGAACAAAGAAAATGTATGAATGCAAGAGTAAACAATGGCCACAGGTATAGAGTTGCCATGACAAAAGATCAATAAATCATCCGCAAAACATAGGTGGGTAAGTTTACATTTTTTAGTCCTCGAGTGATATTTGAAACCATTATGACTAGAACCTTTTTGTAGAATCATAGAAAGAGCTTCAATTGCTAACACAAAAAGATATGAAGAGACAGGGTTTCCTTGTCTTAAACCTCTGGCACCTTTAAAGTATCCAGTAAGGGCACCATTAACTTTGACTGAGAACATAGTACTGGTGAGGCAAGCTTTGATCCATCATATAAATTTAGGTGGAAACTTGAAAAGCACAAGCAAATAAAAAAGAAAGCTCCAATTAATAGTGTCAAAGGCCTATCGCAAATCAATTTTGAGAGCACATCTTACAAGTCTATAGCCTCTATGATAATTTTTGAAAAGCTCCTAAGCTAAAAGGATGTTGTCACTAATGCTTATGCCTAGAACAAATGCTGATTGAGCTCTGTCAATATTTGAAGGGAGGACCTTTTTTAACCTATTAACAATATTCTTGGAAATGCATTTATAGGTAGTACTGCAACATGAAATTGGTCTAAAATCAGTCATGGAAGAAGGATTTGCAATTTATAGGATAAGTGAAATTGATGAGAAAAGTAACATTCATGGATTCCCTGTAGGAGCTTGTCCTACTGTACTTGGTGGCCATTTCTCGGGAGGTGGATATGGTACTTTGATGAGAAAATACGGCCTCTCAATTAATAATATTGTGGATGTAGAGATAACTGATTTAAATGGATGATTTTTAAACTAAGAATCAATGGGGGAATATTTGTTTTGGGCCATTACTGGAGGGGGGGGGGGGTAGCTAGCTTTGGAGTTGTTTATTCATACAAAATCGACTTGGTTTGAGTTCTAGCTAAGGTAATTGTTTTTCAAGTCACTAGGACCTTATAACAAAATGCTACTGGTGTTGTTTATACATTGATAAGTGTTTGTATTTCTATTTATGAGATATTTTTAGGCTTAATAACTTGGGAGTTTTTAAGAATATTTAGTATTTTAGGTATTTTATTTATTATTATATGTTTTTTTATATTATTTATATTGTGTTTTGTTGGAAAAATGAAGTGGGTGGCAATTTGATAATTTCAGCAGCCAGGCAGCTTCATCGCATGACGCACGTAAAAGCAGCCACACCACACCACAGGGAACGATGCCGAATGAAGGATTAAAGGATCAACATCTGTCGCAATGCATGGACCAACAGAATCATGATTAACATACGCATGGTACGAGTAGCTCTTGGCGCGTGGTCCACGATAACACTTGCAAGCGTGTCACACAGATTTGTTTAAGCAGTTTCTTATTTTTTTAGTGGCAGGCCCCATGATGAATGGGAATTATACCTATGAATCGGGTACTTTTGGACTTGGTATGTTGTTATTTCTAAGTATTTTTAGTACATTTTATCTTGTTTTTATGTTATTTTGTAGGAAAATACAAAGGAGGGATAAAGTTGGAATTTCTGAAGAAGAAGTGGCATTTTGGTAAATAACGCGAAGTTGGGCGTCGGGGCTTTCAAATGAGAGCCGGGGCTTCCAAAGCAGTAGGTGCGTCGGCTCCCAGTTTTGCAGCTGGACGGATTTGGTTGGCTTTTAATAGGGTTTAGACGAAATTAAACCTAATTTTGGGTAGGGGATTATAAGTAGACGTAAGGAGGCTGTAGAGGAGGCTATTCAATATAGAGAGAAGATCATAATTGGAGACTTGGAAGATCAAGGAGTTACTCAAGGAGATCAAGACGGAGGATTGAGGAGACAAGAATTCCTGTTTAGAGTGTTTCTTTTCTCTTCCTTTTCTCAGTTTTGTAATCTAAGATGATCAGTTTGATGTTCTTAGTTTTTGATTCCATTATGAACTAAGTTACCCATTAAGGCTACAATTGAACCTTTTACTAGTATGAATTAAATATCTATTATGCTTCAATTATTGATTCATTTAGAGTTATCTATTATGTTTTGTGTGTGATTGATAATTGTTTGGCCAACAATTAGTGGGATATCCTATACGCATTCGGAAGATGAAATCTAGGATTAGATTATAATGTGATAGCATGTATTCTTGGTTATTTGGGGAATTGAATAACTAGGGTTGTATTTGGAATAAGAATATATCCATATGCTACATATGATCTGTTTGGGAATTGGATGTTAATGTGTTTGTTTCTCTTATTTTGGATAGGAATATAGCAAGATAATTGAGGTGAATATTTTTATATGATCATTGGAAGAGATCTAATAATTATTCATGAATTCCTGGTCAATAACTTTAATGGATTTTATAATTGAAAATATAGAGGATAGGTTCATATGATGTAATTGGGGATATTGTAGTCTTAAGTTTTAAACATCTGATATTCAGTTTTGTGTTAAATTTTAATCTTAGTTTTAAGTTAATTTCCATTATAATATTCATTTGTGATTGTTTAAATACAATCAAGTTGATATGAAATTCGTTTTGAAAAATTATAAGGCATAGGTCTCTGTGGGTTCGACACTCGATTTACTTATATATTACTTGTTGACCGTGTGCACTTGCGCGTTATTATCGTTATACAAAAATAATCAACAAGTTTTTGGCGCCGTTGTCGGGGACTTGTGTTTAGTAATTATTTCAATAAGTAGTTACAATTAATTTGGTTTTAATTTAAACGTTTTTAATTTACGATTTTCTTGTGCTTTTGCAGGCTTTCATCCGTTCAAGTCGGCAGTTGTAAATCATCGATCTTAGACTCAAACGTGCACCAAGTGTTGGCTTGCCTATCTTGGTTACACAAATTACGTAGTCACCAAAGCCACAAATTTCGCTAACGTACTTAAAACTAGGTTTTTCCGGAATTAAAGCTAGGTACTCCTAATTCGTGTATGCACACGAGATCTAAAGGTCAGGAACCATTGCAATACGAGGACGAGATCGAAAGGAAGTTCCGTAACTTGAGATTACATTGTAAGGAAGTACCAGTTTCGGAGAAGATGGCAGACGACGAACAAAAAGCGTTAAGGGATTACGCAATGCCTCTAGTGACCGAAATTCAGTCGAGTATTTGGAGGCCAGCCATACAAGCAACAACATTCGAGATCAAGCCGGTGAACTTTACAAATGATACAGAACTCGATTCAATTTGGGGGTCTACCGAATGATGATCCAAGCGAGCACCTTGCTAGTTTTATGGAAATCTGCGACACATTCAAATATAATGGAGTCTCCGAGGATGCAATCAGACTTAGACTTTTCCCTTTCACACTCCGTGATAAGGCGAAAATGTGGCTTCATTCTCTACCGCAAGGGTCAATTACCACATGGGAGGATCTTGCACAGAAGTTTCTAGCTAAATTCTTTCCGCCAGCCAAAACATCGAAATTGAGGAATGACATTACCGCATTCTCTCAGTTTGATTCGGAAAGCCTATATGAAGCCTGGGAACGGTTCAAGGATTTGCTAAGGAAGTGCCCGCATCATGGAATTCCACAATGGTTGTTAGTGCAAACTTTTTATAACGGGTTAGCCAGTGCCACCAGAACGAGTATAGATGCCGCAGCAGGAGGTGCATTAATGGGAAAAAGTTATGATGAGGCATACAAGTTACTGGAAACGATGGCCGCCAACAACTATCAATGGTCATCAGCAAGAGCTACCCAACCTAGAGCAGCGGGAATTCATGAAGTGGATTCTATCACGGCCTTAGCGGCGCAAGTTGCTTCTCTGTCAAAGAAAATAGACATAATGGCGGTGAAACCGGTTCAGAATGCACCTATGGTTTGTTTGTGTGTAGGAGATCACGCGGCTGATGAGTGCGCTATCAATGCAGAGTCAGTACAGTTTGTTGGCAGTTATAACAGGCAACAACAGGGAAATAATTCAAATAATTATAATCCTGGGTGGAAGAATCACCCAAATTTCTCTTGGAGGGAAAATCAAGCGCAACATCAAGCTCCAAGGCAGACCTATCCACCAGAATTTCAACAACCTCAAACATAGCCGCCGGAAAAGAATTCTTATTTGGAGGATCTCTTAGGGAAATTCATGGCAGGTATAGATTCAAGAATGAAGGAAATGGACATGAATATGAAATGCCAAACAATTGCTATTCGGAATCTAGAGAATCAAATGGGATAGATTGCCAATGCCTTGAACAACCGTCCTCATGGAGCATTGTCAAGCGACACAGAGGTCAATCCTAAGCGGGAAGGAAAAGAGCATTGCAAAGCGGTTACATTACGGAGTGGAAAGGAATTACCTGATATAGTCGCGGATAAAAGTCCTAAGGAACCAGCGGAGGAAGAGAACCAGTGTGACAAGGCAGACGGTAAGGTGGGTTCAAGTGAAAGGAGAGAAGAAAAGAAGAAATCAGATATGCAGAGTGAAGGGGACATCCAAAGACCTAACATGCCTCCGGTTCCCTTTCCACAAAGATTTCAGAAAACAAGATTAGACAAGCAGTTTGTAAATTTTTTAGAAGTATTCAAGAAACTTCATATTAATATTCCGTTTGCCGAGGCCCTAGAACAGATGCCGAGTTATGTTAAATTTATGAAAGAGATTCTGTCGAAGAAGAGAAAATTGGGGGATTATGAAACAGTTGCGTTGACAGAAGAGTGCAGTGCCATTTTGCAGAAAAAGTTACCTCCAAAGCTCAAGGACCAATGTAGCTTTACGATACCATGCACGATAGGTAGTCAATTTTATGGGAGAGCCCTTTGTGATCTGGGAGCTAGCATCAACTTGATGCCACTTTCAGTCTACAAGAAATTGGGATTAAAAGAAGCTAAGCCAACAAATGTGACTTTGCAACTGGCAGACAGGTTTTTGACATACCCGAAAGGCATTGTAGAGGATATCTTAGTGAAAGTTGACAAATTAATTTTTTCGGCTGATTTCTTAGTGCTGGTTTTCGAAGAACAAGGAGATCCCAATCATACTTGGAAGGCCATTTCTCGCCACAGGAAGAACATTAATTGATGTGCAGAAAGGTGAACTGACGATGAGGGTTCAGGATCAGGAAGTCACTTTTAGTGTGTTTAAAGCCATGAAATTCCCGAAGGAAGCCGAAGATTATTTTAGGGTGGAACTCATTGAAGAATCAGTAGAGGAAGTATTCATTGAAAATTGCTTGACAGACCCACTTGAAGCAGCTTTAGTCAGTTCTGAGGCTCTGGATGTGCCTAGTACGATGGAATTTGTGCAGCTATTAATTGCACCACCCTTATTCCACAAGTTTAAGAAGCAATATGAGTCGTTAGATCAAGAAGGGATTACTGAGAAGTGCACAAAGACATCTTTGGAGGAACCACCAGTTTTGGAACTTAAACCTCTTCCTAACCATTTGCGGTATGCCTACTTAGGTGATTCAAACACATTACCTATCATCATCTCGGCTTCACTTGATGGTGTGCAAGAGGATAAATTGTTGAGGGTACTGAAGGAATACAAATTGGCGATCGGGTGGACTATTTCAGATATTAAGGGGATAAGCCCGTCCTTTTGCATGCATAAAATACTGCTGGAGGATGAGGCTAGAACAATAATTGAACAACAAAGAAGATTGAATCCAATTATGAAGGAGGTCATAAAGAAAGAGATCATCAAATGGTTAGACGCTGGCATAATATATCCTATATCAGACAGTTCATGGGTGAGTCCGGTGCAGTGTGTGCCGAAAAAAGGAGGAATGACTGTTGTGGAAAACGAAAATAATGAACTCATTCCAATAAGGACGGTAACTGGGTGGCGAATATGTATGGACTACCGCAAGCTGAATAAAGCGACCTGCAAGGACCACTTCCCATTGCCTTTCATTGATCAGATGTTGGATAGGTTGGCAGGTCATCAATTCTACTGCCTTCTTGATGGGTATTCTGGATATAACCATATTGTCAAAGCACCCGAAGATCAGGAGAAGACTACGTTTACTTTCCCCTACGGCACCTTTGCATTCCGTCGGATGTCTTTTGGTTTATGCAACGCTCTAGCCACATTTCAGAGGTGTATGATGGCGATCTTCTCAGATATGGTTGAGCATAATCTAGAAGTGTTCATGAACGACTTCTCCGTGTTTGGGGATAGCTTTGATCGTTGCCTCAACAATTTGATGCTAGTATTGAAAAGATGTGTGGAGACCAACTTAGTGCTAAACTGGGAAAAATGCCATTTCATGGTGCGTGAAGGAATTATTCTAGGTCACAAGGTCTCTGAAACAGGAATAAAAGTGGACAAAGCAAAAAAATCAACAATTGAGAAGTTACCCCCACCCACATCTGTGAAAGGAATTAGGAGTTTTCTCGGACATGCGGGGTTTTATCGGCGTTTCATTAAAGATTTCTCTAAAATCTCAAAACCCCTGTGCAACCTCCTTGAGAAAGATGTCCCATTCAAATTTGATCAAGCATGTTTAGATGCCTTTGAGGTGCTTAAGACAAAATTGGTATCAACTCCGGTGATTACTGCTCCAGATTGGACTAGACCATTTGAGTTAATGTGTGATGCAAGTGATTATGCGGTTGGTGCAGTTCTAGGACAATGCAAGGATAAGGTATTCCACACAATTTACTACTCCAGCAAGACACTTTCGGATGCCCAGCTTAATTACACCACAACAGAAAATGAGTTATTAGCGGTGGTGTTTGCGTTCGACAAATTTCGTGCATACCTGATTGGGACAAAGGTCATAGTGTTCACTGATCACTCAGCTATCAAGTACCTAATTTCAAAGAAGGATGCAAAGCCACGACTGATTCGTTGGGTCCTTCTTTTACAAGAATTTGATTTGAAAATTCGAAATAGGAAGGGTACAGAAAATCAGGTGGCTGATCATCTCTCCTGACTCGAAAACTCAAACAATCAAAAAGGAGATGGGTTGGCAATCAATGAATCATTTCGGGACGAGCAACTATTTCTAATCAGCGAGGAGGTGCCATGGTATGCTGACTACGTCAACTAAATTGTAAGCCATGTATTTCCTCCAAACTTGAGTTCCCAACAAAGAAAGAAGTTCATTCATGACGTAAAACAATATCTATGGGATGAACCACTTTTGTTTAAGACTTGTGCGGATCAAATATTACGAAGATGTGTTCCACGGGAAGAAGTAGAGAGTATACTGACACATTGCCATGCATCAGATTATGGGGGTCATTATGGGGGAGATAGAACAGCAGCCAAAGTGTTTCAATCAGGATTCTATTGGCCGACGTTATTCAAGGACGCCCATATTTTCACGACAAAATGTGATCGATGTCAAAGAGTCGACAATATCTCAAAAAGACATGAGATGCCTCTCTATAGTATCTTAGAAGTGGAGATTTTTGATGTATGGGGCATTGATTTCATGGGCCCATTCCCCTCGTCTTTTAACAATCAATACATTTTGGTGGTGGTGGATTACGTGTCGAAATGGGTTGAGGCAGCTGCACTGCCAACAAACGATGCTAGGGTGGTGCTAAACTTTCTGCGGAAAAAACATATTCACCTGGTTTAGTACACCAAGAGCAATAATTAGCGACGGAGGAACACATTTCTGCAATAAGTACTTTACTGCCCTCCTTGCTAAGTATGGGGTCACACACAAAATTGCCACGACCTATCATCCTCAAACAAGTGGCCAAGTTGAGGTGTCTAACCGAGAGGTAAAACGGATATTGGAGAAAGTTGTTAATCTATCACGGAAATATTGAGCAATGAAGTTAGATGATGCTTTATGGGCATATCGGACAGCCTACAAAAACCCGATAGAGATGTCCCCGTACAGAATGGTCTATGGTAAGGCCTGCCATCTACCAGTGGAGTTAGAACATAGCACCTATTGGGCTGTCCGTAAGTTGAACTTCGATATGCAAGCATCAGGGGAAAAGAGAGTGCTGCAGGTGAATGAGATGGACGAATTCCGGCATCAAGCATACGAGAATGCCAAGCTCTATAAGGAAAAAGTTAAAAGGTGGCATGACAAACGTATACTTGAACGGAATTTCGAACCAGGTCAGTCGGTTTTGTTATTTAATTCTAGACTGAAACTCTTCCCGGGGAAGCTAAAGTCAAGGTCGTCGGGTCCATTTGTTGTTACCTCAATATTTTCGAATGGAGCAATCGAGGTCGAGGAACCTAATTCAAAGCGTACTTTCAAGGTCAACGGCCAACGACTGAAGCACTATTGGGGCGGCGATGTTGATCAAAATCGGGCCTCGATAAACCTTGCAGATGCATGAGCCTAACAGAAGAACATAGTCAGGCTGACGACTATAAACCAAGTGTTACTGGGAGGCAACCCAAAATTTTTGTTTTTCGTTCTTCTATATTCATTTTTGATTTAATTTAATTAATAAAATCTCTGAGTTTTTAGTTATTAATTATTCTTGATTTGAGATTAATGCATTATTTCGTTTGTGATTTCAAGGTTCAAATGAGGTGCTTCGGTTGAGGCTAGCATGCAAGTTGGAAGAGGAGAAGAGAAAAAATGCACTTTGCATATTCTGGGCCGAAAGCCCCGGCTCCCACCATAAGCTTGGGATGAAAGCCCCGGCGTCCAATGCAATACGCAGCAGTAACCTTGAACGCCCCGACGTCCGAAAACAGCTTGGGATGAAAGCGCCGACGTCCACCACCCTCCACAAATTCTGTTTTCAACGCCCCGACGTTCATCCTCAGTATAAATTGGAAGTCCCGGCGCACCAGGTCTGATCTAATTTCTCTCTTTAATAACGCGTCCCAGGTAATATGCTCACTCCTTTTCTCATTCTCACGCATCTCACAATACCCAAACCCTAGTCCCGATTTCCATCTCTTACTCTCTACAACTCGAAGACCTACAACCTTTCTAAGAATCACCGATTGCTAGTATCTCCCACCTTCACGCAACTTCTCATTCTTTCTCTTCGACACGGTAAGCTTTCATCCACTTGATTTGGCTTACAATACAGATTAAGGCTAAAGTTTTTGATATAAATTATTATGTTGCTATATTTAATCTGTTTGGAATGTGATGTGCACGTTATTGAGGTAAATTTAGTGAAAGATACCCATATCACAATCGAGGTTTTAATTGTTGCCCACCATGTGTTTGATAAAATGTCTGTGAGATCGAATCTAGGCTATTTGATCCAATTTTGTATTAATGTTGTATTAGGGCATCCCACATATGTTTGCTAGATATAATTTGATTCCGATATGGTTTTATTAGTCTTGTAACAGGTGATAAATCAAGTTTGGGGGAGTTAGTCATTAACTTGCAATTGTGAATCATTTTTTTTAGTTTGATTTGATTGAGAGTGGTATGTATTGACTATATGCTTGTTACAGGAAATAGATATGTCGTCTAAGCGTCAACGCGGTGAAGGGTCGTCATCCACACACTCCAAGCGATATGACAAGAAGAAATTTACAAGTGTCGAAGCTCATGATCGTTTCCTCACATTAGCCAACAAAACAATCATTCCGGAACGTGGATTACGACCGGATGAAACCCAAGATGGTGATGTTGCTGTGATGATTGCCGAGAGGGATTGGTTTACGTTGACAGAACAACCGGACCCGGCTGTGATCCCACTCGTTAAGGAGTTCTATGCCAATGCAAAGGAACACTTCCATTGTAATGTGCATGTACGAGGCAAGACAGTATCCTTCAACAACGAGGCTATCAATCAATATTACAATCTACCGGCTTTAGTAAAGGACGAGTATGCTGAATATGTGGAGCATGGCCCAGATTATGACCAAATCATTTAGGAGCTGTGCAAACCGGGCACGCGATGGAAGGTGAAGGAGAAGGACGCCATGCAGTTTCCGCTGTCGACCTTGAGTCGTTATGGCAAGGCATGGTACGCCTTTATCTGTGCTAAATTAATGCCGTCCACACATATAAGCGACGTCATTAAAGAACGGGCAGTTTTACGTTATTGCATCGTGCAAGGCAAAGATATTGATGTTGGCGGGGTGATCAAGCAGTAGATCCTCTGAGCTATTGAGAAAGGAACCCGAGGAGGACTACCCCACCCATCCTTAATCTGTGGGTTATGTCAGCAGGTAGGTGTCAAGTGTGAACGGGATGAACCAATAGTACATCCGATGCCGCCGCTAGACCATTCATTGCTTGTCCGCTATAAGGTGTGGGAAGGCGGTGAGTCCGATCCAAGAGGGCTAGGATTTATTATGCATCCAACCGCACCACAAGCTGAGGAAGAGCCCGTGCTTGACCCTCCTGCGGCAGAGTCTTCTGAGGGTTCATTATTGCATAGCGTGAACAAACGGGTTATGAAGTTGCAGAGACAAATCGATCGCCAAAACAACCGCCTTGCTAAACGTCAATCTGAGATGCACACATACAACACTAGTTTCAACATGGCCATGGTAGAAATGTTCACCAAGTTGCACCCCTCTGCAGCTCCATTTGATATCCCTCCGCCGAATTTTTTTTCACTATACCCACCTTCCAACTCCGACACTGACGAGGAAGGCACTGAAGAGGCAGTCGACAGTGATGATGAGGTCGATCATGACGATTGACCTACTCAGGGAAGTCCTCAGTTTCAATTTTTCATCTTTTACTCCATGCGGACATTGTCGTGTTAAAGTTTGGGGGTGTAGTATAGTAATTTCATATAGTACATATAGTTCGTATATAGTGCATTTTAGTTCGTATATATTGCATTTCATGATTTTGATTCAAAAAAAAAAAATCATTGCATTTAAGAATAATTTCATTGCATTTAGGAACACTTGAGCAATGCATTGATGTGTAAAACTTGATGGTTGGCCAATGATAGGAATTTGATTTATAATTAGTAACTTAGATAGAATGGAGAATGATTGCTGAATTTGACTCTTGACCGTTTGTCAGTTTCGTTTTATTGGAAACCCTTGGTTCTAGAATACACTTATTCAGTATGTTGTTTTGATTAAGAATTAGGTTAAGTTTAATGAATGTGATGCCTCTGAAAGATATTACAAACGTCTATAGCCTATTTGAGTATGTTAAATATATATATATATATATATAGAGAGAGAGAGAGAGAGAGAGAAAGATATAATTGCTTCAATGTCCATTATGAAAAGATTTTTTGTGTGTGCAGATATGGATATAAGCAAAAGTTTGGCTAGTTTGTTTTTGTGGTCGTAGTTACTCGAACAAGTAAGCCCTTAGGAGTGTCTTTACATTTAATGCCCTAAAACCAACTGGTTTGGGAGTTATTGGTGGAAAGTTCGCTACATGGGTGACTTTGAATAGCCTAATAAAAACGAACATCGCACATGCCAAGAAAAGAAAATATATGCGAGATGGAGCGTAAAACGCATTCGCGAATAAAGTAAATCAGGTGAAAAATACATTATAGAAGGGCATTGTAATATTTGGGTAATATCTTTCATTGAGCATTGAGATTCATGAATTTGGCTGAGTTCTGATTGAGTCAATATATTGATTTCACACATATACAATAAAGGGTTGAAAATTAAATAAGATTGGTGATATGTTAAGTTTTGAAGGATGCATGAATTTGAAGTTTATTTGTGGTTATTGTTATGAATCCTTGAGGCTACTGTTTGGTTGATTACGTTGATTCGTGCTCGATTTGTGTAGGTTAACATATGTCTAGTTGCATGCATTTTCCGGTTATTTCGTTTGTTTTGCTTGGGACAAGCAATTGCTTAAGTTTGGGGGTATTTGATGAGTGAGAATTATACCTATGAATCGGGTACTTTTGGACTTGGTATGTTGTTATTTCTAAGTATTTTTAGTACATTTTATCTTGTTTTTATGTTATTTTGTAGGAAAATACAAAGGAGGGATAAAGTTGGAATTTCTGAAGAAGCAGTGGCATTTTGGTAAATAACGCGAAGTTGAGCGCCGGGGCTTCCAAAGCAGTAGGTGCGTCGGCGCCCAATTTTGCAGCTGGACGAATTTGGTTGGCTTTTAATAGGGTTTAGTCGAAATTAAACCTAATTTTGGGTAGGGGATTATAAGTAGACGTAAGGAGGCTGTGACGCCCCCAAATCTGGGCCCACACAGCCCAAACTTGAGTCGTCAAAAGACTACAACAAAATTATTACAACAAAGCACAACGTACTACAATACAGTGTATAATAATAAACAACTAAGTCTTCACTATTATTGCTACACTATTTTACAAAACGTGAAGACTATGATAACTATTCCTCGGACCCTCACTCCATTCCCCGGCTAGACCCTGTTATGTTTTCATTTCCTGTTGAAAAACAATGGAACAAAAGAAAGGGTGAGCTCAAATAGCCCAGTAAGAAATATCATGACTAAGATAATGACGAATAAATTATCATTAGCCTTCAACAGTTGAGTTCTTGATAGAATACAATAGACTACAAGGTTTATATCAAAAACTGCAGTTAAATTCTTGAACAATGTTTAGATAAATAATAGCAGCGGAATGAGCAATCTATTAGAAGAATAATTCAGACTATAATGTCCACTCGCTTCTCTTTTTCGTAAAAACATCATCAACTTTTATCTTTTGAAATACCATTAGTCATGATAATATAAATTCACAGTTCCTGATCATAATCATGCACATCAACAGTTCATCTTTGCACTACGGGCCAAAGATATTCAATATAGCGCCAACGGTCATGATTATACCAGATTCAGCCTTTGGTCATAATCATACCAATCAACAGTTCATCTTTGCACTACGGGCCAAAGAGAACATTCACCACGTGCCATAAAAGACACCGAACAGATGTATCGCCTTTAACCTATTATATCGCCTTTAACCTATCATCTGTTCAACAAATATATCACATCTGTGCCCCCGGCCACAGATGTTCACAACAGCTTGATTCTTGAAGATTAGTTCAAATGATAGTGAGACAATTGATGAACAGAAGAAATAGGATGAACAATAAATATCGAAAGTTTACTTTGTGCAGATTCAAATAATATCCAAATTGTCAACATGATGTGGAGTAAAATTTAAAAATGATATTCAAGATCCACAGTTCAGAATAACGGTTACAGTTCAATAGAAAGGTTCACATAAATAGGAAGGTTCAGTTGAAATAATGAAGTTCAACTATTATGGAACATATAATATTTTCAGGAATTATAGAAGCAATAGTTCCATAATAAATTTCGATTTAGGAGTATGAAAGAAAATAATATCCCTTACCGTAGCAGGTTTGATTAACAAAAGGTGAAGGAAATTAATACAAAGGGTTATTCACCAACAGGCGGCAATCCGCTCCGTAAGGTTATTCCCACAATTTAATAGAATTTGAGTACAAAGAGTTATTCACCAAACAGGCGGCCATCCGCTCCGTAAGGTTATTCTCAGAGATTAATAATGAATGAATACGAAAGGTTATTCACCAACAGGCGGCAATCCGCTCCGTAAGGTTATTCCCACAATTTAATACATGGAAATAAAAGGCACGTCTTATGAGTAAGGAAGAAACAATATTATTATCGAGAATCAAATAATGATAATCCCTTACCATAGTACGTTTGAATAATGGAAGATGAAAAAGATGGTATCCCTTACCGTAGTAAGTTTTAATAATAGAAGATGAAAGAAGATGACATTCCTTACCATAGTAAGTTTAAATAATAGAATATGAAAGAAGATGATATTCCTTACCGTAGTAAGTTTGAACAATAGAATATGAAAGAAGATGATATTCCTTACCGTAGTAAGTTTGAACAATAGAATATGAAAGAAGATGATATTCCTTACCGTAGTAAGTTTGAACAATAGAATATGAAAGAAGATGATATTCCTTACCGTAGTAAGTTTTAATAATAGAAGATGAAAGAAGATGACATTCCTTACCATAATAAGGTTAAGAGTATGAAAGAAAATGATATTTCTTACAAGTAAGAAAAGAAAATGACATTCCTTACCGTAATAAATTTAAGAGTGTGAAAAGAATGATATTCCTTACCGTAATATTGTGAAACAAGTTTATAGCCGAACAAATCCTTCCTTGTTTGTAGCAGTAAAGAATCTGACTTTTGAGTCTTCTAGAGTTTTTAAAATCTCTTTATGTTTTTAAAATAATGTTACTCTCGGAAAGATAGACGGCATAGACTCAAGAATCACTCAATTTGGAGTTAATATGAATGAGTTATGAATTTTCAAAACTAAGACTAAAAATAGTGACGAAAATCACAATAGGTTACGGTTTTTAGTATTTTAAGGCATGAAGATGATTTCAGATGACTTTTCTTCCTTCTTCAAAGTTGTAGAGGACGAAAAACTGAAGAGACAGGCTTTCAATTCATTAAATTCTGATAAATAATGAATTTACTATGATTTTTCGAAAGAGTTACTGTACATAAGAAAATTCCACTCGGGAATTCAAAGAAGAATGCAAAAGATTTCAAAACTAGGAATGACTTAAGAACACTTAGAGAGAACTTACACAAAGAAGTGTTTAGAGAGTGGAAGAAAATGTATGTAAAAATGTTATGAAAAATTTCTTAAGTTAAGTCCTCTATTTATAGCCAAAAATCTTATCATAACCAAATTTTTTTAATTTAATCCAAACCATTCATTTAAAGATCATCTTTTAATCTACACCATCCATTTCAAATTTTATATTATCTTTAATCTACACCATTCATTTCATATCACCTAACTTTATATTATAAACAAATCAATTCAATTATTCAACAATAATTCACACTTTAATCTACACCATTCATTTCATATCACCTAACTTTATATTATAAACAAATAACTTTATCAATTCAATTATTCAACAATAATTCACACTTTAATCTACACCATTCATTTCATATAACCTAACTTTATATTATAAACAAATAACTTTATCAATTCAATTATTATGACTAATTGTTATAAATACAGTATAGTTAGCTCTTAGATATCAAGTCAATTAATTAATGAAATACAACTGTTTAAATAACACCGTAATAGAGATAACAATAATGCAGAAAGTATGTAAAAGAAAAATACGTTACTGTGTTATGATAATTATTGATTCAATAATGTGAATTACTGTGCATATGTTACTGTGACAATTATTAGGTTCAATAATTTTAAAAACAGTGCAGCAACAATTATTGACTCAATGATATAAAATACAGTGTAATGACAATTATTAAATCAATAATGCAAAATACTGTGCAACAACAATTATTGAATTGATAATATAAAATATTATGCAGTGACAATTATCGATGAAATGATGCGTAACAGTTACGGTGTCAATTATCAGACCAATAATATGAGACACTATGCAATACCGTGTGTTACTGTAGAGTACCGTGTGCTACAGAAAATACCAAAAACTACCGTATGCTACTATTCTTTTATCACCGGTATTTTAACAGTTCCGTTGACTATTTTTATTTAAAAAGGTTATTTCTGTCGTTTTCTATATCCGACAAATATTCCGTTGTGGGGTCCACCAATAATTTGTTATTTCGGCGCCGTCGTACGACACGAATATTCCCCGACCAAACGAATATTCCCCGACAAAGTGAATATTGTCCGACAAAATAAAATTTGCACATAACATCCTTAACTTTTAACTTTATCGATTTAACCACTTACTGTTTCAAAAAAATATATATATATGAAGAAAAATTAAATTTATATTTCATAAAATTCGGGGTCTTACAGAGGCTGTAAAGGAGGCTATTCAATATAGAGAGAAGATCATAATTGGAGACTTGGAAGATCAAGGAGTTACTCAAGGAGATCAAGACGGAGGATTGAGGAGATAAGAATTCCTGTTTAGAGTGTTTCTTTTCTCTTCCTTTTCTCAGTTTTGTAATCTAAGATGATCAGTTTAATGTTCTTAGTTTTTGATTCCATTATGAACTAAGTTACCCATTAAGGCTACAATTGAACCTTTTACTAGTATGAATTAAATATCTATTATGCTTCAATTATTGATTCATTTAGAGTTATCTATTATGTTTTGTGTGTGATTGATAATTGTTTGGCCAACAATTAGTGGGATATCCTATACGCATTCGGAAGATGAAATCTAGGATTAGATTCTAATGTGATAGCATGTATTATTGGTTATTTGGGGAATTGAATAACTAGGGTTGTATATGGAATAAGAATATATCCATATGCTGCATGTGATCTGTTTGGGAATTGGATGTTAATGTGTTTGTTTCTCTTATTTTGCATAGGAGTATAGCAAAAGATAATTGAGGTGAATATTCTTATATGATCATTGGAAGAGATCTAATAATTATTCATGAATTCCTGGTCAATAACTTTAATGGATTTTATAATTGAAAATATAGAGGATAGGTTCATATGATGTAATTGGGGATATTGTAGTCTTAAGTTTTAAACATCTGATATTCAGTTTTGTGTTAAATTTTAATCTTAGTTTTAAGTTAATTTCCATTATAACATTCATTTGTGATTGTTTAAATATAATCAAGTTGATATGAAATTCGTTTAGAAAAATTACAAGGCATAGGTCTCTGTGGGTTCGACACTCGATTTACTTCTATATTACTTATTGACCGTGTGCACTTGCGCGTTATTATCGTTATACAAAAATAATCAACACCCCACGAATTATTCTATTCCTTTTCTTCCGAAGTGTTTATTTGTCCTTTGTTTCATTTATTACGTGGGTCCCGCCAGTTTTATACTTAATGTCCTATTTGTTTCAGGCAAGGATTGTAGCGGGTCTCACGAGTTAATTAAGGAAATGTTAGAATTTTAATTCCTATTAGGATTTGAAAAATTACGTAATCTATAAATACATGTTATTAGACACAATTAGGAGTAACCTTTTGTCTATAGATTTTTTTCTTCTATTTATTCTTTGGTGATTTTATGGTCATATGTGGCTAAATTCTTGTTCTTCGAGTGAATGGAAGCCATTAGAATTTATACACTGTGAGATTGAATTGGTTTTAATTGTTTGATTTATATTTTGAGTATTTGATATTCTTCCGTGCTTAATTTTTATGATTAATTCGTTTAATTGTTAGGATGTATACTAGTTTATTATTCGTTGCAATCTACTATTGAATTAGCTATCAAATTCGTAATTGTTTGGTCACTCTAATTATGAAGCTACTAAGATTAATAATTGACTGTAGATCAAAAGATTATTATATCTTAGGAAGAATACTCAACTAAATTAAATATAACCACGTGTGTTTGTGTTGTTTAGCTTCATCGATCTCTCTATTTCTTAAAGCTGCTGCTAGATTAAATCTTTAGTGCGTGTCTAAGGTTATTTAGTAGTTAGGATTATTTAGATCACTTGTTTCTAATTAACTAAATTAAGAAGAGATAGAAAAATTATTTCACAATGAATATTCAAAATATTAATTTATGTTAGTGTCAATGGTCAGTGTAACTTTGTGACGGTGGATGTCAACTTAACCCAAGATTCGTTCTTCTGATTTATTTCGTTAATTTATTCTGTGTTAGTTGCGTATTATTTTTTATTTTAGTTAATATTCTTTAAATAGTTTCTATTATTAAAAAACCCCATTTTGGTTTACATATTATAAAATTAAATTAATCATTTTCTGGGGATCAACTCTTGCTTGCAATACTACATAATTATTTTTCACAGTAAGATTTTATTTTTAGGTACTTGCGACAGCACACCATACGTTGATACTAGTTGCATCTAAGTTGCATGAAGACCTATTTATGAGAATGAGAATTAAGGTTGTAAAAAGGAGTAAGCGGAGGGAAGGTGATACAAGCTTCTTTTATTGCTTTATTTCTTGGAGGAACTGAAAGACTCATCTCTTTGATGAATCAAAACTTCCCTGAATTAGGGGTTACAAAGACCAGATTGTTTTGAAATGAGTTGGATTCAATCTGTCCTTTTCCACACAGGCTTTCCCATTGGAACATCGGTTGATGTTCTTCTCAGTTGGACTCCTCAATCACTCGCCTATGGAAAAAGAAAATCAGACTATTTGCAAGAACTCATACCAAAAGCTGGATTGGAATATATATTCGAGAGGATGATTGAGCTAGAGACTCCGTATATGTATTTCAATCCATATGGTTGAAGGATGAGTGAGATTTCGGAGTTTGCTACGCCATTTCCACATCGAGCTGGAAACCTATGCAAGATTGAATGTGCAACAGACTGGAATGAAGATGGGGCTGAATCTGCAAATCACTATATAGATTTGACACGAAAGTTATATGATTCATTGACTCCTTTTGTGTCCAGGAATCCGAGGGAGGCATTTCTCAATTATAGAGATCTTGATATTGGTATCACCGACAATGGTAAAAACAGTTACCTTGAAGGAGCTGTTTATGGGATTAAGTATTTCAAGAATAATTTCAATAGGTTGGTGTAAGTTAAAACTGTAGTTGATCCTCATAAGATCTTCAGAAATGAACAAAGCATCCCAATCTATCGGTCCTAGAGAACTTATAGGCAAGGCTGGCTGACCAGTTTCAGCATATTTAGCCAATATATCATCTCCAGAAGTATAAGTGAACTAGCTAGAAGAAATAATATTGTTTCAAAATTAAAGTTGTATTGTTGTGTGGGATATAGATAATAATTGGTTGCCTTGGAAAAAGTAATATATAATGGTGATGTAATTGACGGGTGATACGTGAAAATGCTTTAAGTTTTATTACAATTAGGACTATATTATTTAATAGGGACTTATTTTTGTTCTCTTTTCACTTTGTTCATTTTATTTTTGTTTATCATTAAATCAAATTTTAGCCTTCATATGTTGTGTTGCCACTACATATGAATAAATATAAATATACAATAACCAAATACTATATCTATTTACACCATTAAAAAGTAGAGTATGGTATTAAAATCCGTGTCATACCCCACTTTTTAATAGTGTAGATGGATGTAGTGTTTGATAGTTGTTTGTGTAAACTTGTCCATATATATATATATATATATATATATATATATATATATATGACTTGGTTCAAGGGCATACTTCTTTAAAGAGCATACCAAGCATACCCCATGTCGACGCCGGGAAAAGTCGTTTCGTTTTTTATAATTTTACCCCTTTCCAATTTAGCCTTTTGGATTAAGATGTGGTGATTTTTGAAAAGGGTCGGCTTGAGTGTCGACGGGGTTTGAAAGGTCGATTTTATGATGAGCCAATTGACCAGAGTCGCCAGTTGGTATATTTGAAAGGGATGTACCAACTCATCCGAATTTTATTTTCGTAATCGCTGGCTCATGCATGACTTCGAATTAATTGGTCTACGAACCGAGATTCATAGAGTTCGGGGGCTTGCTTAAGCAAGGGGAATGTGTTAGACACCCCCCGACTTCCATGAAAACACGGTTACCGCAACTTTGATGTTTTCCTATCCTTTTTAAAATCCTAAAACATGTGTGTGTGTGTGTGTGTGTGTGTGTGTGTGTGTGCGCGCGCGCGCGCGCGCGTGGGTGCCTAAATGATTGTTTGTGGTGAATTTTGCATAAAGTCGCTTTGATTTTGTATGACAAACGTGATTTATCTGAAAAGAGTTTTTAGACATCTTTTGACCCAAATGACAAGGCTTGGTTTGTAATAAAGATTGATTTTAATTTTGAAAAACGATGAATTTTTTTTATTAGGTGTCGTTTTTAGAAAACAAGAGTTTTTAAACTTTCGTCAAATAGGAATCGAAACTATACATTGCTTTTTAACAGTAAAGTCAAATAAAATGAAGGCAACTTCTAGGAGCTCTTTAACCCTATGCACCAAAGCTTAATGAAAACGTTTATCCTTTTTTTACGAAACCGTTTTTTATGATATTTCAAAACCGCTTGTAGCCTTTTCGTCACACAGGAATCGACGTTTACTAAAACTCTTAATTTTAAATCTCGTGATTCTAATATCCTAGTTTGCTTGATTTTATGAAAATCTTTGTCTTTTCATTCCCAAAATCATTTTCTCGTGTCGAAAGGGAAAACCAAGCATCAAAATAACGTTGGAGCTATTCATGGGCATGTAAGCCATCGAAATAACCCCAAACGCCCACAATCGCACATTTCACTATTATAGGGCCTTAAACCCGATTTTCGGTATCGATATCGCTTTAAGGCCCAAAAGATACATTTTACATCGAAATGACTAATATCAAGAATCACAATTAACCCAATAGTCCATCTTCGGGATTCTATTAATAGCCTTGAATCGGTATTTCAAGGCATTAATTTCATCCCTAGGCTCACAACCGCAATATCACAACAATATATTAAAACTAATCAAAATGCTCACACGGACATCATCGAAAGGCTAGGCCGTAAAAATGCACGTAACGCTCCTTAGCCCACCTCAATCCGGCTGATTTTAATGAATCAAACCTTAAATATTACAACAAGGTCAATCTAATAAAATCATATTTACTCAATTAAATGAAATCTAGATCTTATAATCGGAGCTCACATAGGTGAGTCCAAATTATAAATCTAACCCAACAACACAAATATAACTGGTAGAAATGCTCAGATAATACACGGAATCAAATATCAAATAGCACAATTCAACAAAATAACAAAATAAACGGTAGATTTATTACAATAAAGTTGAAATTGAACAAATCGAACTTTTCACCTAGAATTCGGAAGGAGAGCCGAGAGAAGCCTTAATACATCGTGGATCTAGCTTTTGACACCCAAAGATTACACAAAATAGACTAGATCTACTATTTATAGCACTTTCTCTAACTAGACTAACACTCTCTCACTCTAAAATCGAATTTCTCTCTCTTTTTCCTTTTCCCCGTCGCCTCCTTTCTCTATTTTTTTCTCTCTCGGATCCTCCTCTTTCTTCTCCTTCGCGTCTGATGAAAAATGATACTAGAAATGACGATGTAGAACTCAGATCTTGGCCGCAGGTGCAGCTGCGGCCGGCTTCGGTGCTGCCTCGATTCTCATGTACTGATGTCGGTCTTTCGTTTTTTCGCTGGAAGGCTCGTATTTTGCAATCCGGGAATCCCTGGGAAACGTGTCATATTGTTCTAGGAGGCTCATTCGGAGGGCTGCGACTTGATATAGAATTTGCTCTTTGTGCTTGGCTTCCAAGGGGCGCTGCCCTCTTACACCCCCGACTACCGTAAACGTAATGGCCATTTGTCGTCTTTGGTGATCAAATCAGGTTCTTTCTGGATTATCTGTTTGCGGCTTTGACCGTAAGTCGTTTGGGTGACTTTGTGTTGGGGTCCACCTTCCTTTTCGCATGTCGGGTCAAGTGACGATTTTGCCCTCCTACCAGGGTTAGTAGAGAAGTGCAAAATTTGGGTGTCTACACCCCCTTTAGCGACGGACGGAACGACGGTTTGGTCTGTCATCATAGATTCGTCTGTCGTTATATGTTATCCGTGGCTAAAAGCTATAACGACAGACGAATCTATGGTGACGGACCAAACCGTCGCCCCGTCCGTCGCTAAATGGGGTATACTTGGTTGCTTTTTAAGGAGGTATGCCCTTGAACTTTACTCTTTCTATATATATATATATATCCAATGTTTATAGTCATGTAATCAAACTACTTAAAAGTTTGTATTAACTTGTAGTTTAAACTCCCCATGTTAAGTAACTAATGTGTATTCCTAAAACATAGATTTATTGAAGAATAGGCCGAATAATGCATACCATCTTTTCCCATATTGAAAATAAAAGCATAATGCATAATTCATGTTATAATGAAATTCCCAAAAGGAGAAATATTTTAACTTCACGACCAATCTAATATGCCAGATTTTTCGATATAACATTGCTGTAAAAGAACCACATCGTAAAATCTGATTTGAAAAGATTTCGCTGAATGCGGCATCTCTTGGTGAAGAATTTGAGATCAAATTTAGTGTTTTCTTTTCCTTTAAATTCAATACTTTTTAATTAATTTAGTAATATTTTAATTAGTTAATTAGTGATTAGTTATTTCAAAATTTAATTATCTTTTCTCAAATTTTCGTTATGTTTTTAAAAATTGATTTTTCCATAAATTTAAATTGAGTGCCCCCCCCCCCCCCCCCCCCAATATTGTTTTCTTTTTTGAAGTTTTAATTAGATTTTTTCGATTAAAATTTTAACTATTTTTAACCATTATTATTATTATTATTATTATTATTATTATTATTATTATTTTATTTTCTATTATGTATTGACAATTGTAACTCCATTAAACAGCACACGATGTGCACAAATCGTGGGTAAATTGTGGAAAAAATTGATCCGTGGCAACTATGCAGAGACAAGTGCTCAATTTGTTAATTAAAATAAAACTTTTAAAGTGACTGTCAACTTAGAGGTACATATATATAAATCAACTAAAAACAAAAAGTAAAACAAACGTAACAAAAAGTTTGTTTATATTTGTATTGTTTTAATTTTCTTTTGTAACATATAGATTATCAAAAGCAAGAGATTAATTTTTCAAAGTTGTCACACGATACAACATTCTCCAAGATTGTCATAATTAGTGAACAAAAATAATTTCATAATTTTTTAAAATGAAAATATAGTGTTTTTTTTTAGGATATTAATATTTGTACAAATATTTTTATAAAATTTCTTTCAAATGAAAGTCGGAACCAATCCAAGATTCATGTGAGGAGTCCTTGTATAAATATAAAAAGCACTTGAAAATAGTGGTTCCCATATTATATTTTTTGCCGATTCTGATTAATTTCGAAATGATACCATTCCCTTATAATAATTCGATTATCAAATTAGAATATTAAGTGAATGTTTAAGATCTTATAATCTACAGACACCGAATTATCAAATCTCAAGTTGGAGTGTCAAAAGAATCTTTGAAAATCTAGCCAAAAACCTACGAGAAGAAATAATTTCACTAGGGTTTGCACACAAATTGCCGCGTTACGTAACAACTTCTCATTCTAATTTTCTTCGTCTCAAATAAATGTTATATATAGGAAATTGATATTTTTACAAGTAAAAGTGATAGTTCCACAAAGTCCTTCTCACATGAATGGTAAATGGATCTCACACTTATGTAAGACAGATTTTATAAAAATATCAATTTTTACTTGTAAAAATAACAATTCTCTCTCTATATATCAGACAGATACTCTCACTCCAGTCTCTCTTATCTCCTTTATTTTCCAATTTTTTCACATCACAATTCCTGTCACCAACATCGAGAATCTTGTTAAGGTACAGTTTCTAAAGAAGATCTGCTGAATTTTCAAGCTTTTGCACGAATATCAAGAATCAAAGTCGTGAATTTATGTGCAAAAAAGGTTTGTTTACGTGTTGATAGTATCAATGATTTATTTTAATTCAATTTAAATTTATCCATTTTCATTATATTGGTGTTATTTTATGATGATTTTAGGCTGAGTTTGCTAATTATTCAATTAATTTATTCTGTTTTAGGATTGATTTAGTGCCATAGTTTAGAACATTTTATGATTTCACAGATGACTAATTATTTTGTATTGTTAACGTGTTGAGTGTGGTGGATTTGTTCGCGATCAATGAAAACGCCAATTTAATTTATAGTGTTGTTTATGTGGATTGTCATAATTAGTGAAACAAAAATATTTTTATAATTTAATTGCTAATTATGTTATATATATAAGGGATTTGCTCCATAATATTTTAAAATGAAATTATACAATTTTTTTAGAATATTGATATTTCTACAAATATTTTTATAAATTTTTTCTCACATGGGGATTGGATCCAATCCAAAATTCATGTGAGGAGTCCTTGTATAAATATAAAAAGCACTTGAAAATAGTGGCCCCCATATTATATTTTTCTCCGATTCTGATTAATTCCGATAACGACACACCATTCCTTTATAATAATTCGATTATCAAATTAGGATATTAAATGACCGTTTAAGATCTTATAATCTACGGACGTCGAATTATCAAATCTTAAGTTTGAGTGTCAAAAGAATCTTCGAAAATCTAGCCAAAAACCTATGAGACGAAGAAATAATTTCACTAGGGTTTGCACACAAATCGTCGCATTAACAACTTCTCATTCTATTTTTTGTCTCAAATAAATGTTATATATATAGTTAATTGATATTTTTATAAGCAAAAAGTGATAATTTCACAACATTCTTCTCATGTAAATAGTAAATGAGTCACACACTTACGTGAGAGAGATCTTGTGAAAATATCAATTTTTACTTATAAAAATAACAATTCCCTATATATATAGTACTCCAAACTTCTTTTACTCACAGACCGATACTCTCACTCCCGTCTGCCTTCTCTTCTAGTTTCCATTTTTTTTATCACAATTCCTGTCACCAACATCGAGAATCTTGTTAAGGTACAATTTCTAAAGAAGATTTGCTGAATTTTCAAGCTTTTGCACGAGTATCAAGAATCAAAGTTGTGAATTTGTGTGCAAAAAAGGTTTGTTTACGTGTTGAAAGTATAATGATTTATTTTAATTCAATTTAAATTTATCCATTTTCATTATATTGGTGTTTTTTTTATGATGATTTTAGGCTGAGTTTGCTAATTATTCAATTAATTTATTCCGTTTTAGGCTTGATTTTGTGCCATAGTTTAGAACATTTTATGATTTCATAGATGTCTAATTAATTTGTATTGTTAATGTGTTGAGTATGGTGGATTTGTTCGAGATCAATGAAAACGCTAATTTAATTTATAGTGTTGTTTATGTGGATTGTCATAATTAGTGAAACAAAAATATTTTCATAATCTAATTGCTAATTATGTTATATATATAACGGATTTACTCCACAATATTTTAAAATGAAAATACACAATTTTTTTAGGATATTGATATTTCTACAAATATTTTTATAAATTTTCTCTCGCATGAGGGTTGGATCCAATCCAAAATTCATGTGAGGAGTCCTTGTCTAAATATAAATAGCACTTGAAAATAGTGGCCCCCAAATTATATTTTTCATCAATTCTGATTAATTCCAATAACGACACACCATTCCCTTATAATAATTCGATTATCAAATTAGGATATTAAATGACCGTTTAAGATCTTATAATCTACGGACGTCGAATTATCAAATCTCAAGTTTGAGAATCAAAAGAATCTTCGAAAATTTAGCCAAAAACCTATGCGACGAAGAAATAATTTCACTAGGGTTTGCACACAAATCGCCGCATTAACAACTTCTCATTCTAATTTTCTGTCTCAAATAAATGTTATATATAGTGAATTGATATTTCTATAAGCAAAAGTGATAATTCCACAACATTCTTCTCACGTGAATAATAAATGGGTCCTACACCTATGTGAAAGATATCTTGTGAAAATATCAATTTTTACTTGTGAAAATAACAATTCCCTATATATATAGTACTCCAAACTTCTTTTACTCACAGTCCGATATTCTCACTCCCGTCTGCCTTCTCTTCTAGTTTTCATTTTTTTTTTATCACAATTCCTGTCACCAACATCGAGAATCTTGTTAAGGTACAGTTTCTAAAGAAGATCTGCTGAATTTTCAAGCTTTTGCACGAGTATCAAGAATCAAAGTCGTGAATTTGTTTGCAAAAAAGGTTTGTTTACGTGTTGAAAGTATAATGATTTATTTTAATTCAATTTAAATTTACCGTTTTGATTATATTGGTGTTGTTTTATGATGATTTTAGGCTGAGTGTGCTAATTATTCAATTAATTTATTCCGTTTTAGGCTTGATTTTGTGCCATAGTTTAGAACATTTTATGATTTCATAGATGACTAATTAATTTGTATTGTTAACGTGTTGAGTGTGGTGGATTTGTTCGCGATCAATGAAAACCCCAATTTAATTTATAGTGTTGTTTATGAGTTGGATGTGGCAGATTTGTTCGCAATCCATGAAACCCTAATTTAAAATTACGGGTTCAGATTCTCAAAATGTGGATGCAACTTTATTCCTTTTACATCTTTCTGATTTCTATCTTTTTTCTTCTTAATTTTGATTAATTTATTTAAATTTAATTCTATCCGTCTATTATATTATATATTTTTTATTCTTTGTTGTTGGCTCTTTCTCTATTACTTTCTCCTTTCCTCCGTCCTTCTTGGTCTCAAATGGTCAAGTTTGAAGTATTATCCTGATTTAGTCATAATTTCTGTTTAATTTGAGATTGAGTTGTCCATAGTAAATTTGTGACAAAGTAGTTTGTTTTGACTAAATTTGGCTAGTGTTTGAATTGAACCATCAATGTATTTGTAGTGTTTGAATTAAACCTTCAATATATTTGTGACTTTCATAATGAATTTACAATACACTTTTATATTTCCTTAACTATTAATGTTATACATGCTGTTTTAATTTTTAAATCAAATGTCTAAGATATTATTATTTTTTTGTCGTCTATTTTTTCATTTCATTTCATTTTATTTTTTAATATGCGTGCATGCATAAATTTTTTTCCTTTTAATTGAATCTTCTTTGGATAGTTCTATATGCACTAACAGTTGTGCCAAAAAAAAAAAAAAAAGTACGCCAGTCTACTTAAATTAGTGATGAATATTTTGAATATGACCATATACCAATTATTCTATGTTCGTGCACACTAGGTGCACATAGAAGTACTCATCTACCTACTTAAATTGATATATGTTAAAGTCCGAATTTATAATAATTAATCTAGAATGACGGTTGAATATATTAATTTATGTTTTAGAAATTCTTCGTCTTTTTAAAATTTTAATTTTAGTTCCCTAAATAATTTTGCCAAAATATTTAATTTTAAATATTATTTTGTACAAAATGAAGATTTAGGGATAGAAAGATAGTAATTAGAGAACAAAAAATTATCAAAAAAAATATTAAAAAAATAATTAGAGAACACAATGATATATCCTGAACAAATCTCTAGAGTCTGAGATTTTTTCACTATAAAAATAGTTTAACTCCTTACATAGGTGGAAAAATCTTTATACAAATTTGATTATGTCTTAGGACTACTCTAGCCTAATATCATTCAAGAATAGAAGATTCCCTTTCCAGAGCACTTGTATTCCTTCTTCAACTGGTCTTAAAATTTGATATCTTTTCTATTTTTCATTGACTTAAAAACTCAAACCTATGGCCTTTCGAAAATCTTGGTTTTAGAATCAGAATTACTCAATTCCTGATCATACAACACTAGAAGAATACTTAGCTCTACCATTTGTTTAAAAAGATTTTAAAATTGTCTTAATTAATGCTTCTTTAAATAAGCAAATAGATAACGTTTAAGTTCAGTTATGTCAAATATATCACTTTACAAGAAATAATTAATGATAGTTATGGATTAGTTCTGACAAGTATGATATATGATAATTATATCAATGATCACAAAAGATATGACAATTTAAAAATTATGATCAGTTTGGTTGATACATAACACTTTTATAATGTGAGTTAACACTTTGGAGTAAGGTTAATCTTCGATGCTTTATAAATCAAGTGTTTATATATTTTACTTATCATAAAAAAGAAGATTATACACGAATCGTCCTTTTATATATAAAGGAACAATTTTTCCGTATAAAAATAATAAGGATAAACTACTTATTCAATCTTGAGAAAAAATTACCTTGTATCACTTTTTTTAAAAGGACTACAGTTCATAACACATCAACTTAACGTAGTTTGTACTTGTAGAACTTATGGGTACGTTATTAGAGATTGAAAGTTGATCACTTGTTTTTCACTTTTGATTAAAAAATTATGTATAAAATTTTGATTAATATATATATAAAATTATCAACTTCAATTAGCACAATAATATATGAATGCAAGTGAAAGTGTTTAATACTTATAATGTTTAATATGAATGAGTATAACAATAATAACAGTATTAGACACAAATCAGAAAGCGATAAGTTAACACAAAAAATATAATCAAGTGTGTGCACTAATAATGTATATGAGCAATATAAGTATAAAATTGTGGCGGGCACAAGATTTTTACTCGGTGATAACTTAATACAAAAAAATTTATAGAAAATAGAGAAAACTAATAAAATTTTAAAACTTTAAATATGATAATATCAATTATTATTTTTGCACAAAAGCGTTTCAAATAAGTGATTTACTATGATCATCTTCATGGTCTCATCATATACTGAAACCGTTTAAAAATCAACTCATTATCAATAATATCAAAGATCTCTCTGTCTGTGTACGTGACAAACATGAATTCATCTACCCATCTTCCATCCTATTAGGCAATGACTTCTTAATAAGATTTATAACTGTAAATGCTCTTTTAACATTTGTAGTTGCAACTAGGTAGAATTAATATCAATTTCACTGGCAAATAAACATTTTAAGACTCAAAGAATGGAAAGCGCCAATTAAAAAAAAGAAAAGAAAAAAAAGAAAATAAGTTAGTAATAGGTTAACAATTACTTAATTAACAAGAAGAATAAATATTGTAATGAGTTTTCAATTCAAATTGAGCCAATAATTATTTATGTTACAACCTAGAATAATTAAAAATTCTTAAGGTATAAGAATCTAAAGTATTTTACCTTCTAATTTGTCATGTAGCATATTTGGGTATTCCAAGTTTTGATTATAAAATTCGAATTGAACATCATGGAATGGTGGAGAATTTGTTGTGTTTGTATTTTTTAATATCAAAGAGTGAATTGGACAGTTGACAGTGAAAAAAAGTTTTATTTAAAAAAATTGAATATGAACATAATCTCAAGAATGTGTATGTATTGAAGTAGCAGTACATTACATGAAAAGTTTTAGCCATTAGTCCCCCAAACTGCATAATATTATTAATATGCCATATATCTTAAAAAATTAAAAAATTCAATGGGGATTGGAGCCCACACTCGCCCAAATCTGGCTCCGCCCTTGAGTTTGGGGTAATAACTTTGAGAGAATTTAATTACATTATTTTGACTTTAGATTGACTTTTGTTTTAAATGATTCTTGACGTGATTATTTGCTTGACCTTTACAAGAATTGACAAAACACTTTTATATATGCGAAGCCATTACTTTTATACATGTTTACATATTTAAAAGTAAATCATACAATATATTTTAGGCGACTGATAATTTAGAGTAATTTTATTATTATTAGAGTAAATATGCATTTTAGTGACACTTGTACAATTATTTCAGTAACATTTTAAACTTTCAATGAAAAAGTAATTATTACTATGACATTATGTGGCCATATTTTAACATATCATTCGATGATGGTTTAATTTTTATATTATGTTTGTGCATGAAATATTTATTTTCACATGCTCAATGTAGTTTCCTTCTTGACATGGAGAGAAAAATATTGGTAGAAGAGAAAAACAAAGCACCTATCAAGATCGATTCAATCTACATTGACCTTGGGATTTTAATGGACAAGAAAGATATAAGAAAAAATCATCAGCATTTCTCCATACGGTGAGGTTTTCACTTAGCTATTTTGATTTTTGGTTTTTGTTTAGAACATTCCCACTTAAGGATTGTGCATTTTGGTACTTACTCTCTAATGTGGATGAAGGGGATATGTGTCTGACATGCGTGATAAAGACATTCAAGATTGTAAACCTTTTCCTTCAGAGCCACTTGAACCATTAACAGTACCAAGATTCAGATACTGGAGATGCGAAAAATGCTGCCAGGAAATTTTTGCTGCAAGTTCTTCACAAGTTGTGCTAGATTTGCGGGAAGCTTCTCTGAATTTTAAAGGGGATAAAGGCTGTGAACGTTGTTTTGAGGAAGAAACGAACTCCGCAGTTGACAACATGGCTGTTAATGGTAGGATGATCTTATATATTTAATTAATAATATGGTGTTTAGCTTAATTTCTGGACCCTCTTTTTTATTTAAATCTTTTTTTCTTTTGTATCTCTTTAGGCCATGATCAGAATACTATGGAAGTTGATGAAATTCAGCAAACTTTAAACCATGCGAAAAGTCCTCCATGCCTTACTGAAGAAAAACATCAAGATGGTACAGGCGAAATTGCATTACTTTTTTCCTTTGGAATACCTTTCTTATTTATTCAATCAAATTGTATAGAGAATAACAAATTCTTGGTTTTGAAATAGTTGCTACCAATGAAATATGTGAGGCAACCCCAGTTGATGATGTGGAGAAACATGCTCTTGATGAGGAACATGAAAATTTATCTAGGGAAAAATCCAAAGAAACTATGAAGATTGACGAGACTACAATGGCTGTCAAGCATAAAGAAACTAGACATCCTATTCTTAAACTAAAATCACGACGAAAACCTAGAAAGGTGCTATTCCTTAGTGAAATATTAGCTAGAATTGAAACTAATTCGAATATTGATAATACAAAAGGTGCTCATGATAATCCTATTCCTGAAGAAACTACTACGCTAGCCAAGTATTCACGTAAAAGGAAAAGAAATTTACCTCTAGCACCTTCAAGGGAGACGCCTTCAGCAAATACTGAGGCTAAAGATGCTAGAGAAATCCAGGCAGATACAGAATCAGCAGTTGCCATAATCGATATATCTGGTTCTGAATCAAAGGAAGATGCATCAAGTGCTGGAATGTGTTGGGAAAGTACTTTTAAGCCACCTGAACAAAATGGCGATACTAGCTGTTCATCAAAGCTGAAAGGTAAAATGCCTCTATTTGAAAATGGTCAGATGCAGCAGGAAAAGGCCATGCCAAATATTGAAATTGGCGAATCATCTACCGCCAACCGTTGTTTTGGGGAAGGAATGCTACAATATGTAAATGAGAGTATTGCCCGCACAGCAGAGATTCTGCGAGGACAACAATTGGTACGAACATTTCTACATTTATTTTTACAAATTATTCTTTTCTGTGGAATATTTTTGGTTTCATTTTTAGTTTGCCTTCATTTCTATTTATTTTTCTTAGGTTAATGAACTTTTATTAATCAATTACACATATTAGTTATTCACTACATGCACCATGTTTACAAATATAGCTAATATATGTTATTTTAGCCCATTATGTTCTTAGCATGGATATATATGTTATTGTTATGTTTTTTGGGCCCATTTTTTTGGCCTGATATATATATATATATATATATATATATATATATATATATATATATATATATATATATATAATTATTATGTTTTTTGGGTCCATTTTATTTTTTGCCTGACTATATATATACTATTGTAGTGAGCCTTTTGGTATTTTTTTTTCTTTTTTAAGTATGAACCGGCTGCTTCCGAGTGAGATTCACAAATTGTGTTTTTCACATTTTGATGTTATGATATCTTCCGTCTCTTGTCTGCATTTTGTAGGTTTTCTATGTAAATCTTTTTTCTTGTCTTTAATTTCCTTTGTTGATTTCTGTGTTTACCATAGTTTGTTCTAACAAATATTATTGCTGTACTTCTCTATATGGTTTTCTTTCATGAAACTTACCTAGCCAAAATTTTATAGAGTGGAAAAGCTGGAAATATGTCGGCTGCAGTGGCACCGAATCATTTTCCGGCTGGATCAGTTGATCTTCCAAACAATTATCCAAGTAATACAGAAACTCATGAACAGCGCCAAGATCTGAACAAGGAGAAGAAGATTATGGAATTCGATCTCAACCTTCTGCCTCCAAATGAAGAGGATCTGGAAGCTGTAGCAGCACTGCAGTTGCTCAGCCTCAGGGATCCAGAAAGGCAATTACTTGTCCCTAACAGTGATGAATTAAACTGCACTCTTAACAGGAATCCAGCTGATTTTAGCTTTGCATATGAAGAAAATGAGTACATGATCCAGCTTATTAATGGGAAAGGGAATGAAAACAAAGGAAATTGATTTAGTGCTTAGTGATACAAATCGAGTTTTCTCTCTCTTTGTACTTTTGTTTAGTTTCCTTTAGTTTATTATCAGATGATTTGCAGGGTCTTTTATGGCCATCCAAGAACCTCATTGTTTGTTGTTTTTATGATTGAACAGAAAGATCTTAGTATGTACTCCCTCCGTCTCTTTTTATTTGTCTTTTTAAACAGTAAAGTTTGTTACTTTTTATTTGTCATTTGTAAATTTAAAAAAAACATTAATACTTTAGTTTTTTATATTATCCCTATATTTAATATTAATTTGTTTTCTTTCACCTTTCTAATAAATTTTAAAAGGGTAATATAGCTGAGATTTTATATCTATTTTGATCCATTAGACAAAACATTAATTACATTTCTTAATAGAGAATAAATTATATACGGATGACTTGTAAAATTAGAGTCTTATGTCTTCGATAAAAACACGCCATGTAGAGAACTTAGGAGAAAATTAAAGAATTTTAATTGCATTAATGAATTTTGTATTTACCATTTAACATGGAAAAACTGTTTTACTAATCATATTTGATTCCAAATCCCTTGATTTTCTCTTAAATTTCATACATGACATGTTATTGGAGGGTGTAAAATTCTAGTTTTACAAACCATTCGTATATAATTTATTCTCTTCACAATATGTGTGTTTTCATCTGAAACGTTAATTAAAAAAGAATGGAGGAAGTATTATTTTCTATTAAAAGCAAAAGTTGCAGAATTGCATTACATAAATTTAGATATAAAAAGTACCAAAAGTTTACAAGATTTTCACTTAAAACTGTGAATCGTATAATAATTACTTGAGTAGTTAAAGTTTCAAAAAAACAAATATTCATCTATTCAAGCAATATGCGGTATAGAATTCAGTAAAAAGTAGCCAACTAAGTTTAATGCATTTGAGTGACTAAATCGGTCAGTCATTTAATGCGTTTCTTTTGAATAAAAATCTGTTGAATGGTTGAATCGGTAAAATTTTTGGCCTAAATAATTAAGTGTAATTTTCTTGGTTGAATGACTAAGTACTACAGCTGAATGAAGTATTTTATATTTAATAATTTTTTATTTTTTTTATAATATTAACTATTATATTAAGTAATATTAAATAAATTTATAACAACTTTGAATTTTTTAGAAGGGTAAAATAATAAAAATTTGTTATTCACATGTTTCAGATATGTCAATAATCAAACAACTTTTTTCATTCAGATTTTTTTTTTCATTCATTCAGATTGCTTAAACATTCAGAACTATTTCATTCAGTTTTATTAAACACCCCCTCAGTCAAGTATGAAGTAGCAACAGACTGCAATCAAGGCAAAGGTACATCAATAGTCAAGCCAAAGGCACAACATAATCTCGAACTAGAAGCAAAGCATTACTTTAAGCTTAACATGATTAGGAAACAAAAAGAAAGAACAATAGTTTAGTGCTTAGTGATGCAATCGTAGTTTTCTCTATCTTTGTAATTTTATCTAATTTGTTAGTTTGTTGTCTGCTGATATGCAAAGTCTTTTATGGCCAAGAACTTCATAGTTTGTTATTTCTATGATTGAATGGAAAGCCCTTAATCCCTCCCTATCCTCTCAAAAAAAAAAAGTTTGAAAAGAAATTATAATTGTTTCGAAGAAAAACGAATTGCATATATTTATGTATTTTGCAATATTTATAATATTCAACGCTGTTTATATTCAAATGTTTCCGTATTGCACCAGAGGAGTCACGTTAGTGATCTATATGTTTCCGTATTGAGTAATTGTACACTAAAAATTTTCACCTTTCAATAATGATAATGTTTTTACTTTTAGGGATCAAACCATAATTTAATATGAAATAAAGGCAACAAAATTTCATAAAATCAAACCTAGCGGTTTGATTGCGGAATGCTGGCTAACCAAGGGGTACTAAATTGCAAGAATAATCACCGAGAAGTGTCACTTCAATAAAGGTCCAAAAAATAAGTGCAATAGGAGAGGTTTTCTGGATGGATTTTAACCTCGAAATTGGCCTCAAACAGGCGAAACATAGGTACCATGACATAGAGCTCCGAAAGATTTTTTCTGAATTGTACTTAATTGCCTGTTATCTTACTTTTCTCGGAACAAAAGTTTTGGTGATCCAAAACTGGATCGTGCATAACATAAATTATTACCCAAATTATGCAATTTGTTGAGGAGGCCACACAGCTAGAACCTTTAAGACTTGTATTGCTGTTGTAATATTTCAAACATTTTAAATATAATCTGAAAAGATCTATATAAATGTTGTCAATTCAAAACCAAAGAACGATTATTCGAGTATACTTTGAGCTATCTTAAATGGCTAAATATGACTTAAAGGTACGATCGTATACGATTATAGGTTAAACTTTTAACCTAAAATATGTGTGATGTGATTAGTAAAGCTTGAATTGAGTTTCAAATGTGTTATGTGATATTTCTAAATGTGGGATTTTGTGTTTTGGTTCAAGTATTCAACTTTAACATTTGTTAAAAATCAAGAAGTTATTTTGGAGAAAACCTAATTTTAGGGTTTAAAAAATCTAAAAAAAGTTATAACCTAAACCCTAAACCTAAAAAACCTAAGTGTTATAACCCAAGCCTAATCACTATTCACATGTACACATATAATACAAAAATTATACGGATAGAATACAAAAATAATACGGTATAAATATAAAAAAAATCAACTGTGAATAGTAAAAGTCAGCTATTTAAATTAGTATACTTGATCAAGATTATGGTTAAACTAAGTAAGTTTGATTAGTTAATTAAATCATTAATCAACCAATCAAATGCTAGCTTATGAAATGACTAAATTACCCTTAAAACCAAAGTGAAAATGACCATTTTACCTTTTGTGGGCCGACCAATTTAAACGCATTTGAGCTTGCTTTGCAAGCTCAAAGTTGTGTACAAGAGAAGCTACGAATGAGCTTGTTGAGGAAGCTTTAACCTAATGATCTTTATGCCCTAACTTTGCAAAGCCTATAAATACAAGCTTCCATTCTTCATAATTCCTTACTAGTTTACAAGTAAAGTTAGAGCAAACAAAGTTATTACCAAATTAGAATGAGATATTTCTTGTAAGTTAAAAGTGATCTCAATTTGCAAAGAAATAGTTAAAGCTTGCAACTATAATAGGTAAAATCCCTAATCGTTGTTATGTTCGATTTTCTTTCATCCTATAGTCGGAAAGATCAAGAACATAAGTCGTTGTCATGTATAATTTTTCATTCTTCGTGTTTCTTCGTATGTTCTTGATCAAGCCTTTGTTATGTTTAATTTTCTGTCATAGTATAGTAGAAAAGCTCAAAAACACAAGTCGTTATCGTGTACGATTTTTTATTCTCCGTGTGTTCTTGAGCAAATCTTTATATAAGTTAAGTTTATGTTATTTCAAGTTTAAAGTGTCATAAATCACACATGTAAGCTGTTATAATACCCAAATTATTTCAATTATGAAAACCAAAAGTTCAAAAACATATGTCATTATCATGTACGATTTTTCGTTCTTCATGTGTTCTTGAGCAAAAGTCATGAAATCTTACATAAGTAGGTTTATAATTTTGTTATTTTTTTGTTATTAAGTGTTATTGAGTGTTAAAACATGTTATCTTAGCAAATTATTGCTTAAGGTATCATGTTTTACCAAGTGAATCAAAGAAAGATAAAATAATTTTGTAACAGGCCCTTGTGAGAGATTTCTGTATAAATATGTTAGAAATTTTCTTTGGCCACCTTCATGAAAGTTGTAGAGGGGGAAATTCTAATGAGAATTGACTTAAGAATCACCCAAAAGTGTTAAGAAATGAAGAAGTTATGCTCAGTTAAGTAAAAGAGGTACTACGGGCAACCAAAATTAAGGTTTTTGAAATTTGGACTAGCGCCATAGCGGTGATGAGAAGCGCCGTAGTGGTCAAACAATCTGTCCAGAAAGTTTAAATGTTGCTCGCGTTGGGTCGATTAGGGTCGAATCCGGGTCGATTTTTCTTGTAAAAGTAAGCTAGATTTTGTATAAAATGAATATTTAAGTACATTAAACCAAAATATGAGGCCCATTAGCGACTAATTGGTAGACTGAATGATAAATGTAGACCGTACGAAAGACGCAAAACTTAGCGTAAACGATAATGCAAATCAAGGCAAGTTCTAAACCCTTGCTTAAATTGTTATATGATATTATTTATGTGTAATTGTGTTTATATGCAATTTATGGAGTAATTGATATGTGAATAGATATATTGATTAATGGTTGAATGTTAATTGATTATGAAATGTTATATTGATAAGTTAAAGCATTTTAAAGTTTATATGAAAGCATATACTGTGTATGTCCTATTTATTAGACTTGCTGAGCCGTTGTGCTCATTCTTGCGAATAAAACTTATTTGCAGTTAAAGAAGAATGATAAGAAGGTCATGAACGTAAAGAAGAAGCGTAGACTAGGTTTCATATTTTATTATTTGTATTTGTATAAAGTCCTAATGACTGTTGTAATACGAACAATCGAACCATGTAATTGAATCTTATATGAATAATATCATGTTATTATCATCAAAAGAGTGTTATGTCTTTAAATTTGATATGACTTAGATTTGTTAAATATTAAAATAATGTTGATAAAGAACTATAAATCTGAACGAGGATATTGAATGACATCGTGAGTTCTGTAAGAATTCAAGACAAAATCACCGATGAAGAAGGCGAATTCATCGTAAAATTCTTTGGTTCCAAGTACAAGTGTGTTATTAATATTCTAAATTTCAGATAGATATGGAATATTGATATAAAAATATATCTCTATAAAGATATGTATTTAAGTGAAGGTATTGAATAATATGGTATGTTCTGCAAGAAAATGAATCTTGCCACGGATAAATATACAAACATTGATCGCAAGATTTTTCTATTCCAAAAATCATCCTGTTATTAATGCTGTGAAACTTGGATTTATAGAAGTATAAAATGTCTAAATCATAAGGTTAAAAAAAATTGACCGGTATATGGTTTTATCCATATATATGGATGAACTACAAGTTAATACTTGTAGAAAGCAAGAAATCGAGACCAAGTTAAGATCAGGGATGGAAGTAATAAATAGGATAAAATAGACTAATTAAAAGAAAATGATTATGAGATCATTGGTTAAGTTGGTAGATGTATGAAAGCTAACGCACAAAATCCGTTGTAGCAAGTGCGAGAATTTTGGGGGCGTTACAGCTGCTATTGTGCAGGTGAGGTTATTATTTTTTGAGCTAGATTGACTTCATTTTGCTTCTATCAATAGTATATGACTATTGCGGGATTATAAGATAGTTTACTTTTTTTGATGCCTTCTGGTTTTGAATTGTTCTGTTGCTTTTTGCTAGGTGCTGACTTGGATGCCTTGGAGCTTCCTAGCAAGATTAGATTGTAGTTTTATTGATGTCAAGGGACTTTGGTTTTGGTATTTGAATTCTTATCTATTTTGTATGCATGTATGAAAGGATGTTGTTCGCAAAGAATAAGGAGTAGTCTTTTGTTTTGTTAGGTTTAGTACTCTGTTTTTAGAGAGTAGATGTAAGGGTTGGGTTGGGGTGTGACGCTGATATTTATGGTATGTCAAGAGTATTTGGCATTATTCTGTTAATTTTTTTAATAAAAATAAACTTTTTTGCCGATTAAAAAAAAAGAAAGGCTCTAGCTGCCAATGTATAGACGATTAGTTGCTTATATACTGGCATTGCATTCGGCAAGCAAGGGCTGAGTTAGGGACCTTTGTCGATAAATACACGCCATTTTAGGGTATTTTGAGAGAAATTTTTAGAGCTAAAATTACACCAAAATTATAGTAGAATTTAGAGAAAATTAAGGTGAAAAAGTACTGTAATATTCTGAAAACCCTCATAATTTTTTTTGTGATTATAACTGCAATTCTTATTAAACTTGAAATGATAATTTTTGAATACTATAAATATATGTATATAAATACATATGTTATTCGAGTAAGTTTAGTAAAATGGAAAGCAATTAAAAAATTGTAACACTTTAAAAATTAAATAACAATACTAAATGTAATGCAAGTGTACATGCATATAAATTACATGCAAATACATACATACATATTTGTGTGTGTGTATGTGTGTGTGTGTGTGTGTGTATATATATATTAAGGCAAGCAAGTTAATTCGTTAAAGAAGGTCAAAAGCCAAAAAGTTTAATTAGTTAAATAGTCAAAGTCAAATAGTCAAAGCTAGTTTAAAAAAATAATAATTTTTTTTTTTTAAATCCGCACATGTTCGGCAATTACAAGATAAGGATGTCAAGTTGGCTAAAAAATGAGAAGTGAATAATGATGATTAAAGCTTTAATATAAATGTCAATAAAAAATTTAAGAAAGAAATAAACAAAAGGAAGAAAACGTATGGAAACGTAAAGGTAAATGAAGAAGCCATACGGTACAAGAGTCAAATTTAAGTTCGAGAATAAATTTTGAGAAACAGATTGCACCGTTGCGATCAGAATGTCTAAATTAGCAAGTAAGGACGGTAGAAACGATATGGGTTTCAGGGTTAACTTTTTGGTCAAAGTTAATAGTTGACTTTTACGGGTAAAAAAATATCAAACATGAAGTTCGGAGATGAATTTGAAGAAATGGATGTTACCATGACGTCGGGAACATCGAAATTATGACACCTCCAAATCTAGGCTCACACAGACCAAACTTGAATTGTCAAAAGACTACAATAAAATTATTACAACGTTTAACAATACAGTGTATAATAATACACAACTAAGTCTTCACTATTATTGTCACACTATTTTACAACACGTGAAGACTACGATAGCTATCCCTCGGACTCTCACTCCATCCCCCGGCAGACCCAACTACGTTCTCATCTCCTGTTGAAAAACAATGGAACAAAAAGAAATAGTGAGCTCAAATAGCCCAGTAAAGAATATCATGACTAAGATAATGACGAATAAATTATCGTTAGCCTTCAACAGTTGAGTTCTTGATAGAATACAATAGACTACAAGGTTTATATCAAAAACTGCAGCTAAGTTCTTGAACAAAGTTCAGATCAATAATAGCAGCGGAATGAACAATCTATTAGAAGAATAATGCAGACTATAATGTCCACTCGCTTCTCTTTTTCAGAAAAATATCATCAACTTTTATCATTTTAAACACCACTGGTCATGATAATATAAATTCCCAGTTCCTGGTTATAATCATGCAAGTCAACAGTTCATCTTTGCACTACAGGCCAAAGATATTCAATATATCACCAGCGATCATGATTATACCAGTATTCAGCATTTGGTCATAATTATACCAAATAACAGTTCATCTTTGCACTACGGGCCAAAGATATTCATTCACCACGTGCCATAAAAGACACCGAACAATTTGATTCTTGATAATTAGTACAAATTACAGTGATATAAATGATGAATCAGAAGAAACAGTACTATCAATAAATATCGAAAGTTTACTTTGTGCAAATTCAAATAATGTCCAAATTGTCAACATGATGTGCACTCAAATTCAAGAACGATATTCAAGATCAACGGTTCAGAATGACAGTTAAAGTTCAATAGAGAGATTTAGAAAAATAGGAAGATTCAATTGAAATGATATTAGATGAAGCGCAAATTATTAAAGAATATATAATCATTTCAAGAACTGTGCCAAATAGTACTTACCATAGTAAGTTAAGAGTATGAAAAGAATGATACATTTACCGTAATAAGTTTGAATAATGGAAGATGAAAAAGATGGTATCCCTTACGAGTATAAAGGAAAATAATATCACTTACGAATATGAAAGAAAATGATATTACAAACGAATATGGAATAAAAGTGTCATGTGATAATTCGTGTAGACAAATTATTTTCACAAGAGACAAATAAGAAATGAATACAAAGAGTAATTCACCAAACATGCGGTAATACGCGTAGTCAAGTTATTCTCAGAGATTAATAAAGAATGAATACGAAAGGTTATTCACCAACAGGCGGTAATCCGCGCCGTAAGGTTATTCCCACAATTTAATAAAAATTGAATACGAAGAGTTATTCACCAAACAGGCGGTAATCCGCGCACTAAGGTTATTCTCAGAGATTAATAAGGAATGAATACGAAAGGTTACCAACAGGCGGTAATTCGCGCCGTAAGGTTATTCCCACAATTTAATACATGGAAATAAATGACACATCTTATGAGTAAGAGCTATTAAAAAAGTGCATTGAACCTTATGATTTGATTTGGACTTAGAATTTGACTGCATATCTATGAAAACCAAGAGAATTTACCTTAGAAACAGACTCAAAAATTAGTAAAATGCACATGCAATATCAGTCACATGCACCATAAACTGCCTCTTTTCATCCATGTTCCAAAAATATAAGATCAATATTAAATTTTTAAAGTCAAAATTGTGTGACGGTTTTGAGTCATATTTCAACGCAGTTTGTGGTTGTAGACAAGAAAAAAAATAAGAACGATTTGAAAGTGTTATTTCAATTTTTTTTTTATTTGTGATTTTTTTGAAAGAAAGAAAAAAAAATCATAAACAAAGAGAAAGTAACTCCATTTTAATTTTGCCTCAAAAAAAATTGGAAGATCATAGAAGAAAATTGTGAAACACTAATAAAACATTTTAATTTAGACTACTAAAAGTGTTAAAAAAAATATTGCTAAATTACTAAAAGTGTTATTGTGGTGCCTTATTAAATTTAGTCGTTGAAAACTTGAAATAGTAATATACTATTCCTTCATTCCAAAACTCATAAACAAGAAGAAGAAAGTTAAAATCATATCTTGTCGGTTCTCTTTCTTCCCTCCTTTTTCTCTCTTTTGTTTTTTTCCTTCCAAGCTCAAAATAGTAATTAATTTTATAGAGAAATAATATTTTTATAAGAAAATATGTTAGTTTTACAAAATCCTGTCTTACGTGAGAGTGAACTCTACCTACTATTTATGTAAATAAGAGCTGGTAAAACTAATAATTTCACTTGTAAAAATATTAGTTTTCATTTAAACATGTTGACAGTTGTTTAGAGGTATTTTTAGTTTACAACCAACCTGATACATAAGACAAAAAGCATTACGACGAGAGAGTCACAATATAGTCATCTGATTAATATATTTTTAAAAAGTTTATCAATAATTAAATAACACATGAATAGCAATTCAATTGGTTATATTTTCAGTCAGCATTTTGCAGCCAAAAGAACCGTGTCAAGGCTTAGACGAAAACTCTATTCCTGTGGTCCTAGGTTTAAAAGCCTACAGAAATTTCAAGGCTTTGACATTTGCATAAGCGTATAAGGATTATGATTGATGACTTATGAGCTTATCAACTAACTTGATGGATGAAGATTTGCGGCCGAGTGGTGGTATGGTCAATGACTCAATCGCAATACACGGGATAAGACGTAAAAGGTATGTATGGTCATATCATACTCTATAAATTGATTGGTCTACCGTACAGCAAATAGCAATTGAGGAGGCTGCAAAGTATATTAATATATATGTCATTTGACAATTGTGGATTTCACTAGCGTTACGCTTAGGCCTTAAATGGAAAGGTTTTTGTTTTGTAATTTTTTTTTTTCTGTGTTCTTATTATTGAAATAAAGATATATGTTGCAAAAAATTAATTTAAAAAGTATTTTCTCTGTTTTAAAATACAGACTTAATATTTATTATTATTCTTGTTCTTTGCTCTGGGAGCTCAACTCATGATTCTTTGGACAGGTTTTTTACACAAATTTTTGTAGCAATTTAATTATTATTTTGCTATTATTATCTGTGTACTTGATTTTGTAACAGTGGTAGAAAAAATGTAAAGTTTATTATTATTATCTTAGTACGTACTATATTTATTTGCAAAGTATGCTTATGAAATTTAGCTAGCGAAGCTTCTAGGTTTTTTTTATCTTCTCTTCTCAATAAATGTAGTCATTTTCAATTAAAAATTTACAGTATATAAAAAGTGTGGACGAATAAAATTATTGAGGTATACATTAGGGTTATCGCAACATTCACATTAATATTTGATTTATCTAAATGAATAAAGAAAAAGGAAGTTTCCATTTGTTTGGTTTAATATTAGAATCAAATCGTGTCCCTAACATTTAGTTAGAAGGGAATAAGAGTTCGGGTTTGACACACCTTTGGTTGGTGGAACTAAATGATTTCAGTGCAACATACTAATATTACGTAATTAAACTTTCTTTTTATTTTGAAACGGTCGAAAAAAATTAAAATATATAGAATTCGTACATCCATCCTCACAAGAAGATTACAAAGTGATGAAAAAATAAAAACATAATTCTTTAACAAATCATATTAAGAAGATCATGAGTCAATCGTAATTAAAAATTAATAACAAACATTACAATTACTTATGAAATACAAATATAAAAATATTAATACAAATTATGGATCTGACCAATCATATATACCAAATAATATATTAGCATTTCTTAATTTGTTGAATACAAAATATTTTTTATAGTTGCGATTAGATCTCTTTATTAAATTTTTAATTACGTATAAAGTTATAAGATATGCATCTAGCAACTCTACCTTAGAGGTTAAAGGACATGAGATCCTCTGTAACTAAATTTTTTTATTTATTTATCTTGAGATCTATGATAACGGTTTTTAGGGTGTATGACGACGGTATGTCCCGTCGTCGTAATCTTACAAAAAATAAAATTATGGGGACAATACATACTATTGTCATAGATCCTAAAACTGTCGTCATAAACTTCGACACATAGAAACATAAAATTTAGTTACAGATAATCTCAACCCGAGGTTAGAGGTGAACTTTTATGTTCACGGTAGAAACAAACAAACATCAATAGGTTGTCGCCAACACATGCAGTCGATATATATTCAGTGTGCATGGCCCTTATTATTTATGGAATTGATATTTTCATATAAAAAATTAATATTTTTACGAGATATTACTCATATGAGGTGGACTCCACTTACTATTTATGTGAGGAGATTCTTATAAAAATATAAATTTTTCTTGTAAAAATATCAATTCTCATTATTTATTATTAGGCTAACATTATTTTTTCATAATTTTTTTTTTATATTTTCATATTTTGTTTACACTAAAGTTAGGTACGTCTCATCATTATTTAAGAAGAGATTATGTTAAAATATCAAATATATTTGTAAGAATATCAAATATACTTGTATGAATATCAAATTTTTATTATTATTTTTATGATATTATTATTTTTGGGAAGGATAATAATTATTTGATTTGATGACTGAATATCAATTAAACCGCCACAAATCGGTCAATATTTTTTTAATTTACATTTGTATGTCTTCGCGTTTTTTGACTTTTATGAAAGGCTGAATATTAAGTTAGTATTAATTGAAAATCTAGAAGATGTGGGATAGGAATGATGTTGGAAAACTTTTATTTGAACTTTTTGTGATATTAATTGTTAATTTAAATTTTGGATAAGGAACTCCTTTTTCTTTTCTTTTTTCTTTTTTTTTTCTTTTCTTTTTTTGGTTAAGAACATTTCATTTGTTCACACTAACTAAAGTTCTTTAAGCTGTGTAAAGTAATTATACTAGCTTTTTGTTTTGTGTAGTATTATACGCATTTTTTAGAATTTTTAGTTTTATTAATTAATTTATTTATTTATTTGATAGTGCAATTAATGCGGTACAATTCAAGAATAGTCATCATAAGCACTACTCTCTTAATAATACTTTCTTGATTATATAACGAGACATACATCTTTTTAGTCTATTTTAAAATTAAAAATATATTTTTAATTTTGCACTATATAATAATCCGAACGAAATTTGTAACATTAATAATCTTATTTGTCCTTATATTCACTATAAACATTTTTCTTTTAATCTTGCATTGTCAAATTAGGTAGAAGTCCGATTTACTGAAACTTAAAATTTATAATATTAGCATCTTCAATATTAGTAATATTAATATTGATTAAAAGTAAACTTTAACACTTTTTACTACGGAGAAACTGAAAAGATCATATATATTAATCTAGAGTCCTTCCTCGATGATCGGAGTGACAATCGCGAGTTTTATTTTTTTATAATTTTTGGCATAGATGGGGTCGCGTATGAGGTCGATGGGAAAAATTTAACGGGAACGGCCAATTATCACTTCTAATCGCTATTTTTGGTCATTCCAGAATTTTTGATTAATCTATTATTAGTTTCAAAACTTGATAATAATGGTAACCCATTTTTCTTTTAAGCTACCTTTCCTTTGTGACCAATTCAAATTTCATTGATTTCTTCCCATGTGATAATTGAAGATTCTTGCCGGTGTAATGTGATGCAATACGATTTCTAGTATGTAATAAAAGGAAAGATTATATAATACTTTCTCTGTTCTAAATTATTAATATTAAATTTATAAAAATTAATTTAAAATTAATATAATTTATTTAAATTTTAATTAAAAATAATAAATTTTATAATTAATAGTATTTTTTATATAATTTATAATATTTATAATTTTATTAATATAAAGTAAATAAATTTATGTCAAATTTAAATTTAAAAATATTTAAAATTAATTTTTTTTAAATTAATATTAATCTTATAATTTCAAAACAGATGGAGTACTATTATTTATAATGCTCCTATTTCATGCAAAAGTCTCATTTGAAAATTTTTAAATATAAAATTTTGTTTCATATTTATTCTAAAATTTGTAAGTATTGAATTTAATGATGTTGTCATATTAAAATTATTAGGATATGTCAATTTACACTCCCTTTACTAAAAGAATTGGAGCTCTTTTTAAAATTAAAAAGAAATTAACAAAACATTTTTTTGTGAAAAGAAGAAAGTAGTCCCTATAACGTTTTAGCACGAAGCACATAAATTAAAAAATATTATTAATATTTTATTTAATTAATAAAATTGGACTTATAATCTCAATATCACTTTTAAATTTGACCATTAATAATATTATAATAATAATTATGATTTTTAAAATAATAAATATGGTTGAAATTTAAAAGTATTATTAAAATAAATGTAGAAGTCTAAGGAAGCACATAAATTAAAAAAATATCATTAATATTTTATTTAATTAATGAAATTGACTTATAATCTCAATATCACTTTTAGATTTGACCATTAATAATATTATAATAATAATTATGATTTTTAAAATAATAAATATGGTTGAAATTTAAAAGTATTATTAAAATAAATGTAGAAGTCTAACTAAATGCTAAGCGCTGACCGCATCCGTATAAGTATTATTTTGGCGTTATCAACCGTCTTAGTTTATCAATAAATATTAAAAAAAGTTATTTAATACTAGAGATAATATGAAAAAATAATTCCTTGAAAACTGCATTAACAAAACATCCGTTAGAAATTGTAACGGTGGAATTTTCGCCAACTTCCCACATGGGAATTATTGAACTACAAGATATTTCTTAATTTTCTTTCTTCAGCGTCGTTGAATTTTCTAATTGGATGATTTGGCCTGTTGAGAACCTTAACTTTTTCTGTCAATAATATCACATGCCCCCTCTCCCCGCCCCCATTGTCCCCTAACCCCTGTATTTAAACCCCACCCCACCCTCTTTCTTCGTTACCAAAGCAGAGCAAATACACTAGAAAATGAAAACCTCCAATTTCCCTTCACTTTTTCTTGCTTTTGTCCTCCTTTTTTCACTAAATTCTCTCTCATATGCAGCCTCAGATTCAGATTACACAACCTTTGTCCAATGCCTGACAAAAAATTCAAGCCCAAATGACCAAATCTCCTCCATTGTTTACAGCCCACAAAACTCCTCGTTCAATTCTGTTCTACAAGCTTATATAAAGAACCGCCGGTTCAATACATCCTCAACTCCAAAACCCATCATCATCGTCACTGCCTTGACAGAATCCCATGTCCAAGGCACAGTAATTTGTGCCAAAAACATGCGAATTCAACTGAAAATTCGTAGCGGTGGCCATGATTATGATGGGATTTCTTATGTGTCCGATAACACGTTTATAATCCTGGATCTGTTCAATTATCGGAGAATTGATGTGAATATCGAGGAAGAGACTGCGGTGGTTCAGGCCGGAGCAACTCTGGGTGAACTTTATTATAGAATTTGGGAAAAGAGTAAGGTGCACGGATTCCCGGCCGGAGTTTGTCCGACGGTTGGAGTTGGCGGGCATTTGAGTGGTGGGGGGTACGGTAATATGTTGCGAAAATACGGATTGTCTGTTGATAATGTGATTGATGCACAAATTGTGGATGCCAGAGGGCAAATTTTGGATAGGAAATTAATGGGGGAGGATCTTTTTTGGGCTATTAGAGGTGGTGGTGGTGCTAGTTTTGGTGTCATTTTGTCGTACACTATTAAGTTAGTGAAAGTGCCCGAAATTGTGACAGTTTTTCGGGTTATGAAGACTTTGGATGAGAATGCTACAGATATTGTTCATAAATACCAATTTGTGGTGGATAAGTTGGACAATGATCTTTTCATTAGGATGCTTTTGCAACCGGTGAATGGGAAGGTTAAGGGCGAAAGGACCATTAGAGCGACGTTTATTGGCATGTTTCTTGGCGATTCTAATAGGCTTGTGGGGGTTATGAACCAAGGATTTCCCGAATTGGGGATAAAAAAGACAGATTGTTTGGAAATGTCTTGGATTAAATCAGCTCTCTGGTGGGCGAATTTCGATAACAAGACATCAGAGAATGCATTGTTGTCACGAAATTCAAATGTGAACTTTGGGAAGAGGAAATCGGATTACGTGCAGAATCCGATTTCCAAAGATGGGTTGGAATCAATATGGAAAAAGATGATTGAATTGGGGAAAGTTGGGTTTGTTTTTAATCCTTATGGTGGGAAAATGAGTGAAATTCCTGCGACAGATGCACCATTTCCTCACCGGGCGGGGAACATTTACAAGATTCAATACTCGGTGAGTTGGGAAGAGGAAGGTTCCGAAGCAGATAATAATTACATGAATCAAATTAGAAGCCTCTACAGTTTTATGACACCTTTTGTGTCGAAGTCCCCCAGAGGTGCATATCTCAACTACAGAGATCTTGATATTGGCATTACCAACAATGGTAAAGATAGTTATAGTGAAGGTGAAGTGTATGGTAAAAAGTATTTCGGCCCAAATTTCGATAGGTTGGTGAAAGTGAAAAGTGCAGTTGATCCCGAGAACCTTTTCAGGAATGAACAAAGCATCCCAGTTAAGCTAATTCAGGCTAGGCGGGCAGGAAAGTAGAAGGAAATTACACGGTGTTGCATTGTTTTGGAATAAGTAAGTTGGTGCTAATTTCTTGTCTTTGGAATCTTGGTATAGAGGCTTTCAAATGTGAATTGATAAAAAGTTGAGTTCAGAATTTGGATTTGTCTCTAATATCAGTTTCAAATGCAAGGGTTACGCGCTAACTATATTCTTTGTCATATTGACAAGAGAATTCGATAAGTTTCATATTTTGAATTTCTCCAAGGGGTCATCCCTCGGAGATTCATGGGGTATACCCTGCAACAGGCTATATATTTTTCTTCTTATTATATGTTACTAAGCTTAATAAGCCACAATAAAAGTGGCAATAAAAAATATACTCTATGTTTTCTAATATCATTCTTTTGCATGTTCATTTTTCTTTGCTTTTCTTTATACTCTATGTTTCTTTTGCTTTTCTTTATTAATGGGATCTATTATAAAGTTATGATATCTAATAGGTGGAAGATTTTTAGTTTCCCTACTCAAATGAAAATAGAAAAGATATTTTGTTGGGGGCTCTAAATGGCTCTTAATCTGCTATGGAATCTTTGATCAATTATTTACTAGTGCATAATAAGATTTTTACCGGACTGTGCTAACCGTTGTTAATCACCATGATTGTATTATCTTCTGATCTGAAAATCAGAGAAGGCTTTTCACTAAATTTTTAACCCACAATCATGCAACCAATTATGGGAGAGAAAAGACAGACACTATAGGTCTCAATAATACGAGGAATTTTAATTTTAATTTTAATTTGAAATTTTTGATAATTTCAAGAGATATCACTCAAATGAATATAGACCTCATTTGTTATTTATGTGAAAGAAATTCGTGTGAAAATATCAATTTTTCTAGTAAATATCAATTCTAATAACTAGCAATAAAGTAGTAAATTTTATTCAATCTAGCTACTCTTTCTTTTCCTACCTTTATGCCTACATATGAGGTGGTAATAATTAACGCAGGAAGTTCTTTTTTGAACTTTGAACATATTGAAAAGATCAAGTAATTTCAAGGTATTTTTGCAAGTACTTAGGTGCTGTTTGATAAAATTCTGTATTAAGATCTGAATAATTTAGACATCTGAATAATATAGAGCATCTGAATAGAATTGTATCTGAATGAAAAAATGTTGTTTGATAATCAATTTTTTCAGATGTCTGAATAACAGTATTTTACCATTTTAACCCTATGAACAGTTGAACATTATAATAATAATAATAATAATAATAATAATAATAATAATAATAATAATAATAATAATAATTATACTAATAATAATTATAATTAATAATAATTATTATAATAATAATAATAATAATATTAATTATAATAATAATAATTATTATAAAAATAATAATAATTATTATTATTATAAAAATAATAATTATAATATTAATGATAGTGCTAATAATAATACTAATAATAATAATTATTCTAATAAAAATTATGATAATAATAATTATAATAATAATAATAATCATAATTATAATTATTATAATAATAATAATTATTATTATAATATTAATATTAATAAAAATAATAATAATTATAATAATAATAATTATACTAATAATAATTATAATTAATAATAATAATTATAGTAATAATAATATTAATTATAATAATTATAATTATTATTAATAATAATTATTATTACTATAATTATTATTATTATTAATAATTATAATTATAATATTAATAAAAATAATTATTATTATAATAATAATTATACTAATAATACTTATAATTAATAATAATAATTATAGTAATAATAATATTAATTATAATAATAATTATTATTATAAAAATAATAATAATTATATTAAAAATAGTACTACTACTACTACTACTACTACTACTAATAATAATAATAATAATAATAATAATAATAATAATAATAATAATAATAATTATAATAATAATAATAATAATAATAATAATAATGATAATGCTAATAATAATACTAATAATAATAATAATTATTATTATAATATTAATAATAATAAAAATAATAATTATTACAATAATAATTATACTAATAATAATTATAATTAATAATAATAATTATAGTAATAATAATAATTATAATAATAATAATCATAATTATTATTATTATTATTATTATTATTATTATTATTATTATTATTATAAAAATAATAATAATAATAATAATATTTATTATTATAATAATAATAATAATAATATTGAGTGTTGGATATAAAAGGAATTTGTTAATATTGAAGAGGATATTTTTGTCCAAGTTCATTAAGATGCTCCTCTTAATGGTTTAGATTTGATTTTGTATCTCAACCATTTAGAGGCATTCAGATGTAACAAAAAAAAAAACAAACAACTTTGTTCCTCTTAGCGATTAAGAGGTTGTCCATTAAGAGCCATTAAGACACAAACAAACAGCACCTTATATTAATTGGACTAAAAGGCTTAACCATAAATCTTTGCCAACCTTTAAAAAAACAATTGTCTCCGCCATAATTTTCGGATTATCTATGATGTAATTAGATTATTCTACGTAAAAAACAAAGGGTGCGAGTGTGAGGCAATGTCGTTAAATATTCTAATCAAATGAAAGGAACTTCACTTTTTCAATATTAACTAAAGAAAAAATAAAAATGGAAACCTCCTATTCCCCATCTGCGAACCATTTCCTTCTTTCCCTTCTTCTTGTTTATGTGCTTCTTTTTTCACTTAGTTCTATCTCATCTGCTGCCCCAGATTCAAATTACACCACCTTTGTCCAATGCCTAGCAAAAAATTGCCCAAATGACCAAATCTCATCCATTGTTTACAGCCCACAAAACTCAACATTCTCCTCTGTTCTACAAGCTTATATCAAGAACCGCCGCTACAATACATCCACAACTCCAAAACCCGTAATAATTGTCACCCCTTTGAAGGAATCCCATGTCCAAGGCACTGTACTTTGCGCCAAAACCATGGGAATCCAGCTCAAAACTCGTAGCGGTGGCCATGATTATGATGGGGTATCATATGTATCTAACCACACATTTTTAATCGTCGATATGTTCAATCTTCGAAAAATTGACGTGAATGTCCAACAAGAAACTGCGGTGGTTCAAACCGGAGCCACGCTTGGTGAAGTTTATTATAGGATATGGGAAAAAAGTAAGGTGCATGGATTTCCAGCCGGGGTTTGTCCTACTGTGGGCGTAGGTGGGCATTTAAGTGGCGGCGGGTATGGGAATTTGTTGCGTAAATATGGACTAGCGGTTGATAATGTCATAGACGCACAAATAGTGAATGTAAATGGAGAAATTTTGGATAGGAAAGCAATGGGGGAGGATCTTTTTTGGGCTATCAGAGGTGGAGGGGGTGGTAGTTTCGGAGTCATTTTATCTTACACTTTTAAGCTGGTAAAAGTTCCTGAAATCGTGACAGTTTTTAGAATTATGAAGACTTTGGAAGAAAATGCAACGGATATTGTTCACCGTTTCCAATTAGTGATAGATAAAATGGACAATGATCTTTTCATTCGGATGCTTTTGCAACCGGGGAATATTAATGGCAAAGACACTGTCAGAGCAACATTTCTCGGAATGTTTCTTGGCGATTGTAATAGACTTGTGGGGGTTATGGATAAAGGGTTTCCTGAATTGGGGTTAAAAGAGGCGGATTGCTCGGAAATGACTTGGATTAAATCAGTTCTGTGGTGGGCAAATTTCGATAACAAGACTGCAGAGACTGAATTGTTGTCGAGGAAATCGATTTGGGTGAATTTTGGGAAGAGGAAATCGGATTATGTGCAGGCTCCGATTCCAAAAGATGGGTTGGAATCTATATGGAAGAAAATGCTTGAATTGGGGAAAGTTGGATTTGTTTTTAATCCTTATGGTGGAAAGATGGGTGAAATTCCTGCTTCTGCTACGCCTTTTCCTCATCGAGCTGGAAACATATACAAAATTCAGTATTCGATAAGTTGGCAGGAAGAAGGGGCAAAAGCAGACAACGATTACATGACTCAGATCAGAAGCCTCCATGAGTTTATGAAACCTTTTGTGTCAAAGAACCCTAGAGGTGCATTTCTTAACTATAGAGATCTTGACATTGGTTCTACTGACAATGGTGTAAATAGTTACAGTGATGGTGAAGTCTATGGGAGAATGTATTTCGGGCCAAATTTTGATAGGTTGGTGAAAGTGAAAACTGCAGTTGATCCGGAGAATTTCTTTAGGAATGAACAGAGCATCCCTGTTTCGGCAATTAATGGGAGGCGTGCAGGAAAGTAGAAGGTAAACGTATGGTGTAAGTGATTAATTTGCTTCACCAGTTGGTGCTAATTTGCTGTTTGACAACTTGGTTCAGAGGCTTTCAAATGTAGGTTATTTATTTATTTATTTTGACGTTCATATTCTGCCTTTCTCCAGAGGGTCTGTCCTTGGATATTCATGGGTTATGTATGCCCTTGTAGGTTGTATAGTTGTTTTTATTCTGTTACTAATAAGCTACAAAAAAAAGTGGTAATAAAATTACTTTCTAATATATGCTTTTGCATTTTAATGTTTATTTGGTTACTTTCTCTCTAGTTTCTACCACCAAGGATAGAAGCAGCCACTCTGAGAACATCTTTCAGCATTTGTAGTTGATGTTAAATTATATCAAAAATTATATTTTGAATTTATCACTTTATTATGTTATATAGCAATTCGTTATCTCGTCGTACAAAGTTTTTGCTTTGTACGACGAGATAATAGACCTCTTGGGATTTTGCTTTGTTCATTTATAGTTGTGTCGGGAGAACTAGTTTACATTGTATAATATTTATGTTATTTGCAGTTTATGCTTTGTATTCTCATGTTCCATTATCCATTTCTTATAGATTTTGGAATTTATTTCAACAATATATATTATATTTTTGCCTTTAAAAAAATCTTGTTGTATATTTAATGAAACAAAGCTACACTTATTTTATGGTCAGTTTTGTACTATTAATTATGTCTTGAAATGTACTATTTTACAATAATAACTATAATTTGGAGAAGAAATTTGTTAATTAGTCAAACTAAAAGACAAAAACTTCAAACGAGTGCAAACTAATGGAATTAAGATCCCCTTTATTATACATATTCTCCAAAAAAAATAATAAATCAATACACATTTAGTGACATAAATATTAAATTTTAACAATAATATGTGTAACATAATTATTTGCTATAAATTTTGATGTATTGCAAAACATTTATTAGGTGTAATGGAAGGATGATAATCCAAACATAAGTTGCATCTTAGAATCCATTTCCAAAGATGGGTTGGAATGGATATGGACGAAAACTGGTTCATTAGAATAGGCATAGTCCAGTGGGCTCCTTCTAAAAGTTAGAATAGGTAGTGAGCCACTTGCATCATCTTTGAAGGCCTGCCAAACTCAGGTAAGAACTAACGCCTAAGTTGCACCTTCAGCCTTCAGGAAAAGATACACACTAATAAGTTGCAACATAGCACAGTAACCCCCAAGCCCAACTCAGTTAGCTAAACCAAATATCCAATCACTCATCGTGCATGCATAAGCTAGTTTTAAAAGCTCGTAGTACTCCCTCCGTTTTAATTTATAAGATCATTATTAATTTTTTAAAAATTAATTTAAAATATTTTTAAATACAAAATTGATACAGATTCGTTTAAAATTATAAATCAATAAAATCTTCTAATGAGTAGAACTTTTTAGATAGGACAAGTTTACATATATAACATCTAAATATAAAATTAAATACTATATCTATCTTAATCATTAAAAAATGAGACATGCCCCACTTAACAGCGGACTTAAAATATGATATAAGTACCTTGAGAATCTAATCACCAAGAGATTATGCTATATCTTCCATTAGTCACCCACTGATCAAGAATATGTTGGCATTTCTCTGTGTCTTTTGGCAAGTGAAAGATTCTTTACATATGATATATTATATATATTGCTAGTTATATAGAAATCCAGCCACTTAAATGCTTCGAATCGAGTTTTATGATTATATAAAATAGTGGCCATAATTTAAAGAAGCTTAGTTTGTCCCATTTATACTGACATTAATTAAATCATGCCCATAGTGGTCACTTGTTAGTTGCATTTCACAACTACTACAAGAAAATAGTAGTCAAAACTCACAAGTTGATTTAATAATAGTGGGGCGCACGCACACACTTAATTAATGGTGGCGGTGCATTGAGCTTGAAAATATTGTACCTTTAAACCATTCTAATTAATCGAGAACTTGAGTGCGGCCCGCGGGTAAATAATGAGATTCCTTATGTTTTCTTTTGTGGGAAGGTAGGTAGCCTTGTTGATGATTAAATGATTAGGGAAGCCTTTGCTGGCCAATGGAACTATTATATACTCAAAAACGGCTCTATTTACAAACAATATTGATATATTTTTGTTCACTAAAATAATAAGTTTTTGATGGTGTCATGAAAATAAAATTATGATGATAAATTAGAGAGTATAATTGTCCTTTTATAAATACAAAGATGATTTTTTTATGAAACAATAAAATGGCAAATGGGATGTGGCAAATCTTTCTCATGGTATGGATTTGGGGAAAAAGAAGTAAAATAGATAGGTTCTTATGTACCACTGATTGGATTATGGATTATAAGAGCCTTCAAGTGAATGCATTGTGTGGAATTAATATCGGAAGATTGTGAACTGAAGTTCCTGTAAAGATTAAGTTAGGACTTCTTGTGTTTTATGAAAACTTGTTCAAACCGAAACAAGCATCTTAATTAGAGCTGGAGGAATTAAAATCGAAGAAGCTTACGAAGGAGTCATATTATTTAGAGCAGGGATTTAGCAAAGAGGAGATCTAGCAAAGAGGAGATCAAGGAGGCTGTGAAGGATTGAAAGCATCCGGATGGTTTGAATTTCAGTTTTGTGAAAAAAGCTGGGGGTTTCATGAAAGGGGATATAATGGAGGCGATGCAGCAATTTTATGTAAATGCCAGAATCACCAAAGGTAGATACAAATGACAAATTAGTGTGGAAAAGAGATGAAAAAGGTGTTTTTTTTCAATGAAAAAGTGTCTACACATTATAGAGCAGAGAGGATGAATTAAGTGCAGGAAAAGAACACAAAGCATGGATTAAAGGGATATCATCTAAAGTGCAGGTGTTCTTATGGTTAGTATGTTATGATGAATTGCCAATGAAATGTGTCTTGTTCAATTGAAGAATATTATAGAAGGGGCAAACAAATGTATGTTGTTGGTGTCATTATAGGAGATAAAGCATTGATCATGTACTATTACAATGCAAACGGGTTTGGTTAATTTGGTGTTATATGCTTAAATGGGTGGAAATTACATGGGTATACTTTAATTCAATTGATTCAATTCTTGGGCAATGGAGGTGCTACAATAAAAATATTTGTAGAAAGTTTAGTTTTATCTGCTGCAATCGTATGAAATATATATCTATAAAGGAACAAGTCAATGTTTGAAGGAGAGTATATGTGTCGAATAGTGATTGCTAATAAAGCAATTGTAAGTGCAAGTGAATGGTGGGCTGCTGTAAGTATAAATAATCGAGTTGACTTTTCTTAGCAGTAATTGTAATTCTAAGCAATAACCTTATTTTTCATATTTCTTATCTGGCATAAATGTTTGGCAAAAATGAGTAAGAATCGAAATTGTTCAGAGAGGGATTTTTCATTATGTAGCAGTTTTTCGGTTTGTATTTTTCACAAGTGTTCATCCAAATCTTTTGGATGCACTCTTTTTTCAATTTTATGAAAGTCTTTTTTTTGCTTTTTCAAAAAAAAAAAAATTATTTTTTATATGTATGCCTAAATACAATAAGTTATTAATTTAGCAGCATTGTGTAATAATAAAATTACGATGACATAACTTTAAAATGTTGAATTTTATATCATTACCAACAAAAAGCATACTTTTTTTAGTGGACCAAAAAAAACTGACAAATGTGACTTTTCGCGTGGAACAAATGAAGTATTATTCCAGTAAAGTTTTGTTCCTACATTATTGTGAATCTTGTAAACTCTAAATATTGTCACCATAATGGAACAATGGTGTAAGAATTGTGATGCTAGGCCTGGTATAGTGGGAAAGTGGAAGGATTGAAAATTAAGGGATGGTGGAGAAGTGGAGGGATGGAAGGATATTTTTCCTTTGTTTGGTTCATAGGAGGAGAAAAATTGACTCAGGGTAACATGGGAGATTCCTCTAGGATCATCATTTTACATCTTCCCAAAGGCAGACAGAAAACACAAGAGAAAAGGGAGAGCATGCATTTAAGTGAAATGTACCTCTAAGAGGAAAATACCCACCTAGTTTAAGTTATCCTCATTTACCTTAACCGCAAAAAGGGTTAACTCAAGGAACAGCTTTGAAGTCAAGCCTCCTAGCAATGGGGCCTAGAGACCTGATTGATTTAGGTGAGGCCACGGGCCTACTAAATTATTGCTTTAGTCGTCAAATTTTTCTCCTCTTTTATAAATAAATAAATAAATATTTATCCTGTTCTAATAGTCAATTTTTTGTTATTTCTCGTCTTTTATAAATAAATAAACATTATTATTATTTATAAATTAAACTCTTTTTATAAAAAAAAAAAGAGAGAATAAAAGGTTCATAGAGTAAATTAGACATGTTTGATCATGACTTATAAATTTGTCAAACTAACTTATAAGTTATATTCACATCTATTTTAATTTATAAATCATAATTGAAAATGACTTACGATTTGAAATAAGTTTTTATTTATAAGTCGTTTTCATTGCCGGGCCCATTGGCAATTTCAATTTGGAGGATACCATATAATGTCCCGACGACGAGGAGATCAAAACCGAAGATTTGGGAGCTAAATACAAGTTGAGCCATAACTTACACTCGTGTTCCGATAATGACATACTACAAATGGAGTGCAAGAAGCTCACGTTTCTATAACTTTGAAACAATATAAGATTTTTTATTACAACACTTGCAAGAAGAATGTTAATATAGGTACTTCAAGATAGTACCAATTTATAAAATAGGTACTCAATTTACTATTAATAATTTAAATAGGTGTTTCACTTTCCTAAAAATAATAGACTCGACAACGAATAATTTTGTTGCTTAAATATTCTCTCATATTTGAAATTCTAGCTTCGCCACTGTATATATATAGACATACATATACTTACTATTTTTCAATTATAAAAAAAAGTTTTTAATTTTTGAAGAAAAAACAGATGTACTCATTAATTTTTAGGCGCGTCTATCCCTCTAGTAGGTCATAATATGATTTTTGAATACTCAATAATGTCAACAACGGTTGTCTACAACTTGGCAGATAATTTTTTTTTTCCTTTGGTTTATATGATTTTTTCTACACCAAACAATAAAAGACCAATTCATTTCCCTGTGTCTTTTAGATGGTGGAAATCTTTTGGAGGCTTTTGATTATTATACACAAGTTTATCTCATATAAAGTGTCAATCAATACATTAAACAAATAGATTTAATTTGTTCATATATCGAGTCGAGCTTGATAAATTAAATAAGGAGTCTTCATGAATTTGTAATATTTTTTTTTAATTTTTTTCTTCGTAGTTTTTACTTTTAAGTCTACGAGACAAGAGAAAATAATGTGTTTTAAAATCTAAATATTTACGAAACAATTTATTGTTTATAATTAGTTGAAAATTTTGGTAGAGTTAATATTAAGGTGTTGACTTATTAATATCTAGAAGTTTAACTCAAAGTCAAATGACTATATTCTTATTGGACTCCTCTAGTCGGCCAAACTCAAGTGTATGCATGATAAAAAAAATCTAACGACTCAGTCCTTGAACTTAATACTTTGATCATCTAGAAATTATTAGTTCACAATATATACAGTTAAGGCATGATGACAGGAGTTAATTGGGGGACATTTGGTCGAGTAGTCAAAATACCGCCATAAAAAAGGGAAATTTACATAATCTAACGTTGTCCCTCAGCCACCTTTTTCCAAATTGTTGTGGACTTCTTTGCACCTTTGAACAATAAAAGAAACAAGCCTACCAGAAAATATAGTATTTAATAGGGGTGAATTTGTGCCAGTCACGTGCTCAAGTCAAACCTTTGAAACCGTCAAAATCAATGTACCTTTCTGTTACCAAAAAATAATTGGTGTTTTCCATACTCAATTATTCATATCAGAACCATCAAGTAATCAATGGCGTCGCAGTGTCGGCGTGCCGCAGAGACACTGAAGTTTTATATATATATATATATATAAAAGACTGATTTATTTATAATGTTATAAATAAAAATTTATTATTATAACATATTTTAATCGTTTATACAGAGATTTAATTGTTAAAAATTCTCTTGTTCGCAATTTAATTACAAATACGTACAATTTAATATTACGGACAAAGAGAAATATCAAAGCTACCCTTACAATCGTAATATATCAAACTACCATCCACAGTTTAATACTACGGATGACAGTATTTATAAAAATGATATTCGAACGATGTCGTTTAAACCCAACCACCATCCGCGATTTAATACTGTGGACAATAGGTTTATTTTTTTAACAAATTGACCATGGAATTTCAGGTTCCTTGTAACAACATCAACATATTTTATACCAATCAACAAACTGTAAATCCAATATAATCTACCAACTCAGAATCTGCAACTTTATATATCAAAGAAAACCAATATGAACAAAATATATCAATCAGCATGTAATTAAATCCACCATAAAATATACTAACAAACAACTGTACAAAACCAACATGTACAAAAAATATCAATCACAAATTGTAAATTCATTGCTCAGAAAACTGTATAGCCATTTATTAAACAAAACCAACATGTGCAAAATATATCAATCATAAACTGTAAATCCAATATAATATACAATATAAAATTATTTTTTCTACACAAAATTCAATGTAACTCTATTATTCATCCGTGGTTAAATTAAGATTTCTAGCCCTATGCTTACGCAATTCAAGGGCAATTCTACACCTAAATAATGAGACATCTTCCTCGGATCAATTAACATAGCCTAAAGATGATATTCTTGGACAACATAGTTAATGCACTTCGTCACATAGACTCTGAAATCAAAACTATTCTTTTGTTAAAGTTGGTCGGTCTTGAATGTCCACCGAAATCTTTTATTCAGAAAAAAAAAATCGGGACTATAAATCTGAATGGCGTTTGCAACAAAATCGCGATGTACATTAGAAACACATAACATTAGTACACATATTAATATAAATGTAATTGAAAAATAAAATAGTAAAAAGTGGGGACATACCACATATTATAACTACACTAACCGATGTCGAGTACTTATTTTAATCAGTACATCGTCATAAAAATAATCTATAAGTAAAAGCCTTCAATTTTTTATATATAAAACGAATAAAAAATAATGTTCCCCTTTGTGGTTAACTGAAAAAAAATGCATAATCACAGTCGGACAAGTCTGGTTGTCTTCCCTAGTTGAAGAAGAAATGAGAGACGTCAAAAATGTCATATTTACTTTTTTGCTTAGCCGACATCTTGTTGTAAGTAGTCCACCATTACGGAAGTAATTGAAAGAAACAACAAGGCATGAAATAATATTTAGCCCAGTTGTATCCTGTTTGTTTCAAACGTTCATTGCGAATCTTCAATAAACTCAGAGACGCGTTGATTATCTTATCACATACTAAGTCCCCTGGACGAAAAGAGAAAACATCCTTATGCTCCAATCTATACTCATCATCCGGACTGACATGAGGGAACTGTGTTTGATCCATCACCTCCGAAAACCAATATCGATTGAGCTATTCCACCTTATCTACCTTTAATGGGTTGAGAGAATCCTTCTTAATCATGGACGTTCGTTCCCCCTGTATTGAAGAAGGAAGATTATGAGACATGCTCGTAGAATGTGAAGCATGGACTGCCTTTTCTTCCCATATTAGAGTTAACTGCATCGACTGTAATTGACACATACTCTCACCATCACTCGATGGACTCAAGTGATACATGTAAGGGGGAAGAGGTGTTAACGTCATCTTCGATTCCATCACAGTCTCAAATGGGATGTCAGGCCAATAAGAAGATCCTTGGTTGAATGGATCAGAACTGGTGAATGGGCATTTATTGTATGTATTGGTATGGAGGAATATTGGGGATGGTGTCCTTAGGATTGTCAAATATGCCTTAGTTTTCTTTCTTGAAGAGTATGGACCTTGCATACCAATTCTTGTACACATGGCGAGGGTTGTGCACTTTTAGTACGCTTAGAATATTCCGTACAAACTCCCAAGCTACATTAATTTGTACAAAAAAAGTGTATATATGATTAGCAAAGAACACATAACCAAATAGAATGTTTTAAACACAATAGTGAGTATTAAACTTACAAGGTTTCTAGTCTCGTACTACTAAAATAAGCCACGTGGAGTATGTTTCTTGTCTGGTTGGATTTGTGGTATGGAAATTCTTGTCCGAATCATTCGCCTATACCATTTTAGGTATTCGGCAAGACTAACATCTTGTATAGTCGCCATCGAAAAATCCAAAACAATATCTTGCCAATAATGCTACGTGGCAATGTAGTCTCCCCGTAGCTAGATATAATATATTGCACTAATCCCTTCCTTGTCCTGACGGAGTTTAGTCATATTTATCGGGGCCTCGGGAATATCCTGTAGTTCCCCAAATTGTTTTAAAACTCGATATGGCATTTGGAATTCTATGACATCAAGTCAAATAAGAGAAATACATGAGGCCCCACTATACCAAGCTGCCTGGTACTAGTGTACCACTAAATGGTCAAACTTTGCATATGACATCCATCATATAATAGTAACTATCATCCTATCAAACTCGTCACTATAAAAAATTTGATTGTGATGGGGGTATAGTCTTCTACTCTCTTTCATATTATCCTTATTTTTTCTATAAGACCAAGCACTTGCACAGGGGCAACCAATGGTCGACCCCTCGTGTATAATTCAACCTGTCGATTGAAAGGCATTCGTAAGCCCAAACCTGTGGCATAAGTGTTCAAGTTAGAAATTATAAATACAAATTGAGGTCTAATATCAATGTAAATAAACATGAAACTACATTTAGTAAGATACTTAAAGAAGTGTCAAACATCTAGAGAAGTCTTAGCCTCGATGCGGGTTGCTTTATGCAAGCTACTATACAAACAAGCCAAAACTACAGTTCTTCATGCGTACTCACATACTTTATCAACATCTTTTAGAAAAAGAAGATACCTAGGACGTATGACATTGCGATTTGGTGACGCAAATAATATCTTCCCTAGTATAAATAATATACAAGTTTTGGTGTACATCACCACAGTTTCCATGTCAGCATCTAGGGGCAGTTTGCAAAGTCTAGTGCTCAATAATGATAACATAATACCTTATCGGCTATATACCTTCTCATTTTCCATTGCATATTTACTAAATTCACTATCATCACAAACTTGTTTGGGATTTTTTTATTAATGAACATGTAATGGGTTCCCCTATCATCGGTAATCCTAAAATAAAATAAACATCCTTTAGGATTATTGCCAATTCACCAGTGGGGAAGTGAAATGTATTTGTCTCACTCCGCCAACGCTCAACCAATATTGCTATCAATGAAACATCTAATTGGTTATATACATTGGTATTACTGAAAACCCTAAAGCTCCAATGTTATAATAATTATTTGTGTGAATCGTTTAACACCCACATATCCAAAGACCTTCCACTCTCATCAGTTCTAAAGGATCGAGAAAAATGACAATTATTCCATACTTTTGTAGAGATGTGGTTAGACTGATCCCACAACAAAGAGTTGTCAACTGGTCCGGAATTGAATTTCATTCTAATAACTAAACCAACCAACCAAAATAAACATATATTAATGTCAAAAATATGGTATTATAATTACAAATAACAAATTATTTAAGAAAAACCCTAATTCAATAAGTATACTACAAAAGTTTACTGGATGGCAATAATGTTACATTCATGCATACATATAAACGTTTGCAACGAGAACTTGTAGACAACACCTTTGCAAAAAACAAAATATGGATCTAACAATAATCCCGTTTTGTACATAACAAATAAGATTATAAAAAATATTATCAACGGTTAATAAAGGATCTAACAACTCATATGAGTTGGAGGATTTAGAAAAGATGTAGGATTGTAGGTAGGATTTGCACTTCGGTTAAGACGCTTGCTTTCTTTGCTCTCAAATTCGCTTAAGGTTGTTCTAGATCTCAGTCGAAAAAGACATTGTTCTGCTGATGCATTTTAATGTGTACATCGTCCACAGTATTAATGTGACGCCCCCAAATCTAGGCCCACACAGCCCAAACTTGAGTCGTCAAAAGACTACAACAAAATTATTACAACAAAACACAACGTACAACAATACCGTGTATAATAATACACAACTAAGTCTTCACTATTATTGCCACACTATTTTACAACTCGTGAAGACTATAATAGATATCCCTCGGACTCCCACTCCATTCCCCGGCTAGACCCAGCTACGTTCTCATACCCTGTTGAAAAATAATGGAACAAAAGGGTGAGCTCAAATAGCCCAGTAAGAAATATCATGACTAAGATAATGACGAATAAATTATCATTAGCCTTCAACAGGTGAGTTCTTGATAGAATACAACAGAATACAAGGTGTATATCAAAAACTTCAATTAAATTCTTGAACAATGTTCAGAACAATAATAGCAGCGGAATGAGTAATCTATTAGAAGAATAATGCAGATATAATATCCACTCGCTTTTCTTTTTAGTAAAAACATCATCGACTTTTATCATCTGAAATACCATTAGTCATGATAATAAAAATTCACAGTTCCTGGTCATAATCATGCAAATCAACAGTTCATCTTTGCACTACGGGCCAAAGATATTCAATATAGCACCAGCGGTCATGATTATACCAGATTCAGCCTTTGGTCATAATCATACCAAACAACAGTTCATCTATGCATTACGGGCCAAAGAGAACTTTCAATATAACACCAACGGTCATGATTATACCAGATTCAGCCTTTGGTCATAATCATACCAAACAACAGTTCATCTATGCACTACGGGCCAAAGAGAACATTAACCACGTGCCATAAAAGACACCGAACAGATGTATCGCCTTTAACCTAGTATATCGCCTTTAACCTATCATCTGTTCAACAATTATATCACATCTGTGCCCCCGGCCACAGATATTCACAACAATTTGCTTCTTGATGATTAATACAAATAACAGTGATACAAATGATGAACAGAAGAACAGGATAAACAATAAGTATCGGAAGTTTACTTTGTGCAGATTCAAATAATGTCCAAATTGCCAACATGATGTGGAGTGAAATTTAAAAATGATATTCAAGATCCACAGTTCAGAATAACGATTATAGTTCAACAGAAAGGTTCAGAAAATAGGAAGGTTCAGTTGAAATAATGAAGTTCAACTATTATGGAACATATAATATTTTCAGGAATTATAGAAGCAATAGTTCCATAATAAGTTTCGATTCAGGTGTATGAAAGAAAATAATATCCCTTACCGTAGCAGGTTTGATTAACAAAAGGTGAAGGAAATTAATATCCCTTACCATAGTAAGTTTGAATAATGGAAGATGAAAAAGATGGTATCCCTTATGAGTATAAAGGAAAATGATATCACTTACGAATATGGAATAAAAGTATCATGTGATAATTCGTGTAGACAAATTATTTCCACACGAGACAAATAAAAAGGGTTATTCACCAACAGGCGATAATCCGCACCGTAAGGTTATTCCCATCAATTTGAATACGAATAGTTATTCACCAAACAGGCGATAATCCGCGCCGTAAGGTTATTCCCATCAATTTGAATACGAAGAGTTATTCACCAAACAGGCGATAATCCGCACCGTAAGGTTATTCTCAAAGATTAATAAGGAATGAATACAAAAGGTTATTCACCAACAGGCGGTAAACCGCGCCGTAAGGTTATTCCCACAATTTAATACATGGAAGTAAATGGCACAAGAAAGAAACGATATTATTTTCGAGAATCAAAGAATGATAATCCCTTCAAGTAAGAAAGAAAATAATATCCATTTATGATGATGAAAAGAATGATACCCCTTACCGTAATAAATTTAAGAGTGTGAAAAGAATGATATTCCTTACCTTAACACGTGACTGGATATTGATTTAAATGAGGTTGATCAACCTATATTTTTATAATAAAATTAGTAATTTCCACATATAAATTTCAAAGTGTATGATAACTCGTATAATATGAATTATCAAAATTATATATATTTAACATAATTTTTGTAGTATAAAATACCAACTTTAAAATAGTTTTAAAAATAATATTCCAAAATAAATCTTCCAAAGAAAGCTTTTAAAAATGAATCTTCTCAAAGAAGAGTCTTCTAAAGGAAGATTTGTGAATACCGTGAAAAATAGGAATTTATAAAATTACTACTCTTTAATAAAAGACTTACTTGAAAAATTCCTGCACTCCTTTTGGCTTTCAAACACTCAAAATAGCCTTACTATTATCAGAGAAAACTCATAAAATTCTTATAGAAAAATTCTATATTTTAGGTGTGATTTTTCTATTCAGCTGAGCAAGCTATTTATAGGAGAAAAGAGGTTACTATGCGAGGTAGGTGGGGGTAGGTGGCTGGCTGCTGCTCGCCAGCAGCAGCCTCGTGCTGAAAATTTTTCTTCTGCGTAAAATTTCTCCAATTTCAAGCTTCACCAACCATGTGGGCCCCACCAATGGGTCCACATGTTTTTTACTATTCACGTACTATTCACGTCACTATTCACGTTACTATTCACGTTACTATTTCAAATAGTAAAATTAATTATTTTATTTTTTATTTATTTATTTATTCTTCCTGTGAGTCCAACATATAAAATAATGTTACCACAATAATGTAAGAAACACGTTACATATTTTTATTAATTTAATAATATAAATTATAGTGTATTTGCTACTGTGACAATTATTAGATTCAATAATTTTAAACTACAGTGCACCAACAATTATTGACTCGATGATATGAAATACAGTGTAATGACAATTATTGAATCAATAATGCAAAATACTGTGTAGCAACAATAATTGAATTGATAATATAAAATATTATGCAGTGACAATTATTGATGAAATGATGCGTAACAGTTACGGTGTCAATAATATGAGACACTGTGCAATACCGTGTGCTACTGTAGAGTACCGCATGCTACAGTAAACTACCATAAATTACCGTATGCTACTATTCTTTTATCACCGGTATTTTAACAGTTAACATCGTTGACTATTTTTATTTAAAAAGGTTACTTCTGTCGTTTTCTATATCCGACAAATATTCCGTTGTGGGGTCCACAAATAATTTGTTATTTCGGCGCCGTCGTACGGCCCGAATATTCCCCGACAAAACGAATATTGTCCGTCAAAATAAAATTTGCACATAACATCCTTAACTTTCAATTTCGTCAATTTAACCAATTACTGTTTCATGAAAAATATATATGAAGAAAAATTAAATTTTATATTTCATAAAATTCGGGGTCTTACAATTAAATTACGGACGGTGGCTGGGTTTAAACGATATCGTCCAGATGATATTTTTGTAAATACTGTCATCCATAATATTCAATTTAATACTACGGACGATAGTATTTACAATAATGTTATTCGCAAGTTTAATTACCTAGATGACATTTTTATATATACTGACGTTCGCAGTATTAAACTGCGAACGGTGGCTTGGTCTATTATGACTACAAGGATATTTTTGATATTTTTCTCCGTTCGTTATATTAAACTGCACGTATTGATAATTAAATTGCGGACGAGATGATTTTTAACCATTAAATCTTAACATAGACGGCTAAGATCTGTTGTAAAGATAAATTCTCATTTATAATGTTGTAAATAGATCAGTCATCATATATATATATATATATATATATATATATATATATATATATATATATATAAACAAATAACTTACTTATTACAAGTAAAATTGATAAAAGAGACAGTTTTATTAAAATTAAAAAATAGTTATATGATATTGTAAAAATCAAAACATTAACATCTATATTATAATTTAGTGTCAAGAGGATAACTTTATAATTTGCCAATTCAATCCTAGCCAGAGACGTAGGAAAACTGAAAAGGGACTAGAAGAGGAATACAGGGGAAATTTATCTTAAATTGTCCCCTATTTTAAGTGATAAATTCAAACATATCCTAGCTGGGGACGGAGGAAAACTGAAGAAGGGACTAGAAGAGGAATGCATGGGGAATCTATAATATAAAATAGAGCGACTCAAATTTCAAGATTTCAATATCCAACGACCTCAAATCAATTTAGACTTCAACATCCAAAGGCCTCAAATCAATTTAGGCTTCAACATCCAATGGTCACCAATTAATCTCTCATCCCCCCACCCCCCCAAATTCAACATTTTTTTTCCATAAATCTATCCAATCATATTTTTCGCCCAAATCAAATTCACCACTACACTATAATAATAATAATAATAATAATAATAATAATAATAATAATAATAATAATAATAATAATAATAATAGTAATAGTAATAATAATAATAATAATAATAACAATAATAGTTATAATAATAGTAATATAATAATAACAACAACAACAACAACAACAACAACAATAATAATAATAATAATAATAATAATAATAATAATAATAATAGTAATAGTAATAATAGTAATAATAATAATAATAATAATAATAATAATAATAGTAATAGTAATAATAGTAATAGTAATAATAATAATAATAATAATAATAATAATAATAATAATAATAATTATTATTATTATAAAAATAATAATAATACTACTACTACTACTACTACTACTACTACTACTACTACTACTACTACTACTACTAATAATAATAATAATAATAATAATAATAATAATAGTAATAGTAATAGTAATAGTAGTAATAATAATAATAATAATATTAATAATAATAATAATCATTATTATTATTATACTAATAATAATAATTGTAATAGTAATAATAATATTATTAGTATAATAATAATAATAATAATAATAATAATAATAATTATTATTATTATAATAAAAATAAAAAATAAAAAAATTTGCACGTAAACAACATGGGTCACCTTTTTAGCATTGACGCAATTTTTCTATTTTTCGGGTATTGCAGTCGTTATGTTTTCACATGTAAATTGATTTGGGCGAAAAATCACAGGGATGGTTCAGATTCATTCTAATTGATTTGTAAGTTGTTTTATGTTGCAAAGAGTATTTAGGTAATAGAGTATTTTTGAAATTTTAATGTACGTCGTGCGTTCAGGCACGGACAATTACGTGTCATCTCTTTGGTATTTTTGCGGGCTCTAACTCATGATATGAGAATCTTTTGTTCAATTTCAAGAAAAAATATAGAGAAAAAAATGTTATGGTGATGTAATTTAGTTGGTGTTATAACAATACTTTTTTGTTTCGACTTAAAATGCTCATTTTATACTTTTGGGTATATATGCAAAAACCTTTTTTTGGATTTTTATATTTTTTCCCCTAATTGGATTCTATCAAATGGCTTGCAGTATTACCATTTTTTCACAAAAAATATTATTCATGTATCATATTAATCAATGGTTAGAGATACTAGAGACAAATAAATGATGTCAAACTTCTCATTCCGTTTTGTCAATAAAGAAAAGGTGTATGTGATACCCGAAAACACTATAGTTATACAAATTTGAACCCGCTATTGTCAATCAATTAATTGTTCAAACCTGCTAAGAACTAATTTTAAGTTGAAAATGAGTAGCACACTAATGTTACATAAAAAAAAAAATTATGACTGTATTGAGTATTAATCTTTTTGTATTAATGGTTGGAGTCTGAGTTCTATTATGAAACTGAGAATCCATAATAGTTTTAGATTTTTTAATTAAAAAATATTGAATATAATATTCAACTGTTATATTAATTATACCGTGTCTTCAGATATGAGTTATAGCTAATTTATCTTAAATTGTCCCATATTTTAAGTGATAAATTTAAATATATAACCTTGTATCTTACGATAAGAGATTTTAGCACTAAATTATCATCTTTTATCAGAAACCCTCATTTAAATTAGAAACTTCCATCTTATCCTCAGTAACCACTTCTTACAAAGGGACACATTCATTGTATTGGTTATGCCCCGCCGCCCCTAACTCGAGCCTGCCCACTCTGACCTCTTTCAAGGTAGTCCTTCCGCCTCTTACTAGACGTGATTAGACTTGACAAATGAATTTATAATAAATAAAATTTAATAAAAAATGAATTATTAATGGGTTGAATCACGAGTAGATAATTTTAAACAGGTTAAATATAAGTAAATTTAAATGAATTTTAAATTTAGCAATTTTTTATTATTTTCTTCCGTTTGGTTACAATTTTCTTTATTTTTTTTTGAAAATTCGAATAATTGTTTGGCTACTGTAATTTCTTATATTATTTACTAACCTCTTGAAAATCAGGATCCTCAAATCACAACTCATTTATTTATAGAACTTGAAGATTTTTCTCAAAATTAGTCTCATAATTCTAAGAAATTAAACACAACAATCACAGTGTTAAAGAAAAAAGAAGCAGCAATTGAAAAATTAGCAATTGAGGTGATGAATTAGAACTTGGAAGTTGAGTTGGTGACTTTGATAGATTTGATAATATCAACACATCAATCAGTTATGTAGATGGAGAGAGTGGAGAACCGATCAAGGCATGAGAGTTGTGATTGATGTGGGTTAGTGGGTAATAACTATTTAATCACCTTTATTCATGAATATCCATCCAATCCATTCAGAACCCGTTTAAATGAACGGATAATTTTACCCATTAATCACGAGTCATGTCACCTGATGACCAAAGGGAGTTAGTTATGGGACAGGGTGAAGCAAATCTCTGTAGAGCACGTCAAATTTAATCATGACCATTTAAATATAAATTTTGATTTTAGAGGATATTCAAAACCTACGAGCATAATTCAGAAAATAATTTACGAGTTTTAACTACAATTTGTTTATAAATTTAGCAAGCTTGTACGGAACGTTTTTAAATTCAAAATTTATTTAAAAGATCTTTTTTAAGTTAGATTTTTCAATAAATTCTTTATTTTACTCATTAATTTTAGTTCTCTCTTTTGGGTTAAGGTATTATAAATATTAAAAATGAGTATGGTGCGATTTGGTGCGATTTGAAACTCAAATCGCATATGAAACTGCTTAAGTGCAGTTTGAAAAAAACTAAAAACACACATGTAATTGCGTGTGATTGGTGCGGTGCAGTTTTAGGTTTCATTTGGTGTGATTTCGGTTCTAAAACCAATTGAAATAATTATATTTTATGTAATTTAAATTAACAATTTAGTATCACACAATATTAAATACCACTTTGATAACACACAATTTTACTTATAATATTTTGTCTAAAAAAAAAAAAATAGAACCTAAAAACATGAATAATGTTATATCCTTACATATAAAAATTCTAAACAGAGATAATTATAATTTGAAATAATTTTAAATATTTGTACATTATAATAATACTTCTTGATATGCTCTATTTTGATAGTGTATGGTGCAGTGCGATTTTTATATGCGGTTTTGCCCATAAACCAAACCCAAATCGCATTTGCGATTTTTCAATCAACCACCACATACGCCGAAATCATTGGTACAATTTTAATGGGTGCAGTTTATGTAATTTTTATATAATTTTGGGAATAATTTAATTTCTTATTTACCCCTAATAAATATCATGCTTGAAATAGATAATATCAATATTTAGTGTGAAGTTTAGGTTGTTTACAATCCTTTTATCTTGTGTTATCAAGGTGTTCCAAACTGAATTAATTTTTAAGATTCTCTCTTCTTCTTCTCTTTCTTATTATTATTATTATTATTATTATTAAATCATTACTTTGAGGGTTATTTGACAGTTATCTTAAGAGCAAAATTTTCCTTAACTTTCGCCATCTTTAGGGGTGGGATTTCGAAAGCAGCAAGAAGTACATGGATCAAATGTATACGGCAAAGGAAATTCCACCTTAAAGTATTGAGTATCACTTTTGGAAAGATAAATACTCGGTCGTTCTTTAATATTGATCTTTGAAAAATTAATTTTAGATATTTTTAAAATTAAAATTAAAATTAATATAAATTTATATGAATATAATTATAAATATTATGAATTATTTAAAAAATATTATTAATTATAAAATTTATTATTTTTAAAAAAAATTAAGTTAATTTTAAATTTATAAATATTTTAAATTAATAATAATTTTATAATTTAAAAACGGAATGAATAAAATCTTTGTCATCATAACGAACTTGCTGACAGATGCGTATTTTGGTTCCTTTCTCACACAATAATTATTTATTTATTTATTATTACAACATGAGAATCACACTTTTGACTGCTGTGCCTGTTTTGGTCATAAAGCTGTCGCAAAATAAAATCAAAAATGTCCCCAAATTGATGATCTTCTATCCATTTTTTTAATTAAAAAAACAAACATATTACTCTAAATTTCGCTTTGTCACTTGTAAAAGATACAACTTCAGTGATTTTGAATTAACAGAGACCATAAATGGTGAACTTAGGTTTGGGCGGAACCAAAGTTGATAGATTGAATTTTGAGGGGGTAGTGTAGGTTGTCTATAAAATTCCCTTACAAAATAATGTGTTAACTGCGATTAGTTTTAAATTTATAATCATAGGTCCACTGGTATATGAAAAATTATTAACTAATCATACTTTATCATTTCTATACATATTATTTTTGTTTCAAATTATAAGATAAATATTGATTTTAAAAAAATTAATTTGAGACATTTTTTTAATTTAAATTGAGATGATTTATTTAAGTTTTGAAAACAATAAATCTTATAATCAGTATTTTTTAGATAGTATATGATATTTATAACTGTATTGACTTTAAACTAAATGGATTCATGTCAATTTTGAGTTTAAAATTAACTTTTAAAAAATCAATAATGATCATATAATTTAAAACAGAAGAAGTTTATATAAGATATACATGTGTTAGATTTAAGACTGAAATATAGCACGTAATCACAATAAATTAAAGAAGAACGAAAATAGAAGACACACGATATACTCATGTTCATCAATTTTAATTAATCATGTTTGTTTGATGTATTTATTAGACATCTCACACGTTACACCCAAACAATATTTCATAGTATTTAAAAAACTCTAACTACTATAACTTGAGTTCAAAATTTTGAGACTTAATATATTAATAAAATTCAAGATCGGATGACTAATAAATTTATAAACCCAATTATAATCGACTTCTAAAAGACGCTGCTCTCTTTCAATTCTTACAAAATATATATGATTATATCTTAAATGATCTATATAATAAAAAAAAGAAAATATCTTGTACAGAAATTCAGAAAACAGATCACTACAACGCGTATTAAATTTTGTTCCAAGAAAGCAGATAATTGGCAAATGAACTGCATTACACAACACGGCAGATGAAATTCCTTGGCACGTTCATCTTGCACATGGACTAATTAGGACGAAACTACCCACGCATGACAAAATTTCCGAAAAAGAATACGGATGTCACTTTTTAAAAAAAATAAATAATAGGAATATCGGAAAGTAATATATCTTTTGAACAATAACCAATTTAATTTCAATACAATATATGGAACTTTTTACTATATGAACAGTATAAAAAAAAATTTACATGTGCTTTTCTCCGAAATTTTGTTAGATGCCCCTAACTTTATTGGTGATACAGTAAAAATTATCATGAAGATTCTGATTTTTATATATTTTATTATGTGTAAAGATTTAATATATTTTGCGTATTTTTATTTATTAGTTAAAAAAATTTAGTAGATTAATTTATATTTGGCCCTCTTATGTTAGTTGACGTAGTGGAATAACGATTAGATTGTTATGCTTTAACATTAAAATAAACGTAAATGATTAGTTATCCTATCAACGATAACGAGATAAAAACTCTTAAATTTACAAGAAAGATAAAAACTCTTAAAAGAGAAATTCATATAATTATAAAAAAATTATCTCATAAAACCCTAAGATGATATATTTATAATGCTAAACTACTTTCTTATAAGTATTGAAAAAGAAAAATAATTAAAACCTAAAGCTAAATAAAATTATCAAAACTAAAGTTCAAAACAAAAATTAGTCAAAAAATAAATTAAACTACTGAATTTTTCTTGTTAATAAATAAAAATACACAAAATATATTAAATCTCCATACATGATAAAAATATATAAAAATTCAATTTTTTATTGATATTTTTCAGTACTCCCCCACCACACCCCATAGCGATCATGTCAGCATGATCTAAGTTCTTACCACCCTTTATGGCACTGTAACACCACCATTATTGCGAAGAAAATTCTCTCTTTTATACAGCAGATGTCCTGTTTTTCCCTTTTGTGTGAAAAGAAAAAGAAATAAAGCACAAATATTTTCTTGATTTCAGCAAATGAGTCTCTTCCAAATTGGCATGGAGGTCAAAAGTAGCCAAAATCTTGGAATCAATCCATTAACTAAAGCTCATTTTTTACGCACATTATTACGCAGACCCATCATTTAATTTGAAGCGTTCAAGCCTTAACAGACATACATTACCTTTGCATTACCTCACCATAGTGTCATTATCAAGATTTCACTAGTCCATAAATAGGACCCCTGTCTCCCTTACCTCAGAGCACAAGACAGAGACACAACAAACAAGAGATGGCATCTTCAATCTCCCTTACACTCTCAAGTTTTTATGTAATTCTGTTTTTGGCTTTAAGGGCTACTTCAAATCCAATTCAAGATAGTTTTTCCAAATGTCTTTCCTTCAATTCTGGGCTTTCTATCCCATTCTCCACTTGTTTTTACACTCCAAATATATCTTCATTCAGCTCCGTTCTTCGATCTACTGCCCAAAATCTCCGGTGTTTGGCGCCCACTGTTCCCAAGCCTGAGCTAATTTTCACACCATTGAAAGAGTCCCATGTCCAAGCTGCTGTCATTTGCTCCAAAAAGCTTGGAATTCAGCTGAGAGTTCGTAGTGGTGGCCATGATTATGAAGGCCTATCTTATATATCCGAAATGGATCCACCATTTGTCGTTGTTGATATGTCTAAGCTTCGATCCATCAGTGTTAACATAGCCGATAACACTGCATGGGTTCAAGCTGGTGCAACCATTGGGGAAGTTTATTACAGAATTGCTGAGAAGAGCAAAGTCCATGGCTTTCCGGCTGGACTTTGCACGAGTTTAGGCGTTGGTGGACATATTACAGGTGGCGCATATGGTGCTATGATGAGGAAATACGGCCTTGGAGCTGACAACGTTGTTGATGCTCAAATAATTGACGCGAATGGAAAAATTCTTAACCGACAGGCAATGGGAGAAGATCACTTTTGGGCTATTAGAGGAGGAGGAGGTGGGAGTTTTGGGATCATTTTATCTTGGAAGATAAAATTGGTTCCCGTTCCTTCAGTTGTGACTGTTTTTACAGTTCCCAAAACCTTGGAACAAGGCGCAACAAAGATCCTCTATAAATGGCAACAAGTTGCAGATAAACTTGATGAGAATCTCTTCATTAGAGTGATCATACAGACTGCTAATTCATCCACAAAAGGCGAAAGGACCGTGCTAACTGCTTACAATGCATTGTTTCTAGGCACAACTGACGGACTCCTAAAAATAATGGGGGAAAGTTTTCCTGAATTGGGATTAACTCAAAAGGATTGCACTGAAATGAGCTGGCTCGAATCGATTCTTTATATTGCAGGATATCCAAGAACAGTACCAGCTGAAGTCCTACTCGAAGGGAAATCATCATTCAAGAATTATTTCAAGGCCAAGTCCGATTTTGTGAAAGAGCCTATTCCTGAAACTGGACTGGAAGGGCTCTGGACAAGGATGCTGGAAGAGGATTCACCTTTGATGATATGGAATCCGTATGGTGGAATGATGAGCAACATTTCGGAATCTGAAATCCCTTTTCCTCATAGAAAAGGCAACATATACAAAATTCAGTATGTAACAACATGGAATGATGCAAATAAGGAATCAGTGACAAAGCACGTTGATTGGATTCGGAAGTTTTACAACTACATGGCTTCTTATGCTTCTAAGTTCCCAAGAGAAGCATATGTGAATTATAGAGATCTTGATTTGGGAATGAACACGAATGGGAACTCGAGTTTTATAAATGCAAGTGCTTGGGGAGCCAAGTATTTCAAGGATAATTTTAGTCGATTGGTACGTATAAAGACCAAGGTTGATCCAGATAACTTCTTCAGTCATGAACAAAGCATTCCAAGGCTTCCACAACCAACCAATTGATACAATGAAAGCACATCATAAGACTACTAGCTAGTATAACAGTATTGTTATTTGGCTTGGCAATATTACTTAGAATATGAAAAATACTCTTCTTTGGTTAAAGGATAACAATAAAGACTCTAGGATGGATGTGCTCCATGTGAAGTGTGATCTATGTTTTTAATATATATAGAAGTGATTTAACAGTTCCATATCTCTTTGTGCTTGTGTGTAATATAAGCACTAAGATAAAGTAGATTCTTTTCTGTATTTAACTGAAAAAAATCTGTTTTCTTATCCTTTTGTACTAAAAAAAAAGTTCTCTCTTCTATTTTCGATGGCCATCATGAGGTATCAATGCATTTTGTTTCACCAAAATAATTTACATACCTTTTTTGCCCCTAATTTGAAACCCTTTTTCTTCATGTTTTTGTCCCTAATTTTTATTACTTGAAACCCTTTTTTCTTCGTCTTCTTTGCCGGCCTTGACTGCTTACAGCCGATTGATTTTCATTGGGGATAGATTGAAAATTTGGTTATTTAGAAATTAGTTCGAAAAAAAAAATGGGTTTGATTTGGGAAAGGATAAATAAATTAATTTTCATTTTTATGAGTTTGATTTGGGAGAAGATAGCTTGAAACTGATGAAAATGGCGATTCAGGGGAACGGAGGAGAGAGAATCTTTTACGGCAAAGGAAAAAGAAAAGGCTTTGAGCCTTAAAAACTTTTTGTCTATTCTGACCTCTAACCAATAAATCTATCAAAAAAATTAAAACTTCATTTATGTGTGTGGGCTTTAGCCAAGAAAAATCTTGACTAGCTAGTTCTTGAATTAAAAAAAAAATGTCCATTAAATAACCTTATTTTAGCTCTAATAGAATTTATTTCTTTTCAATTTTTTAATTTTTAATTTCTTATAGTTTATTTTTTGAAAGTATTAAAATTTCTAATGTTACATTTATTTTTATTTTTAATTGTTTATTTTAAATTTTGATTGCTGTATTTTTTTTAAAAAATCAATTCTATTTTTGTGTTTTGTTTAAATTTATTTTTCCTATTCTAACCCTATTACTGTTACTTCAGTCTCACTTTTTTTTAATAAGAAAATCAGTAGAATTATCTTTTTAGTACTTATACAACTAGGAAGAAGACTTATGCCAAAAAAAAATTAAAAAAAAAAATTACAAATTAGAGGGTTAGTTTTTCATTTCAATCACCGGAAGCATGAAGAGGCTGACCTCGTTTTGAAGTGACCCAACTTCATCAAAGTTTTTAAGGAGGCTTTATAATATAAATTTTAAATACTACCCTCACAATTATTTTCAAAGATAAAATTGGCCCTGGCAAACGGACAGGCCCGGCCCAAGTGGATTGGGCCGACAATGGAGGATATATATGTTTAATTTATAAAAGTTGCATGGAAGGAGAAGAATAATTTATTTATTTTTTGAAATATTTCTCTCGATCTTTAGAAAACTTAAAAATAAAAGTTACATGCGGGGCTTTTCTAGGAATTTTTGTTTGGTTCACATTAGTATTGAACTTTAGGATGAATAATGTTCAAAACATTATTTAATTGATATTTTCATACTTGTGAGAAGACTAACTTATTAAAGAAAAATTTACGTACACAATATTTAAATATAAATTAAATATTATATTTATTTTATTTATTAAAAAATAGACTATAACATGAATTTTAATAGCATATTTTATTTTTTAATAATTAAATAAATTTAGTGTTCGAATATTTTATATTTATATTTATTCACTTCGCTAAACAAACAGTACAACTAATATAGAAAGAGCAGCTTGACCGAAAAAGTCAAGCTCCTAATGTTTTTATAAAATAACTCCTTTGACCTTACATTTCTTCGTCCTTCATAGTACTCTACTACAGGTACTCATCATTTCTTAATTCTCCATATCTCAAACCGGTTGGTTCTTCCACCGGAAAACCATTTATACATCGGTCATACGGTAATCATTACCCCTATGCAAAGTGCACATTTTTTATAATTTTCGTCCCTCCCATCACGTGGACCAAACGTCACTTCAGTGCTCCATCGAAGACATTTACAGAACTTCTAATAAGGGTGAACATGTTTAATGCGATTTAAAGTCCAAATCGTATATAAAATAGTTTAAGTGTAATTTGACAAATCCAAAATCACAACTGAAACCGCTTATGATTGGTGAAATGTAATTTTGAACCTTGCGGTGTAATTTCATTTGGTGTGATTTCGGTTCCAAAATCAATTGAAATAATTAAATTTTATGCAAATTAAATTAACAATTTAACATCACACTACATTAAATATCATTTTGATAACACACAATCACACATAACTTGTTTTGTCTAAACAAAAAACAAAATAGAATCTTAAAACATAAATAATGTTATCTCCTTTACATATAAAAAATTCTAAAGATAATTACATGAACTATAATTCTACAATGTGAAAAACAGAAACTGTATCAAAACAGAAACCCAAAATAATACTTCTTGACATTTTGACAGTGCTACTGCCTACTCATTCCAGGACTCCAGTCTCTATTGCATTTGAAGTGAACTGCATCAAAACAGCAAATCAAAAGATCCAAAAATCTGCACATAAAGTGTAATTCAGCAAGGTGAAAAATAGAGACTGCACATAAACCTGGACATTTATATAGCAACCTCAAAACCTGTACTGCTACTAAAGAATTTTGGAAGACATACTATCCATCCAGGTACTTGCAATATGCTGTAATAACTGGTCCTATTTTAAACCAGTTAACTGACACATTTTTATTTTTGATCCGGATACAGTCATGTATGCTTAATACTTTGCTTTCCCATTTTTATTTCTGCTCTATTTAGTTATATATATTTCTAGTAATGTATCATGAAAAAGAAGAATGATTAATTCTGTAAATCTTATCATCTATGCATGCACATTATTAAGCCATTGATACAACTATGATAATTCTGACTGATACCCAATTAACCACATAAATTAATACTGCTAAATCAACATCTTTTTCAGTATTGCCAAATCACATAAATTAATTAATGGTAAATCGTACGGCCATCATTTTCATGAATTAAGTATTTGTATCTTTTAATGGTTGATAGTCAAAACCCCATAATTGTGACTGTCAAAAGGCAAAAGGGAACCTCCTATAATATATAATTGTATCTTTTCATGATTAGTTTCTTCTGTTTCCATTAAAATGCATGTCGACTCATAGTGGGAAAGAAAGTAAGCTGCTCTTTAAATTTATGGAATCCCTTGTGAAAATATGGCATGGAGAAATATTGTTATTGGGCCATTAAAAGCAAAAAATCAGAGGCTAGATGGAGTGGACTATATTATAATATTACTGTTATACATTGTCTTGGATTTTTAGATACTTGAAATATGCTGTAATATGCTGGTCCTATTTTAAAACAATTAGCCAAAGAAAGAAAGAAAATCAAGGAACATGTAATATATGCCAAGCAATTTTAAACCAGTTAACTGACACAGCAGGTTGTCTGATGGAATTCCAGATAACAGAGGCCTTTACCTGTGAGTGATGAAGACCCTCCCAAAGAATAGAGTCTATGCAGTTAAAAGGGGGAAATGAGAAATGATGTTTCAGAGCTTTCATTCCTCACCACTGACAAGGACAAATGCAGCATGATAGCTTGCATTCTACAAATGTCCACGCTAACATTAAAACATGAAATAGCAATTATTGTGACATGCAAGCAAAATATAAGGTTTGGTCTCAATTGGCAAAAATATTAAATTTATTGTATCTCGGCTTAGCTGTGATAAAAGCAAACGTGTCCCATGATCTTTCTCTTTTCTTTTTTAGGATAGTTTGCCAGACTAGAGCAGCAAGCCCCATAAATGAGAAAAAGGAGTAAGATATATGATCATAGAACCCCAATTCCAAAGAAACCAGTAGCTTTGCAATCTTAAACCAAACATATCTACCACGAATAACATCTAGGTTTAATAACACCAAACTTAAAGTCAAAACAAAAATAACAAAGAAATTGAGAAAAAATATCAGATAAAAGCATATATGTGTGCATATACACTCAAAAGTAATAAGGATGCAGAAACAGAAACAAGAATTTTTTGACAGAAATAAGAAATTTCTTGCAGAAAAAGAAATAGAAACAGAGCAGTAAAAGCAGCAACAAGCAAAAACTGATGGTTTGTTAACTAAAACAAAAACAGAAACAAGAACATGAACATAAATTTTCTGCAGAAACAGAAACAATAACATGAACATAAATTTTTTGCCAGAAATAGAAACAAGAATTTTTTTACAGAAACAAGAATTTTTTTTGCAGAAAAAGAAACAGAAACAGAGTAGTAAAAGCAGCAACAACTGATATGCAAACTTTTATGATGACCACAACATTTGTTAGCTATTGTGGTAGTTCATTACAGCCAAAAGGCTTATCTATTTGCATTCCATTATTCACCCATCGACAATGCATTCCTCAAGCAAATTGAATTCATCTATGAAGTATACAAAAAAAAAAAAAAATTATACGTAAGAATGTTTGAAAAAGTACAATGAAATCAAATAAAGAACTAAAAATATATGATAAACATCTACCTTTTTCAATATTCTCGAATTATTGAAGTTCTTCCGGTTGTTCTCAAATGTCAACAAAAGATTGTGAATTGCGTAGCCAATCTTGAGTACAAATCAATGCTTCAGTTGTCCTATAGGAGAGAATGAACTCCTATATGCATCCATAGTCCTTCCCCCGGTGCTAAATGCGGACTCCAAAGCAACTGTAAAAATAGGCATACCCAATACATGCCTTGCAATTTTTGAAAAAATTGGAAACTTCATCGAATTCATTTTTCACCAACCCAAAACATCAAAGTTTTCATTATTCTTCTATCTACCATCCACCAAATATATAGCAATCTTTGTTTTTCCTCTTTCCCCTTCAACTTGTTCTTGCATGTACTTTTTAAAGTCATCATCTAAATCCCCTTCAATGTTTACACTAGAAAAAGAAGAAATGTCACCTCCATTATTATCTTTATAATATTCAAACATTTCTTGTAGTGTCTTCATCACTTTTTCACACATTAATGTAGTTTTTGGAGATCCTTTTCCATAAAGTCTAGCAAAGCAAAATTCCAAATAATGCATCTTATATCTTGGATCTAAAGCAACGGAGACATATAACAAGAAATTAGAATTATCCACATTGTCCCAATACTTGTCATATTTTTCTTTCATCCTTTTGGCCATGTCTCTCATCAAAAGATCACCACTTGAACACAATTTCACTATTGCCTTTTGCATTTTTACAAGTTCAATGAAAAAAAGATTTGAAGTGCAATATTTGGAATCAGATATTTTCATTGTAACATCATAAAAGATCTTCAAAAATTGAATGAAACACTTGACATTTTCAAAATCATTCCACTCCGGATGCCCTTCAACCATCTTCTTCCTACTCTTTCTTCTCCTAGTATTATCCCCCCAAGCCTCTTCGTCCTCATGCTTAAAGAATCTCTCATAATTAATATCCTTTATAAGCATCCTATCAAAAGCCCTTTCATACTTTACGGCAATCTCTAACATCGTATATGTGGAGTTTCACCTAGTCTCAACATCAAGACACACCATTTTCTCACACTTTATTTTCTCTCTTTCATACAAGTCTTAAATTTTGCATGCCTAGCCGAAGAGGATCTTTTAGGCTATCTTTCACAACTAAGTTCAAAATATGAGCACAACATCTCAAATGTATATATTTATTCTCTAATATTGCTTTCGGCCCCCAAAGAAATTTTTTTAAGTATGAGATAGCGATGTAATTCGAAGATGCATTATCTACCGTGATAGTAGATACACGATCTATCCAACAAAGCATGTACCAATTTCCCAATTACAATCCCTTTATGACTTCCAATTTGACAAAAGTTCAGAATTCTTTTATAAAGCTTCCAATCATCGTTAACCCAATGAGCCGTTATACACATATAATTAACGTTTTGAATGGATGTCCAAGTATCTGTTTTGAGAGAGACTCGTTGTAAGGAGACAATTTGCTTCAATTTCACCACCTCCTCATAAATTTTTAGACAATCTCTAGCAACTGTCCATCGAGATGGCATCTTAAACTTTGGTTCCGCATCACTCGTGAATTCTCTAAACCCCTCATGTTCCACAATACTAAAAGGTTAGTTATCCTTAATACACATTATTGCAATTCTTTTCCTTAACCTCTCTTGGTTAAATGTATGACTTTCAAGGTTATGAGTTGCGCTTGCACTTTTCTCTCTCTCTTCCTTTGTCAAAGCAACAAATTTTAAGGTCTTTTGCTTTTTGTCTTTATTGATTTGGAGGGGGGGATCTAGACTATCTAGTGAAAACATTACGCAAGTGATTAACCATTGAGCCCGTGCCATTCTTTCTAATGTTACATCCCATTACAACTTTACAATGTTTACATTTTGCCTTCTCATTACCCACTTCACAACCCTCTAATACATCAAAATGTTCCCAAGCAATCGAACGTTTTTTAGTCTTAGGTTCTTCCTTATTCTCCTTTTTATCATCATCTATGTTTATAGGATTGGTAGCATTAAAAGGTTCTTGTTGATTCTGAAAATAAAAAATCATATAAAATGATTAACTAGTTCTTAGAAATATATAGCATAACTAGAAGAGTGTTGATTTTATACCTCATTTGAAACTTCTTGATTGTGTTGTCCAATATGTTCATTTGAAGGATGTTGAGGAGTAGACATAATTTTGCTTTGATGGGTGTGGGATCAAATCAAGCTCAATACATAGTTCTAGATCAATAGTAATACAAAAATAAGAAAAATATTACTTGCCTCCATATTACCAAGGTATAAAAGAAATATCAATTAAATAAAGAAACATATCATTCAAGAATGAACAACTGTATGACTATAATATAAATAAGATATATCCTAATGAATGTGATGAGCAATTCAAACAACAATGATATTTATGTAACTGTGCCTTCAAACCATGTTTGAAAAAGAAAAGTTCATTACTGCATCGTACAAATTAAAAAGCAGGTTTATCCCCTATTCCCAATCCAAAAGTGAGAATGGTGAGACAATTTTTGACTACATACCATGAAGCAATCTCATCCAATAAAGCATCTCAATAAGACAGGAAAACTCACCAAGTTTGGTTCCAACAAGAACTATTGGTACGCCAGGGGCATAATGCGTCAACTCTGGAATCCATTGATAATGGCACCAGAAATCACAAGTTACAGTCATTGGCAAATGAAGAAAACCTTAGCTCATCAATAAAATAAGAAAATCAAAAAGCTAGTGTAAAACATTAATATAAAACCAGTGAATTCTCACCTTTTTGGAAACATTTTCATAGCTAGCTTTGCTAATGAGAGAGAATGCCAAAATGAAAACATCTGCACCACGATAACTCAAAGGTCTTAGCCTATTGTAATCCTCCTGCCCTGTTTCAAAAAATAGTCATTTCAGGCCCACTAAAACATATGTAGATGTACTTCAACATGTATCTATATTACATCAATATTGCAATGAGAAAAAAAAAAATTACCCGCAGTGTCCCACAAGCCTAGATTAACAGTGGCTCCATTAACGACCACATTTGCACTAAAATTGTCAAACACTGTTGGCATGTAATCCTGTTTCACAAAAATTGAAGTTCAAAAGCAAGAGATTACGAATGATACAAATACATAAGTGAATCATATTCCATAAATTTTTAAACAGCGTGAAAGTATTTGATGTTAATACCACAATTGTTTCCGTAAAACAATGTCAAAATGAAAATTTAATACACTAATTACCTTAAACAAACCAAAAGGCAGTAGATAAAGTTGAGATCCAATTTAACATTGCATTCGCCAAATTGACAAGTAATGCTCAATGCTCTAATACATATGCATGCTAATACAAAGAAGTAGATGACATCAATAGAAATCCCCAATGTACTCATTTACTTTTTCTTTTCTTTTCTTTTTTCCTCAGCAACCACCAAAAGCACAAAATTATAAATAAGAGAATGATGTCAATTGTTCAATTGATTCCTAAAAAATAAGCTCTAGATAATAACAAATAATATAACACAAGCAATCTTAGCACAAATTCAAAGAAAAAGGAGAGAGAAAATATTCAAGCAATCAATACCACACTGAAAGACATCTCTGAATACCCTTTTGCAGAAACCATGAATACAGATCAAGACATTTAGAAACTTAAAAATCTTGAGTTCAAGATTCGATTTTTATGATAGGATTTTAACAGAGTATAAAAGAAAAATAGAAAAACAGAGTAAACCACCCATCTGAATAAACTAAACTTTGAAATGAAACAAATAAAAGGGTTGAAAATTTACCTTCGAGTGAATATCGATATGCAAAAACAGCCCCTTGAAAGATTAAGGCAGCCCAAAGAGCTGAAACGCCACAGCTAGTGAGTTTAGGAGATGCAAAATTCAATCCTAAGTTCCAAACCCTAGAGGGGAAAAAGACGGTGGGGGTTCTAATTTTCTGGTCTTTTTTTTTATGCCCTTTTCCGGTTTAAACTTTTGATTCTCTTTTATGGACCTAGAGTTGAGAAGAGAAGGCTGAGAGTGAGAACTGAGAAGCGAAGGAAAAGGCTGAGAGTGAGAACTGAGAAGGCTCAAGGCTGTATGATGTATGACTGTATGTTACGTGTATATATATAAATGGTCAAAATGACGTCGTTTTGACCATATAATTTAAAAAAATAAAATAAAACTTCAATTATGGTGCGGTGCGATTTCTTAAATACAGTTTATTTCTGCACTTGCACTTGCACCGCAAATTTGATTTTTCAATTATTCTAAAACCGCTATATACGCCAAAATCGTTAGTGCGATTTTAATTAGTGCGGGTTATGCGATTTTTGGTGCAGTTTCGGGGACAAATTTGTTTTTTGCTCACCCCTAGTTTCTAATACTACCAACCAGTCCCGTATCTATTTTGACCTCAAGCTTCAAAACTTGGACACAAATATGGGAGTACTACGATACCCTTGATCCTCAACCTCACTTTCTCTTGTTATGTCCAGGCATGAACCCGAACCCAAGTAGTGGTATTACTCGAATAGCCAAGTACACACCACACAATACATGGGTTTCACTAGGGTTTAATTTAAAGAAGCAAACTCATCGAAAAGAATATGAATTTATGTCGGCAAACTATGTTACTTCTAATTGTGGACATTGCGAAGGTTAATTGATTGCGTGTTGACCAATCCTAAGCCAGTAAAAAGTAGCCACTACAAAGGAAAAGAAAGAATCTTAGATATTTCTGATGTCTCAAAATTACCACTTAATTTGTAAGGTGCATATGCGTCCTTACTCTTCTTATAATTTTCTTCGTTCCCTCTCTCCCTCCCTCCCTCCCTCCCTCCGGCTAATTTTTCTTATTGTAGACCAAACATTTTGCTCGATGCTCCATCCAAGACGTTTATGTAGCTGCTAATACTAATACTACCGACCCGTCTATATCCATTTTGACCCCTCAAGCTTCAAAATGAGGCAAAGATTTGGGAGTTTACTATGATACCCTCAACCTCACTTTTTCTTGTTATGTCCATAGACCGAACCCGAACCTGAACCCGAACTTGAACCCGAGTAGTGGTATTATTCGAATAGCCGACTACATAGTACAAGCTTTTGCCAGGGTATAGAGAAGCAAACTCATCGGAAGGATTACGTATTGACATGTGGATATTCTTGGAAAGAGGTTTCGAACAACGGTGTTGGGAATTAAGTTGACGAAAATCAAACAATATAAAATAAAGACGGTTAAAACAATAGAAGATTTAACATAGAAAATTCTTAAAAGAAAAATCATAGGTCAAACTCCGAATCTCTATTATATCACTACTAATGAATTTACAATAATCCTTCCAAGTTTTACGCACTAAAACTTGAGGTTCTACAATACCACAATACAACTTTTCTGCATGAAATATAAAAGTTACAAAAAATCATACTCTCTCCAACTCTTAGGATACTACAATACTTTTAATTGTGCTACACTTTATCAACTAAACATAATACTCTATTTATATAGTACTCATAATTTTTCTCTTCATATTCAAAATAAGACACTTCCTTTCCATAATAGCAATTTTTTCTGAATATGATTCGAGGAGTATCCCAATAATTCTTCACTCGACTCGAATCCCTAACTACTTCAACTTCGTGTCTGAATAAGATTTGAGGAGTATCCCAACAATTTTTTCCTTGACTGATTAAATCCCCAAATAGTTAATTTAACTTTATCATTATCACCATTATCGTAGTCGTTACTATCATCCGCATCTCTATCATCTTCATCATCTAACGACTACAATAGTAATCCTCCATAAGTACAAAATCTTTTATTTATCAACATCATGACGAACATCTCTAATTCCTACAAACTTCACTCTCTTTATTTGCCACACGAAGGCAACTAATTACCCTCTACATTAGATCCAATTATAACTTTGATACTACTTGTTGGGAATTAAGTCAATGTGAACTAAACAATATAAAATAAAGAGAGTTAAAACAACACAATATTTAACGTGAAAAATTCTTAAAAAAAAAATAACAGGTCAAAATTTGAATATCCACTATATCAATAATAATGGACTTATAATTATCTTCCTAATTTTCCCCTAAAACTTGAGATTTTACAATATCACAACATAATTTTTTGTATAGACTAAAAGCTGCAAAACTCTCCCTCTCTCCCATCCACGATAGTGAAACTTTTTTGCACGGAATATAAAAGTTACACAAAACCTCTCCTTTACCCAAATATAAAATTCACTCACACTCTCTCTTAACTCTTAGGATGCTATATGACTTTTGATTGTGCTGCACTTTATCAACTAAACATAATATTTTATTTATATAGTACCCATAATTTTTCTTTTAAAATAGGACACTTACTTTCTATAATATCAATTCTTTTCTTTTTCTAAATAGGATTTGACAAGTATCCCAACAAACGGGTCATTGTTGAAAGCGTTTTTGGGGATGGATTTGGAGAGTATGATGAGGTTTAAGGACTTTGCTTGGAAGAGTAAGAGGCGTAAGTTGATGGCGTGGGCTGCCGTGGAGGTCAACCGTATCACCGGCAAGAAAGGTGAAAACAAAGGTATTACCCTAAAAAATATGAATAAGCATCACATTAACGGGTGGGCAATTTTCGGGGTGAATTTTTTGGCGCTAGCTGCTTTTCTATGGCCATGCCATGCTGGTGTTTCCTTTTACTTGCGTTGATCTGCCCTGGAGGGCGATCAAATTAATGGGTGGGCTATGTTTACTTTTCACGGATATGCATATCAAAAGACGATCAAATTTCTTTAATAAATTTTGGGGGACATACAAATTTATTTATTCGGAATAGATGATATATTTTAGTGATAGATTCCTTTGGTTGTGTTAGTTAAAATTCGAAGAAAGACCAAAATGAAAGATAAAAAAAAAATAGTCTGATGTATACATATTTCTGATCAATAGAAACCATACTACAACAAAAACTATAAATACTATATGTATTACAAAATATAAAATCAATATTAACTTTTGAAAAATAATTTTTTTAATTCAAAAATAATTTTAATCAATCTAATTTTAGTCAATTGTAAAACTTCTAATAATTACAACATTTACTTTCAAAATTGAAATAAAACTTGTAACTTTTAAATTTTCAAAAAAAAAAATAAAATTGGAGAAGCAGAAAAACATAGAAATTGGATTAGAAGGATATATGAGAATATTTACTAGTTACAATAAACGCTAAAGTGTTTAATAATTAATATTAACAATTACATAATCAAAATATAAACTAAAACAATAACAACTAACACCACTTTATCCTAACAAAAAAGAGAGGGTAAAATGCGAATGTATTAAAGATCCGAAACATCTAGAATGTCTTTACTTCATTTGTTTATCTTCTTAAGAAATTTCCTGAAAACAGCTGGATCCTTACCAACTAATTACTATAGAAAGACCCGAAAAATTAGTCAAGCGCGTAATGTTTTTATAAACAACTCCTCTGCACCTCATATGTCGTCGTCCTTAATACTACTACTCATAATCATTTCTTCTCCATATCTCAAACCATTTATAAATCGGTCTGTCGATAGTATGGACTATCGCCTAGATCCAAGGTACAACCTTATAAAGTGCATATGCGGCTGGACATTGCTTATAATTTTCGCCCCTCCCTCCATATGGCTTACGCTTCAGATTGTAGACCAATCATTTGTTCAATGCTCCATCCAAGACTTTTATGTAGCTGCTACTACCAACCAGTCCATTATCTATTTTGACCTCAAGCTTCAAAATGAGGAAAAAGATGTAGCAGTTTACTATGATAACCTCAACCTCACTTTCTCTTATTATGTCTCTGGACAGAACCCGAACCCGAGTAGTGGTATTATTCGAATAGCCAACTACACAATACATGGGTTTCACCAGGGTACAGGGAAGCAAACTCATCGAACGGATTATGTATTGACACATGGATTTTCTTGGGAAGAGGTTTCGAACAACGGGTCGTTGTCGAAAGCGGTTTTCAGGGTGGATTTGGCGGGTACGGTGAGGATTAAGTACTTTGCTTGGAAGGGTAAGAGGCATAAGTTGATGGCGTGGGCTGACGTGGAGGTCAACGGCATCACCGGTAAGAAAGTCAAAAACAAAGGTATTACCCTAAAAAATATGAATAAGCATCGCCTTAACGGGTGGGTTATTTTCGGGTTGATTGTTTTGGTGCTAGCTGCTTTGCTATCGCCATGCTGGTGTTTACTTTTACTTGCGTTGATCTGTCCTAGCGGGCGCGGGCGCGTTGATCTGTCCTAGAGAGCGATCAAATTAATGGGTGGCCTATTTTTGGTGTGACTAGTGTAACCTTGTAGTATTTTACTTTTCATGAATATGTATTATCAAAGGGTTGTGAAGTATTGTGTAGCAAAATCATTGTAGCTGTATGGCTCACTTATGTATTGAGTTTTTTTTTATATTGCTTATTATTGTAGGGGTTTCATATTATAATTTTTTTTATTTAAATTAGCACTAGATAGTACACATGTTATATGTGTAAATTATATGGAGTAAATAAGAATTTTATAAAATTTAATGAAATAAATGAAAAATATATAAAAAAAACCAAAATAAGAATTACCTTAAAAGTTAAAAAGGACATTTTAGAAAAAAAGCTAAAACGACTTCAGAATAGATTAATGAAAGTTCCATAGTGAAAGTATTGTGTTTTTCCCATTTGTGCTTCTCTTGTTTTGTGTATTTTCTTTTTCCTACATTTTACGGGAATTTTTTTTATTCAAATGTATTTATATGGCATTACTACGAGACGGGTTAATGGAGAGTATGCTTGTGCGTACGTGTTCGGTTACTAGAGTTGTAAAGTTGAGTATGTGCTGACGGTAATTAATCGTAAGCCAGAAGAACCCTCTCGAAAAATCACTGAAAAAGAAAATAAAAAAATTAAGATATTTTTGACTGTTTTTAAATTTATTATTAAGATTTGTGATTATAATTTCAAAATATAAGAATAATTTTTAATTTTATTAAAAAATAAATTATCAAAAATGACTTCTAACAACATACAAGTGATCAATTCTGTTGGAAAAACTCCTCCTATAAGAACTATTTCTGATAAATTAAATAATAAAATATGCCAACAAATAATATAATTCCATCAAATAAATAACAAATGCAGAAAATAATAGAACGAAAATACCAAACATAAGGTATCAAATTTACGTGGAAGACCTAAGAGATAAAAATCACATGCCAAACTTTGAAAATTCTACTATAATCAACTTTGACTACAAATTATCCTTCTAAGTTTTAACATTAAAAACTTTGAAATGTTACAAAATTGAGGGAGTACAAAAATATCTTAATTTGAGTAAAAACTCAAATTATATCACCTAAATTTTTTTGAATTAATTAATTTTTTTTAAATAATTAATTGATCCGAATGGACGTGAATAGACATTTACGAACAATTCTCACTTTTATTCCGTTCTGATCTGTGGTATAACCTCCATGTTTATCCTCTGCCGAAACCACTCACAATTATTATAGTTTTACTGCACCTCACAATGTGATATGTTTTGCATGCTTTTTCAAGCCACACATGGATTATATATATATATATATATACCCAACATAAAAGGCAGTTTATCCTCTGCCGAAACCACTCACGATTATTATAGTTTCACTGCACCTCACAGTGTGATAAGTTTTGTATTCTTTTTCAAGCCACACATGGATTATATATATATATATATATATATATATATATATATATATATATATATATACCCAACATAAAAGCAGTTTATCCTCTGCCGAAACCACTCACAATTATTATAGTTTTACTGCACCTCACAATGTGATATGTTTTGTATGCTTTTTCAAGCCACGCATGGATTATATACATATATACCCAACATAAAACAAATTTCAAATTGATTGTGGAAAGAACCCACCAGTATGTCTTAACTTACTTTCCATCTCGATTTCGGAATTAAGCCAAGGCTCCCTGCCTTAATAAAATCCTAAAGTCTTTAGGATTTAATTCCACAATCCAATAGGATTAAGTTCCATACATACCACATTAAAAATACTTCCAATTTTAATTAGAACAAATCTCATGGGTTTGGACCCGACAAACCTAACAATCTCTCCCTTCAAATTCATAAGAAAGAGACTTCCACCGTGACCTCGTCACTTGAAATCCATTTCGATCAACTCTTTACTAATCTCGAGCTTATTGCGAGTTATAACCTTTGTCAACATGTCTGAGGGGCTTTTATCGGTATGAACTTTCATCAATTCTTTTTTCATCACTTCTCGAAACCATTGATAACGAACATCAATGTGTTTAGTACGATTATGATAAATGGCGTTCTTTGTCAAGTCAATTGCAATCTCACTATCACAATAAATCACATACTCATCATGTGTTAAACTCAACTATTGGAGAAATCGTTTCAACCATAACATCTCAATGTTTGCTTCTGTGGTGGCGATGTATTCCGAATCAATTGTAGAAAAATAGACATACTTCTACAACTTGGACTGTCATGACACAGGTCCCCTTGTAAAAGTAAACAAATAACCTGAAGTAACATTCTTCTCTTCAGAACCTGTCATGTTTGCACGTTACCATCCAATTTTTTTTTCTAATTGCACATAATAATCTACAAATGTTCTACTATAACCTTGATCCACCATAATTGAATCAATTTTTTTATACCACTACCTTAAGGCTTGTTTCAATCCGTACAAACTTTTCTGCAACCTGCAAACCAAGTGTTCTTTCTCTTTAACTTCAAATCCCTCTAGCTGCTCCATCTAGATTTTCTCTTTCAAATCACCATGAAGGAAGGCAGTTTAATTCACATTTAGTTGCTCAAGTTCATACTAGCTACTAACCCCAAAAATGGTCAAATCGAAGTCATCTTCACAACTGGAAAAAAAAGATCATCAAAGTCAATACCTTGTTTTTAAGCATCTTTTTTTCAACTTGAAGACCAATTTTTTTACTAGTTCACTAGTTTGCATCTTCAAAGTCAATACTTCACTAGTTTTTTTACCATCTTTTTTTCAACTTGAAGACCAATTTATTCTTCAATACTTTTCTACCCTTCGAAAGTATAGTCAACTCATAAGTATAATTCTTGTGCAAAAAAATCATTTCATCATGCATTACTCTTAGTTAATTGTTTTTTTCCTTATGAGTCTAGACTTCTTGAAAATTCTCTAGCTCCCCTTCCTCAGCAACTAAAAGATATCCATATGAAGGATACCTAATTACTAGCACGCACACTTTCGTGGATTTCTTGGGCTAAGATTTTTTAATATCAAGAAGAGAGGGTTGCCCCCTGCTCAACACTCTCTACATTTGACTCATCACCATCATGCAACTTTGTATCAGTCACATCTTCATTCTAAACTCCTTCTCCAACAATGGCATTCTGTAATTGAGAAGGAACTCCACTAAGGTCTAAAACTCTATCATCTCTAGGCTGTGTAACATTATCAAAGTTTCTTATAATTCTGGTGCTCATGAAACACCACGTCTTTGCTTCTAAATAATTTCTTCTAAACTGAATCCCATAACCTTTACCCAAACTCTACATCTCCATATCCAACAAACACACATAGAGTAAATTTATCATCAAGTTTCGATCTATGTTTCTTGGGGATATGTACAAAAATTTTGCACCTAATACCCTCAAGTAAGAATATGACGCATCCTTACCACTCCAAGTTTTATTTGGAATCTGAAAATCCAACAAAGTTGATGGAGATATGTTAATTAGATAACAAGTAGTACAAACAGTTTCACTCCAGAATGACTTAGACAGTTTAGTCATTCTTAACATACATCGAACTCGCTCAATAATAGTTTGCATTTCATCCTCTCAACCACACCATTATGTTATGGGGTGCCAAGAACTGTCTGTTCATGTCAAATACCATGTTTATCATAATATGCTGTAAACTCCTTTGAAGTGTATTCCCCTCCATTATCACTGTTTTCAATAATTTTCCAATCTCGCTTTCCACCATAACATGAAAACTCTAAAAATGCTGAAATACATGCTCTTTTGTTTTCAACAGAAACACCCACACCTTGCGTGAATCACCATCAATAAAAGTAACAAAATATCTATTGTCACCTAAGGACTCAACTTCTATGGGACCACATACATAAGAATATATTCTCTTAAGTAACTTAGATTTTCTTTTAGCGGAGCTACTAAAAGAAACTCTATTCTGCATACCCAATAAACAATAATCATAAGAGTTTAGAACAATACCTTTAGTCAAAAGAATGAGGGACCTCTTTGCTAAAATATATAACCCTTTCTCACCATGTGCTTAAGCTTCTTATGGCACAGATTCGGTGAATATTCATCTTTAACTCACTAAAACACACCTTCACATGAGTCTTGTATAATAAACAACAAGGAACACCTCTCACAACTACCATTACACCCTTGGTAAGCTTCCACTTTCTGCTGCCAAAGTGATTCTCATGGCTGCTTTTCCTGTCCAAGGTCATACCAAAATTCAAGTTGAGGCACAAATCTAAAACATGCCTAACATTTCCCAAAGTAATAGTGTAGCCATCATCTGTTTAAATGCAAACATCACCAATTTTAACAATCTTGGACTTATCAGTGTTACCTACTCTTACATACCAAAAGTCTGCAATTTTGTACGTCATGAAAAATTCTCTCTTGGGAGTAGCATGATACAAAGCAATTGTAACGACCCAGAAATTCGACCCACTTTATTATCTTAATTTTCATATTTATGAAACATTATCTTTCTTACGTCCAAATTTCGGTTCGTTAATATATCTTTAACCACCTTAACTGATCCATTATCTGATATTTAAAATCATTAATTATCAAAATTCTCATATAAATTTTTCTTTTTCTCAATTCAATCGTTGTATTAAAATATTTGGATATTTAAAATCCTTACATCTCGATCCTAGTCCCTGGATCGCAACCTTTACTTTTTCTTTCTCTTTCTTTGTACCAATATCTTAAATCTCATCAATCCAAATTTAATATCCTTTCATATCCGTATAACTATTCATTGATTTAAAATTTACAGTCATTTATTTTCATACAATTATTCTTTGTTGCGTCATTCATAATCAAACATATAATAATTTCTAATGTAACCTCTATTTAATACATCACAGTTCAAAATTTAACTTTACTTATCCTGTCTGGATTCAACATGTACATACAAAATAGCAATATACTTAACAACTGTATTCACATTAAATTATGTTATTGAAATATAACAATAACATTCACAACCTTCTGTGATTATCCGTCTTTATATCATCTGATATTTTTGAAATTTATTTATTTCCTGCAAAAATATATATTAAGCAAGTAATGAGCACAGCGGCTCAGCAAGTTCAACAGTTATACTTCACGTAGCACATACCTTATCATGCTTGGTGTGTGTCATGCATCATGTGCTTGTGCTTCTACTATAGCAATATATCTCATATATATTCATATCGTTGCACAAAGTACACATTGTGGTCATATTAATCACGTATCACATAGCACGTAATTTTTATGCATTTAAAACAACATTTACATATCATAACAGTCCAACATTTAACATAAAAGGGACTGAAGAACTTGCCTGGCGTCCAGTTATTTAAATTGTTAGCTCAAACCCTTAACTCGATCAACCTATGATCATAAAATAATCAAATAGTAATTATTTATCCTCTTATGATATTAATTTAATTAATTAATATCATCTCTTGACCAATTATTAAGTAATATGGTTAATTATATTAACCTCGTTCCTTAATAAATTTATTTAACTTAATAACCAATGCCTTCAATACGGACAACCCGGCTCATCGGATAATTTCTAGCATATTTGGTTGTCCGGATTTTCATTTAATCATTTTCTAACCTTTAAACTCATTAGATTAATATTTAAAATATTTAAATATTAATCCCCAATATTTAATATTTTTATAAAAATATTAAATTTAATGCCCAAACATCATTTCTATATTTTTAGTATTTTTCTATAATTTTCTGTAATTTTTAAACAATTTTTAAATATTTATTTCATTAAAAACGAATTCTGGGGGCAATATGGTAATTTCCGCGCCCTTAAGGACCCATCCGGCATTAACAGAAAAGGTCCGGGGCATTTTCGTAATTTCCGCGGCCCTGGGGACACGTTGGTCATTTCTGGAAAAGCTGAAGGGCACGGCTGTAATTTTACAGGGTCAGAGGACACGGTCGGTATTAACCGAAAAGTCCAGGGGCACGTCGGTCATTTTGCAGCGTGCGTCGGCCGCCGCGCATTGCGCGCGGCTTCATCTGCTTACGCCAGCCAAACGACGTCGTTTGGCGTGGCGAGAACTGGCAGCCGCGCATGGCGCGACCATTTCTTCCGCGCGGCCAAAACGACGTCGTTTTGGCCTCGCTACAGTCTCCTTCTTCCCAGCCGAGACAGTAGCCAGCCAAGAAGGAAAAAACACCATTTTTGCTCACTTTTTCACCACAAAATCATTCCAAAAATTCTATAACTCATACATATACATTAAATAATTATTTAGAATAATTATTCTAATTATTTTCTAATTTTTTCACAAATTTATTTTATCACTAAAAATACATAATAAATCATAAAAATTTAATATTTATACCTTCATGATCCTTGAAAACACCAAATCTTTTCTTCTTCTCCCTCTTGTTGATAGCCATGGTCGTTATGGGTGGTGTTCGGCGGTTACGGTTGGAGTTGGAAGAAGAAAAATGAGAGTTTGTTTGGCTTTTTCTTTTCTTTTCTTTTCTTGGTTTCTATTCTTCCTTTATCCTTTTTATAGGCATGCAAGTCTAACCAATTTTGGAGTAAAAAGATTTAACCACCGACTTAGCCAAATCTCTCGAACGTTCCAGCCAAGTAAAACATGCAAATTAATTATTTTACACATTACGTAATTATTACGTGTAATAAATATTTTATATAACAAATATAAAATATTTATTTTAATTTACTAAAAATCATAATATGATTTATTAATAATATTAACACCCTTTTTGGGTACTTTCCTGACAAATTTTGTACACGCATAACACCATGCATGTAATTAAATTAGGTAATTTATACCTCCATAATTCATAAAATAACTCATATAACATATAAGAATTGTTTTTCATAATTTTTCACTCCGTTACTTGGACAACATGTTACATTAACATGTTCACATTTCCGAAATATTATTCTTCATAAAAGTCATAATAATTCTATTATACATAACCATAATTTTTATTAAATTAAAACATTCCTTTTTCTTATTTATTATTCAATTTCTTTAATATTCATATTAATTTCTTTATATATAAATTATATAATTTAATATTATATAATTTATATAATTACATTCTCCTTTTTAAACAATTTCTTAATTTCCTCCAACCTTATTCCATTTAATCACCTTATATAAATTACATAATTATTCTTATATAATTATTATTTTCTTCATAACTTATTTTAATTTCCTTATATAAATTATATAATTATTATTATATAATTTATATAATTACTTTTCCTTCTCAGTTAATTTCTAAATCTCCACCATAAATCTTAATTAAATTTAAAATCCAAATTACAACTTTATTAACTTCCCCATTCGCTTTTCATTTAAAATTGGATTAATTTAATTATTAATCCCTTAATTTCCATAATTAATAACATTTATAATTATCACTTAAACATATATATTTATATATATACAAATGTATATATATATACATATCTAATTTAATATATTTCACATTACCACGTAACCCCAATTAAATCATAATTTCTGCATTTTCATAATAATTTAATTGTACAATTTATTGTACAATTACCTAAAATTCTTTTATTCTTCATAAATTGTATTTACACAATTTATTTACTTTTCAATTATTTTAAATTCACATAATTCATCATCATCTCTGTACAAATTTAATTTACTAATTAAATCTCATCACATACCTTAATTTACATAACTACTAATTAATTTAAATAACCTTGATAATTTTATCAATTAAATTTTTATTTAATTTATTAAATAATTCCGAAAATTCGGATCCTCACAGCAATAGTATCAATAACCCAATTAATTTTCTGATCAACAACATATAAATATTATTCTTCTCTTAATAAATGAATCACAACATCTTCGGTAACTATAGCTGTATTATTCTTATCCTTAACTTTCCCTAGCTTGCTCCCCAGTTTTTTGTTTACATAACTAGATCTTACAATTTCTTTTATAGTGATCCTCATTGTTACAATATAAGCATCTGTATGTTGCATATTCTCTGGTCTTTGACTTGCTCTTTTAATTTTTGAAATTTTTGATTTTGCTGTGATTCATGTTTCCCTTGTGAGATTCACTGAAATTACTTATGCCCCTATTTTCTACCACAAGTGCATGTGTCTCAAAATTCAAACCCTACTCCTTTCACCTTGTCTCCACACATTATGTATGTTATCCCTGACCATCTACATAGTAATTTTTCCTTATGGGGTTGAATTGTTTAATGAAACAATCAAAGTTTTCCAGCAACGAACTAAAAAGTAAAAGAGCCTGAATCTCGTCATCAAGATTCAACTTCATGGTAGACAACTGGTCCATTAAACCTTGGAACTCACTCATATGCTCGAATATATTGCTATCATCTTTGTACTTCAGGTTCACGATCTTTCAAATCACAAAAGGTCTTATTCCGTGACTCTAATGTAATCCAAAGAGTATTGGCATCTGTTTTCTACGAAATATAGTGGAACACGCTCTGATCGATCCACTGTCGGATGTGACCGATCATCTTCCTATTCATCTTTTTCCAATCCAACTCATATTTATCTGTTGGCTTAACTCCCTTAAGCTCCAATGGTTCATATAAATCCTTACAATAAAGGATGTATTCTATTCTAGGCTTCCTGATCAAAAGATTAGATGAGGTCAATTTCAAAATGACGTCACTTGATTCCTCCATTCAATTTATCAAAAACAACTGCACAAATAACATTGCTCTAATACCACTTTATTAGGAAAACTCCTTCTACTAGAACCGTTTCTAATAAATTAAATAATAAACTACGTCAAACAAATAATACAATTTTATTAAATAAATAAGAACTGCAGAAAAAAATAGTAAAAAAATAAACCAAATATAAGACACCAAATTTAGATGGAAAATTCTCTAAAATTAAGAGGTAAAAACTAGGGGCCAAGATCCAAAAATTATATTATAATCAACTGTGAGTAGAAATTATCCTTCTAAGTTTTAACACCAAAAACTTTGAATTGTTGCAAAATTAAGAGAGTGGAAGAATACCTTAATTTGAGTGAAAACTCAAATTATCTCACCACCTAAAATTCTCTAAATTAATTAAAAGTCTTATAGAAATTAATTAATCAGAATAAATGACGACATCTGTGAATAAACATTCAAGAACAATTCTCAATTTTGTTTCGTTTCTATTTGCGCTGTATAACCTCCTTGTTAATCATTTACCAAAACCACTCCCAATTGTTATAGTTTTACTGCACCTCACAATGTGATATGTTTTATATGCTTTTTCATGTCACACATGGATTATATATACCCAACATGAAAGTAATTCCAAGTTGATTTTGGAAAGAACCCACCAGTAAGTCTTAACTTATTTTCCATCCTAATTTCGAGATTAAGTCAAGACTCCCTGCCATATTAAAATCCTAACGTCTTTAGGATTTAACTCCATAATCCAATAGGATTAAGCTTTATACATACCACATTAAAAAGACTCTAAATTTTAATTAGATTTTTTTTATAAGTTTGTGTTGGGAATTAATCTCGCAAAAATAAACAACACAATACTTAACGTGATTTGGTCTTAATGACCTAATCCACAAAATCAACTTCAGTATATTAATCTCCAAAAGTATAACTTTTTACATGAAATAAAAGCTGAAAAACCCCTCGTTCACACACTAACCCAAGACCCAATTAAACCATCTCTTAATTCTCTAAGATGTTACTACCTCTTGGTTGTATATTCTTTCCCTAAACACAAGACTTTATTTATAGAGTACTTACAACTCCATTTTCCTAATTTAATTAGGACACTGTCATATAATAAATATATCTACTACAAATAGGATTATTACCAAAATAAATTTCTACTGTAAATAAGATTCATTCTCATAATAGGATTCGAGGAGTTACCTAACAATTCTTCCCTCGACTCGAATTCCCAAATACTTTAACTTCATCATTGAACTTCACTCAGTTGCTACTCTTGGTCTTCTTTCCACGCATAGACTGTTCATCCAACACATAAATTAATTTTCCATTCTTTCGACCTTGGAGAATTAATTTGTCTTCTTTGATTACTTTGTAGGAATCTCCTTGACCCACATATGTATATCCACGTAAGGATAATTCTCCTAATGAAATTATATTCTCACCACAACCAGCGACATAACATACCTTCTCAAGAATTTTTATATAACCATTATGAAGTTTGAAATGAACACTTCCATCGCATTCGATCTTCATTCTCTCTTTATTCACCACATTAAAGTAGCCAAATTCTCCATCTTGCTTCAAACTCTCAAAGCAAATTTTCTCCTTGCATATATGCATAGAAGCCGCAGAGTCCAATACCCATCCATCTTCATTATAGTCACTCTTAACCGTTAAAACAACTTCTTCTTCAGTTTCACTAAGAAAATTAGCATCTTCAACTTTTTCTTTCTCCTTCAATTTTTCTTGATGCTTCCTTAAACTCTTCATGTCCTCTCTTAATGTTCTGCATTAGTATTTGATGTGATCCTTCTATCCAAAATAATAACACTATATATCACCGCAATCTCTTAACCTGGATCTTGATTTTCCTCTACTATTATCTCTGCATTGACGTCTCCCTCGATTTGAACCTTCCACGATTAGTGCTTGCTCACCAATGTTATTGCTCTATTCTCCCATCAACTTTTGACTTTCTCGCAAAATAGTAACCACCTCATTTAAAATCAAAGTTGATTTTGCCGACCAATAATATTTGCACCAATGACTTGTAAGACTTGTGCAAAGATGACGATAAAAGCAATGACTTCTCTTCGTCTTCTAAATTTTCATCTGTATTCAACAATTATGACACTAACCTATTAAAAGTATTTAGCTGATCATGGAGATTCGTTCATTCATCAATCTTCAAGGAGTACAATTCCATCTTCAAGCACAATTTGCTGGTTAGCGACTTTAAAGCATAACTCTTCCCTAGTTTTTCCCAAGATTTTTTCGGAACAGTCTCTTTCAACACATCATACTTTATCTCAGGTGCTAACGACGAACGTATTGTGTTTACCGCCTTATTTAGATTGTTTGCCAATTTGCTTCTTTCGTCTCATATGATTTTTTTTCCTCCAAAACTTGATCAAATCCTTGCAACACCAAAAGATCTTGTACACTACTCTGCCACAATGTGAAATTTATTTTTTCATCGAATATTGGAAACTCAAATTTACCCAAATTCGTCGCCATCATATTACGTGAATTAAGTGTAAGACCCCGAATTTATGAAATACAAAATTTAATTTTTCTTCATATATATTTTTCCTGAAACAGTAAATGGTTAAATTGACAAAATTGAAAGTTAAGGATGTTATGTGCAAATTTTATTTTGTCGGGGAATATTCGTTTGGTCGGGGAATATTCGTGCCGTACGACGGCGCCGAAATAACAAATTATTTGTGGACCCCACAACGGAATAATTGTCGGATATAGAAAACGACAGAAGTAACCTTTTTAAATATAAATAGTCAACGGTGTTAACTGTTTAAATACTGGTGATAAAATAATAGTAGTATACGGTAATTTATGGTATTTCAGTATAGCACACGGTACTCTACAGTAGCACACGGTATTGCACAGTGTCTCATATTATTGGTCTGATAATTGACACCGTAACTGTTGCGCATCATTTCATCAATAATTGTCACTGCATAATATTTTATATTATCAATTCAATAATTGTTGTTACACAGTATTTTGCATTATTGATTCAATAATTGTCATTACACTGTATTTCATATCATTGACTCAATAATTGTTGCGGCACTATTTTTAAAATTATTGAACCTAATAATTGTCACAGTAGCAAATATACTGTAATTTATATTATTAAATTAATAATAATCTGTCACGTATTTATTAAATTATTGTTGAATTATTGTCGTAGCATTATTTTATATGCAGGACATGTAGGAAGAATATATATATATATATATATAAAAAAAAAAAAAAATTTATTTAATTACTATTTGGAATAGTAAAAACACGTGGGCCCTCTATGGGACCCACATGAAAAATGAAATGTGAGAATTGCTTGCTGGGTGGGTTGGTGAGAAGGAGGAAAGCAGCCAGACGGCTGCTGCTGCAATTCAGCACTGGCGTGCTGCTCACCTACCGCATAGTAACTTATTTCTCCTATAAATAGCTTGCTCAGCTGAATAGAAAAACCACACCTAAAACATAAAATTTTTCTATAAGAATTTTATGAGTTTTCTCTGAGAATAGTAAGGTTATTTTGAGTGTTTGAAAGCCAAAAGGAGTGCAGAAATTTTTCAAGTAAGTCTTTTATTAAAGAGTAGTAATTTCATAAATTCCTATTTTTCACGGTATTCACAAATCTTCCTTTAGAAGACTCTTCTTTAAGAAGATTCATTTTAAAAAGCTTTCTTTGGAAGATTTATTTTGGAATATTATTTTTAAAACTATTTAAAAGTAGTTATATTATACTACAAAAATTATGTTAAATATATATAATTTTGATAATTCATATTATACGAGTTATCATACACTTTGAAATTTATATGTGGTAATTACTAATTTATATTAAAAATATATAGGTTGATCAACCTCATTTAAATCAATATACAGTCACGTGTTAAGGTAAGGGGTATCATTCTTTTCATCATCATAAATGGATATTATTTCTTTCTTATTGGAAGGGATTATCACTCTTTGATTCTCGAAAATAATATCGTTTCTTTCTTGTGCCATTTATTTCCATGTATTAAATTGTGGGAATAACCTTACGGCGCGGTTTACCGCCTGTTGGTGAATAACCTTTTGTATTCATTCCTTATTAATCTTTGAGAATAACCTTACGGTGGGGATTATCGCCTGTTTGGTGAATAACTCTTCGTGTTCAAATTCTATTAAATTGTGGGAATAACCTTACGGTGCGGAATACGCCTGTTTGGTGAATAACTATTCGTATTCAAATTGATGGGAATAACCTTACGGTGCGGATTATCGCCTGTTGGTGAATAACCCTTTTTTTTATTTGTCTCGTGTGGAAATAATTTGTCTACACGAATTATCACATGACACTTTTATTCCATATTCGTAAGTGATATCATTTTCCTTTATACTCATAAGGGATACCATCTTTTTCATCTTCCATTATTCAAACTTACTATGGTAAGGGATATTAATTCCCTTCACCTTTTGTTAATCAAACCTGCTACGGTAAGGGATATTATTTTCTTTCATACTCCTAAATCGAAACTTATTATGGAACTATTGCTTCTATAATTCCTGAAAATATTATATGTTCCATAATAGTTGAACTTCATTATTTCAACTGAACCTTCCTATTTACGTGAACCTTTCTATTGAACTGTAACCGTTATTCTGAACTGTGGATCTTGAATATCATTTTTAAATTTCACTCCACATCATGTTGACAATTTGGACATTATTTGAATCTGCACAAAGTAAACTTCTGATACTTATTGTTTATCCTGTTCTTCTATTCATCATTTGTATCACTATTATTTGTATTAATCATCAAGAATCAAGCTGTTGTGAATATCTGTGGCCGGGGGCACAGATGTGATATAATTGTTGAACAGATGATAGGTTAAAGGCGATATACTAGGTTAAAGGCGATACATCTGTTCGGTGTCTTTTATGACACATGGTGAATGTTCTCTTTGGCCCGTAGTGCAAAGATGAACCGTTGGTTGGTATGATTATGACCAAAGGCTGAATCTGGTATAATCATGACCGTTGGTGTTATATTGAATGTCTTTGGCCCGTAGTGCAAAGACGAACTGTTGATCTGCATGATTATGACCAGGAACTGTGAAGTTGTATTATCTTGACTAATGGTATTTCAGATGATAAAAGTTGATGATATTTTTACTAAAAAGAGAAGCGAGTTGACATTATAGTCTGCATTATTCTTCTAATAGATTGCTCATTCCGCTGCTATTATTGATCTGAACATTGTTTAAGAATTTAACTACAGTTTTTGATATAAACCTTGTAGTCTATTGTATTCTATCAAGAACTCAACTGTTGAAGGCTAATGATAATTTATTCGTCATTATCTTAGTCATGATATTTCTTACTGGGCTATTTGAGCTCACCCTTTCTTTTGTTCCATTGTTTTTCAACAGGAGATGAAAACGTAACGGGGTCTAGCCGGGGGATGGAGTGAGAGTCCGAGGAATAGCTATCATAGTCTTCACGTGTTGTAAAATAGTGTGACAATAATAGTGAAGACTTAGTTGTGTATTATTATTATACACTGTATTGTTGTACGTTGTGCTTTGTTGTAATAATTTTGTTGTAGTCTTTTGACGACTCAAGTTTGGGCTGTGTGGGCTCAGATTTGGGGGCGTCACAGTTGGTATCAGAGCTTAGGGATATGGTCTTTAATGGAGATCTGGGGTAGAACTAGGAGGGGAGAGGCGAATATAATTAGTCACTAGCGTGTCCCACCTAAATTAGATTTTATTATCTAATGAGTTGATTTGAATATAGGGACATGAAGTGATGAGTCAGTTTATTTGAACTAACATCTATTTTGTGACCACAGATAAGTATGGCATCTGGAAATCAGGAGGTTAACCACGGAGTACCTGAAGTGAATGTAGAGGCCACAAACAATTCTTCTACAAACTCAGAGTTGAATAATTTGCCTAAAGCAAAAATTATTTGTATCCGATCTAAAGAAGAAGAAGGTGAAAGTTCTACCGTCGTTCTTCCAAATTCGTTCTTTAAAGGATATCCGGAACTTGCAGAAATTGTTGCCTTTAATTTGCTCGACAGTTGGAAACATATCATCACCTGGTTATGCTCGATAACAAAGGATCAGAATATATGGACGTTTCATATAAGTCTTTGGGATTTATGGTGTTCGAGCTATGATTTTCAAGATTATTTAAAAATGATGTATCTATACTTTTGGGCATTACAATTTAGAGGAATTCAGGTTAAGTTAGTCACTATCGTGGAAACTGTAGTCTATCGAAAATACTATTTTAATGGAAATCATTGGTACGCTACTACTGATGAAGTTGAAGAATCTGAGAAACAGTTCGTTAGAGAACTATTTCGTGGTATCCCCATGGTTGAAATACGTGAAGATCCGGATGAAGTATATGGGACTCGATTTGATGATGACAGCCTTGATGATCAAGAAATCGAATGAGGTGATGACCGGTAAGCTATTCATCAATTCTCGAGAAGTCTATGCCATGTTAGATATTGACTCTATCCACTCTTTTATCTCACCTATATGTACTCAACGTTTAAATTTGCCTATTGAAAACTTAAATCTTGTCTTATCAGTTGAAATCTCATTGGGAGAAATACCTATTACATTTACTATCTATAAATCTTGCCTAGTTTAAATCAACAACCTCACATTACCTGTTGACCTTATTTCTTTGGAGATGCATGAATTTGATGTGATTTTAGGAATTGATTGGTTGACTACCCATCATGCTAAAATTGATTGTTTTCATAAGATTATTAGTTTTCATATTCCTAATCAACCTGTCATGCAAATTCAAGCAACTAAACCATTGAAATCTATAACTATTATTTCTAGCCATAAAGTCATTCGTTTATTGAAAAACGGATATCAAGCCTTTTTAGCCCATGTCATTGATTTGAACAAAAACACGTCAAACTTGAATGATATTCCTATTGTTAATGAGTTCCTGACGTTTTTCCTGAGGAACTTCCTGGCTTATCCCCAAACCGAGAAATTGAATTCTGTATCGATCTTGAACCCGACACTAAACCCATTTTCAAAGTCTCATACCAAATGACTCCCATAGAACACCAAGAGTTGAAGGTTTGATTATTAGATATCGGTATCATTCGAGCGAGGAATGCGAGAAGAGTTTTCAAAAACTCAAGAGGAGACTTGTTTCAGCTCCTGTTCTGACCATACCATCAGGATCAGGAGAATTTGTCATTTACAGCGATACTTCAGGCAAAGGTCTAGGCTGTGTCCTTATGCAACATGGAAATGTTATAGCCTATGCCTCTCGACAACTCAAAGATTATGAAAAAAATTATCCTACTTATGATCTAGAGTTGGCAGCAGTCGTTTTCGCGTTGAAGATCTGGAGACACTACTTGTACGGAGAAAAAGTGGATATCTATACGGATCATAAAGGCCTCGAGTATTTCTTCACCCAGAAGGAACTCAACATGCGACAACGACGTTGGCTTGAGCTGTTGAAGGATTACGACCACACAATCCAGTATCACCCGAGAAAGGCGAACGTTGTAGCTGACGCTTTGAGCAGAAAATCTTATGCGAGTACAAGTGCACTGCTGACAACACAAAAGCGTATTTTATACGACTTGCAAAAGATGGAGATAGAGCTAAAGACACCAGGGACCCACTCGAAGATTGCTCACGTGCGAGTAGAACCGGCTTTAATCGATAAAATTAAAGCTGCGCAAGCTACCGATCCGGAACTGATGAACATGATGAAGAAAGTACAAGAAGGTGCCATTCCCGAAGCAAGAATCGACGAGACAGGAATACTTCGAGTTAACTCTCGAATCTGTGTTCCTAACGATCCTGAATTGAAGCAGAAAATCATGATGGAGGCACACAACACGCCATTTACAATCCACCCAGGAGGTACCAAGATGTATCGAGATCTTCGACATACATTTTGGTGGAACAATATGAAAAGGGAGATTGCAGAGTTTATCTCAAGGTGCCTAACTTGTCAACGTGTCAAGGCAGAGCATCAAGTACCTAAGGGTCCATTGCAACCACTTGAGGTTCCCGAATGGAAGTGGGAACACATCAATATGGATTTCGTGACGGGTCTTCCCAAAGTTTCTCAAGGCTTAGATGCAATTTGGGTCATCGTAGATAGATTGACCAAATTCGCTCATTTCTTGCCTATACGAGAAAACTTTTCACTTGAACGTCTTGCCGGTATGTACATAAATGAAATCATGAGACTGCATGACATGCCAGTTTCCATAGTTTCTGATCGAGATCCTAGATTCACTTCACGCTTTTGGATCAGTCTACAAAAAGCTATGGGCACTGAACTACGTTTTAGTTCTGCATACCATCCTCAAACGAACGGACAATCGGAAAGGACGATCCAGACCCTCGAAGATCTTTTGAGACTTTGCGTACTAGATTTCAAAGGAAGTTGGGATAAGTACTTGCCATTGGTGGAATTTTCCTACAACAACAGTTACCAAGCAAGTATAGGTATGGCTCCATTCGAGGCTTTATATGGACGCAAGTGTCGCTCTCCAGTATGTTGGAATGAGGTAGGAGAAGCAAAACTGTTGGGACCCGAGTTGGTACGCTTGACGACCGAAAAGATCCAAATGATCCGACAACGAATACAGACAGCACAAGAACGACAAAAGAGTTATGCCGATCTTCATCGGAGAGATGAGAGATTCAACGTCGGAGATCATGTATTCTTACGTGTTTCTCCATGGAAAGGGGTTACGAGATTCGGAAAGAGAGGAAAACTCAACCCTCGATTTATTGGCCCATTTGAAATCCTCGATCGGGTGGGAACTGTAGCTTACAGACTAGCCTTACCACCAAGTATGTCTCGCATCCATAACGTTTTTCACATATCTATGTTACGTAAATATGTGAAGGACCCAAACCACGTCATTGAGTTAGAACCAGACGTTATAGCAGAAGATTTAACGTATGAGGAAGTACCTGTTAAGATCCTAGATAAGAAGGAGCAGATCTTACGCTCAAAGGTTATACCTCAAGTTAAGGTTTTATGGAGGAACCAAGATATTGAGGAAATGACCTGGGAGCTAGAATCTGAAATGAAGTCTAGGTATCCATACCTCTTCGAAATGCCAGGTACGTCAATTTCGGGGACGAAATTTCATAAGGAGGGGAGGTTGTAAGACCCCGAATTTATGAAATACAAAATTTAATTTTTCTTCATATATATTTTTCCTGAAACAGTAAATGGTTAAATTGACAAAATTGAAAGTTAAGGATGTTATGTGCAAATTTTATTTTGTCGGGGAATATTCGTTTGGTCGGGGAATATTCGTGCCGTACGACGGCGCCGAAATAACAAATTATTTGTGGACCCCACAACGGAATAATTGTCGGATATAGAAAACGACAGAAGTAACATTTTTAAATATAAATAGTCAACGGTGTTAACTGTTTAAATACTGGTGATAAAATAATAGTAGTATACGGTAATTTATGGTATTTCAGTATAGCACACGGTACTCTACAGTAGCACACGGTATTGCACAGTGTCTCATATTATTGGTCTGATAATTGACACCGTAACTGTTGCGCATCATTTCATCAATAATTGTCACTGCATAATATTTTATATTATCAATTCAATAATTGTTGTTACACAGTATTTTGCATTATTGATTCAATAATTGTCATTACACTGTATTTCATATCATTGACTCAATAATTGTTGCGGCACTATTTTTAAAATTATTGAACCTAATAATTGTCACAGTAGCAAATATACTGTAATTTATATTATTAAATTAATAATAATCTGTCACGTATTTATTAAATTATTGTTGAATTATTGTCGTAGCATTATTTTATATGCAGGACATGTAGGAAGAATATATATATATATATATATAAAAAAAAAAAAATTTATTTAATTACTATTTGGAATAGTAAAAACATGTGGGCCCTCTATGGGACCCACATGAAAAATAAAATGTGAGAATTGCTTGCTGGGTGGGTTGGTGAGAAGGAGGAAAGCAGCCAGACGGCTGCTGCTGCAATTCAGCACTGGCGTGCTGCTCACCTACCGCATAGTAACTTATTTCTCCTATAAATAGCTTGCTCAGCTGAATAGAAAAACCACACCTAAAACATAAAATTTTTCTATAAGAATTTTATGAGTTTTCTCTGAGAATAGTAAGGTTATTTTGAGTGTTTGAAAGCCAAAAGGAGTGCAGAAATTTTTCAAGTAAGTCTTTTATTAAAGAGTAGTAATTTCATAAATTCCTATTTTTCACGGTATTCACAAATCTTCCTTTAGAAGACTCTTCTTTAAGAAGATTCATTTTAAAAAGCTTTCTTTGGAAGATTTATTTTGGAATATTATTTTTAAAACTATTTAAAAGTAGTTATATTATACTACAAAAATTATGTTAAATATATATAATTTTGATAATTCATATTATACGAGTTATCATACACTTTGAAATTTATATGTGGTAATTACTAATTTATATTAAAAATATATAGGTTGATCAACCTCATTTAAATCAATATACAGTCACGTGTTAAGGTAAGGGGTATCATTCTTTTCATCATCATAAATGGATATTATTTCTTTCTTATTGGAAGGGATTATCACTCTTTGATTCTCGAAAATAATATCGTTTCTTTCTTGTGCCATTTATTTCCATGTATTAAATTGTGGGAATAACCTTACGGCGCGGTTTACCGCCTGTTGGTGAATAACCTTTTGTATTCATTCCTTATTAATCTTTGAGAATAACCTTACGGTGCGGATTATCGCCTGTTTGGTGAATAACTCTTCGTGTTCAAATTCTATTAAATTGTGGGAATAACCTTACGGTGCGGAATACGCCTGTTTGGTGAATAACTATTCGTATTCAAATTGATGGGAATAACCTTACGGTGCGGATTATCGCCTGTTGGTGAATAACCCTTTTTTTTATTTGTCTCGTGTGGAAATAATTTGTCTACACGAATTATCACATGACACTTTTATTCCATATTCGTAAGTGATATCATTTTCCTTTATACTCATAAGGGATACCATCTTTTTCATCTTCCATTATTCAAACTTACTATGGTAAGGGATATTAATTCCCTTCACCTTTTGTTAATCAAACCTGCTACGGTAAGGGATATTATTTTCTTTCATACTCCTAAATCGAAACTTATTATGGAACTATTGCTTCTATAATTCCTGAAAATATTATATGTTCCATAATAGTTGAACTTCATTATTTCAACTGAACCTTCCTATTTACGTGAACCTTTCTATTGAACTGTAACCGTTATTCTGAACTGTGGATCTTGAATATCATTTTTAAATTTCACTCCACATCATGTTGACAATTTGGACATTATTTGAATCTGCACAAAGTAAACTTCTGATACTTATTGTTTATCCTGTTCTTCTATTCATCATTTGTATCACTATTATTTGTATTAATCATCAAGAATCAAGCTGTTGTGAATATCTGTGGCCGGGGGCACAGATGTGATATAATTGTTGAACAGATGATAGGTTAAAGGCGATATACTAGGTTAAAGGCGATACATCTGTTCGGTGTCTTTTATGACACATGGTGAATGTTCTCTTTGGCCCGTAGTGCAAAGATGAACCGTTGGTTGGTATGATTATGACCAAAGGCTGAATCTGGTATAATCATGACCGTTGGTGTTATATTGAATGTCTTTGGCCCGTAGTGCAAAGACGAACTGTTGATCTGCATGATTATGACCAGGAACTGTGAAGTTGTATTATCTTGACTAATGGTATTTCAGATGATAAAAGTTGATGATATTTTTACTAAAAAGAGAAGCGAGTGGACATTATAGTCTGCATTATTCTTCTAATAGATTGCTCATTCCGCTGCTATTATTGATCTGAACATTGTTTAAGAATTTAACTACAGTTTTTGATATAAACCTTGTAGTCTATTGTATTCTATCAAGAACTCAACTGTTGAAGGCTAATGATAATTTATTCGTCATTATCTTAGTCATGATATTTCTTACTGGGCTATTTGAGCTCACCCTTTCTTTTGTTCCATTGTTTTTCAACAGGAGATGAAAACGTAACGGGGTCTAGCCGGGGGATGGAGTGAGAGTCCGAGGAATAGCTATCATAGTCTTCACGTGTTGTAAAATAGTGTGACAATAATAGTGAAGACTTAGTTGTGTATTATTATTATACACTGTATTGTTGTACGTTGTGCTTTGTTGTAATAATTTTGTTGTAGTCTTTTGACGACTCAAGTTTGGGCTGTGTGGGCTCAGATTTGGGGGCGTCACATTAAGTCCCTCTACCTTAAATGCAATGAACCTAACTCTTGATACCACTTGTTGAGAATTAAATCACGCAAAAATAATTAACACAATATTTAACGTGGTTTAGTTTTAATGACCTAATCCACAAAATAAACTGCAATATATTAATCTCCAAAAGTACAACTTTTTGCAAGGAATAAAAGCTAAAAAAAACCCTCCCTCACCCACTAACACAAGACTCAATTACACCCTCTCTCAATTCTCTAGGATGTTACTACCTCTTGGTTATATATATTCTCTCCCTAAACACAATACTCTATTTATAGAGTACCTATAACTCCTTTTTCCTAATTTAATTAAGATACTCTTATATAATAAATATATCTACTACAAATAGGATTACTGGCAAAATAAATTCCTACCATAAATAAGATTGCTTCTCATAATAGGATTCGATGAGTTACTTAACAGTTTAGACCTCATAAACCCAAAACTTGGTGAGTGTTTCATCTTTCTAGATAATATATAGGTTATTCTTATATTTCTAAATGGAGTGAATATTAGTGAAAGATTTGTTCAAAACTCAAAAAAAGAGTTAAAAAAAACATAAAAAATACTTGGCAAGAAATAGGGCTATAAATTGTAACCGAAAATTTTGTATCCGTTTGCATTCGTATTCGGAAAAAAATGGATATTATTCATATTAGAAACAAAACACATATTTCTGTATTCAATTTTAAAGTATCCATAAATAAATGGATACGAATATGGATATAGGCATATTCGTATTTATTTAACATCTGATCGTAATATATCTGACGGATAGCGGATATCCAATATCCAATATCTAAATTTGTATATGTATCTGAATAACTTGTGTGTATCTCTCTCTCTCTCTCTCTCTATATATATATATATATATATATATATATATATATATATATATATATATTAACAATTTAATTATTAATCATCATATATTAAGTAAACATATTTTTTTTCAAATAACCTTCCTTACATATATAATAATTAGTTTTTACTATCATACGAAAATTATTTTTAAAATATGTCATTTTACTTTTAGAAAATAGAAAATAACACTTTTAAATATATTATTAAAAATTAAAATAAATTCATTTAATTTTAATTAATTTATTTTTACTAAATGAATTTATTTTTACTATTGTAAAGTGTAAAATATCTAAAATATAGCATTTAACGAGAAAATAATATACTACAAGAACAAAATTATAGTTATTAGTTTGTTATAAATATTTTATTTTCTAAGCTTAAATACAGGAATAAGAGTGGATGATAAATTAGTATTTTCTTTCATTTAAAATGTAATTAATTTGATACTTTTTCTAAGATATTTAAATTTTGATTGATTTTTATGATCAATGATGGATGATGACGTACTTAACAAACTTTAAATGAAGATGATTAATTATTTATTAAATTTTTGTAAATAATTTGAATAAATTATTTATGGGAATTGATATTTTCGCAAGCTAATTTGATATTTTCGCAAGTGGACCATTTTGATCTTGCGAAAATATCAATTTCATATAAGAATTGATATTTTCGCAAGCTAATTTGATATTTTTGCAAGTGAGTCACATTTGACCTTGCGAAAATATCAATTCCCATTGTTTATTAGATAGCTGATAAAAGAATTCGAATACCAGAATAATTTGTTCGTTCGAGTAAAATGAGCGAAAACAAATATTATCTGTTTTCAGATATTATTTCGAATATCAAATATAGATAATATTTTTAAAATTTGTCAAAAATTGAATATGAATAGGGTATTAATTTTTCGAATACAGATATCACTTTATTCGAATACGTATATATCCGTTTACAAGCCTAATAACAAATGAATATTCGCTTGTGAACTCACTAAAAGCCATACAACAAATAAGTTTATTTCATAGTTGAGGTGCACATAGCATTACTCAATACTTCCTCCTTCCTTTTTAAAATATTATTTTAGAGAAGTGTTTTTGTCCCTTAATGTTTATCATTTAAGAATTTCAAGTAAGTATTAATTGTTTAGTTTTTAATATTACCCCAAGTATTAAATATAAATTTAGTTCTCTCATAATTTTCTATTCAATAAATAATACTCTCTTATTTTAATGTAAGGACAATATAGATAATTGATATTATATTTATTGTTTTACAATTATTTTTTTAATACTTATGTATAACTTTAAAACGATATATATTAAGGGACAGAGGAAATACCACATTAGTCAATAAATTTAAATTGGTCAAATTTGATTTTTTTTATTTTTTGAGCTTTTAATTTTGGACATGAAAAAAAGAAGAGACTCTTGAAATTGAGAAATTATTATGTGTTTCTGGGGCAGAACTACAGTATGTTCTATCCTCTCATATGAGAATAGGGTCTATAAGGATTTCATCATATATAAATTCCACCTTCATGTAAAAAAAATACAGTATACTGTAACTTCGTCTTAAGAGCAAATAATATTTTTTTCTTAAAATGACACCACAGTAACGAGTGAAAGGACACAATGTACCTCAAGAAGTGTGCCAAGAATTCAGTTGCTTTAATTATCTATTATGGTCTGCTAATAAATTTTGGGGGACATACAACTTTATTTGGTCGGAATGGATGATACGAACTACGGAGTATATTTTAGTGATAGATTCCTTTGGTTGTGTTATTTAAAATTCAAAGAAAGACCAAGTGAAAGATAATATAAAAAAATACTCTGACGAATACATATTTCTCAATAGAAACCATACTATAACAAAAATTAAAAATACTTCATATATTACAAAATACAAAATTAATATTAATTTTTAAAAAATAATTTTTTAATTCAAAAATAATATTAATTTATTTAATTTTAATCAATATAATTAAGATTCATATAAACTATCTTAAAACTTCTAATAATTATAAAATTTATTTTTAAAATCAAAGTAAAACTTAATTAATTTTAAATTTTCAAAAAAATAATTTGTAAAATTATTTTTGTAAAATTCGATATTAATTTTGTATTTTGAAAAAGATGCACGTAGTATATATGGTGCTTCTTACAATAGAATTGTATCATCCCTCTTCTAGCTTCATCATCATATATAAACAAATCGTTGATAGCTTAACTCAGTGCATTTCCTATATTTCTCCATCTTCTACTTCAATGTCGAATATTATTCACACTCCCAGCAATACATCATACTCCACTCACCTCCAAAATTCAATTCAAAACCTTAGATATATTACCCCAACAACCCCAAAACCATTAGCAATAATCACACCCTTCAGTTATTCTCAAGTACAAGCCACAATAATATGTTGCAGAAAACATGAACTAAAGATCAGAATCCGAAGCGGCGGTCATGATTATGAAGGTACGTCTTACACTACAAATCAAGATATTTCATTGATCATTCTCGATCTAAAACACATTAAATCAATTAAATTTGATTTAGAAGAAAGTATTGCATGGGTTGACTCCGGTGCTTGCATTGGCGAATTGTGTTACAATATAGCCAAGAAAAGTCCGGTGCATGGATTTCCAGCCGGAATTTGTCCGACTGTCTGTGTTGGTGGACACTTTAGTGGAGGAGGATTTGGTACTATGTTACGAAAATATGGTCTTGCTGCTGATAATATTGTTTATGCAAAAATAGTTGATGTAAAGGGCCGAGTTCTTGATAGAAAATCGATGGGAGAAGATCTTTTTTGGGCTATCAGAGGTGGTGGAGGTGCAAGTTTTGAGGTTATACTTTCGTGGAAGATCCAGCTTGTACATGTTCCACCAATTGTTACTGTGTTTAGTCCTTCGAAAACTTTAAAACAAGGTGCTACTAAGCTTGTTCACAAGTGGCAAAACATTGCACATAAACTCAATGAAAACCTATTCATTAGAGTCATAGTAGTAGCAGAAGGAGAGGGGGAGAATAGAACAATTCAAGCCATATTCAATTCATTGTTTCTTGGAGGAGTAGATCAGCTTATCGCGATAATGAATGAAAGTTTCCCTGAATTAGGTTTGGAGAAAAATGATCGCTCTGAAATGACTTGGATCGAATCAGTACTTTATTTTTACAGTATACTAGGAAAAAGAGAAAATCCTAGATACCCTTAAGAATAAAGTGTTTCATCTTTCTAAATAATATACAGGTAATTCTTATATTTCTAAATGGAGTGAATATTAGTGAAAGATTCGTTCGAAACTCAAAAAAAGAGTAAAAAAAAAACATAAAAAATACATGACAAGAAATATGGCTGTAAATTGTAACCGAAATTTTCTTATCCGCCTGCATTCATATTAAAAAAAATAGAGAGGATATTATTCGTATTAGAAACAAAACTCATATTTATGTATTCAGTTTTAAGGTATTCATAAATAAATTGATACGAATATGGATATAGGCATATTCGTATTCATTTAACATCCGACCGTAATATATCCGACGGATAGTGGATATCCAATATTTAATATCTAAATTTGTATCTGTATTCGAAATTCATATCCGAATAACTTGTATGTGTGCATATGTCTATATATATATTGACAATTTAATTATTAATCATCATATATTATATAAACATATATTTTTTTTCAAATAACATTCCTTACATATATAATAATTAGTTTTTACTATTATATGAAAATTATTTTTAAAATATGTCATTTCACTATTAGAAAATAGAAAATAACACTTTTAAATATAATATTAAAATTCAAAATAAATTCATTTAATTTTAATTAATTTATTTTTAGTATTGTAAAGTGTAAAATATAACATTTAACGAGAAAATAATATACTACAAGAACAAAATTATAGTTATTTGTTTGTTATTAATATTTTACTTTCAAAGCTTATATGCGATAATAAGAGTAGATGATAAATTAGTATTTTCATTCATTTAAAATGTAATTAATTTGATATTTTTTCTAAGATATTTAAATTTAAATTTATTTTTATGATCAACGATGAATGATGACGTACTTAACAAACTTTAAATAACGATGATTAATTTTTTTTTTTTAATTTTTGTAAATAATTTGAATAAATTATTTATGAAAATTGATATTTTCACAAGCTAATTTGATATTTTCGCAAGTTGTGCGTTTTGATCTTGCGAAAATATCACATTTGCTTGTGGAAAATATCAATTCCATATGAGAATTGATATTTTCGCAAGTTAATTTGATATTTTCGCAAGTAAGCCCCATTTGATCTTGCAAGAATATCAATTCCCATTGTTTATTAGGTAGCTGATAAAAGAATTTGAATACCCGAATAATCTGTTCGTTCGAATAAAATAAACGAAAACGGGTATTATCTATATTCGGATATTATTTCGAATATCAAATACGGATAGTAGTTTTAAAATTTATCAAAAATAAAATACGAATACGAATAGGGTAATAATTTTTCGAATAAAGATGTCACTATATTCGAATTCGTATATATCCATTTACAAACCTAATAAGAAATGAATACTCTTGTGAACTCACTAGAAGCCATACAACAAATAAGTTTATTTCATAGTTGAGCTGCACAATGACTTAATATATACTTCATCCATCCATTTTTAAATGTCATTTTAGAGAAGTATTTTTGTCCCTTAATATTTATTATTTGAAAATTTCAAGTAAATATTAATTACTTAGTTTTCAATATTATCCCAAATATTAAATATAACTTTAGTTCTCTCATTATTTTTTATCTAATAAGTAATACTTTTATTTCAATACAATGACATATAGACAATTGATATTATATTTAATGTTATACAATCAATTCTTTAATACTTATGTATAACTCTAAAACGACATATATTAAGAGACTAAGTCAATAAATTTAAATATGGCCAAATTTGATTATTATTTTTTTCTGAGCTTTTAATTTTGGACATGAAAAAAAAAAAAAAAAAAAAACTCTTGAAATGTCACTACAGTAACTAGTGAACGGATACAATGTACCTCAAGAAGTGTGCCAAGTTGCTTTAATTTTCTATTATTGTCTGCGTGACTCTGACAAATGCCTAAAATTTATTTACTAAATTTTGGGGGACATACAACTTTATTTGGTAGGAATGGATGATACGGTTACGGAGTATATTTTACTGATAGATTCCTTTGGTTGTGTTAGTTAAAATTCAAAGAAAGACCAACCGAAAGATAATAAAAAAAATACTATGACGTAAACATATTTCTCAATAGAAACCATACTATAACAAAATTTTAAAATACTTCATATATTACAAAATAAAAGATTAATATTAATTTTTAAAAAATAATTTTTTAATTCAAAAATAATATTAATTTATTTACTTTTAGTCAATACAATTAAGATTAAATAAACTATCTTAAAACTTCTAATAATTATAAAATTTATTATTAAAATCAAAGTAAAACTTAATTAATTTTAAATTTTCAAAAAAAAAAAATAGTAATTTTTTTTTTAAAAAATCGATATTAATTTTGTATTTTGAAAAAGATGTACGTATTATATATGGTGCTTCTTACAATAGAATTGTATCATCCCTCTTCTAGCTTCATCATCACATATAAACAAATCTTTGGTAGCTTAACTTAGTGCATTTCCTATATTTCTCCATCTTCTACTTCAATGTCGAATATTATTAACACTCCAAGCAATACATCATACTCCACTCACCTCCAAAATTCAATTCAAAACCTTAGATATATTACCCCAACAACCCCAAAACCATTTGCAATAATCACACCCTTCAGTTATTCTCAAGTACAGGCCACACTAATATGTTGTAGAAAACATGAACTAAAGATCAGAATCCGAAGCGGCGGTCATGATTATGAAGGTATGTCTTACACTACTAATCAAGATATTCCATTCATCATTCTCGACCTAAAACACATTAAATCAATTAAAGTTGATTTAGAAGAAAGTGTTGCTTGGGTTGACTCCGGTGCTAGCATTGGCGAATTGTATTATAATATAGCCAAGAAAAGTCCGATGTATGGATTTCCAGCCGGAATTTGTCCGACTGTCTGTGTTGGTGGACACTTTAGTGGAGGAGGATTTGGTACTATGCTACGAAAATATGGTCTTGCTGCTGATAATATTGTTGATGCAAAAATAGTTGATGTAAAGGGCCGAGTTCTTGATAGAAAATCGATGGGAGAAGATCTTTTTTGGGCTATTAGAGGTGGTGGAGGGGCAAGTTTTGGGGTTATACTTTCGTGGAAGATCCAGCTTGTACATGTTCCACCAATTGTTACTGTGTTTAGTCCTTCGAAAACTTTAAAACAAGGTGCTACTAAGCTTGTTCACAAGTGGCAAAACATTGCACATAAACTCAATGAAAACCTATTCATTAGAGTCATAGTAGTCAAGGGCGGAGCCACGCTTGGGCTGGGGTGGGCTGTAGCCCAGGCGAAATTTTTAGGCTCCAAGCTGTGCTCTGTTCTACTTCTTCCAACTCTACCTCAAGCATCGCCAACGCTCTCGCCCTCAACCTCCTCCACATGCAGCCGGAGCCTCCGTCAACCGTAGAGGTTTCACCTTGGCTGGATAGAGTTCTGTCTCGCTCCTTTCTCTCTCCGAGAGGCTCTAGTGGGCCGGCCCACGTATCTTACAGAGCTAATTGTATTGCTAAACAACCTGATACTACCTACGATGTTGGATTGAAGAGGGTTTCTGAGGACCCTTTTGATGAATTAAATAACCCAGATGGTATTTTCCAGCTTGGATTGGCCGAAAACAAGGTTGGTTAATTTTATCAAATATATATAAATTTGTTTACTTTGCCTTGATGATATGTTTATAGTTGTCGTAATTTTGGGTTTGTGGTGAATTTAATTAGTTATCACTGGATTTGGTTCAAGACTGGCTATTAGAAAATGAAGATTCAATTTTTAACCGGGATATAAGTGGAATTGCTACTTATCAGCCATTTGATGGGCTGATGGAGTTGAAAGCGGTAAGTGTTTCCATTATGCTCTTTGTTTTAATTGATTAAATTTGTTTTAATTGATTAAACTCTTACATTATGCTTCCCTGTTAGATAAAAGTTGTTAAAGGACTTTTTGCCATAACGATAAAAGCCACAAAAAAGCACACTGAATGTTGAAAAGATTTCAAGACAGTTCTGTATTGCCTTGGTACCAGCCATGATTGATGTGCGAAGCTGCTTTGTTTGCTAAAATTAAGTTCCTACCCAACTCTTATGTATGCTTGTTGAAATTTTCAGTTTTTCGAATGAATGAAACCAATAAAAGTGTTACTTCAGTCAACTCTTAAGGGTTTTTTTATAACAAGATTTATTGGTGGTGCTCATATCTGCTTTTGTACCTGTGCTTTTATTTTGTTTTATATCACAACTTGAAGTGACAGTATGTAATTTGGGATCTACCATTTTAAATTCTGGGGAATGTGGATGGTTCCTTTTAATACACGAACAAACAATTGGTTCTGTGCCATGCTGAGTTGCTTTCAATCTTGTGTTTGTATGCTAATTTCATCAGTACTGCAGGCGGTGGCAGGATTCATGTCTGAGGCAGGATTCATGTCAGAGTGCAGACAATTTCAGTTTTAGTACAACCTCCCTTGACCGAGCGTTTATTCAAGCAAAGAAATGTGGTCTTAAAGTTCGTGAGTTATAATTTCGAACCCATCAAATCCAGTTGGCAGTTTGCTCAATAGGATCCACTCACGGAAATGAAGAGTTTGTCAGCATGGCAGAAATCATTCATTTGGAAGGTTTTGACCGCAACATAGTTCACATAGTTTATGGTCTTTCGAAAAACCTCCCTCTTCCTGGTTTTAGGGTGGGGGTTCTTTATACCTACAATGAGACTGTTCTGGCTGCAGCTAAAAAACTCACAAGATTCTCATCTGTTTCTGCTCCAACCCAGCGATTGCTCGTCTCCATGCTCTCAGATCCAAACTTTATTCAAGAGTTCATCAGGACAAACAGAGAAAGGCTTCAAAGAATGTATATTGAATTTGTGGGTGACTATAAATCAACGGGTACCTATTGAAGCACACCTAATTTGGCAGGATAACTCTTTTACAAAGATTTTGATGCAGTAGGCATTAAAATTGAACTTTGAAGTAGCCCGTGGTTTTAGCTTTAAAGTAACAAGGAGGCAAATTTGAAGGATTGCCTTGGATGATTGTGTCAGTGGAAGTCTAATGGTCCGAGTTACTACAGATTGTGCACATGACAAGAGCTACAATCGAAATCAAGTTCTATGGTAAGCGAAAGTGAACCAGAATCCTAAACCTTGAGTTGAAGGTATATATACTAGTTCTGGTTGCTTCTGCTTTCAACATTAGTTTCTTTTGCATCTGTTTCGTAATATGGAGCGTGTAAATCCTCCCCCCTGCCCTGCTCTGCGATTTCCTTCCCCCTGCCCTGCTCTGCAATTTATTTGGATTTTATCATGTCACATGGTGAAGGGAGGGTAGGATGGAGGAATGAAGTTGGTTGTCTATTTTGTAGCCCAGGAGGAAAAAATTTCTTGGCTCCGCCCTTGATAGTAGTAGCAGAAGGAGAGGGGGAGAATAGAACAATTCAAGCCATATTCAATTCATTGTTTCTTGGAGGAGTAGATCAGCTTATCGCGATAATGAATGAAAGTTTCCCTGAATTAGGTTTGGAGAAAAATGATTGCTCTGAAATGACTTGGATCGAATCAGTACTTTATTTTACAGTATACTCGGAAAAAGAGAAAATCCTAGATACCCTTAAGAATAGAGTACTCGAGCCGAAAAGTTTCTTCAAAGCTACCACAGACTTTGTTGAGGAAGCCATACCCGAAACGGGACTAGAAGAGCTATGGAAATGGTGTTTGGAAGAAGAGCAGCCGATTCTGATCATGGAACCGTACGGTGGAAAAATGTATGAGATTTTAGAATCAGAAATTCCATTCCCACATAGGAAAGGTAATTTGTACAATATACAGTACTTAGTAAAGTGGGAAAGTGAAGAACCTGGAGAAGGAGAAAAACATATAAATTGGATAAGAAGGATATATGAGAATATGACTCCTTATGTGTCAAAGAGCCCTAGGGCTGGTTATGTGAGTTATAGAGATGTTGATTTGGGTACAAATAATAATGGGGATACAAGTTACTCACAAGCTATGAATTGGGGAAGCAAGTATTTTAAGGGCAATTTCAGGAGGTTGGCAATGGTGAAAGGTAAAGTTGATCCAGACAATTTCTTCAGTTTCGAACAAAGTATCCCACCTCTCATTTTCAACAATTGAAAGAGTATAAAAGAGAAATATAATGCATAAGAATTAAGAAATCAATCAATAAATGCATGGTTGTCTCTTTCTATTATTGACATATAATAAAATTTCATTCCAGTTGTATGAGTTGACATTCCAGCCACTCAACTATACATTGAAATGGTCTTTCTGTAATTCCATCATTTGGTTTCCATGTTAAGAAACATGCATTTTCTAGTGTAAGCTAACTATTAATTTTAATTTATGGCCGAGGTAATGGAGCCTTCGAATTCAACTATGCTTGTAGAAGTCAGGTTTTTTGAGTAGTTATCTTTTAATAGAAGCGTTGAACTGTTGTTAATTGTTTTTCTGGCATACACTCTGGGAGCTAAGAAGATCCCTTCAAACCACAAGGTCCACAATCACCATCCCAATATTACACCACTGTATAACCTCTACAACAAATACGAACCTCTGTTCAGAACTATATATATAATTCTGATTAATGTACTTGTAAAGAGCTAGAAAGAGGGTCGACTTTACTGTTTAAATTTTAATGATATTCATGCATTGTCTTCTACATATAGTGGCTTATCCATACTTGTTGGGATTTATAATATTATCAATTGAGCAAAATACACAAGACTTTAATATGTCGTATGGAATTGGCCCAAGCCCAAGTGGCCCACTAGGATGGCCAAGTCTCTTTCTCTCCGTAAATCATGGTTTTAAAATAGGATAAATTACATATTATAGTACTTTTTAAAAAATAATTACAGAAAACATACATCTTAAAAGTATTTACAAAAAGAGTACTTTTTTAAAATATATTTATAAAATTAGTGCATTCTTATCCCTTAAATTTAGTTGGATGATTTTAAAATTCAAATTTTAAAAAATCAATTACACAAATAAATGCATTTCATCTCTCCTTCCCCTCTTTTTAGCAGATGATGGACTTTCTCTCTCCTCCCCCTCCCTCCTCCCTCCTCCCTCCTCCCTCCTCCCGCTATCGCTTTCTCTCTCCTCCTTCCCTCTCCGTCGCCTGCCTCCCCCTTCCCCCGCCTGCTGCCTCCCCCGCCTGTCTCCGCCTGCTGCCTCCCCCTTCCTCCGCCTGCCCCGCCTACCACCTCCCCCTTCCCCGGCCTTCCCCTCACCCGCCTGCTTCCCCCTCCCCCGCCTGCCACCTCTCCCCTCTCCCCTCTCCCCACCCCTGCCTCCTCCCTCCTCCCGCCTCCCTTCCCCTCCTCAAGCTTTCTCTCTCCTCCCTCCTCCCTCCTCCCTTTCGGTCATAATTTTTTTTTAAATACAGTAACTAATTTCTTTTATATTCTAATTAGTAACCAAACCTTCATACGAAGGTAACCATTTTAGTGTTTGTGTGTAACCAAATGGTGATAAAAAAAATGCAATACAATAAACATTTTCTTTATATTCCAGTTGGTATCCAAATCTTCTTACAAAGGTTACCATTTTAGTTTTTGTGTGTAACCAAATAGTCATAAAAAAAATTCAATACAGTAACCATTTTTTTAATATTCCAGTTGGTAACTAAACATTTATACAAAGGTAAATCTAGGTAATCAAACACTAGTATGAATGTAACCAATAATTGAATGTGTAGTAACTAGTTTTGGTTACCTTTATATTAAAGGTTGGTTACCTCTGTATTAAAGTTTGGTTACCTCTGTATTAAAGTTTGGTTACCTTTTCCTATTTCTATTAGAGATATAAAAACAAAAAATATCTTCTTTTTTTATAATAGTTTGAGATTCGTTTTAAATACTTATAAATTTGGATAATATTTAATTATTATAAATTTATATACTACTTATTCTAATGTGAATAGGAAAGAAAATAGAACCCATTTGTGATTCTAAATTAGTAACTGCCGATAGATATATGTATATATCAATATTTTATTTTGGTAACTGACGCATTAATTATCCTTGATTTAAGGAATATCTTATTTGTAGGAAACTGAATGATTTAATAAATTTATCTTATTGTAGTCTTTTTGTAATTATTTTGTATGTGTTTTGTTTTTATAATTACTTTCTAATTATTGTATATTAATGTTAAGGACCCTTTAAAATATGGCCCGACACACCAGCCTAATTTGACCCAAAAAAATTATTTTTTCCTGACTAAGTCAAAATTCAGTTGATTATCGGTCGAACAAGTAATTTAACTGATAAAATCAGTTAGTTGAACTGGTTGATCAGGTATTAAAATATTTTTAATATTTTTGTTTTACAAAAATATATATTTTTTAAAATTAGATACTTTTACTAATATAATAAAATTATTTTACTATATTTTAACTTATATAAAATTAAATATTTTAAAATTTTATTAATTATTAATAATATATATTTTTATATATTTTTAACGTCACTAATTTAATAACAATTTGATTATTAATTGAATTAATGACCTATTCACTCGATAGTTTATTTAATTCGATGACCGACATTGCCGCATGTATAGGAAATGATAAATAGGGCCAAAGTATGCTATCATAAGCTCATTTCTCACTTTTAGAATTCAATATTTCTCACATTAGTTAATGCTTAGAAATGTCTGTATTAATTTGTACGCATGAGGGTTCTCCTGGAGTCTGGAGGCCACATTTATTTGATGGCGACATCGTACAGTGTTATTGCGTTGACATCATTCATATATTTTTCTCTTTACTGAGTGTTAGGAATTAAGTTACGTAAATTAAATAATATAAAATTAAAAAAATAAAAAAATAATACGAGATTTAATGTAAAATATTTTTAAAAAAAAATAAAATTATAAGTCAAACTCAAATCTCCACTATATTAACAATAATGAATTTATAATAATCATCTCAAATTCTATGTCCTCAAATTTAAAGGTTATACAATATGTACCGTAATACAATTTTTTGTACGGACTAAAAAATATAAAACCTCCTTTCCATAATATAACTTTTTTATACGGAATATAAAAGTTATAAGAAAATCTCTCCATCACACAAATACAAAACTTACTCACATTATCTCTCAACTCTTAAGATGTTACATGACTTTTGATTGTGTTACACTTCAACAATTAAGCATAACACTCTATTTATAGAATAACTCACAATTCTCTTTTTCTATTCAAAATATGACTCTAATATATAATAAATATCCTATTAAAAATATGACAAATTCCTTTCCATAATAGCAATTATTTTTTGAATAAGATTGGATGAGTATCCCAACAATTTATCCATCAACTCGAATCCCCGACTACTTTAATTTCATGTCTAAATAAAATTTGAGAATTATCCCAACAATATTTTGTTAGTTTAAGATATGATCATACCACAAGATTATATTGCTAAATCTAATCAGAAGTAATTACAAGCATCGTGTCTATATTAATCTCCATTTGTGAGTTTTACTTCGAATGAAAGAAAATGAAATTTTTTTTTAAAAAAAAAATATATTAAAAGAAAGAATTTCTCTTTGGTATTATTTTCCTTCCCTAGAAGTAGAATAAAACTCGTGAACAATACGAGTGAAAAAGCTAGTGGGCGAGAGGATGTACGTCCGTATCTTTTTCTCTACAGACAAACAAGGTCAAATAGTCATGGCATTTTACATAGCACATACCCCATTACTTCCGTTTTCAACAAACACAGATAGGCTACCTCCAACTAGTTTACCCCCTTTTGGGTTTAGATTTTGTTCAAGTGGTCCGTATATATAATATCCCTTTTGGCTGATGCTTATAGTTGCTACATTTTTCATAAACCCCAAGCCACGTAGATAGATGGCTGGATTTAGTTAACATAATGCATATAAGGGAAGTATGTCATACAACTACAAGAGAATGTGCCCTGCATTAGGGTTTTACTCACCCAGCACATTATTAACCTAGCTATGAAACCTAAGATTAAACTTGCAGGAAGGAAGGACTATCAAAGACTACGAAACCTGAACACACTATCAAATAAAATAGTCTCCCCCATAATATAAAACAACAAAGAGAATAAATAGCCTGCCGAATATGTAGACAATTGTTTCAAAATCATAAATTAAATATATAAAGATTCCACCATAATAGGAAAAAACTTCGCACGTTTCCATAAACTATTTTTGATAAATACAACCATAGATATGGTGAACTGAAGGAAGAATATCAAAGCATGAAAGAATGCAAAACCACTACTACTTAGTAACTACTACCACTTTACAAATGTAACCCTTCAATTTTAGATTATCTACTCTTCTCAGCTGATTTCGATTCAGGGAGCGTTCCAAACACTCTGTCCCAGAAAGAGGAAGTGATACCATATCCCATGGTTTGCAAATGGAAATGATGATTTAAGTGATATCTCTGCACAAGCAAGCAGAATTCATCAGCACGGTTATATTAATAAAGACTATTTATTTTGATACATAAATTCAAACATCATTTTATACAGAAAAAAATAAAAACAAATGGTGTTCAAATTAGCCCGCCGATGGGGCAGAAGGTTTCATGCCACTTGAAGAAGTCATAAGTCAAAATATAATGGGATACAGAACTCTAAATAATACGAAAGATATGTCGCATCCTTTAGTTCATCTACTAGAAAGCAAAGCAGTGATGCATATAAAAATACAATCGTTACAGCTGTGCAACTCTTTACCTTGCGCTGTCGTGGTACTCCACTTTTTGGCTGTCCATGGTGCAGGTAATAATGGGTCACATCATACATCACATAACCCAGTAAAACACCACCAACTAAACCCGGAGTAACAGAAGGTGTAGATATGAGTTTGAACATGTTCCATAACTGCCAATGATACAATCAAAATAGTCAGATGCAATAATTTTTAAGCCATCATGATGACCCAAGACATCTACTTGAGGCATGTTGTATGCTTATTTATGTACGAAACTCAGACCTCTTAATTTGTTCATTTCAATATCTAATTTTCGTACTGTATTCCTCCACAAAATGGGTAGCTGGTATGCGGACCAGTAAAAATTATTTCTAAAGGCCTAGTATATACTTGGGCCTTTAATCAGGGGAGCTAAAAAATTCGTGACAAGCAATTGAGGACTTGCTAAAACATTCAATTGAAATTTTCTAGCCATAAATCCATTTAATAAATATCAATCTTTCCAATTACATGTATGCCAAAGTCATCATGCATTGATAGCATGCCAGCTGCATCTGGATACCCAAAATTCTTGTTTTAGAGCAAAGAATTAAAATCTTCAATCATGTACATTTATAGCACAACACAAAAATTTGTTAAAAACACAACCATTTTTTTTATAATCAACATGTTGAAAGCATGACCTCTATTAGTCTTGTTAAACATTTCTCCAAAGCAAATACATGGCACCATTAGTACCATCCGTTCAAGTGAGATTCAAATTATTTTGCTGTGCTTATAATATTAAACCAATAAGAATGAGTTCCAGATTAAACTATCTCTTAGAGCATATCCAAGAATTTTCTTAATTCCAACAAGGAGTTTAGCTATGATGCAGCACAAATCATATATAAGAAGAAAATGAAGAACAATATGGAGTACAACACATACTGGCACCAAGAGAATAGCTGCTGCAGTAGGAGGGAAAACAAGTCGTTGGGCATCCTGGGGGTGCTTATGATGGCAACCATGAAGAAGATAATGAAGGGTATTCCCCCTAGAATACATTGTCGACAGTATTAATACAGATTTTCAAATAACATCTGATCAACCAGCAAACTAAAAAAGACAGACAAATCCTCGCCTCTGCCTCCCCCCATGAACATATTCACACACACGTACACACTCTGAGGGAGGAACGAGGAAGAGATAGAAAGAGAGACAGACAGACAGACAAAGAGAGAGAGAGAAGGAGACAGAGAGTGAACAAACCAATAGCTCTTTGTTTTTATGTGGAAAAGGAAGCGGTGCAGAGTGTATTCCATTAATGTCCATATGAAAATGCCAGTCATAATTATTAAGGCTATCTGAGGAAGGTCATGGCCCATCCGCATGGACATGGATTCAAACCAGCATACAACGGGAAACCAAATAAGTGGAATAACCCACCATTCATTGCGGGTGAGAAACTGTTTCAAGAAGGCATGAGTTAATCTCAGTGTATATAGACAGACATTTTCATATCATTAGATAATATATACACACACGTGCATGTATACAATGCATTAATAAAAAAAGATTCTGCATGTATTTTGCCCTTATGTCATGTGTATATATTAAACATGATCATTATTACCTCCAATAAATCATTTTCGAAAAACCGAGGGCCTTCCTTACTAACAATAGGCTTGTGAATCCATTCCTGATAATATTCTCCAAGATGGCCAACCTGTGAACAATTTCACAGAAGTTAAAATAAGGAAGATGAAATAACTAATTGTGAATTATGTTGAAATGACTCGAGGAAAACAGCTATTAGAGAGGTGAGTTGAAGCAAACTGTGGAAACCTAACTGCCAAAGCAGGTGACATGGCGAAGCAGCCCTTTAACTATGCTTAGGAACAAAATTGTAAATTTTTACATATATCATAAAATGGGCATTTATGTTATTTTTGTCCTACTTCAAAATTTAGTAAACACGCAACAAGTGAGTCTAGATACTAGATAAGTCATCCCTATGTCTCTGAATATCCAAGATTAAAATCTGCGTACAGGTAACATAATTTGAAAAACTACACCAACGTAAATATCACTAGAATGTATGATGCGTGAACGCATGTTTTATCATCAAATATAGCAGAAATCAAGCTGCAGTTAAGTTACCTGGAAAACAAGGGCTTTATTCAAATCAACAGTAAAGTCTTGTGCAACCATCTTTAGCACCTTGAGGGCAGCTGAATTTACGAGGAAGGAAAAGAAACAAATCAAACTCAAAAAAGTTACGTAATGAAAAGGGTATTTATCACATGAAAGTAATGAAAAGGGTATATATCACATGAACGTCTTTTACACTGGAAACCATGAAAGAAGATAATGGCACCTATGATTGTAAAGCTAAGCTATAGCTATCAATCAATTGATTAACAAATGCAGTTTCTAATTTGTAACCCCATAATCTTAGCAGTCATATGTTCTTTTTCTTTTTCTTGTATTTCCTTCAAAGACCGTAGCAGTCATACGTTTACAAGGCCCCTTTCATTGTTTGAATACCACAGAGTTGAGTAGTAATATGATTTTATACCCCATGACTTTCAATTTTGATAACTATATAGTAAATAACTAAATACTACATACAAAATCATTAAAGAAAAGTTAAAATTTTCATCTTAGCCCAGTCTTATCTATTCATCTTATATCAACATTCAAAATCATATATTACATACCAAAACGTGAGCATCAAGTTTATAATGGTTTGTCAATATATTGTAAAGAGACCTTATAAGAGATTTACAAGACTCACAGCCTCCAACAATTCCATCAAGCATAAGAAGTTGCCAAATTGATAATACACCATGAAATCGGACGTTGCTATGTAATTGTATACAAACATTTAGTTGAATTAAAATATGAGCTATTTTAATCACTAGTAGCAAAAGAAATAAAGGAATGATAACCTAACCAGATGATATAGAAATTCTGGAAAGGGAAACCAATTTACATTTGTACAGGAGGAATCTTGATCCTTGCAGAGTACATGTTTGCCTTATATATGACTCCTAAAAGTTCATTTAATTGAAGAAGAAATTACAGCCAATGAAAGAAACAATCATTCAGATTCTTATTCACCTAAGCATGCAATCCAAAAGGAATTACATAATTACAACTCTTGATATAATGGAAAGCAGTTACATAAACCTAAGTCTCTTAATTTCCACCAGTCCCCCCCCCCCCCCCCCCCCCCCACCCACACACACACAAAAAAAAAAGGTATTAAAAAAGGGGTTGAGTACTTGACATCTAGTGTTCTAAGAGCTCAATTTTTAACCACTACTACTACCACGTTACTTTTAGCTACAAGCACTCCCAAGTTTTTGTTTTTTGTTTTTAACCACAAGTTTAGCACATGTATGTAGAAGTAAATGGAAACTGGTAACCAGGATGCGACAATTAGAGAGCCAAAAGTTCTAACTCTCAAATTTTGGCATTTGCCAATTGCATTGTTAATTCTTAATAGTAGACTTTGCTTTGTTTAAACAATTTCATCAAAAGTAATCAACTTTCTCTCAACCCATCAACAAATCTACGACAGAACTAGATCAACTCTAATCCACCGTTAAATGAGTTTAAAAAAACAAAATTTAGTATAACTTTTTTTACAAAAACCTTGGCATTCAATTTGTCAAACAACTCTTAATAAACATTTCATAAAAATTGAAAAATCCCAAAAAAGATTCAGCAACAATAGAATAAGATGATTAATACAAATTCCCAAATGCTCAATTAGCCAACTTTACATTAAAGATTGAATCTTTAAACCCAAAATCTGAAAACCCAAAATGTACATTCCCAAAACCACCCCAAATAACTGACAAACTAGTCAAATTAATGTACAAAAAAACTGAATTTGCTGATAAAAGTATCAACAAGCTCAGATCTAGAGATATAACAAAGGCAACCAAAAATGGAAATCAAAGAATTACCCAATGCAAGGCTCGTCTGATTTTCTCTCTCTAAATCTTCAGGAGCAACCAGGAGCTTTCTCTCTCTAGAAAACCCCGCAAAGCCAGTACCAGCGTTTTCTTGTTTTTTAGCTCAGGAAGACGATATTTCACGTATATTATGCAGAGAATTGAGAAGTTGATTGAAATGATCGTGACCGTCCATTACTTATCACCATTTTCGAATCCACGGATGGTCGGACGTCGGATTCGAATAGTTTGCCAGCCTGGCACTCCCGGATACAACTCATAACGGAAGACAGGAAATTTAGGAGAAACTATTTCTTGCTTCTGACACGTGGCTATTCTCCTCCTGCTCCTAAAATATGCAATAATTTTTTGAAATTTAGTGCGTAATTTGTACTGGTTTTTAGTACCCCAAATTTTAATATGAGAAAGTCTCGGCGATCGGTTTTAGTGACTAATTCATTTTATTTTATTTTTTCCTTTTTATCTTTTAAAATATTTATAAAAAATTTTTAATAATTTATTTATAAAATTCAATAATTTAAATATTAAAATAAATAAATAATTAGACCGATTGTAACGATCGGTCCCTAGAAAAGTTCTTTTAAAGTACGTAGGATGGTTGATTGATAGATACGAAAGAAAATATGTAGGTCCCACTTTTTTTGGAGAAACAATCATTAGACAGTAAGTGGGTCCTATGCACTTATGAGGATTTATTTATACTATTTAATATTAAATCTTTTAAGATACAATATCTTGCAAGATTTCTTTGTATTAATTTTTAATAGTGATAATATTTTCAATAATGGTAAAAATAAATTTGTTTTTAAAAAAATAAGTCGGGTTAAATTTTGAACGAACTTGAGAAAATGATCAAAATTGATACCAATTGGCAACTTCAAGAGCCCAATTGACAAAAAATGAGGACGATTTTAACACTCCATGACAACTTATAGGAAGAAAAATGTCATCTAACCAATGAAATTTCATTTTATTTCTTTGATTTTATATCACATGGAAGGTGGTGAGATAGATGTATTTGACAATTATATTATTTTATCAAATTACTAACTATCATCAACAATCAAACATATATTTTAAAAACTAAAAAATATATTATTTTTAATTTTATTTATTCCTTTATTTTATTTTTTCAATTTAAATGTAACACTAAAAAATTAAACCGAAAGTACTTAAAGATGTGTGTGTATACACAACAGCATACATATACCTCAAAATACTGGCATTACCTTCAACTAGGGGTGAGCAAGAAACCGAATTACCTCCGAAACCACCAAAAACCGCACAAACCGCATCAATTTAAATCGCACTAACGGTTTCGGCGTATGTGGCGGTTTTAGGTGGTTGAAAAACCGCAAATGCGGTTTGAGTTTGGTTTCCGAGCAAAACCGCATCTAAGAAACCGCACCGCACCATGCACTATTAAATGAAGCATATCAAGAATTACAAATATTTAGAATTATCCCAAATTGTAATTATCTCTATTTATAATTTTCATATATAAGGATAAATCATTATTCATGTTTTTAGGTTCTATTTTGCTTTTGTTTAGACAAAACATTATAAGTAAAATTGTGTATTATCAAAGTAGTATTTAATATTGTGTAATGCTAAATTGTTAATTTAAATTGCATAAAATTTAATTATTTCAATTGGTTTTAGAACCGAAACCGCACCAAACGATTCAAAATCGCACCGCACCAATCATAAGCGGTTTCATGTGCAGTTTTGAATTTGTCAAACTGCACCTAAGCGGTTTCATGTGCAATTTGGACTTCAAACCGCACCAAACCGCACCATGCTCACCCCTACCTCCAACCCCAAGCACATAATTCAAAAAGCACAAACATTCGCAAATCATTCATATAACAAGCACAACATGAAGTATACTAAAAATAAGAAATTTGGTGTTTGTTGAACATTTGGTTATAATATTATGATTTATGATTGGTTTGAAAAATCAAAAAATCAAAAAATATTTGCTTATAAAATAATGATTGATTAGGAAAAAATAACTTAAGTGATTGATTAACATAGATCCCAATGGAGAAATGATTGAGAATGACATTAAAAAGAAATAGAAAAAAATATTGACAAATATAAGTCGTGTATAGATCAAATTAAAGGGTACGAATCCACACATATAATTCTAGTGATTGTATTGCATTTTATTTTTCTTGTGTCCAACAAAAAAATAAAAATAAAGAATATATACGATAACACAATATTATTGAGGCATCGATTGATAATAAAGTTTCACATTGAAATATGAGAATAAAATTTGAGGACATATGTTTTAATGGACAATAGATCCAATAAATTAACTTTTTAAGTCAAGAGATATATGGTGCCGAATATTCTCAATAACTGGTATCAGAGCCATGATTATGAGATTGTGTCATAGATCTCGCAGAGGTGCTTGGTTGGCTCTTGACAAGAGATATTGAAGAGTGTGAACTCATTATTAGGGAGTGGTGCATGCTTAGTGGATTATATATTCTTTGAACAAGTGGTGGACTATTTTCAGGGAGGCTTTTGGTATATCAAACGAGATATATTGAGAGATAAACTTGTCAGATAGGAAGACTCTTATATGACTTGATGGGCTTAACAAAGATTCACTACCAAAAATTAAGCTATCTGAGACGGACAAATCCGTCTATAATATGGTATAATCAGTTTCAAAATTTCCTTTGAGAGGGATTTCACCCGTCTCAAAATATGTGTTAGTAAGTTTCATCGCTAATTTTGAAACCCTTCTGTATTCGGCTCAAAAATTCATTAGAAACCAAATATTTCTGTCTCAAATTGCCCTTGAGCCGGTATCAACTTGACTCAGGAAGTTATATTTTGAAACCACTTATGTCTGTTTCAAATTTGACAAAAAATATTGGTGCCAATATCTTTTGGTGCGCATAAGTTGAGGCGGAAGACATCCATCTAAATTTTGTTGGGTAGTTTTTGCATGAAAAAAAAGTGTATTTGATTTTCAATATCTAAAAATTGAATTTACTGAAAAAAATATATATTTGAAATATTTGATCAAAAGTTAACAACACAATATGGAAGGGGATATATAGAAATTTTACCTTAAGGAGCATATTCTCATCCTTGGAATCATCGTCATCACAATTAGATTCACACCTTTTTCTCTTCCTTCACTGCACCTCCAATATCACCATTAGATTTGCTTAAAGTAGACTCCGTCTTTCTTTTTTTCTCTTTATGTCTGGTTAATCAATTCTTCTGTTATATATCTAAACAAGACTTGTGTTCTAGCTTATGTCTATACTAGTATTATTAATTATTCTTAGCATAAGGTACGAGCAATATTAGTAGTAGTATATGTGTACAAGGGTTAATGTGTAATACCCACTAAATATTATAATACTAAAATAATTTAAAATATAATATTTGGACCCTATTTTATGTTTGGGTCAAATTCATTTGGACTAATAATAATTAATGGATAACTTTAATTTGGTCAAAGTGGGCTTTAAAATTAATTGGGTCTAATTTATATTTGAGTATAATTATATTTGTGTAATTTGAACCCTATTAAAATTAGTAGAGTTGCTAAAATAAACAAATAAATAACTAAACCCTATTCTTCTTTATAAAAAAAAAATATCTGATACGTATTTGAGGAAAAAGAAAGGAGAAGGCGGCTGGAAAAGAACGAAGAAACCAGGGAAGCGGCTAAGAGAAGAAGGGAATTAAGAAATGATATATTCGGTTACCAATCACTATGTGGGTAAGTTAACTTTAATTCATGGTCGTTGTGATTGTATTGCAATTAGAGAAACAATTGAGATTAATATCCATATAAGTAGGTTGTAAATGATAATTAAAAAATTGTATTCATCTGCATCCGTAATAAAAAAAAATGAATATTATTCGTATTAAGAATACGAATACGGATATAGGTGTATTCGTTTAACATTCGACCGTAAATATATCCGGCGAAAATTCAGATTTCAATATCCGAATTTAAATCCGTATCCGACTAACTTGTATATATATATATATATATATATATATATATATATATATATATATATATATATATAATAAGTAAAATATTTTTTTTAAGTGTGTTTCCTTATATAATAATTAGTTTTCACTATTATACGAAAATTATTTTTAAAATATGTCATTTCACTTCTAAAAAGTAGGAAATAATACTTTTATTAAAATATTAATAAACTTAAATAAATTGATTTAAGTATAGTTAATGAATTTTTACTATTATAAAGTTAAAATATCTAAAATGTATCACTTAACAAATATTATAAATATCATTTAACAAGTGTTACAATATAACTTTTGGATCATTTAACAAATGTTATAAATATCATTTAATTATAATAATTATAGATTATAAATATTTATACACACTACAATATTACTCCAAACACATAAAATGAATATTAACTTATTAATGGACATCTAAACTTTAAGAAGTAGAGCATTCATTTTGAAATTTAGGATTTCAAAAATAATGAAAACTTATTTGAATTATAATTTAGAGCACTGATTATTTTATTTATTAAAAATAAATAAATTAGCATTCATTTATTAATAAACTATACTTTAAAACTCATTATTTTTTTTCCTTATTCTAGTTATATATAGTGTTATAATATATCTAAAACGTATCATTTAACAAGTATTATAAATATCATTTAAATATTATAATTATAGATTATAAATATTTATACACACTGTAATATTACTCAAAATTAACACATAAAATAGATATCTACTTATTAATAGACATCTAAACATTAATAAGTAGAGCATTTATTTTGAATTTAGGATTTCAAAAATAATAAAAACTTATTTGAATTATAATTTAGAGTATTAATTATTGTATTTATTAAAAATAAATAAATTAACATTTATTCATTAATATGTATGATTTAAACTTTAAATTGTGATTGGTTATGAGTAATTATGCAATTTTTTTTCTATATTTTTTGTAAATAATTTGAATGAATTTTATATTAGGTAACTGATAAACGAATTCGGATACTCGAATATTTGAATAATCTGTTTATTCGAATAAAATAAACGGAAACGGATATTATCCGTATTCGGATATTATTTCAAATACCGGATACGGATAATATTTTTAAAATCTGTCTAATATCAGATATGAATACAAATAGTAAATTAATTTTTTAAATACGAATACAAATATTATTGTATATAAATTTATTTATATCTGTATACACTCCTACATATAAGACGTGCATGTGATAAGAAAATTGCACAAGCTTTTATTTTGATTATGATTATGATACTTATGATGGGCAAACACATGGAATAGGAGAATTTTAGTAATGTGATCATGAGATTGGAATTACAGGGAGTTGTAACACTTGCGGGTGTGATGTATTTGTAATTTACGGTTTTCGTCATCATATATTTTTATATTTTTTTTTATTAAATACGGAGGTAATTTATGGATATATATGCATAGTTAAGCTATTATCACTTTGAGTTTGCAAATAATAATAATAATAATAATAATAATAATATGAGTCTTGGAAAAAAAATGAAAATAATAAATTAGTAATTTTTAGCAGATAATTTATTAATTAATTAATTATTTTTAATTTTTGTAATTAATTCAGACAGAGGGAATTTAAGGGATTATATTTGGAATTATAATTTGGGTATTACATTGCTTAATACATGTACGAATTCCGTACTACTTCAATGATAATTCTTTTAATTTTGATTTGTTCGTTTTGCTTTTCGTTTAGAAGTTAGTTATTGTTTCACCTGATTATTACTTTTCGAATTCATGTGAAAGTTTCGTCTTGACATTGATACTTAGAACTTGTATTTGTACTCTTTGAACTAGTTCATCATGTTTAATATTCATTTCAATCTATGTAAAAACGTACATGTTAATATATTATTGGAGACTTTGTGTTAATTCGTTTCAGTTTAACATGTACACTTAGAACCTTTGTTGGTATTGTGTCACATGTGTGGTGACATGATATCTTTATTTTGTTAGATTATACCGTAGTGTATACTTGAGTTACAACCACCTGTAGGGGTACCACAGATATATCTCTGGACATTGAGGTATGACACCTTCCGCGACGGTGTGATCAGTCCACGGCGTCTCGATTTTGTGCTCCGATGGGAGTTGGCCATTTGGTGTTTTGTTATGGGAGGTGTATGAGTTGACTCTAGCATTCTGTTCTGTTTTGTTCTGTGGTTAGGTGTTGTTTGTAGTGCCGAACACACCTTTCCAATTTTTCATACATTTGAATTCGCGGTCCAATGTGTGATTTGTCTGCATGACATTAGTTTGCCTATGTGACATTATTTTGTCTGTGTGACATTATTTTTACTTGCCTGTGTGGCAAGAAATATTTCTGTTCTGTTTTGAGCTCAGTATGAAATAATACACTGGCATTTGATTCAACCTATTATTTTGTTGTGTTAGTTTTGGTCCGTTTCAGTTCAGTTCAATTAATTCCATTATTTGTTTCAATTCATTATTTTATACTTTATATTCGTACTGGGCATTTGGCTCATTCTGTATTTTTCTTCTGACAAGTAATCAAGGAGATCAAGGATAAGTGTGATAAGAGCTTCCTTCTTTACAATTGTTTAGATATATTTTGTTTAGGCTATCATTCATTGGTTTGTTTGAAGTTGTAATAAATATTTTAGATTATGATGTTGGCTAGTTAGGCATTTATTATGGTTTGACTTGTGTCATTTATCAGTTATTAGATATATGCATTTTGTGGTGTAAAACTCTTGATTTACTTCGTAGTGTTATTATGTTTTGTGCATAACCTCCATTTCTATTTCGAAAAGGGGGTGTTACATAATGGTTGTAGTAAACTAAGGATGTGATAATAAATAAAATTTTAATTACCAACTAAACTGAAATGCATGAGTGTTCTTTTTCAATCATTTTAGGAGAAAATTATTTTTGAAAATCAATAATAAATTTTGAAATTGGCTACACATCATGTACTTGAACAACACCGATGTTAACATTAAGTTCAAAATAAATCCAAATTAAATTAGCATGCATAAAGTATTTCATTATGTCTAGCCAATTGTCTTGCTTAAATGACTATGTTTCTCTTGCAAAATCCAAGAGGTTTACTTAAAGAGAAAATATTAGATAACTAAAGTCTAGATATATTACAAATTGAAGTTATGCTGCCAAATGGAAGATTATGAATGTTTTTTTGGATGATGTAAATGCAACTAACCAGTAATTGACACATAACTTCTGTTCCTTTTATATTTATTCATCAAATCAATTTCAGCATGAAAAAGAATGATCATATAAGACCAAAATTTGTTAACTATTACTCTCAAGTGAATTTCATACAAGCTCTTTGTGTAAGACAAAATGATACTCGACTATGAAGAAATCAGGTGAGTAAAATCATGACAGTAAGAAACTACTCACAATTCCAATATATGATATCAAATGCATCAATTAGAAATAAGCTATAGAGTATTCACAATCAATTCAAGATTAACTGCTTTGGGTATTATAATTGGAAGTAATGATAATTATTCTAACTTATCCCACTACAAACCTGACTTTACTGCTCTAGAGCACCTAAGAGGACTAGTATCTAGTCCATCACCAATATATGCCTCATGCAGTAGAGAATTTCTGGAGTCATTAGATTTACTCCCTTCAAAGAAAGGCTGGAAAAATATAGAGAAAGGAAGGAAGTACTTCCCTTAATCACAACATAATTAAGAGACTGTATAGGGCGCACATTATGCAAAGCTAGAATATATATTATCCATAATAAGAAAGAAGACAATTGGCGTATTTCTACCGTTGAATTGTAGCACAATCACCAATTAGTAATCCCTACCAAGGTAGATTTGATTGAGACACATAAATATTACTCCCATTGCAAGATAATTAATTCACCCTTTAAATAAGTCTGATATTGGACCTAGTAAGATGATGAGCGTTTTGAGCACAATAGGTGGCAGGATGCAAAATGTTCATTTCTCTGATGCATATATTCACAATGTGGGGAGAGAGTTAAGGCGTGATTCAGAAGATGAAAATGATGCACAAGCTATTGTAAATTATTTTAAAAAGCTTTACATCCGGAAGTGTGAGTAATTTTTTTTCTCGTGTGAAAGCGGGTAAAAACAATCGTATAACGTGTATTTTATGGGTTCACGCGCGATCAAGGTTAATGCAAAAACAGTTCGAAGACGTTGTGACATTTGACAATACGTATAGGAAAAATAAGCATGACATGCCGTTTGTTCCATTTATAGAGGTCAACCACCATTATCAATCTATATTGTTTGGATTTGCATTGTTAAGGAATGAGACAGAGGGCATTCTCATTTGGGTATTAGAGACGTGGCTCGAAACCATGGACTACAAGATACCTATAACCATCATCACTAACCAAGATAAAGTTATGAGTAATACTATTGCTACGGTACTCCCTTCCAGTTATCATGTAATGTGTTCTTGGCATATTAGCAATAAATTTCCTAAGAAATTGCATCATGTTTAATCTGAGCACCGATCGTTCAAAGATCAATTTAACAATTGTATGTATAATTAATTCATTGTCCATGGGGGAATTTAAGGAGCGTTGGCAGATTCTTATGATGAATTATGAATTGTATAACAATCAGTGGCTTTGAAGTTTGTATGATGTATGGGATAAATGGATTCTTGCATATGCAAAGAGATATTTTGCCACGTGAATGACAACCACTAGAAGAAGCGAGAACATGAACCATTTCTTTGATGAGTACGTTACTGCTTCAACAGGCATAAAAGAATTTATAGTGTAGATTCAGAAGACTATAGAAAAACAGTTCATCTGAGAGATGAAAGCCTACTATATAATAAAACATCAAAAAAGGAATATGGTATGCAGGTCATCTTTGGAAGTACATGATGCAAATGTGTACAGAAAAGAGATGTTCAGACGTTTTCATCATCAACTCGTTGATTCTATGAAGTACAATGTGAATAAAGTTAATGAGTTGTGTGTCATTGATATTAAAGTATATGCAGTGTATAGGGCAAATATAACTGAAAGTGGTCGAAGATATAACGAAATCGTCAACAATCGTCAAATAGGGTCGGTAACATGTAATTGCGAAATATTTTATCATTCTGGTGAAATATTCAAGCATATATTGAGATATTTCATGTTTAAGAGTATTTCACACAAATACTGGATGACATGATTCTTCCTCGGTGGACAAGAAACGCGAACAAGAGCAATGGTGACGAATTACTCATTAACCCAATGACTGCTGACTTTGAACAAGATCAAACAATGAACTATAATCATTTGATAAGTGATTATCAAGAGTTAGCGAGCAAAGCTGCTTTCTCAATCCAAGATTACAAAATCGTCCATAAGTTGAATGCACGAGGAAAATCCCTAGTTGACCAGTATGATCCGGATGAGAATATTAGTAAATTGGTAGACGATGACGGTGAACGCGTGGTCGGAGATACACCTCAAGATATGGGTTTCAATAATGATGATGAAGATGCAGTGGAGGAAGCGAAAGAAGATGAGTTTTTGCCGTCGATTGTGTCTCAAACAAAGGGTCGGAAAAAGGATTCTAGATTTAAGAATGCACTAGAGAAAATTGTGGGTTCTAAGTCTCATCGAAAATGTGCAATTTGTAGTTTTGAAATCGACCATGATAAGCACAATCATTATTGAGTGTTAGAGATTCTTGAGCCTAAAAAATAACCTATGTTTTTTGTACAATTTTTATGGACATGTCATTGAGATATGAAATTTGATACTGAGTATTATTTTGATATCCAAAATCATTTGTCAATTTGATGTTTTATGAGGTTGATATTTCGAATATTTATATTAGTATTAATATTAATAGTCTTATTAATATTAATATTAATATTAATATAAGCATTAATATTAATATTAATACTAATTTTAATTTTAATATTACTACTTCTAATATTAAAAAATATTTATATTAATATTAGAAGTAGTAAAATTAATATTAATTACAATATGAATGTTAATATTAATATTAACATTCATATTGTAATTAATTTTAATATTACCACTCCTAATATTAATATTAACATTATTAATAATATTACCAATATTATTACTATTTTTAATTTTAATATTACTACTTCTAATATTAATATAAATATTAATATTAATAATATTATTACTAAATTCCAAGTGGATTGCTTCACGCCTACCTTAAAGCCTGCCTAAATATGTCGAATGGGCCCTTGCCGCAACAAGTTGTTGAGGCAACAAGTTGTTTTTCTACCCCTGCCGCATGAAGCTGTTGTAGCAAATGCAACATAACATGGTCGTATTACTTAATTTTTTTTTCATTCTATCCCTGTCGCATAAAGCTATTTCAGCAAATGCAGAATGTAAGGATCTTAACACTTGTTTTTTTTTTCTTTCCATCCCTACCGCAACCTTTAATACTTAGTTTTTTTTTTCTCACATCATTCACATTACCTGTTACCATGAAGATACCAATCTAAACTAATCTCATTCACATACCAATTACAAATTATATCAACCATTCTAAATCGGTATAATCCAATCTCATCAACTTTAAACCAATATTATATCAACGAACCATTACACTTATATAAATGTCAAAATTTCAAATAATCTTATGTACATGTACACAACCATTAAACATATCCAGTGTGAAACATTAAAGTTCTTAATATCATGTAATGAAAGCTACAAGATATCCTATATCTCATCCGCTGGAAGTAGTCTCAATTGACGTTTGTAAAGTTCCCACACGATCCGATATCTAAGGATTGTTACGTCTTCTATGGACCATTCACTTTGCATAGATCAACATTGCCCCTGACGAAATAGTTTATGTACTTGCAAACTAAAATCCCACAATCTGATATGTTATGCTGCTTAGGTCGGTTCTTTGGTACGTGCAAGTGCACATTAGAAGTGGGCCACTGGCGCATCAGATCACCAATTCGCAAACAAAATGGTATTAGTTGTACCTACATGTACAAAAAATATTGGTTAATAACATGAAAAGTGTTTGGCATTTATGAAAGTAGAATAACAATTACAACACATACCGCTACATCAACTGAGTTCTTTATACATTTCCTGAATTTTCATATACTTGGTATCACTGTACAGCGGGTCAAGGATGGTGACTACCCAGTTTGCAACTGAGAATACCATCAAGATAAAATGATGATTATTTGTATTACACACTGTTGGGATGTAAATATCTGGAGTGATGACTCATCACTAAATATCCTAGGAGTCAGACTGGTGGAAAGATAAGGACAAAATACATTTAATGTGAGAGAGGCGGTTACTTTATGATATATATACTGGGCAAACAGAAGATGATCAATCTACAATCTACAATCTACAATCTACAATCTACAATACACAATTACTTATACACAGACAGAGGATCTGTCTACATTATCAAAGCAAACGGAGGAGAGAGAGAGAAGCTACATCACATATACTAAATCCAAACATACACTTCTACCTGAATACTCCATTTTGGTTACACTCTGACATACACTGATATTCACAGAGGTATAGTGATTTAGAGCTTGGACACATGACCCCCTTTCATACACATCGGCTTGCGTCGAAGGGTAGTGATGTGTCGGGTGCATCGAAGGGTAGTGATGCGCCGGGTGTATATCGAAGGGTAGACATATACACCGTGTGTGTGAAACGATATTGTGGTGTCTCGTTATAAATCCTTATATATCGACATATATCAGCATGTGTCAGCCCGTGTACTAATGAGTATTTCTCCTGTGGGATTGTTGTAACACTTTTAACATCATTCTAGTGGATTCATAGCGCGTCTCACCCGTGGTTTTCTCCCGATTTGGGTTTCCACGTTAAATCTTGTGTTCTTATATTTATTGATTCTTTCTTTACATTATAATTTATATTTCCAGCATGTATTGGCGCATTTTTTGGCTTGTTCTTTTGGTGACTTTGTCAGGTCCAAAATATGGCGTTAACACACACTGACATGAAGATATAGTCGCATTCGTGTAAAGGCCGGTCCACATCTCGATACACAAAGGGATGATAGAAACTTGCCGCACGATATTCCTCGGTAGGGGGCACACAATTCTTGCCAAGATGCATGAAGAATGATTCTAAGAAACCAAATTGGCCCCACCTTTTAATTCCTCACTTCCTATAGTAGTCCTTTTTATCTCACAGTAACATTATGTACGCATCCACGTACGACATGCTCGAAAATCCAGGAGCCGAGGCATAAGGCGCATAATTCACCGTGGCTTAAAGTATACAACTTCCGTATATGTGCTACAGGAAATATCTCTTTATCCACCACCACATCCCCAAACAAGTGTTCATTTATGAACGTGACCTTGTGCTCCCTTAGTTTTCTGGTTGGGCACCCTTTGCGTCCATAAGAGACGCCCACCCACGTCTTGTAGTTGAAGGTCCTCATCCCCTATAAAGTCAGAAACACCCTCAAATGATGAGTAGGAGGGAACATATGGCTGGGTGGTAGGAATGTAGCTCTCTTATAGTGCAAAATTAGTTGCATTACGTTGTTCTTCTTTGAATTATGAGAATTAAGAGTGGGATCCTTCACCATTGGGACCACTATGCTAAGGTGCCTTTTTTCCCCTGACGTCAAAGTTGTATACACCGTAACGGTGGTCCCATCCTTGTTTCTGTAGAACATACCCGGGAGGCAACTGGATAAATGCAAAGTACTTATCAAGTAAGGACTTTGCGCTCTCAACCTGTCATGTAAGATGAAGACAAGTATTAGTAATAGTAAATAAGATCAATAAATTTATATGTAGATGATACTAGAATGCCAAAAAGTAAAACTAAATGATGTTTATGTATCATGTTAATAAGATGATGCTGGTTGTAAACGGCCTGAGGTTCATAAGTAGGGTCTGGGTCCCCTTCTGATCAAGGTCGATGCAATTTTCTACGTGTAATTCCACCGTACTAATCCATGTATTCATCAAGTGTCACGTAGTTAGTAATTTCGTTCTACTATCCCTCGAGATGATCCATGTAAGCCTCCCAATACACGATGTACCCTCATTTCAAGTCTATGTTCTTTGGCCTTTCTTAGGTCATCGTTACTTTCTGCCAGAGTGGATATACCTTATAGGAACCCATACTGTCTCATCACCCGGTCCGATATTTGGTATTCCACGATATCAAAGTGGATCAAGGGGACCCTACCCTACCTGATCCCAACAACCATCCTTCAAAATTGTATCCTTTTAGATTATCATCTCACCTCATGTAAGGGCGCCAAATTACTTGCCACGAAGGCTGGACATCTAACTCCCCTCAGTAAAATGTCAGAAAGTGGTAAGGACTATCTCATCCTACTAGGGTAATTGTGGGTTGAAAAGTATGCCCATGTAACGGCCCCTAGGTAACCATAGCTCTAATTGTGGCCAAGGGTTCGACCTTCCAACTGTTAAACGCTTATAGGCCCACACTTGTAACAGTGTTACATAACCATTAATATATTTCACCCCTTTCCTACTGGCCGTATTTACCTATACAAATACGTTAACACAGCCGACCCCCAAGAATACGTAACACAATCTTCACCGTTGGCATTAGAATACATATACTGATGAGTGGGTGTTATACCTTCGAATTAGGTACTTTTTGGCTTAATTATTTGCTATCTTTAAGTGTTTTTAGTTTTATTTTACTTGTTTTTACAATTATTTTGCAGAAAATGGCTTCAGAAGGTCAAAAATGGGAAAATAGAGATACAATGACAATTTTGTAATTTGGGAATAGTAGATTGCGCCAGGGCACCAAGTTACTACACAAAGACTACGCCGGGGAGCAGTCCGACGACTTCAATTGGCCCAGTTGTTGCGTTTCAGAATCCGAGCCCAGTTAGGAAGTATGATGTCGTGAGTAGTTAAGAGGGATTTATAGGGATATTAGAGATATAGAGAAACACGTAATTAGAGATAGAGAGAAAGGATTAGAGTTATTCTGGAAAAACTTGAAGAATTGATTGGAGGAGTATTGAAGCAAAAGTGAAGGCTAAAGGAGACGATTTAATTCGACAGAGTTTATTCTATTCCCTTTTCTTTGTCTTTTGAACTTTGAATATTTTTTTATATTAATATTTTGATGGTTTTCACTATGATGTGTAACTAATTTATTCTTTAAGGTTACAATGGAACCGTTGGTTGAACTTTAATTAATTCATCTTAGTTTCAATTATTTGATCAAGTTTTGGATTGGTTGTTATATCTTGTGCGTGAATTATAATTGTCTGATCAACAGTTATTTGAGTTTCTTAGATGAAATTGAAAAAAAAAATCTAAGAATAGATCTGGGTGTAATAACGTGTGACTGTGTTTATTCTTCTTATGAGGAGTATTATGATAGTATATAGGATGTAAATACCTATAGACCACACGTAACATATTGAGAGTTTAATCTTAATGAGTCTGTTTCAAGATATTTTGCATAGAAGTATAGCATTATAACTTGGAGTAGATCTTTTTATTAATTATCGAAAGAGGTTAATAAATAGATAAGTGATCTCAGTTAACAATCCATGTGATTAAGTAATTGGAATTAAGATGATGATATTATTGCAATGCAACGGAAAAATAGTACTCTTAGAGCTCTTTATTATCTGATAATTCATTCTCGTTAGTTAGTTAAATTTAATTTCAACTTTAAGTAGTTTATAATCCAAATTTGCTACAGTTTGAATAGAATTGAATTAATATAAATTTAATAGTTAATATAGTTATTATTACTTGTTCCTCGTAGGTTTGACATCCTTCTAATTACTATAGTACTTAATTGACTGCGTATACTTGCGTGTGAATTATATATATATAAATCAATCAACAAGCTTTTGGCACCGTTGCCGGGGAACACTTCTAATAATTATTTTATTATTAATTTTTGTTAGTTTAATTTTAATTTAAAAGTTTAATCTTTTGCTTTACCTTTTGCTTTTGCAGGCTTCCATTAGTTTGATTATGTCCGTGCTTTCTGCAAGGGAGTGATCTTAGTATTTTGTGTATGCACACGAGATCTAAAAACCCGGAACTAGAGCCTTACGAAAATGACATAAAACGAAGGTTCTGTAGAATTCGCAATTATATTCAGACTACTTTAGAAAACCAATACAGAATGGCTGAGGAAGAACAGAAAACACTGTGGGACTATGCATGCCACAAGTGACAGAAATTCAGACCAACGTCACAAGGCCTACCATCACAGCAATTAGTTTTAAGATCAAACTCGAAACTATTCAAATGATCCAGAACTCGGTTCTGTTTGGGGGTTTACCAAACGATGACCCCAACGACCATATTGTCAGCTTCTTAGAGATATGTGACACGTTTAAATATAATGGGGTGACGGAGGATGCTATTAGACTAACGCAATTCCCATTCACATTGAGAGATGAAGCCAAGAGCTGGTTACACTCCTTGCCTGCAAGGAGTATTACAACGTGGAATGATTTGGCACAAAAATTCCTTGCCAAATTCTTTCTACCAGCAAAGATGACAAAGATGCGGAACGATATCACTTCTTTCGTTCAGCAAGACTCGGAGTCATTGTACGAAGCTTGTGAGCGATTCAAAGATTTGCTACGGAGATGTCTCCATCATGGAATTCCTAAGTGGTTGCAAGCTCAAACCTTCTACAAAGGTCTGTTTAGCCAAATTAGGACGAACATAGATACAACAGCTGGTGGAGCATTGATGGGAAAGAACTGTGAAGAAGCGTACAACCTGCTTGAAAATATGGCAGCAAACAACTATCAATGGCCTACATTTAGAACTCATCAGCCAAGAGCAACAGGTATTTATGAGGTGGATGCCATGATAGCCTTGTCGGCACAAGTGACATCACAACTTTTTGCCATGTCAAAGAAAATAGACGTTATGGGAATGTAGAAGAATCAGATGGAGACAGTATGTGAGCTTTATGCAAGAGATCACTTGACAGAGCAATGTGCAATCAATTCAGAATTCGTGCAGTTTATTGGGAATCAAAACATGCAGCAGCAATATGAAAATAATGCAAATAATTACAATCCTGGGTAGAGGAACCACAATAATTTTACGTGGAGCAATAATCAGGCACAACCTTAGGCTCAAGCTCTAAGGCAAACGTATCCACCCGGATTCCAAAATCAGCAACATCAACAACCCGATAAGTTGTCACGAGTGGAGGATCTGTTAGCAAGGATGGCAAATCAGTTTGAAGTAACTTCGAAAAATTAAGCAGCTCAAATAAGGAATCTTGAAACTCAGATGGGTCAGATCCATAGTGCTTTAAACAACCGACCTCAAGGATCTTTACCAAGTGATACTGAGAAGAATCCAAAAGGAGAGGGTAATGCGCATTATAAGGCGATTACCTTGAGAAGTGGAACAAAATTATCTAAAATAGTCAAGGAGAACTTAAAGCAGCCATGAAATGACGATTGTAAAGTTGAACAGAAGGCAAGTAAAGATGAGGATTTGACAAAGAAAACGGAGAAGACAGTGTAAAAATCTGAAGAAGTCAAGCTGAATTCATATGTTCCGCCAGTGTCATTCCCACAGCGACTCCAAAAGGCTAAGGCAGACAAATAATTTACAAAATTTCTAGAGGTGTTCAAGAAACTTTAGATCAATATACCCTTTGCAGATGCTCTAGAATAAATGCCAAACTACGTGACATTCATGAAGGAGATTTTGTCGAGGAAGAGAAAATTGGAAGATTTTGAGACAATCGCACTGACAGAGGAATGTAGCGCCATTTTACAGAATAAATTGCCACCCAAACTAAGAGATCCAAACAGTTTCACAATACCATGTACTATTGGTGACAAGTTCTTTGGGAAAGCCTTGTGTGATCTGGGGGCCAATATTAACTTGATGCCGTTGTCTATCTATCAGCAGTTGGGCCTGAAAGAAGTAAAGCCGACCAATGTTACTCTACAGCTAACAGACATGTCTTTGACTCATCCAAGAGGAATAATGGAGTATATATTGGTGAAAGTTGATAAGTTCATCTTTTCAGCAGATTTCATAGTATTGGATTTCGAAGAGGACAAATAAATTCCGATTATACTTGGGTGTCCATTCTTGGCTACGGGTAGAACCTTGATTGACGTGCAAAAAGGGGAGCTGATGATGAAGGTCCATGATCAAGAGGTCACATTTAGCGTGTTCAAAGCTATGAAGTTCCCAAAAGAAGAGGAATAGTGTTTCAGAGTTGATTGGTTAGAGGTAGCAGTGGATGAAGTTTTTGAAATTAATTTTCATGCGGATCAACTTGCAACGGCCTTAGTTAATCCTAGAGCCGTAGATTTTCCAGCCCCACATGAGTTTGTGCAGCTATTGAATGCATCTACACCACTCGTACAGGTTGGGAAGCATTATAAACCAATAGAGGATTATGAGAAATCAAATACCCATTAAAAGATTTCCATAGAAGAACCACCCGTTTTGGAGTTGAAACAGTTGCCAAACCATTTGAGGTATTCTTACTTGGGGGATTTTTCTACACTAACGGTGATTATTTTTGCTTCACTCAACGAGTTACAAGAGAAAAAATTGTTAAGAGTATTGCGGGAATTCAAAACTGCCATTGGGTGGACCATAGCGGATATCAAAGGAATTAGCCCATCGCTATGCATGCACAAAATTCTGCTTGAGGATGATGTCAAACCAGTTGTAGAGTAGCAACGAAGAATAAATCCAATCATGAAGGAAGTCGTAAAAAAAGATATTATCAAGTGGTTAGATGCGGGTATTATCTATCCCATATTAGATAGTTTGTGGGTTAGTCCGCTGCAATGTGTACCAAAGAAAGGAGGCATGACAGTAGTAGCCAATGAGAACAACGAACTAATTCCAACAAGGACGGTGATAGGTTGGCGAGTCTGTATGGATTATCAGAAATTAAACAAAGCAACTCGCAAATATCATTTTCTTTTACCCTTTATTGATCAGATGCTAGATAGATTGGCGGGGCATCCATTTTACTATATGTTGGATGGTTATTCGGGTTATAATCAAATTGTCATAGCCCTTGAGGATCAAGAAAAGACGACATTCATGTGCCCATATGGAACATTTGCCTTCCGAAGGATGTCTCTCGGGCTTTGCAATGCACTTGCGACATTTCAGAGATGTATGATGGCGATCTTTTCTGATATGGTGGAGCAAAATTTGAAAATTTTTATGGATGACTTCTCAGTCTTTGGTGATAGCTTTGATCTTCTTAACAAATCTAATATTGGTTCTCAAAAGGTGCGTTGAAACAAATTTAGTGCTTAATTGGGAGAAGTGTCACTTCATGGTGCACGAAAGAATCATCTTGGGACATAAGGTGTCTACGAGTGGAATAGAAGTAGACAGGGCTAAAATCGAGACGATTGAAAATCTGCCACCACCGAATTCTGTAAAAGGAATTCGTAGTTTCTTGGGACATGTAGGATTTTATTGACGGTTTATCAAGGATTTCTCCAAGATCACAAAAGTCGTTGTGTGCTTTACTAGAAAAAGATGTTCCTTTTAAGTTCACTACAGAGTGTCATGAGGAATTTAAGAGTTTAAAGACGAAGTTAATAACTACACCGATAATAGTGCACCAGATTGAAGTCTACCGTTCGAGCTCATGTGTGATGCTAGCGACTATGCAGTTGGGGCAGTCTTAGGCCAGCGCAAGGAAAAGGTATTTCACGCAATTTACTATGTTACCAAAACTCTGACAGATGCACAATTCAATTACATCGCGACGGAGAAGGAATTACTTGCAGTGGTCTTTGCCTTCGACAAATTTCGGGCATATTTGATTGGGACAAAGGTGATCGTGTTTACAGACTACTCAACGATAAAGTATCTCATCTCTAAGAAGGATGCCAAGCCAAGGTTGATCCGCTGGATTCTTCTGCTTCAAGAATTTTATCTTGAGATTCGGGATAGGAAGGGGTCAGAGAACCAAGTAGCGGACTATCTCTCTAGACTGGAAAATTCGCAACAAAGAAAAGAAGATGGAGTGTTGATAAATGAGTCCTTCCCCGACGAGCAGTTATTTTATATAGCAAAGGAAGATCCTTGGTATGTGAATTACGTCAATTACATCGTCAGTGGTGTACTTCCTTACAACTTGAGCTATCAGCAGAAAAAGAGGTTCTTACATGATGTCAAGCAATATTTTTGGGACGAACCTTTTCTTTTTCGACAATGTGCTGACCAGATGTTAAGACAATGTATGGCTAGGGAGGAGATCGAAGGTATTCTACAACAATGCCACTCATCTCTATATGGGGGTCACTATAGAGGTGATAGAACAGCTGCAAAGATTCTCCAATCTGGATTCTATTGGCCTATAATTTTCAAAGATGCTCACGAATTCGGGAAGAGGTGTGATCGATGTCAATGGGTTGGCAACATATCAAGTCAGCAGGAGATGCCTTTAAATACAATATTGGAAGTGGAAATATTCGACGTAAGGGGGTTTGACTTCATGGGGTTGTTCTAATCATCATTCAATAACAAGTATATCTTAGTGGGAGTGGACTACGTCTCCTAGTGGGTGGAAGCAGTGGCTTTACCCACTAATGATGACAAGGTTGTTCTAAATTTCTTGCGCAAGAACATATTTACAAGATTCAGAACACCAAGGGCTATAATCAGTGATGGAGGGGTCCCATTTCTGCAACAAATATTTTGCCGCTCTTCTTACTAAGTATGGAGTACGGCATAAAGTTGCGATGACATATCACCCACAGACGAGTGGACAGGTTGAGATTATCAACAGAGAGGTCAAACGGATTCTGGAAAAGATTGTTAACCTAACCCGCAAAGATTGGTTCAGTAAGCTTGACGAGGCTCTTTGGGTGTACCGCACTGCTTACAAGACTCCAATAGGCATGTCTCCATATAGACTCGTCTATGAAAAAGCATGTCATCTACCAGTAGAATTGGAGCACAACGCATATTAGGTGATCAAGAAGCTAAATTTTGAGTCATAGGCAGTAGGAGAAAGGAGGCTCTTGCAATTGAATGAAATGGACGAATTTAGAATGAATGCCTATAAGAATGCCAAATTATATAAGGAGAAAGTCAAAAAGTGGCATGACAAGCGCATTGTTGAGCGGGAACCGGGCCAGTCTGTGCTATTATTCAATTCAAAACTCAAGCTTTTTCTAGGCAAGTTGAAATCCAGATGGTCCGGACCGTTTACAATAACTAATGTCTTCCCATACAGAGCAATCGAAGTTATTGACCCACGTTCTCAACAGACATTTAAGGTTAATGGGCAAAGGCTAAAGTATTATTGGGGCGACAACGTAGATCGGCAGCGAACCTCAGTAACTTTGGCAGATCCTGCTTAAGAGAAAGGAGAAAGTCAGGCTAAAAACTCTAAATCAAGCGCTTGTTGGGAGACAACCCAACCGTAGAATCGTTTTAGCATTTAGTTTTCATTTTTAGGCCTTTTTAGCTTAATACATTCAATTTTTAGGAATTAATAAATTTATAGCTTAGGAAGGACTATCGTATGTTATCCTCACTAACGTTGATGAATCAGTCATTGCGCCCCGACGCGGGGTTTATACTGACTTATTGATCCCCAGCACAGTACTGCGCCCCGACGAAATCAGACGACGCCCCCAGCGAAAAGGGTGTAGATTGATCATGCCCCGACGAGATAAGACTTCGCACCCAGCGAGATAAGTCCTCAGACTGACTGTGCCCCGGCGCGACTTCAAGGTTAAATGACTGCGCCCCGGCAAAATGATCGATTTTTAGTTTTTAAAAACAAATTCCACGCCCGATCAGAATTAAAATCCTACACACCCCACCCCCAAACTACATCCATAAAACCTAAACTCAATCATTCTCTCTCTCGCAACCCCCGATTGATATCTCTATCACTGTTAAAACCTATTCCTCGCCTCAATCTGCCATCCATCATCTGTGACTGACAAACCTCACACGCCCACTTCATGGTATTACTTCCGATTCTCTTCACAAAATAGTTTAGCAGTGGGCACGATTCATCTACACAACTTGGGGGGAGCGGCTGAAGATTTTCGTTGGGCTTTCAATCATTCAAATTAAAGGTAATAACTATTGTAACTTACGCTATAAATTCATTATATTAGTGGTTGTTCTTTGTGCCTCGATTAGTTGTTTTGGGTTTGCCCAGTGGTTTGTGTTGGTCACTGGAGGAGAAAAGGTGGTTTGGGTGAAGTGCCAGGAGCTAAAGGCATAGTGAACGGATTATCAGTCGGTAGTGGTTATCTTTAATTACCAAATTGACTTGAGTTTGGGGGAAATAACATTGCACACCACTTGTTTGCTAATTTACCGCAAAGAGGGAATTGTTTGGTTTGAGTTTCAGAAGGACAAGCTGAGAAACTGGTTTGGAATTAGAAAGGCGTCGTAGGGCATCGACATTGGTATTGTGTTTATATGGCTCCGAAATGCCAACGGGGAGAAGGTTCTTCAACTACATCTCGACCGTTTAATCGAAAGAAGTTTATTAGTGCAGAAGCGGATGACAAATTTAATCATGTCTTAGAAGGAAGGGCCTTGATTCCAGAATGGGGGCTGCGACTGGACCTATTAGAGGATGGTGAGATGCGTGAGATGCTTGTGGAGCGTGGTTGGCAAGTGTTTACGGAACACCTAGATCAAGCAGTCACGACCATTGTTAAGGAATATTATGCCAATGCTCTATATACACCGGACTGTGAGGTGATGGTTCGAGGTCAGTTGGTGTCATTTAACAAGGAAAGGATTAATGAGTATTAACATTCTGCATAGTTGTCATTCATGTTCGTTTTGAATATTTTCTTTTAGTTTATTGCATTAGGTTGTTGCATTTCAATTAAATTAAAAAAAAAGTAAAAAATTAAAATCACAAAAATATTTGCATATAGGATCATATATTATTGCATTTAGGAACACTTGAGCATTTAATTAATGTATGAAATTTAATGATGGCCAATGATAAAATTGTGATTCATTATCTAGTAATTTTAGCAAGACGGATAAGGATTGTTAAAGTTTAAAATTTTACGTATTTGCTGATTTTGTTGAGCTCTCACACCTTTGAATCTTATTTGCACGTCTTCAATGTATTAAGTTAGTTGAGTTTTGATTCAAATTTTGTGAATTTAGGTGCTCGTTAAAGATTTAGATAGCCTCTATCACTTGTTGGAACATAAATCATATGAAAAGAAATGATCATTTGCTTGGATGTCTGTCATAAATTAGAAAAAAATTAATAGAATGAAGAATAGACAGATATGAGCAAAAATTTTGCTAGTCTGTTTTCGTGACCTCTATTACTCGAACAAATAAGCCCTTAGGAGTGTCTCTACATTTAATGCCCTAAAGCTATTTGGTTTGGGAGTCACTGGTGGAAATGTCACTACATGGGTAATTTTGAAAAGCCTAAGGAAATTGGGCATTGCACATGTTGAGTTAGTCATATACGAGATATAGCGTAAGACGCACTTGTTAAATGATGATGGGTAATAAAATGCTAAATATGAGTAAAAATATGTTATTGAGCATTATTATTCATGAGTTGTGTTAGAATAATGGCTGGTTTGATATGTTGAAGTCACACACACACACGTAAGGGTCGAAGGTGAAATGAAATTGGTGATATGTCAGATTTTAGACTAAACGAGAATTTGAAGTTTGGCTGAGTTATTATTTAAGATCTTTGAGGCTTGATATTTATGGATTATGTTGATTTGTGCTCGAATTAGTTATCATGCATTGCATTCATGTGGTTTAGATAGTTAGTAATGTTCATTTTATTTGTAGTGTTTTTTGCTTGAGGACACGCAAAGTCTTTAGTTTGGGGGTATTTGATGAGTGAGTGTTATACCTACGAATTAGGTACTTTTAGGCTTAATTATTTGTTATCTTTAAGTGTTTTTAGTTTTATTTTACTTGTTTTTACAATTATTTTGCAAAAAACGGCTCCAGGAGGTCAAAAATGGGAAAATAGAGATACAGTGACAATTTTGTAATTTGGGAACAGTAAATTGCGCCAGGGCGCCAAGTTACTACACAAAGACTGCGCCGGGGCGCAGTCCAACGACTTCAGTTGGCCCAGTTGCTGCGTTTCAGAATCCGAGCCCAGTTAGGAAGTATGATGTCGCGAGTAGTTAAGAGGGATTTCTAGGGATATTAGAGATATAGAGAAACACGTAATTAGAGATAGAGAGAAAGGATTAGAGTTATTCGGGAAAAACTTGAAGAATTGATTGGAGGAGCATTGAAGCAAAAGTGAAGGCTAAAGGAGACGATTTAATTCGACAGAGTTTATTCTATTCCCTTTTCTTTGTCTTTTGAACTTTGAATATTTTTTTATATTAATATTTTGATGGTTTTCACTATGATGTGTAATTAATTTATTCTTTAAGGTTACAATGGAACCGTTGGTTGAACTTTAATTAATTCATCGTAGTTTCAATTATTTGATCAAGTTTTGGATTGATTGTTATATCTTGTGCGTGAATTATAATTGTCTGATCAACAGTTATTTGAGTTTCTTAGATGAAATTGAAAAAAAAAATCTAAGAATAGATCTGGATGTAATAACATGTGACTGTGTTTATTCTTCTTATGAGGAGTATCATGATAGTATATAGGATGTAAATACCTATAGACCACACGTAACATATTGAGAGTTTAATCTTAATGAGTCTGTTTCAAGATATTTTGCATAGAAGTATAGCATTATAACTTGGAGTAGATCTTTTTATTAATTATCGAAAGAGGTTAATAAATAGATAAGTGATCTCAATTAACAATCCATGTGATTAAGTAATTGGAATTAAGTTGATGATATTATTGCGATGCAACGGGAAAATAGTAATCTTAAAGCTCTTTATTATCTTGTAATTCATTCTCCTTAGTTAGTTAAGTTTAATTTCAACTTTAAGTAGTTTATAATCCAAATCTGCTACAGTTTGAATAGAATTGAATTAATATAAATTTAATAGTTAATATAGTTATTATTACTTGTTCCTCGTGGGTTCGACATCCTTCTCATTACTATATTACTTGATTGACTGCGTATACTTGTGTGTGAATTATATATATATAAATCAATCAACATATACCTTGGGTGAACAGTATTCCTAGACCTATTAGGGAACAAAATTGCCCCACACAGCCAAAGAATGTAGGCCTTTATGTATCGGCCTACAATTTCCTTACTCGCTTTAGGAGGACAATTATTAAAATTTTCTTGCATCCACAACAATGAAATAGAACCTCATTTTTTCAATTGTTAATATTCATCTGCTAGTTCAGTACCAAAAAATTCACTAAAATGAGCCACTGGGGTATTAAATAAGGGATAAGTTAAGGGTTTGCCCACCATCGGCAACCTAAAAATGAAGTGGACATCCTCTAAGGTTATTGTTATTTTTCTACAGTTTAGGTGAAAACTATTAGTCTCCGGCTGCCATCTCTCCACTAGGGCAAACACGAGACCAATGTCAGTTTGGTGTATAACTATTGTGCGTTTAAAAACCCCAAATTAAACCCACATTTATCTAAAAGAGTTTTTTGGGCTTTTTTTAATTTCCAATGATCGTATTTTTGTTCAGTTTGCTAACTTGATGCTAGTTTTCCCCTATCTTTACCGTTATATACGTCATCTGACACATAATTTTGTTGGTCATAAAGAACACTTTGGCCAATTGGTCCATAATTCCAGGTGTCCATCTTTTACCTAAAAAAATAACATAAAATATTTTTTACTATTTTAACAACTATGTAAAACAATTATATCCGAATTAGCGAAAAACAACCATGTAAGAATAATTTAAAAGAGGACAATTTACATTATTGTTATACTTATTATTAGTCCGAATAAATCATCACATGCATATAGCGTCCCCAAAACATAACTCAATAAATTAAAAAAAATAATAAAACACAAAAATATCCAAATAATAATTAGTAATATATATATATATATCCCAATAATTATCAACAACCATTTAAAAACTAAAAATTTGCTACTTGTATATACGAACTATTTCACCCCATGATAACATGCATATATTTACCTAAAGACATAACTCGCTAATTTTCACCAAAAGTCACATGTATACACATATACATAGACATAATTACTAATTTTCTCTACAAGTTCACATGAAAACATTTTTCTAAAATAAAATTATCAAAATAAATCACATTATTTATTTATTCTTAAAAATAAAATTGGTAGAAATAATCTTACAACTACTGTGATTGGAGTAGAGACTTAGTTGCTGAAATCTGATAGAAATTGGTTTCAACAGGGAGGTCCTTCGTCTCTTATTTTTTATCTCTTCTTTCTCTCTTTGGTTTTGGAATGGTTTCTACGAACTATTAAGATGCGACTAGGTTTAGATTAGGGTTTTTTGTGCCTGTCGCAAAAACCTCTTGCGGCTAGTATTCAAATAAAGTGGGGCATTTATGTAACTTCATGATCTTGTCGAAATAGCTTGTGTCCGCATGGACAAAATACAAGAATAATTTGAGGGGCATTTTGGTCTTTAGCCCTGTCACATAAAAGTTGTTTTGCTATCACAACAGCTTGTTGCGACAGAGAATTCCTCCACTCCAATCTGGGCCATTCGATCTCCAAATCAACGGATAAGATCATGATTGCAAGAATAGTACTCATACCAACCGTTAGCTATGGATGGAGACCATATATATATATATATATATATAGACTAAACTATAGATTGAAACCAAAAGTTGTCAAAATTTTAAGTTTTGTATCATAATATTTAAAACGTATTTAAGTGTATCTTAAAATTCTTTTTGCCAGACAAAATGCACCCTTCAAAACTTTTCGCTAGATAAAATATACCTCAAAATTCTTTCTACTAAATAAAATGCACCCTTAATTTTGGTATAAACTGTATTTTTTTAAGCGAATTTTTTTTTATTTAGATACGTTTTAAATATTATGGTACAAATATCAAAATTTCTTCAACTTTGAAGTCCAATATGTACTTTAGTCTATATATATATAATCTAAAAGAGAATCTTACAATTAAATTAATTTGAGTAATCATAAAATTAGTAAATAATTACAAAAAAATAAATTCAAATTAAAATATATTCCAATCATCAAGAAAAAAAAATATAACAACACATAAAAAAGTTAATCCGTATCTCGTTACAAGCTTGTAACTTAAAAATTACAAAAGTCTATAAAGCATAATGCAGCCGTGCTTAAAATAAAGTGATCGGGCGTTCCCCAAAATCCTACCTTACTTTATTCACTTGCATTATAAGGTCTTATCTTGACGGGATGACTAATCATTGTATCCTTTACTTATTAATTATTGTCAATAATAACTACCATTTTGTCATTTTAAAACAGGTACATGACACTACTATCTCCTTTTCAAAAATAATTTCTTATTAGAACTCTCAACCTCCATTTCAGCACTCATAAAATTTTGTTTTAATTTAACATAAAAATATTATAAAAAATGTCTTAGTACATTAAAGAAAAATATTAAAGATATGCGGCAGCTCAACAATTACTGACCAAGAATAATCAACATCTACTTATCGGATATAAATTACATGTACAGAATTGTACTTACGACAATATTTTGTTCAGGATTATTGAGTTTCAAATATATGCTATGTTTAAAATTCAAATTCTTCAAGAAAGAAAAATAAAAGAACATCTAAAGATAATAGCAAAAAGACCTATATAGTCTATGTACTTAGGGTTTGGTTTCATTTTCGTCCATACAATTTTTTTTCCCGCAAAAACTCTTCAGCGGAGAGTATTACTTTAGTCCTTCACGTCTGCCACTTCATTTAAAAAGCTGATTTGGCATTAAAAAAAAATAAAAAAATTAATGACATGGATATTTGAGCTCTCTTAACGTGTGAGGCAATGGGTAGAAAGAATTGCTCACGCCCTTCTTCTCAAAAACTCCCGAATCGATCTCATGATTTCATTCCATCTTATGGCAAGTTTTTAGGGCTTACGCTATATGAAGGAAATTCCACTTTAAGGCTGCTATTTCCACTCTTAGTTCGGCTGAAATCTGTGGGAAAAAAATTGGGACTTTTGCTTTGTTTCACCGTACCAGCAGATTTCAAATAGCTAGAGATTTGTTAATGGTTTCTTCTCGTAGCAGATAGTCGCTCGTCGCCCTTGAAAAATGTATTTGCTTATGCAGTGTACCTACACTGTTCATAGCTTTTGTGTCCCTTTTGTATAGAATACCCGTCCCCCTGCTATGCATGTGAAATTGAGGATTTTTTTGAGGAATACAATAAATTGAATTGGGTTTGTTTAATTTGATTGAAGAGAATTGTCTTCGAGGGGTATTGTATAAGGAATATGAAGCTGGTTCGTAGAGTGAAACTGGTTTATAGAGTGAAGACTGGTTCGTAGAGCAAACACCGGTTCATAGAGTGAAAATTGGTTCGTAGAGTGAAGACTAAACTAGTTTCTCCTTGGTTCATAGAGTGAACACCGATTCGTTAGAGTGAAAACTTAACTAGTTTTCCGCTGGTTCGTAGAGCGAACACTAGTTTCCCATCAAATTTGTTTGCCATAGCTGGTATTAATGGATGTAATGCAAGGAATTTTTTTTGCGTCTGTCAGTGTAAATAAACAAATTTATATTGACTGATTAAAATATAAGCATGAGGATTAAATAATTTGAGCACTAAAATATTATTTATTAACAAATTTTTCATAAAGCACAGATGTTTAGTATTAGACAGAGTTCCCCCAATTAATTGATGTGAAAAGTTATTTTTTAAAACAATGTGAATAGTTATTTTTCAAACCAAGAAAAATACGTCACAATTTTTTTTTATTTTTTATCTCACCTGAGAGTGGAAATAGCAGCCTTAGAATGGAATTAGTTATGTAGTTTGTTTCTCTTCGTCGAATTAGCAGTCTTAAGAGCTGTTTGTTTAGAACTGAATGAAGTTACATAACTAAATAACTGAATTGATCAGTTATTCAGTGTGTTTGTTTAGGTCTGAATAGTTGAATCGGTCAGATTTTTGAGCTGAATGACTAAGTCTAATTTTTTTGGCTGAATAGTTTAGTCCCGGCTGAATGAAATAAAAAAAAATTAAAAATTATATTAAGCAATATTAAATAAATTTACAACAACTTTGAATTTTTTCATAGGGGTAAGATAGTAAAAATATATTATTCAGATGTTTCAAACATGTCACTTATCAAACAACTTTTTTCATTCAGTACTCAGAAATCTATTTTATTCAGCTCATTCAAATTACTTGAACATTTAAAACTATTTTATTCAGTTTTTATCAAACACCCCCTTAGAGTGAAATTTCCTTCTAACCATAAGCCCTAAATACTTGTTGTAAGATGGAATAGAATCTGAGATCAATTTGGGCATTCTTGAGAAGAAGGGTGTGAGCAATTATCTTTCTACCTACTACCTCACACGTTAGGAGATCTCAAATATCCATGCCATTAATTTTTTATTTTTTTTAATAACAAAAGCAGCTTTTTAAATGAGTGTGGTAGACGTTTAAGGACTAAAGTAATACTCTCCACAATAGTGCAAGGGTTTTGGCGGAAAAAAAAAGTGTGGATGAAAATGAAACCAAACCTTAAATACAGGGACTAAATGGGCCTTTTTGCCAAAGATAATTGTGGTTTTTAGCCATTGACTAGACAATGCTCCTATTACATTATATGATGTTAAATTTATTAGTTTCGAACACAAAATTAGACTATCATTTGGAGGAGAGAGTATTTCGTTATATTAGATGCATAGCATCTTACTATGGTCCTTATGAGGGTATTAGTGGGGTTCAAATGATAACATCTTAGACTTGGGCTCGATTCAATAATGCGTTCGCAGATAAGCTATACATACATAATTATATAATTTGAGATAGTCAATTGTGCCTCCAGTATTTGGACGGGAAGCATACCCCAAATATTGAAAATAGTCAAATATAAATTAGTCATTCTTTATCGTTAATAGAAATATTCGACTTATATATAAATATATTTATTTAAAAACACATCTTAATCTAAAATATTAAATATATTAGGTTCATAATTCATTAATATATATATATATATATATATATATATATATATATATATAAATCTCTTCTTATATTATAATGTAAAACTTTACCATTACGAGTATTTCACAATGGTCGACAGTTTAAAAAAAAAGAAAAAAAAAAGTAGCGGACAGCGCACGAATCTATTATAAAATAGATTTATGCAAAGTACGGGGTAGTTTATACGAAGATTATTGAATTATTAATTAAATCTAAATAATACTCAATTTTAATATTGTTAACGAAAGATGATTTTTGAATTAATTAAAACTAAAAACTAAATATGATGAAAATCAAGACTAATAATTAAACTAACTTTTAATCAATAGAAAAAAGTTCTGAGGTTCGGAATCTACAATATTAACTATGTATATCTTACTATTTATTATCAATTTGGAGTAACAATTTGAAAACCAGTTCAATGCTTTTTTCAAGATTTTTTATTTAAGTTAAACTCTTATTTTCAAGGTTAAATGCCTAAAATCAAAGCATTATATGTATCCATTATTTTGAAAAATAAATAATATTAGTTCTTAATTAAAACTTTAAATTACAATTCGGATTAAATTAAATTAATTGAAACTATTTAAAATACTTGATATTGTGAATGAAATAATTTAATTTAAAACAATCAATAAATAAGAATTATTAACATTAAAATTAAATTGAGAATTAATAATAAATTTCAGAGTTTACATAATTAATATTGTATCATCCTGTCCTCAGAAATTAGTTTAGCAATACATGATAAAATCACAAGCAAAAAATAAGAAATAATAAACCATTATCTGCATTGTTGTTGCTGATTCTTAGTTTCCATGCGACTTTACTTCTCCTAGACCGAGCTACTGATGAAGTGTTGCTCGGCTTCTTAGTCTCCCTATTATGATGTGGTGATGCAGGCGGCTTTACTTTTCTTTATTCCACATGAAGCTCTGCTAACTTTTCTTCCTTTATGCCGCAGCTGCTTGGTTGGTGATATTAAGCTGCTGCCAACGTGATTCCGTGTTGCTATCGTATATGCTTCAGAGCTGATGCTCTCCTTCTTTTATAATCTACTGATGAAGTGTCGTGATAGTTGAAGGACCTGATTTTGACTTATCTTTTTAAAGTTTAATAACTTAATATTTCTATTATGATTTATCCTCAGTCATATGCAGCCTGACTTTTTGTTCTTGGTTCATTTCTTTCTTATTCTTCACATGGGCTTGAATTAAATTGGGCTTTTAATTCTCCAAAACCTGAAAACCAAAATAACTCTAATTAAAATAAAATAAACATACAACTAAATTAATAAATTTATTTTTAGATAAAATAAATATGTATAAAATATGTTCATCACCTACTAAGTGTGTTTTGTGTTTTATAAAACTTTGTACTTCGATATTTTAATCATTAAATGGGATATATGAGAGGTACAATTAAAGCGATTACTATAAGTCAAATATGAAATGTGTGTTCCTTTAGGTATGTGTAGAAATCAGAAAAGATAAAAATTAAAAAAATATACTCTCTCCGTTCCTTTTTAATTGACATTTTAAGGTTATACACATTATAGGTAGATTACAAATACAATTAATATTTTGTCTAATTGACTAAATTGATTATAAAATTTCAATATTATCCTTCTAAAATTTATTAGAAAGATGAGAGAAAAACAAATTAGCATTTAATCATAAAATATAATATTAAAAATTAGGCATTTAATGCTTGCTTGAAATCTATAAACAACAAATAAAAAATAACAAAAATCTCTCTCTAAAAAGATAAATAAAAAAGGACGAAAAAGTATCAAAGTTTTCTTATTCATTATATTGGTCTTTTCTCTTTTATTTGTTTTTAAAAAAAACTCAGGCAGTGATAGATGCACACCCTAAATTACTAGTTGCACACCTAATTATAAGTAAGCGACTAATTTGTCCTTAATAAATGAGACCTCAATTATTTTATTAATCATCTTCTAATTAATTTTGCCCTTTATCCTATTACACATAATAACTATAAAATTAAAAACAACTTAAACAATACAACCATTATGTAAAATGCATGGTTAAACACTACATAATCTGTATCAAAAGAGAAAGACAAAATTAACCTCATATTGTCTCCTCCAAAAATATAAAATATTAATGCCATAAAAGAAAAATAGCCACACAAAAAATCATCCAATTTTTCAATAATAATACTAAATAAACTATTATTCATTCTACTCTCATTCATCAATTCAATTATTTAGTTATCAAATAATAATCTGTTTATTTTAGTATTATTATTAAAAAAAATAGGATTTTTTTTGTCTAATTTTCTTTGAAGGCACGAACATTTTTCGAAGAGACCCACTTTTGTATCACTTTTCGTGCTTTTTTATTTTTGCTGTTACTATTTTATTCTTTTTTGTATGGAAGCTTGTTTTTCCCTTCGCGTGTGACTTTGTTTCTTCAATGAAATGATTGAATTTTTTTCTTTGCGAATTTTTTTTTTATTATCTTCTCTTATTAGATCTTATTTTCTCCATTTTGAAACTTTTTTTGGTAGGTAATTAATTTTCATTGTTAGGTTGTTGACGATTGATTTTCATTTGAATATGATGTTATTATATTAAATTATTATTTTATTATACGTATTGAAATTTGGTTAAATTTATATATTTTATTATTTTTTTATTTATAGAATTTAAATGTATTTTAAATATTTTTGATATTTACTAATTGTTATAATTGATTTTCTCTTCCTAATTTAATACTTTATCTGTTATTTGTTTGGAAGTGTATATTGAATATAGTCTTTATAATCTTTTCATCATTAATATTTCAATATAATTCTGTACCTTCGGACATATAATAAAAAATTAAACAAGTGCAAGACAAAAATATATCAACATCTACCACTTTTGAAGAAACAAAGACAGCATGAACCCTCAATTTTTATCGAGGGTTTAAGCACTTTCCATTATCAAACAGGAAAGAGCTCCTCTATAAATGCAACTCATCCCCTTAAATTCCCCTTCATTCCTTCTCTCTCTAGAAGCCTCCCCTTTCTCTCTCTAGATTCCGTTGATTATTTATTCATGCTATATATAATACCCAATTCTCCATTAAAAACCAGAGAAAATCAAGGTGATCATCTTGCGGTCCCCCAAGTTTTCATTTTTTCCCTCCATCCCCACATTGAGGAATCAATTCTTATGTAAGTTCTGTCTCTCTCTCTCTCTCTCTCTAATTTGTTGAAATCTCAAGATTCTTAATGAAAAATCGAAAAATGTTAATATTTGATTATATTTGTTTGTTTATGATTAAACCCATTTGGGTTATGATTCAAAGATTCAATCTTTAGCCTGATAAGAAATCAAAAGATTCAATTATGCCAGTTCCATGGACAAAAACAATGGGCTCAAAAGTTTCTCAATTAGTGGCTGATTGCATTAATTCACTAAAAGTAGAGGCTCCCTTGTTGTTGAAACCGGGTTCCCCACTTCCCTTGTAGATTTATTCCATAAAAACCGCAATAGAATGAAGAAATCCACCAATAAAAAGCGACCCACCGGCCAAGATCCAGTGATTTTGCCACCGGTGGCATCATCAAGTTCTTTGATTCTGAACAATTTGTCAAATTCCAGTGATTCGGTTTCAAATTTGTCAAACCCACGAAAAGGTCCTAAGAAATTGATAAAATCACTGAAGTTTTCGAAGAAATTGGCAAATCAGGAGATGAATTCGATGAAAATGGCAAATCCAGAAAAATGTTCAGCTACATTGGTGAATCCAGAGAAGCATTCGATAAAGTTGGCAAATCCAGAAAAATGCTCAACAAAATTGGCAAATTCGGTGGCAAATCCACTGGCGAATCCAGAAAAATCTTCAACGGAAATGGCAAATCCGGTTGAAAATCAAGGAAAGGTTTTTGTGGCTGTTTTGAAGATTTTCTTTGTGGTGGTTTTGGCTATGGGGACGAAGAGGTTGGTGGTTGGGGTTAGTATGTCTGCATTTTCCTTGTTTTTTCTTGAGTATTTGGGGAAGTATGTGTATGGCTTGTTGAGATCTCATTTGGATTCTAAAAAGATGGACAAACGGGTTTTGAGTTTTGTTGGAAATAAAGGAGATAACTTAGCATGTGAGGGTGTTGATTCTGATTGTTGTGATGTGGTTAAGGGTCATAACTTGAATGATCCAAGTGCAGAAAAGAAAATTGTGCAGGCTGAGTCTAATTTGGATCTTCTGGTTGTGCAAAGTACAAATGTAGATTGCGATAAAGGATTGGAATTTGAGAAAATGGATTCCAACAAGGATTGCAAGAGTGAACTTTTGGAATCTAAATGCAAGGGTTCTTGCAGGGCTAAGGTGAAATCGAAATTAAAGAAACTTGTTTCAAAGAAATTATTGAAGCCGAAGAAAAAAGGTCCGGACTCTAAAAGCGAAGAACCTGATTCAACAGTAGACGATATATACGAAGAGAAAGAACATGGAAAAGATTTTGAGCAATCTAAATGTCATGGGGAGCTAAGTGATGATGGAACAGATTTCCTTTCCGACATAACTTTTGATTCTTTTGAGTTATTGCAGAGTGATTCAGAAGCAAGTGTAGTTGTCGCAAATTTGGGAAGAAAAACAGAGGGGACTTTGAAATATTGGGTTCTTTGTTTGATTGTCCTTGGTGGGCTGGTCGGAGGCCGAAGTTTGGCAGTTGTGCTTACATTATCTTGCTGCTTGATGTGGATAATACATAAGATATTGTATAAAGCTGCCCATGGTGTGATTTGTGCTGAAATCTCGGGTTAGAGTTTGAGTATTGTTGTTTATAAAAGCCTTCGTCTTTTTTAGTACAATTCATTTTGTTGTTGTGCCTATCATCTGAAAAATGATTTAAGGTTCAGTTTGTGATCTGGATGCTTGAGATCATTGGAAATGCAACTGGTTGGGAGTCCGGCTTGAGGTGTTGTACTATGCCGTGTAGAAACCTACAGATATAAATTAAAATCAAATGATAATGTTTTTTTCACCATATAAAAGTTGCATTATAGCTCATTTAATATATTTGTTTGTGTCTTTCAAAGTTTTTTACACATTTGCCTTGTATTTACCTCATGTTTAATTTCATGAGGCTTTTCATCCATCTATAAAGAAGCTATGAATTATTAGTCAATTCTGTATGGTGATTTATGAGTAAAGTACATAACTGGGTGATTTTAATAATTGTTAAAAGGGTGATTTAAAAAATTTTCAAGGTTGATTCTCCTCATTTCTGTTCTTAGACCAGTTCAAGCATGTTTGACATTTCAAGGGTGGGTTTCATTTAAAGTATTTTCTTTACTTTGTCTTCTTTCTTAAGTGAAGAGAACAATTTCTATGCAAGGAGAAACTTGTAGGTTTGTGATTGTGGAGGATAAAAAATTAGATTGTATTTTCAGATGAACTATGTGTATACATAACCAGGTTAAAATTTGGTATATTAAATACTTATATTTATCCTCTGTTTTTGCTTGTTCATCTGCATTTTGCGCCCAACTGCATGTATCATTCTGAATTTTTCTGTAGATTAGGATGAAACTTATATGGAAATTATCCATTGCTCCTTTCTCGTTTCAATATCTTTCATGATTGTTCTGGTGTATGCAACTTTATGCCACTGACCTGCTTCGGCATACAAGTTTGATAACAGGACATAAACCTTGTTACTCTCTAAACTTAATATGCATAGTTTCATCTGCAACTTCCTATCCTAGATTTATTTCTGAAGAACTCATACAAAGCCTTTTCTGAGGTAGCACGATTCTAATAGATTCCCTTGCGTCTTGCAAGTGCCCTGCTCTACTAAAAGCGTATTAGACTGCCGAATGCTTAATGCATAGTAGAATTCTGTCATTTGTCATCTGTTTAAACAAAGAACAACCTTCATTAACAAAGCCTTCACAGTATTTTTATTTGCCTGAATACCTTCACACATGTCATGAAACAAAAGCAACATTTCAATTTTTAAACAAAAGCAACTTGGAGGCTTTGTAATAAGAGAAAATTTAAAATTTAAAAACGTAAGCATAAAAAGAGAGAAACGTGGAGATGGAGGTGGAAAATGGAAATGATGGAAAGTTGGTAGAATGCGGGGGAGCCAGTGAAAGAGAAGACTGGAGAAACTTTTTCATTTTAATAAAGTTAAAAGGGTATTATTCTGTCGTAGTAATTTAAAGAATAATTTTATGGAGCAGTTATAAAACTAATTGGAAATAATATTTAAGATATAATTATATAAGTGTTTAATGAACATAAAGGAAAAGATATGTGTATTTAAATTTTACAAAATATATGTCCAACTGATCCTAATACTGAAATAAAATAAAATAGAAACTAACTTTATATTCAAAATATAAAAATGCAATCTATAGTAAGTTAATATTATTTTGCATCTATAGTCATATGTATCGCAGTAGATTGTATTCAAATTATATTTTCTATAAAGACAAACTGTGCATAGTAGACGTACATTTAGGAAATCAAATTGTTTTATATTCCAATTATATTTAAATTATATTTTTCTTTAATTTAAGAGGAATATATTTATTTTTGTTATAATTATCCAACTTATATTGGTATGCAGTAGAATGTTAAAATAAAATAAATCTAAAAAATCTTGCATCATTTTTACAAAATTTTATTAATTTATATTTTTAATATTTAATATTTAACAATAAAAAGGAGGGAGGGAGGGGGGGGGGGGGGGATAGAATAGACCGGCCTAAGTCTGGCCTTGTCTGCAGGCCTAACCAGACCATAGCCCAGGGCCAAGGTCTGACCTGATAGGTCTAAGTCAATGACCTGACCTGACCTAACATTGTCAAAGCCCAAGGATTGGTAGGCTCAGACGAGGTCAGATCAGACCGATTCGTTGTGCATGTCTAGAATGAGCCAATGAAAGAGAATACGTAGTGGAAAAACTTTTTCATTTTAATAAAGTTACAAATTCTGGCACTTATATTAATATTTTAGCTCCTGACTTCCCGTATTATATGTGAATTCCATAATAGCCACAACGCTAAAAAAAAAAAAAAAAAGCTGTCTGTTACATGCATTAATTGGCATTGTGACCATATCACACCTTGAACTTTTCTACAACGGCAAGTGGGCAGTGTCTCGATGACTCGATCATATTTTGTGAGAGATGGTAGTCAAAAATCTATAGCAAATCAAACATATCAACTGAAAGTTTAATGTAATGTTTAAGACAGTATATCTTGGATTTCGAGATATAGGGTTTGTTTGATTATTATTGTTTGTAGCATTTGTGAGGGTAGCGTTTACAATATTTAGACCTTCAAACGTACCGTACCAATTTTGATGTGTTGATTTTGAGGACTAAACACTGCATTTGTTAATTAAATAAACTACTACTAGACAAACAAGATTTTAAATATATTTGAACTTTCAAACGTTCTAAACACACTAAACACCGTAAACGTTGAATACCCAAATATGCAACACAAGACCAATGTTAGGCTATTGAAATGGGCTTACTGAAATGACTCAATTTAATTTCCAAGGATGCCAAAATTGGGCTGGAGAGGAGTAATAAGGGTGGCCGACAAAGTAGGAACAAGGCCGCTAGTGATGTGAAATTAATTGGACTAGGAATTAGTTAATACAATGAGTTTAATTCAACTCATAAGTTTAGGCTTCCAAAATTTCTAACATTGGGGTTTGCATGAACTTAGAATAAATCTTGTGTTTGGGTTCATAAAACTAACTTGGGTCATAACATTCATCTTTTGGCCTTTCCAAAATAACATAACACTTGGGTTTTCCAAATAGCTTGTATACTTAATTAGCTGGCAAGTTAGACAAAATTTTGATCATATCGTTCATCTTCCGATGCGTTCCTCCTGCTCAAGATCTTCCTCTTGTCATTATTTATTTTTAGTATAAATTATTTGATGATGCTAAAAATTTAATTACTCCTGAGACACATAAATATCTTCATATGCTTCTTACTACTACACAGTACCTTACCTTTTTATAGCGTCATTTTTTCAATCATTTCACAGTTTATCTGTTATTTTATGATTCCTTCCGTTCACTCTGTGATCTTCTTTTGCAATTGATTATTGTACAATTCCTCTTTACCCTACGATCGTTTTATTTTATGATTATCTTACCTTACGATTTTGTTTTACCTTACTATTTTTTTACTCTACACATTCTTATATATTACTTCATGATCTGATAATTCTTACATATCTACTATAGATCACTTCATGATCTGGTAGCCTTTTGACTTGTACATCTTAAAAAATATTATCATAAAACATTTCTTATGTTAACTAGCACATCGTACAGCATAAATTTAATCCTCTCTTTTCATATTTATTCCTTGAATCAAGTACATTCCGATCCTCTTCTTTTCCCTTATATCCCTTCAAAATCCTACTTAATTTGAATATTTCTCTATATTTCTTTCTAAATTATTCTTTCAAATCTTCTCAAGATTTCATTACATAATCCTTCCTCATAATCTTTTACGTATCTTTAACTTCCTCAATTCATCCTTTTATCAATTAAGATTCTATTTGAGTTTATTTCTTTCTATCTCATCATTTTTCCTACAGTTATAGTTTAAGGTATTCTCACCTAATATTTATAACCTATCAGCTCTGATACCATTTTGTCACGCCCCCAAATCTCTGTACTTGTTACATTTATCAACAATATAATTGACAAAAACTCTCATTTATTCAAAACTTTACAACATTCATTCATTCCTAAGTGGTAATCATTATAATTTCGTATTATTTTTCAAAATCATATACAATATGATTTATTCCATTACGCTTCAAAATAATATATATTATGATTTAATCTAACACATTATCTATGAGTCTATCGTTAACTCACAAATCCACACAAAATCATTGATCGTATAATTTTAGTATCTCCTGAAATCTTACTAATACATAACATAACACAAAAATTTTACATTTATTAAACTATATACAATTCATATCAAAAGTTAACTTTAATAAACTTTTACACATTATCCTTCTCTTTGACCTTGCTCTTACAGGTCCCACCGGACTTATTGGTCTTAGCTGAAAATATTTAATTAAGCAAGAGTGAGCAATCACATTGCTCAGCAAGTTTAATAGTTGTCACATAACATGCTGCACATTTGATACATATTTCATCTTCTATACATTCTTCACGTTTGTCATACATTACATTCCATACATACTTCATACTTCTTCACGCGTCATATTTCACACATGCTTCGTATTTCATACATGTTTTGCATTTCATACATGCTTCATACTCCAGATTCCTCTATTTAAACAGATAATAATCTCACAGTTCTTAGGTTATATAGTTCACATTGAACAATTAACTTTATTCATCAACTAAATATCAACAGTTTAATATCACATTATTGCACATAGTGCATAATAAAACAAGTTCACACGCATTTCGCATAATACTGAAAATTTTGCACATAGTACAAACAGGTTCTAAAAAACTTGCACAAGAAAATTTCACATAGTACTGAAAGAACTTGCACATAAAACACAAATTGTAAAGACTTGACTGATTCACATTTTATCGTTTACTCTAATATTTTGTGTCTTTTATACGACCTACAATTATATGAGATCAGTGTATTTATTAGACATAACCAAGACTCATTACATATTTTACTTTATTTCAAGCATCTAATTACATTTCGTTAGGCTTTACAATGCCAGACAAAAGAAACTCAGAGTTTCGCACAAGCTCGGACAAAATCCTAAACAAAACCCTAGCTAAAACCCTAACCAAAACCCTAATTTACTAGGCATGGTCGAGCTTATTGGGCTTATTTTTGGCGAGGCCGCGTCGAGTGATTAGCCCCCCAATTTTTTGTTGTTGATAATTTTGACTACACGATCCTCGCTCGCTAAAGCGCTCATAACTTCTTTGTTTAAAAATATTTTTGGGTGATTCAAGAGCCCACAGGTCAGTAACTTCCTCCTCTACAACGTTTCTTTAGGTCAAACCACCCATATCTAATCAGAAGTGAAATCAAAATCACTCACAAGAATGTATAAAAACTAGCTTTCATCGTTCATTGTTTCGAGTGATTAAAACTTGATGCCTTAAGCATTATCTTGCTAGGGTACCATGTTTTATGACTCTATAATATTGTAATACATAATCATAAACCTTACTCATGCATAAACTCATAAATCTATAACATACCACTTCTGGATCTTTGAAAAAATAAACACTTTGACCCACATGACTTAGAAAATGATTTTAACCTAGGGTGTTCAAAACATAATTTTTAATAACTGATTTAAGCATCACATTTGGATCATGGCTTGATGGGTTTATGGACTCACACAAATCAATGAGCCATACGTTTTTCAAAATGTTTTTTACCCATAATCCATGATAAAAAATGATCTTAACACTTAAAGGTTACAATCTACCATGCATTGAACATAAATCCAATTAACCATATTTCTCATTCGTTCCACTTAGATTAATTATATAACTTATAACTCTAATACATGTCATACCTGTATCATAACATAACTTATACAATATTAACCATAGGACTTAGAATCATAGTTTATACAATATTAATCATAGAGCTTAAAACATAGTTTTTTTTTTCTTAAATATTTCTAAAGCTCAAGGTGACCACATGCATCATTATAACTACTCAACCTTCCAACACATAGAATCATCTTAACACCTCCATGAACACCCTATTTATATATTCGGTTCCACCATGATCTTCAACATATTGAACTCCCACAACCAAGCATGCATGCATGAATTATAAAACTATAAACATAATAACCAAGGCTTGGAAGTACTTTTAAACGTTAAAGAGATTTTATGAAAGCTCCTTCTTGTTATGCTTGATGAATGATTCCTTGCTAAAGCTTGATCTCATTTCTTTTATATACATGCAAGAACTTCCTTCCTAACTTGCTCACAAGTTATTTCTCTTTCTAAGTAAAGATGAAAATGAATTGTAAGAAAATGAAGGAAAGTGTAGAAATTTTTCACTAACTCCTCTAATTACTTGCATGCACCTATACATATACATATGTAAGTATACATTATTCCACAAACACCAAGCTAACTAATGAATTTCTAACACATCCTAGCTAGTTGGCATATGAATTGCATGCATGATTAACACCTCACCTTCCACTATTACATAATATATCTACATGCAATATATATATATATATATATATATATATATATATATATATATATACTTGCATGATAAACTTATACAATAATAACTTGGGCCACCAATTGGACTAGTATTAATTTAATACATTGGGCTTGTTTTCTTATCATTGATGGACTTGCCACCAACACTAACAACTTAATAAATTGGGCCTACATAACTTACAATAATACTTGCAATTATAACATAAAACTTGGGCCTAACATTTAAATTAAATTGTGCCTTATACTTGGGCTACTCACTAAATCTTACATGGACCATTATACGTTAAACTTAACATATAATTAATTGGGCCGTGTTACAAAATATATATTACATATAATACATGTAATACATTACAATGTTGGGCTTAATTAATTCCCTCATTTGATTATTAACTAAATAAAATACTTTGGCTAATCCACTAATTAATTAAGTTAATTACTTATACCTTTTATGAATATTTAATTCATACATTAACACATTGCCACAAAAGGCTAATATTCAAGCTATATTAATTCATAATATAAGATTTAACTTGCTCCCAATTAATTAATCAAAATTAATGATCCGACTTGGCTTTTCGTTTCCATTTCGTAGTTAGTTTAAAATAATTAAATTTATTAGCTTGTTTAACTATTAATTCTCATCTCTCAAAACTTATATATATATATATATATATATATATATATATATATATATATATATATATATATATATATATATATATATTCAACCTCATCATTTTACACAATTAAGAATTACACCTCAAATAACCATTTTATTTCTTCATGACTTTTCCACATCTTATCTCTTATTTGGCTTAGTAAATATATATAACACATATATATTCCTTGGCACCTTATCATAAAAATTTTAAATTTCATTCACGAAATTCTTACCTAATTTTCATAAAAATAGGTTTTGAAATCTGGGTTATCACAATAAAGAACGGAGTCCCGACATCTCAGGTTCAGAATTTTGATGGAGTGCACAACAGTTGAGGGATTCGGGAAAATCTTGATTTGTTGGAGGAATGCTAAGATGCCGTCGTACTCAGACTTGTAACGTATCAACAACGCACTACTAGACACTTCAACAAAAAAGTCAAAAGCAGAACATTTCAAGTTGGAGACCTAGTCCTTTGGGAAGCTGAAGTATCCACAACTCAATAAATAGGCAAACTGATGCCTACTTGTGAGGGTCATTATAAAGTTATTAAATTGGTGAAGCCAGGAACTTATAAACTTCAGTCAATGGATGGTACAAACATACCCAACACATGGTAGGCAGTTTGGCTTCGAAAATACTTTCAGTAGATCCTTGTACATATTTTCTTTTGTCTTTAAAGTTGTTTTCAACCGATATTGAAACTTCTTCGAAATTAATAATATTATCATTCTATTCAGTTATTGTCTTTTATCTAGATTTATTATTACACCTAGAACATTTTCAATTTTATCAACTAAGGTTGGAGGGCAGGGAAGCCTAAGTGTTAAACTAACATCAAACATAACATACAATCATATAACAGAATTTGATAAAGAGAAGAAGTTAAACGAATAAGACATAAGAAAAATTATGCAAACTCGAAATTTTCATTTGTTGATAAAGTTTGTATAACAAATAATAGAGATAAAAGATCTATTACAAAGTCCTATCTATTCGGCTATATATCTACTCTCTAGACTACTTCAAGTAAAAGGGAGATTCTTGATCTTCAATTCTCTCAAATCTCCATAAAAGGGAAGAGCTCAAGGAGGGGTGTACGAAAGAGTCTAGTCTCAATGTTCAGATGGATAGATCTTACTCATCTAGGAACCCAGATTAATGAATTAAGAGAGAGAACTAAGTTTATTGGAAGAATCTTTACATGAAGAGCAATTAGGGAGATGCCTGTATATAGTATCTCCAACTTGCAGTGTATCATTCTGCTAAGTTACATGAACTAGACAGGCAGCAGTCTCATATTCAGAAAAAGTTTACTCATTCTTATTATACTCTCTTATGTCTTTCATATGATAAAAAATAGGAAGATCACAAGCTCGGTCCTTTGGAATCTTAACAATGGTCATCACTACTTCACCAACAACAAGAAAACAAAGGCTGAAATTAATGGGGATGGAACAAAATGGGCGCCATGGTTACCCATGGAGATGCTCTCTTTCTAAAATTTTGGGATGTGAGTAAGATTTTACTGTGCTAACTCCTATTTATACTGGGTCTCAGTGGAATGGACAAATTAGACTTGAAAGGTCGCAACAATAATTGTGGCATTAAATGAGGAGACTGTAAAAGGACACGACAATTAATTAGGGAGATAGTCAATATTCCAGGACAATTGATGTCCGGAGGTTATGGAAGTTACTGAATATGGGGATAATGCACATTAACTCTCCAATCATAGCTGTTGCACGTCCGCAATAGTTAGGAGGAGAGGGTTGCTATAAAAGGAGAAGTTAACACTCTAGGTAAAATCTAATGCTGAAATTACTTACTAAACAGTAATCTAACATCATTGTTAACATTTATTGAGACTTGTATTTACTCTCACACCGGAGCTATCCCCTAACGGTCTAAGTCGTTAAGCTTTGTTACTTGTGCAGGTTTAGTGTTGTTGATGGTGGTCAAACGTTCTGACAAATTCAAACATTAACAATGATATTAATAAATAAATAAAAAGAATGTTATTGATGTATGACAGATTATGGATTGTATATTAGATAACAATAGCAGTAACAGAAACCTAAGGTTTAGATCTACTTATAAACCACTAGGGATTTAGGGTTCAACTCCGCGTCTATTACCCTAGAAGGAGAATTATCTCTACGATAATTGGAATAACTGAATAATTAAAATAATCAATAATCATAAAATCAGATTACATCAGTCTTTAAATAGACTCAAAACCCTAATCTGAATAAAACAACAAAAGACTCAAATAACCCTACTTAATGAAAATAAAATACCAACAACGCCCTAAAATAATAACAATCCAAATATAAATAAAATACATCAAAAATGAAACAATCCAATCCCCACGTGAACAGTAAAACACGTGAATAGTAAAACTGATCCCCATCATTTCTCCCCTGCTGGAAATAATTCGACTACGTCGAAAGGAAACTATTATAACGCTCCAGCAATGTGGGATCAATGCGGTAGAACTCCTCCCTGCTAATCCATGTGCAATCACTGTGAGGTTTGTCTCGCCACTTCACCAAATACTGATGGTACTCTCCACGCCTGGTCGATACAACCCTCTCATCGAACACATCCTTGATGCCATCTGCTGTATGCTGTGAGGAAACAAGAGGAGGTGCAGGTGGTATAGGTAATAAAGGAATAATGGTAGGCTCAACACGGTTAACAGAAGATGGAGAAATAGAAGATGGAGTCGAAGGTCCATGATGATACCACAAATGATGTAGGACATATTATGGATTGTATATTAGATAGCAATAGCAGTAACAGAAACCTAGGGTTTAGATCTACTCATAAACCACTAGGGATTTAGGGTTCAACTCCGCGTCTATTACCCTAGAAGGAGAATTATCTCTGCGATAATTGGAATAACTAAATAATTAAAATAATCAATAATCATAAAATCAGATTACATCAGTCTTTAAATAGACTCAAAACCCTAATCTGAATAAAACAATAAAAGACTCAAATAACCCTACTTAATGGAAATAAAATACCAACAACGCCTAAAATAATAACAATCCAAATATAAATAAAATACATCAAAAACGAAATAATTCAATCCCCACGTGAATAGTAAAACACGTGAATAGTAAAACTGATCCCCATCAGTTATCACTTATGATTAGTAAATTTAATTGCTGTTTTCGGCCAAAAACTGAGTCCCATTTCCATAAGATTGAGGTAATTTTGGTTCGTCTGAATTAATTAGGGGAAGAATTGCAAAACTGTTCCTCTAAGTTGTCACCCAATTTTGATATGGCCTTTAAATTTTTTATAGTCTAAACGTGGCCCAAAATCGATTAACTGATCGGATTCATTTCAGTCTTTCGACTATGTTGAGACTTTTTTTAAGGGTAAAATGATAAATTCATCTAAATAGTTTTATTTTAACTAATAAAATAAAATAATTAAATATCAAAATAATCAAAACACACGTTAACATACCAAGAACACAAACATGCAAATTCAAACACACACACTAACACACCAGGAACACACGTGCCAAGAACAAATTCCTCTCTTTCATCAATTTCAAACATACTAACAACACACACATCATGACCTCTAGATTTGAACTCCATATACACCAATAACACGCATACCAATCCCCCAACCCAAATCCGTTCTCTTCTCACTTTAAACTCTCAAACCCCACCAAACCGGAATCCTCATATGATACTTTCTCTAAGAAACAAAGTGATGACTCTAGCCCCGAACAGAGCAATAATACCCAAAACCCCAAAAACCCTTGGTGGGCTAATCCCAGATTTTAACCCAAAAACTGAAAGCCCAGATTAAAATTCATAAATCCCAATTGGGAAATTGGAGAAAACAATCAGAAGGGTATGAAATTGAAGTGTTACCTGAGCATCGGCATTGGTCGCAGAAGGGTAATATAATTCGAAAGAGTTTTAGTACTCTCTTCGTTGATTGAAGCCGTAGAGATGAGTTTGTCAAAATCATAGTACATAAAGGTGAACTTGAGGCGCAAATACTCCCTGACATAACTGAAAGCATATGCTCCTCTTATCAAATCACCCAACGGAAGTAGATCAAAGGCGTTCTTGTACACACTGCATTGCTTTCCTTTAGTCCTAATATCTGCTATATCCTTAGTCCACGATCTCCATCTCTAGGACGCCTCACCCACGATCTTCATCTCCGATTATTTATTTATTTTTAAAGTTATATTTAGTGCTGTATTACTTAATTTTGTTTAGTTATTTTGTATTTCTCCAAATTGGGTTATTATTGTATTATTTAATTAATTACTTGTTATTTTACTTATTTTTATTTTTCTATTTTGAAAGTGATATTAATTTTTAAACATTAATTATTAATTATTTTTTCTTTTCTGAAAATAATATTAATTTTTAAACATTAATTATTTTACATGGAAAATAATTTATATCATTATCACGAAGTATCCTTGTTGAGTGTCGGACACCTAGGACTCGGCTATAGATGTTGTATATTTTACTTTATATATGATTATATGTACTAATTTTATATAATCAGCAGTACTCAATGGAAGATGTATAAGAAAAACATCACAAGAATTCAGTAGTATTTGGAGGGATAAAAGTGTCATTCAGCCGAATAAAATTTAAAATAGACTTAGGTATGTGACTTAGCATGCCAAAAAATTTCATCTGAGATTTGTTGACAGTACATTGCAGCAGTACTTTGTCCAGATAGTTCTAGTTTATACAAATTGTTCTGCAATCTACTAATCCCTTTTATTGTCTTCAGCACAAGATCTTGAAAATATTGAAAAAATACAAGTGTTTGAAAGAAAAGACAAACAACAATGTGAGTCTTTTGCTAATTTGCTAACAAAGAAGATATTAAACTTAGAATGTTAGGATGAATGTTTCGCTAAGCCTGATTGGATAACTAATATTGGGCTAGGCCCAAATAGTCCATCAACTTGGCAATTATCTATGAGGACTCATAAGTCCGATAGGCTTGGGATCGCTTTCCTTATCAATTCAGATACTAACTAATTGCCATATCTAAATATGAATTGGTATGGGAGTTACCTATCTAACATTGATTAGCGTGACAGCTACCTTCTCTAACAAGGATTTTGCTACACAATTCCTATTAGGAATTGGAGTCTTGTTGAGCAATATGAGTACTATAAATACATGGTGAATGATAGAGGTACAGAGATCTGATTCTACTCTACTAAATACTTATGCCTCCATTGTTGACACATCTTGAAACTTGTACTTACTCTCACACCGGAGGTATCCCCCGGCGGCCCAAGCCGTCAAGCACTTCTGGTGGTTCTTTTTTGTGCAGGTCCCAGTCCGAACCGGCGCTTGAACGTGCGGACGAAATTCAAGCGTTAACATTGGCGCTAGAAGGAGGGGGTATTTAGCACCGAGTACTTCTTCCATAAAAAAGAATTGACATGGAAGCCTCACAATCGCAGCGGAGTCAAAGTAACTCACGGCGACCACTCCCCACTCAGTCTCGCCGGGAGACAATAGCGAATAAAGAACGTCGCCTCCAGTTGATTCTCGACAAAAAGAAAGCTCTGGACATCCAGCAGAAAGAGCTTAATAAGCAATACCAGGAATTAAACGAGGCAGAACATGACCTTTTGAGCCAGAGAGGCTCGGCCTCCCGCTCAGAACATTGTGACCGACGAGACGACAGACACCTAGAACGATGTGGAGGTGAAGCACGAGATCGCGTTAGGAAGCCGGTCCATTCCAAGTCAACTTGGACGGCGGACTTTCGGAAGCGAGCCAGATCACCTTCGAAGAGAGATCGGGGAGACAGACGAAGCCATGAAAGCCATACTGGAGATTTCTCACCCAAGAAGACTTCGGATAAGTACTACGGGTCCAAGAAGGTTCGGTTCTCTCCGTTCTCGAAAGATCTAGAAGAGGCCAAAATCGACCGAAGTCACAAAGTACCCACCCTGGAGATGTACGACGGAACAGGAGACCCACATGATCACACTTATTCCTTCGAGCAGGCCATGCACTTTCACGGTCATGATGCAGTGGCGATGTGCCACCTGTTCTTATCCACCCTAAAGAAGACTGCCAGGGAGTGGGTCATCTCCCTTCCATCCAAATCTATTAAATCATGGGAAGAATTGCGGGATCAATTTCACACCCGCTTCGGTAGTAACAAAAGACGAGCCAGAATGATGACGTCTCTCCTACAGGTGAAACAAAGACCCGACGAAACTCTTCGGCAGTACATGAAGAGGTTCAGAGATGTAGTGTCCGAGATCCTCACTATAGATTCAACCCAAGTGATTCAATTTCTAACTATGGGTTTGAACGTAGACAAATCCAGTCGCTTGATTGAAGAAATCATCTCTAAAACTCCTCAAACTCTAGCAGAGGCCTATGAAAAGGCCGATAAGTTTATAGAGTTGGAAGAGGCCCTCACCAACCTTCGGGGTTCTTCGAGATTCGATGATAATTATCATCGGAGAAGAGACCTTAGGGGCAATATAGCCGACAAAAGAGATAATGACAGAAGAGACTCAATGGGTGATCTAAGACAAGAGGATGATAATTTCACCGAAAATAATTCTGAACCAATAGATATGCTAGCCGAAGAAACCGAGGAGCAGTCCTCGGATTCCCGAAGCCTGTTGTACCTGTACCCACCTAAGAAGATCTCCATATGATTGTTAAAGAGCTTCAAACCACATAAAGCCTATATGGTATACGGTTCGGCGATATTATCAACAATCATATATGTACTGAATATTTTTTGGAGGTTATCTTAACTCACTATATTGCTTCTTCGATATCAACAATTATGATTGTTCTATTTTATCACATTCTTATTTTCTATGCATCGCTTAGTTTTTGTTCTTTAAGCCTTAACTTCAGCCTATCAGATAAGGCTAGAGGGGCAAGGGAATATAAGTGTTAAACTAGCAAACAGATACAATACACAGAACTCATCATGAGAAGAAGAGAATATTTGTCATAAAAAACGTCTGAGAAAAATTTACACAAAGAGTTACACACAGACTACAAGGAAAAATTGACGTCGGTCTTCGGGAGGATCAACAAGAACAAATTTCAAACCCTTCAGAAAAACTCCCTGTTATGCCTCTGATTCTTTATAGCCGAAGTCATCACCTCATAAGAGGGTAGCAATTGCAGAGGCTCTTTAGGGCCGATATTAGAAGGATCGAGTGTCAACAGAAGAAAAGTATCCTTGAGGACGAAAAAGCTGCAGCGCTGGGTTCAACAATTACAGTCTTACTTGGCTTTTACTTCAGCTTCCCCTTCGGTCTGATTTCCTTGATTTGCCGAAGAAGTTTTCCTTTCGGTTAGCTGTCTTGGATTCCCGAAAGAGCCTATTTTCTCCCGAAAGCACACACTTTCGTCGAAATTACGAAAGCAATATTTCTTCAGGCTTTACCTTCGGTCTGATGCCTCCGGGCTCCCGAAAGAGTTTTCCTTTCGGTCTGATTTCCTTGATTTACCGAAGAAGTTTTCCCTTCGGTTAGTTGTCTTGGAATCTCGAAAGAGCTTTCCCTTCGGCTTGATGTCTCTGGGCTCCCGAAGGAGTTTTCCCTTCGGTCTGATGCCTCCGGGCTCCCGAAGGAGTTTTCCTTTCGGTCTGATTTCCTTGATTTACCGAAGAAGTTTTCCCTTCGGTTAGCTGTCTTGGAATCCCGAAAGAGCTTTCCCTTCGGCTTGATGTCTCTGGGCTCCCGAAGGAGTTTTCCCTTCGGTCTGATGTTCTTGGATTCCCGAAATATCTTTCTCTTCGGTATGATACCTCCGGGTTCCCGAAAGAGCTTTCTCTTCGGTCAGAGACCTCCGGGTCACCGAAAGATCTTTCCCTTCGGTTAAACGTCTTTGTGTTTCCGAATGAGCTTTTCCTTCGGGTCAATGTTTTCAGGATCCCGAAGGAGTTTTTCTCCTCTGTTATGTTGCCCTTGAATTCCTATATGAAGTTCAAAGCGGATCTGCCTTCGGTCTGATATCTTTTGCGTCAATACATTTAGATTCCCGAAGAGTTAATTTCCTTCAGGATTTGTCCGCTTACATTTATCTTCAGAAATTTTCAATCTACTCCCCCAGCACATTTATATACTGGAGGAGTGGGGGGCAATGTTAGGATGAATGTTTCGCTAAGCCTGATTGGGTAACTAATATTGGGCTAGGCCCAAATAGTCCATCAACTTGGCAATTATCTATGAGGACTCATAAGTCCGATAGGCTTGGGATCGCTTTCCTTATCAATTCAGATACTAACTAATTGCCATATCTAAATATGAATTGGTATGGGAGTTACCTATCTAACATTGATTAGCGTGACAGCTACCTTCTCTAACAAGGATTTTGCTACACAATTCCTATTAGGAATTGGAGTCTTGTTGAGCAATATGAGTACTATAAATACATGGTGAATGATAGAGGTACAGAGATCTGATTCTACTCTACTAAATACTTATGCCTCCATTGTTGACACATCTTGAAACTTGTACTTACTCTCACACCGGAGGTATCCCCCGGCGGCCCAAGCCGTCAAGCACTTCTGGTGGTTCTTTTTTGTGCAGGTCCCAGTCCGAACCGGCGCTTGAACGTGCGGACGAAATTCAAGCGTTAACATAGAACTTGAAGCACACAAAACATTATTTATATAGGATTAAAGTAGAAGGCAGTTTGATTGTGTCCTTGTGTGTGTTGATTAATGTGTTTTCATTTTGAAGGAAGATTGTTAAATTCATGATAGTAGTTTTTTTATTAAAAAAAAAATAGTATAAAAAGATGTGATATTGATGCAGGAGGGTCCTAGTCAAATGTAGCCGAGTTATCGGATAAAACATTGAAATCCTTTTAGTTGGCAGCTCAGCGTAAGTTCGGATTGTCTTCGGAGGAGTTTGGCTTGCTTCGGGAGTTCAGACAAGCTTCGGGAGTTCGAACAATACCTTCAGGTTCGGCTTTGAAATTAAGTTGGGTTCAGCTTCAGATGTTCAGACGATGTCTTTGGGATTCGGTTTCGGATGTTTGGTATGGCTTCAGGGTTCCTTTCTTGAGTTTGGCTTCGGGCGTCCTCTTTTGGGTCTGGTTTCAAGCACCTCATTTTTAGATATTTTGTTTTTCTTTTATAATATTTTATTTATCGTCTTAGTAAGTAAACTTAGCAGATCTTTTCTTTTATCACGCAACTAATCATGTGGCGTAACTTTATAAGTTTGTCAGAGCTTGTTACGCAGAGTTTGTTACGTGATTATAAGACTTCTTATTGTTGGATTTTTGCAATAAAAATCTTATTTATCTATTTATTTAATACTTATTTATGTTAGATATTTATTTATTAATAAAAATACATCATTCGTCATTCATTAAATGGTCATTTATTTTATTTATATAAATCTTCAAATTTATATATATTATGATTTATGTGTATAAATAAGTATTATACACAGAAGATATAAATCATATGTAATATATATAAATAAAGAAATAATGGTTTATAATTTATGATAATTTGTAGATATTATTATGTAGGTCATAGTGCTTTAATAGAGATGATTTATCTTGATCATGGAAGTTGAGCTTCTAATTAAAATACTAGTGCATTAATGATGTGAATTAAACGGATCATGTGATAATATTTTATTTATAAAATATTTTCACATAAATACTAATTTGTGCATTTTCTTAATTTTAAAAATTGTAATGGACTTAATATTGTAATATATATTAATTTAATGTTTCAACGAGTGAAATTACATTGAGTTAATTAATACATCGGAATGTTAATTAATATTAGGAACATTGTTATTGTCAAAATATTTATAAGATTTTTCATAAGATAATTTATTATTGATCATAGAATCTTGACCAAGTCTTTTAATATTTATTATTAAAATAATTGATTTAATTGTTAAATCAATTTATGATCAAATGAAATTAAATTATGGACTTATGAAATTAGTTTAAATATATTGGGATTATATTTAATTCTGAAATATTTATGTACATCTATAGAGAAAATATTTACAGTTTATTAATAAAGGGTTTATTTTAATTAATTCTTGGACTGGAGTGCAATTATAATTATTTAGTGAAATTAATTGTAATTAATATTTATTTTGTATATTATTATTAGATAATAATATCTAAATAAGTATTGGAGTCAGAATCAATTCCCTTAGGATTCCCATCCTAGCCTAATATGAATCAATTTTATAAGACAGATAAGAATCAATAAGGATATAAATATATCATTGATCAGTTACGTGAAATAATGTTTATTCCAAATTAGAGTAAAAGAACAAATAACGTATTCTTTCTTTGCATAGGAAAAACACGTAAAAGTTTTTTCAGAAAGGTGCTTTGGAGACCACATTCCAAATTCAGCATAAAGTTATAGGAAGGAAGATCTTGAGAATACTAAAGATTATTTGAAGATTTAAACTTGTTAATCCAACCAAGCACTAGGTAACCATTCGTATTATATATATATATATATATATATATATATATATATATATATATATATATATATATATATATATATATATATATATATTGTTTTATATAAAATTATAAAAATGATAATTTTTTTAAAATTTTTAAAACTATTTTTCGGAGATTTTTTCCTTCAGTCACGTGGCATAATTTTAGGGATATGTCGGAGGTTGTCACGTGGCTGTAAAAGTTGTTTCGTGCTGCTCAAGAATGTTTTTAGCTATAAAGCCTGGCTTGATAATATTGAATCTGAACACTAAAGAAGTTTTTATGTGTTTTTTTTTGGGTCAATCTCTTGTTTCTTTGCTTGTAAATTTTTTCTGGTAACTTAGCCCGCAGGATAATCGTTATTTTGCTCCGGTGTCAGATATGGTTTATGGTTCCCAAGTTAATTATCCCATCAAAAACATAGCTACGACCGGATAAACGAACAGTGTTAGAAGATTTAATAAAAGTTGGAGATATACCTACTTGTGATATGTCAAGAGGACCAACCAAATTAGAAAATGAAGGCATTATTGTGAAAGAATATGAAGGCATTCCTGGATTTATCATTGGTGTGAACTTCTGAAATTATTTTCCTCCTCCAAAATTGTTTGAAATATTTGCTCTTGTAATTGACATGTTAATTTATAGTGCTAGAAGCACTATTTTGATTAAAATTAGGTAGTATTCCATTTATCTACCCAAAACTATAAGGAGCATAAGAGGTATGCATTTGATGCATCATTGATTGTTGAGATTCCTGCTTCGTTTGAGTTTGTTCCACAGCTTTTAAATTTGGAGAATTTACCTTGTACAACCTATGCCACTCAGGCTATCCATATCTTTAGTGTGGTTTTTTCTATTACAATAATCACACTTTATGTCGTCTTTCTTAATGTTGTTGTCTTGTTAGCAACAAATTCATTGTTTAAATCTGGAATTACTTCACTCTTGAAGTTTAATTGCTCCACAAGTACAATTACAAGTACACTTTGGTGCATCAGTTAGACTTGTCTATTCATCCCATAAGGACCTGAACATTGTAAAATATCCAGATATAGACAAGTTACCTTGTGGTAAAGATGCGCAATATCTTTTCTAATTTCAAGGAACCTTGGGCCATTTTTCTGAGTAAATTGAACATGCAGGCAGGGGCGGATTTAAGTAAAGGGCAGAGGGGGGCAAGGTGTCAAAAAGAAAGATAGTAAAATTTTAGGGTGTTTAATAAAAATTTTAAAGTTTAGACCGAAAAACACTATCTCCGTTCCAAAATTAGATATATATTTTAAAATTTTAAAGTCAATTCGCGAAATCTTAAAATTCAAAATTGATATAAAGTTATTTAGTTTTAATACAACAAATGTAACAATTGTAAACTAACTATAAAACACTAATAATTATTATCTTTGTTGTTTTCAAAACTTGAATGAATTTATATCAATTTGAGTTTTAGGATTTCGCGAATTGATTTTAAAAAGACAAAATGTGTATCTAATTTTGGAATAGAGGTAATATTAAATTCTTCAAAGTTCATATTCTGTACTACCTTGGTCACTACAATACTCTGTCTCTCCGTTTCTCGTCTAGTGGTCTAGCCTAATTCTTCCCACTAGTTTGATTTTAGAGAAAATTCGATATGTTGTATTTTTTTAATTTATAATTTCACAAACTTAGCAATTGCTTTGAGATTTTTTGCAATTATTTGCTGTTTTTTGTTGTTGTTATAATTGCTTGTGAATTTTTGTCACTAATAAAAATGAGACTATAATACAACAATTTTAAGTAATGAAGTCTCGAAAAATGTTACTATAAATAATATTTGGGCATTATTTAGTTTTGTAATTTATTTTATTATATTTTTGTTTTTTGCAGAAATTTGTTTATTTTAAATTTGACCCCACTGACTTAAGATGTTTGATCCGCCCCTGCATGCATGCAGGTCATTCCAAATCTCACAAACTAGGAACTTATACAATCCCTGAGACAATTTCTACACAGATAGAACTTAAAAGCCAAGAGATTACCATATCATTGCATATTTGCCAAGGCAAAGAATAAGGTGAATATGTCGAGGGAGATTTCATTATACCATCCCAAGCTTGTTCTTTGCAGATAGTGCCAACGTCATAGACTCCATTTATTGAAATAATGGCGATTAGAATCTGAGACATTAATATCAAATCTGGAGTCTGATGGATGTAAATATAATGGATGATTGGAGTCTAATTGAACTATTTGATATCTAGTAGTAGAAGAACTGGAAGCACAATGTGTTCTCATTATAAATTAGAACTAATTGAGGTTGCAGATGAAGATCAAAAGAAAAAGTAATAAACAATGATGACATCAATGCTAATAAGGATTAGAAAAATAAGATAGATCGAGCATCAGTAGGCTCTGATACCTTGATAGAAAGCATAACTAAGCAGCTATTTGATCGATATATATATACACAAATATAAAGCTATCTGAGCTTTTGGCCTTTCTCTCCACATGCTTGCTCTATCAGTTGATAGTCTGTTTGATTGCTCTTTCAGCCAGTTTTCAAGCTGTCTTTTATAATTGGGGTGTGTTGCGGTCCCTGCTTTGTTTTCATAGTGAATCTCCTTTTTGGGCTATTTCCTGTATTTTTCCCCTTGTTGTGCTCTGCGCTGCCTTGTATTTTGTTCTTGCTGTTGTAATGGGTGACTATTTTGTCTTGGGTGGAAAATGGTTTCTAGCATTAGGCTATCCCTCTGGTGCGGGGTAATGTTTGATCTTCATTGTAATATCCTGGGGTATGCCCCTTAGCCTTTGTTTTGTTTTCTCTTTAATATACAGCTTTAATTTAGCAAAAAAAAGAAGATGATCTTATCCTATACAATCCCAATTGATTCAACACACTTTGGAATTTATTCCTTAAACATTATGTTTTGACTTGGTCTTATCCGATCCTTATCAAAACTCATAGTTTTCCGTACCATAACCCCGCCACTAATGTGGCTTTTCCAAGATAATTAAGTTAGAACAGAACAAAAAAAAAAAACGCTTTTAAACAGCATAGTAGGCTTTCACGGTGCACTCAGCATGTAGATCCACATTGTTGGAATAGAAATCAAGTAATCCATAATGATCATAGGGCTTATATCTTCGTGGGTGTTCTTCATCAATAAGCTCTTCTGGTGTGTTTATTATCCCATTAATGTAAGAAAACAACCCCAATGAATATCTTTCTTCGTCCCCTTTAATGATGACTCGATGGAAAGCTGAGTGAACTATGTCATTGCTCCATGCCTAATCCAACAAAAACATGTACAACACTAGTCAAAAGATGTTCTTGTAGATAACATTGTGATCAATGAACAATCAACACAAATAGTTCATTTAACTTTGTAGCATCAAAGTAAGAAAGAAAAATTAAACTAATTACAATCAAATTAAACTGTTCTGTCTTAGTTTGTCTCATTGAGACGATATTATCCTTAGTTGTCAAACTCCATCATCGAGGTAAATTTAGGTTGCTGATCTTGCTAGAGCAAAAATAATATTGTCAGAATAAAAAGTGTCGTTTAAAATTTTAAGCGGTGTTAGAATAACTACATACATGTATATTTGGAGCAACCCTAAAGTATTTTTATTAATGGTCATATTATACTGATTGGTACATTTATTGAAACCTAGGTCCACAGTACACAACTAAAAGTACCTAGATAGTAGGTTCCGAAATCATAAAACTAATTAAAAGATTATATCATCAGACCTGAGACAAACTTGATGGTTAGTTTTGCATCTTTAGTCGTCTTCTATCTTTTTTAGAATGTAAAATGCTAAGCTAATTAAGAATCTCCTACTAATAATAAAATTGCATGTTATATATATATATATATATATATATATATATATATATATATATATATATATATATATATATAATATTTAAAAGATGGATAATATTTATCCAAGTCTATCTTGCATACTATTACGAGATATTCGAGTCTCCCGTAGAACTCTAGAAATTAGAGAGAAGAGAGCAGAAATTTAGAGAGAGAAACTGGAATTTGGTTAATTTCATTCATATTTCATTCTCAGTACATACCAAGCCATATATAGGTTTCATTCTACTTTAATCCTAGCCATTCACCTTATAAAGACCAATCTAATCTCAACCCTTCATTTTTCTTCTACTAGCTAATTACAATATTAACCTATTATATAACTACATTATGTAACACATACCAAGAAAATAAAGATGATGATGAGTTGATGACCTACCAAAAGTGCATCTCCCGCCATGACTATGAAGGAAGAAGGTGGGAAGTCCACGTTAATCCATTCGCCAGCCTTGGTTTTTACTTCTAATCCGTTGACTTGATTTTGATGAAGTATGCTTATGAAGCCCTTATCCGTATGAACTTCAAGGGCACCAATATGTGTCTCTTCTTTCTGGGGTACCCTATATTTCATGACCCGAATGAGATAACTGATTGATTCTACATGGGACTCGTAGTGTTTTTCCACACCATAGCTTTCAAATATCATTCTCATCACCATTTTTTCTAATTCTGACAGAAGCGTTGCATGTGAATGCATAATTTCACTAAGAAAGCAAACAACATGGAGATTAATTAAAATCATGAAAAGGTGATTGAATGAATATGGCTATGATGTTAAATGGATCAAAACTCCTCCTTTCCACAATAGTTCCACAAAAAACATTGTCACATTTGAAAATTTACAAATTTCAAAGAAATATTATTGATCTCCATGTTTATCCCTAAATAAATGAGTGTTTATGTTAATAGTAATGACATGATAATAAATTTTTTATAGTAAACTTGAGTATATATTGTGTCATTTTATAGATTAAATTCAAAATTATCCCCTCAGTTTATGCACTTCCGACTTTTTCATCCATGATTTTAGATATTAGCCAAAATTCACCCTCAGGTTACAATGAGTAGTGCCAACTGTTCCATTTGGTTTAGTTTGCACTACTGATTATACCTTTAAAGGTACTATTTCGCACTAATAGTTGTATCTCAAGACAAAATCATCACACGGGTACAAATACAGGAGAGACTTTTGCATTTTAGTCTATTGTATAGTCCATTCTTTTCGGCGGCCAACATGTGGAGGCACCATTTTACTATTGGACACATTTTTCCTTTTGTTTTCTTTTTGTTGTTTGCCATAACGCCCATTCCGGGACTATTAAAAAAAAAAATAAAAAATACTCCTTCTGCAAAAACAGAAGAAATAACAAAAACAAATAAAACACAAACGAAATTATATCTTACCAAAAATGGTCATTTCCAGCAGGGAACAAGCCTTTAGTGAATCTCTGAATTCCTTCAACAGTTGTTGGATCTTCAATCCCCAAGCTTTCATAAAGAGGAACCATAGGTAGTTTAAGGTAACCATAATAATGAGGCTTTTTCGAAACATTCTGGACTTTGGTTTCTAATGGGAGATCAAACAATTCTTTTAATGCACAAAAAACATCCTTGTTAAGCTCCAAAGACAACTTGTCGTACACTGCAAAAAAACAACCATAGTCTTCAAGTGCATGCCGGACTTCATTGCTTGCCAAAAGCCAAGAACTTGAGCCGGCCTCCAAGTTTTCCTTTGTGAAATCAATAATAGGAAGCTCCGGTGTTGCTTGAAATAAACCCATGGGTTATATTAACTTTGTTGTGTAATTAAGATATATTGTCATTGTGCTTGTTTTATACTACTGCTAGGATGTGTATGTCCATGGAAATAGACAAAAAGGAATAAAAAGATACTTAAATTCTTTGGATACTCTACTACTTTGGGGTGTTCAACCGTTCCGTTTTTTCAGTTTTTTACATAATTGATCGGTATCGGTACAAGCGGTATCGATTTTTTTCGGTACTGGTATTTTTGGTACCTGTTTTTTGGTATTTTTACAATTTTTGGCACCGACAGTGGTATGGAAAAATCCGAATTCGGTAAATACCAAAAATACCGAAATTAATAAAATAATAATAATATAAATAATTAAATATATAAAAAATAAGTTTTTTATAAAAAAAATCGTAAATATATAATATTTCTTTTATTTAATTATTATTTATAATTATATATATTATCATTTGGAACAAACCGAAAAATCGAATCGAAAAACCTGTACCGATAATGTACCGAACCGGTACTGAAACCGATAATTCGGTACCGATATCGGTTCTTGATTTTTTGATAATTTGAGATCGGCATCGATTCGATTTTTTCAGTATCGACTCGATTTTTTCAGTATCGACTCGATTTTTTACTAATGAACATATCCCTAATACTACTGCTAGGATGTGTATGTCCATGGAAATAGACAAAAAGGAATAAAAAGATACTTAAATTCTTTGGATACTCTGTTCGGACTAGGAAAATGACATTTATAAATTGTCACTGGCGGTGGCGTGCGGCATCAAGATTTTGACTTGGCAGGGGGTAACATATTTAAGAGCAAATACTTAAATAAAAAATATAAATAAAATTATATGCATTAGATTTACAGGCCAAATTTATATCTAACACTTTTTTAAATAATGAAATTTATTTTTAAATTAAATTCGTAATTTATGTACGTAACTACAGTAAAGATATAATGATAATTGTTATAACATAAAATATAAACTAATAATAAAATTTAAAATTAATAATAAAATTAAATTATAAGAATAAAATAAAAATAAAAATTGTGACCCAATCTCACTGCTGACGCCTTTATAAACTAGGGAAGATATCAAGTATGTTATGTTCTGTCTACAAATCATAGTTACTACTTCAAATTTTACACACATAGTAACACATGACACAACAGCATAACCAGCTAACTTTTATTTACATATTCTTAATCAAACACATGTAACATTAATACATTATACTCTCTTCATTCTCCGAAGGATGTTCAAAATTAAGACTTAATTATTAACTACATGTTTCACACAAATTAAGAATATTAACGTAGAGGAAAAAAAACAAAATAAGGACAATTTTTATTCATAGTGGATCTCATGTAACTATATTAATAAATATTTGTCTTTTCTAAACTTGGTAGACTTATTTAAGTATACTTTTGAGAGAGTAAATTAGTCTGTATACATATTTAATATTTGATGTGTATTTTTAGACATACTTTTATTGACAATTTTTTTGGTACTTAAAGTCATGTTTTTTGAGGACGGAGAGAGGGAGTGTGTGTGTGTGTGTATAAGTGAATGATCTATAACAAACGTTTGCTATGAATACTATTCCAGCAAACAGATTTTACACCGTTAATCCAAAGATCCAATGGCCGGCCCAAAGAGGAATTTTTTTTACTAGTCACAACTCTTAGTAACGGCCAAAGAATTTTTTTTTTTGCTGGCCACTACTAAGACTTGTGGCCAAGAGAAAAGTCTAAAACACTCCTACCTTAGTTAAATTTAAATAGTTTTAATGTATAAAATATTTGTAAGGTAATTCCAAGTTGTATTACAATATGGAGTTTAAATTTTAAATAATCAAATTATCACAATAATTGACAATGTTAAATTATATTACATAAGAAATTATTTATACAAATATTTTATAAAAATAAATACATTAAATATAGTTGACAATGTTAAATTTTATTACTCAAGAAATTATTCATACAAATAAATACATTGAATATATTTGACAATTTTAAATTTTATTAATTAAGAAATTATTTAGAAAAATAAATACATTATATATAGTTGACAATGTGTAAAATTTTATTACTTAAGAAAGTATTTATATATTGAAACTATTTAAATCTAACTAAGATGTGAGTGTTTTAGACATTTTTCGTGGTCCCAAGTCTTAGTAGTGGCCAGTAATTTTTTTTTTCTCTAGCCGCTACTAAGAGTTGCAGCTAGGTCCTCTTTGGGCAATTGGATCTCTGGATTAACAGTGTAAGATCTATTTGCTGGAATAGTGTATACAACAACCGTTTTCTATGGATCACTCTTCATATTTCAACCCATAATTAACTGGCAGAAAGTATTACGTTTTAATAGCAAATAGAATATATATATAGGACGAGTGAATCATCCCTCTAGAAACCAAAAGGCAATATCTGGGAAATCAGTGGCAGAGGGACAAGGAGAGTTTTATTCCTCGGTTTACTTTATCAAAATTAGAGATGATCAATCCAATCAATGACGGAGGGACAGGGATAGATGTATCGCGCGTAGCATGTTATCAAAATTTAAGACAACGCTGACCTGTGGGGGCACAACCAGCATGGCAGTTAGGGCGTTAGGAGTGAGCAAAAAACGGGTAAATCGAATAACCAAACCGAATCAATTTTTTTTAACCTAAATATTTTGGTTTTCAGTTATTTTTAGAAATTAGATTATACTAGTTCTAATTTTTGATTTTCGATTTCGGGTTTGGTTATTAATTTTTAATATTTCAGTTAATAACCGATTTAGGAAAAAAAAATACAAAGACATTTAACAAGTAGCTAACTCATTTATTCTAACAATGGTTATTTGGAAAGTATTGAAACGGTAACAAGTCACTATATATTCGAAGGACGGTAGCACGAGGTGGGTTAATACGCAGCACCCAATAACGAGAACCCAAATTGTAATAGTAAGGAGTGATCCTGCATAGGCCTCGTAGGGGTGAGCAAAAAAAAAAAATGGCCCTAAAATCGCATTAAAAACCGATCAAATCGCATTAATAAAACTGCATCAACAGTTTTGACGTATATGGCGGTTTTAGGAGGGTTGAAAAATCGTATTTGCGGGTTAGTTTCAGTTTCTGCGGTCCACCGCACTGCAAAAACTGCATCACACTAATAATGGCCAAAACGACGCCGTTTTGTTTTGCTTTTTTTTTTTTATTACAAAAATTACATAGTGTTTATTATACCTTTTTCCTTCTTTTTTTTAGCGTAGAATTAACTTCTATAGTTGCCTTTCATATGACTATTAATTGTAACTTTGAAAACTTTTAATTGTGAATTTTACTTAACTAATCAAGTTTCTTATTGTTTGATTGTCAGTGACATTTTTGCAATTACAGAATTTCATTATAACATGGGCGAAGATGAATAAATTCAATAGTGATGGTCTTATTGTATAAGCACTACACTATCTACTTTACGTTATAAACAACTATTCTCCATAGTCTTACTTTACTTCTTCTTAAGGAGCTATTCTAATATTTTTTATACACATTTGTTTACGTTTGAAAATTAAGTGATTCTTTCGGAGTTTGTATTTTTTCAGTCCTAATTTTTTTGAATATGTTCAATTGGTTTTGAAACCAAAACCACACCAAATGAAACCGTACCGCACCAAATGAAACTGTACCGCACATTTCAAAATCGCACCGCACCAATCACAAGCAGTTTCATGTGCGGTTTGAATTTGTCAAACCGCACCTAAGCGGTTTTATGTGTGATTTGGGTTTCAAACTGCACCATGTTCACCCCTAGGCCTCAACTTGGCTCATTTTCTTCATCTTTTCTTATTTCCACCCTTATGTGGTTGATTATAGAGTTGTAACTAGCATGCCATTGTCATCATGTGTTTCCCAAGTACGGAAGAAAAGAAAACTAATTCAAAATGGAGATGACCGCAACAGTTTCTAATCCTAGGGACAGAGGAGTCACATCCAATAGCAGCAAGTCCTGAACCTTTTCATTGCCCTCTCCACAATACGCATTCTAAACATATCCATGTTCAACTCTTCAAATCTAGCACGAGTAATTGTTGTGTAGAAATAAACACCCTCAAACAAAGAATCAATCTCAATAGTTGTATGTGCTTTATTGTCTTTTGTTAATTATTGAAACTCTTAATTTCGGGTATTAACCAAATAGTAAATTAGGTTATTCGGTAATTCTGTTATCAAATATTTCGGGTAGCTATTCGGATATTTAAAATGGGCAAAATTTGATTTTTGGTTATAGTTTTTCGGTTTTCAATTTTTTGTTTTGCCCGAATGATGACCCTTAATGGCAGCATGGCCATGTATGTACATGTGTACATGTATTCATCCATCGTTTGTATATTTGCATAACACCAGTCTATACAATAACTTTTTTGGCTGTTTTTTTTTTCCAAAAAAAAAATATATTTAAATATGTCAAAAATAAATGTTAATATTCAAGGAAAAAATAACAAAAATATATAGCAAGACAAAGGGAAAAAATGGAAGTAGTAATATTTAGATGTATGTTCGAGTGAGTTCAAATCACCTGTCCCATACTGTCTCATCTGCTGTCCCAACAAGGAGATTGCGCCATGTGGCAATTTTAATTTAATTGTTACATAATAAATGAAAAGATTCAATCAAAATAAGAAAAACAAAGAGAAGGAAACTAATAATTTTTTTCTTTCACCTAATTACTCTTTCCATAATAAAAGTCTTTCTTTCTTCCAAATTCAATTGCTATTCAACCTCGGTTAGAAGAAAAATAACTATTTATATATTTTATCCACTCCCATATCTTCTCCGTTGGAAGAACAGAGAAGAAAAATTCTTTTCTTAATATCCTCTCCTATCTCTCTGTTGGAACATCATTGAATCAAGAGCCTTTGGCAAAAGAAATAATTCATACCTTTGGCTTTTAACATAAATATTATAAAACTACAGTATGATTTGTCGTTGAACACTATAGGGAGAGGCTCCGATTAGGTGTTCAAATTGGTTTCCGTAGTACAGAGTTTTACATGATATTCACTTTGCGCAACTTGTGTAATTCAACTTATATTTGTTTCATCAATATGAATTAGTAGCCCTTTGTCTAAAAAAGATCCATTTTAACTATAAAAATTTTTTAGAGAATAAGATCCATTTTGGTTACTATCATTGAATCAAAAGCCAAAGGTATAAATTATTTATTTTGCCAAAGGCTTTTGATTCAATGATCTTCCAAAAGAGAGCTAGGACTTAGGAGAGGAGATTAAGAATTTTTCTTCTGTTTTTCCAACGAAGAGAGGAGATGAGATTAGATAAAATAAATAAATTTTTTTCTTCTAACCAAGGTTGAATAATAATTGAATTTGGAAGAAATAAAGATTTTTATTATGGAAAGAGTATTTGGGTGAAAAGAAAAAATTATAGTAGTTTTCTTTTTCTTTTTTCTTTTCTCTTCTTATTTTGATTGAATCTTTCCAATTATTATGTGAAAATTACATTAAATTTGTCACGTGGAACAATCTTTTAAGACAGTTTGGGAGATGTGATCTAAACTCATGTTCGAGTATGTATGTTTCGATGGCATTAATTTTATGTAATATGAGTAGAAAAATGTCTTGAAAAATAAAATAAATGGAAATCTTATCATTTGTGAGATTTAGTATTGATATATAAAAATTTAATATAATTGATCTAAATGTTCTTCATTTATTAGTTTGTTAGTTTGTATACGGTTGTAGATACAATTCTAAGTATTACAAGCCAAATAAAAATTTATACTTCCTCCATTTTGAAATATTAGATCAATATTTGTTAGCATGATATACATTGTTAAGTAATCAACTCATTTAAAAGCTTAAATTTCTTTTAGATAAGTTGGTTACTTAACATGGTATAAGTGCTCTGAGTGTGGGTTCAAATCTTTCATATCACACGTGGTCTTTATATTAATTTAAAATAAATTTTAATTTGAGACGGATTTTGGCCTTCTCAAAAACCCGTGTCATTAAGTCACATCGCTAATTTTGACCTTCTCAAAATCCATCTAAAAAAAAAAAAATTAAAAACGAAAAATATCCGTCTCAAAATCCGTCTTAAATTTTTTTTGAAACCGAACATTTTAACATTTTCGTCTCAAATTGACCCATGAGGAGCTATATTTTGAAACCGCGTATATCCGTCTCAATTTTGGTGGGAAACATTGGCGCGTATAATTTGATATGAAAATTGTCGTAATCGGTTTTTAAATAGTTTTGACATGAAAAAAATATATATTTGAGACACTTTATTTCCGTCTCTAATTCGTCTCAAATGTGAGCAATGAAAAAAAAATAGTTTCAAATTTAGTCTCTAAATTCGTCTCAGAATGAAAAATATATTTTTTCACAAAATTTTATTTTTAAAATTTTTCGCCAAAATAATTTTAATACTTAAACTTAGTAAAATAAAACATGATTAAAAAACAATAATATTATTTCAACTATCATTACACGTCAATTATTTACATGATAATGTTAACATTCTACGAAATATTACAAATTACTAGTCCAATTCAACTATTCAAAATCTAACATATACATCATTAACAAGTCATCATTCAATACGACTGCTAGCAGAATCCTTGATGCAATAGAACTTAACATTATTGTTCTAGAACTAGAGAACATAATAACAGAAAATATCAGTCGGCTAAATCATCTGCTATGTTCTAAAATGAAAACCAGTGCAATATGAAGCCATCATTACCGGAGCTAAACCATTGACTACCTCAATAGTAATTTCAAATAACATTTTTGCAAGGTTGAAAAGGTCATCTATAACTTTAGGCAACGATAAAGGCGTAATTCTTCCTATATAATTTATGAAATATCACGTAAGTACATCAATACAAAAATTACTTTATTATACAACAAAATAGATAACAAAGTTATGCATTGTTCATCAGTAAATAACCGGACCAGATTGACTTGAACCATACTGTACCGATTACTGAAAGTGCCCAAAATTACGTACCTATACAGGCATTGGTTGGTCCGGTATCCCGAACCGATTAGCCTGTTCAGTACCAGAATAATATCAATTTTTATATACAATTATATTGGTTGCTATTTTTTCTAAGAAAAAAGATGGTTTTCAATTTTCATGGGCCTAAACAAAAGCAATAGTTGAATCAGTCGACGACCTTTTTTCCATATCATAATAAGGAGTATTTTCCCACCGAGTATTTTCCAATTCTCTCATGCTATATTCAATAATTCCATCCTCATTTTGGCAACTTCCAGTAGTTTAATTCCAGTAGTATACAAAATAAAATCCTGGAAAGTACACACATTTACACTCATTATCATTCACTGCAAGAAATAGGGTTAATTCCGACTGAATTATTTTCGAGAGAATATATTCCATCGAGTATATGTTATTTCCAACGGAAGATTCACTCAAAAAAAATTCCGTGAAGTATAAATTATTTCCGACGGAATTCCGTTGAAATTGGTAATCACCGATGACAGGAGGTTTTGGCACCAATGCGCATTTTATTTTAGATAGAAAGGCCATTAAGCTTGATGGAATTTCCGTCGAACCTAGTGTAATTTCGACAAATTATATCAGACCAAATTCCGTCGAAAATATTAATGTTTTAAACCCTTGTTTCATTTCCTTCGCCGCTGGTAAACATTTCCTTCTTCTCTCTCTCTTCTCTTCAATCGAAGCTCTCCTCCATTCCCCACCTATATCTCCTCTTACGGCAGCGCTCCTCCTCGTTTTCGAGCGCCTCCACTTTGTTTTCCACTTCCCCACCTCCTTTTCTCTCTCGAGCTCTGCTAGATCTAGACTCGGCGAATAAATTTTCAAAGTAGACAGAGGTTATGGCGGCGGAGCTTTGTTGCGGCGATGGTTATACATTTAGTGGCGAAGGAAATATGGTAGTGCTAGCGGCGCTTGATCCCCAAGTACAATTTGTTTGGTTTGGGCTTAGTAGGGTTGGGGTTTTTAGTTAAGGTTTGTATCATTTGAAAATTGAATTGAAAATATGCCCACGTGAATTCAACACTGATATTGTTATTTGAAACCTAATTTAATACACCACTGATATTTGTTATTGATTTTGTCATATATGATTTTGTTAATTGATGAAAAGTTAAGTATTATGAATTGGGACTGCCTTATGAATTCAGACTGATTTTGGGATTGATTTTGTGTTTTTTATTTGGGATTGATTTAGTAGACTGAATTGTGTTTATTATTTTGTAATGGAGGAAAAGTTATGATCATTTTGGGACTGATTTTGTGTTTTCTCGGTCCATTCAGAATTATATTATTTCATTGATGCATGATGAGGATTCATTATGGTTCATTTATAGTATTTAGTTGATATTATTTAACTCAATATGGACTAATTTTGGGACTGCCTAATGATATTATTTAGCTCAATATTGACTGATGTTGGGATTGCCTTATGATTCTTGCTGTGATATGGACTGCCTTAATCATTTTGTTGGGTTTTTATTTCCGACGGAATTTTTTGTGGGAATTATAGGACAAATAATAAACAAATAAATTAATGTTGAACCAATTAAGTTATCTAATACTAATCTAAATATACTAACTAAACTAAAATCATACAAAATTGGCCATGAAATAACAATGTGATATGTGCTATTTTCGGCAGAATTCCAGACGAAATTTCTGTCAACATTCTTCAATTGCAACATCTAATGGCCCTGTTAACTATTTATGTATTTTACTTAGTTTCCCAATATTAAAATAAACTAAGTAGCATTTACTTAGTTTTCACTACTAAATAAAATAAAATAATAACATAAACTAAATTAAAATAATATAAAATAAGATAATATAAAATAATAAAATCAAATAACATAATTAAGATATGAGAAAATTATATAATTAAATTAAATTAAATAATATAATACAAAATGAAATACAATATAAAATTCAATTCAATTAAATAATATAATATAATAACATACAGACATGTACAACAGGTTGACTTGGTTTGGTTCGGCCTTGGCCTGCAAGGCTTTGGCTGTTGTCCAAGCTAGGCCATGCCTTGACTTTTGGCCCTCCCTTACCTGGTCAGGCCAGACGTTCTAACAAAAATGTGGTTTGTTGAGGTCCGCTGGTTAAGCCACGCCAAGCCTAATTTGGACGAAGCATGTGTTCGGACTAATTATTTGATGAATCTGGTGCCGATAGAGGTGCGAGAACTGGCCAAGATGAGAGGTTAAAGAGAAGATAGACAAAAAGTTAGAGAGAGAAAAAGCACTATTTAATGAATAATAATAGTCTATATATAATCCATAGTACCATAGTATATATATATTATACCCACCAATTTTAATTTTATTTTATAATATATAGTAAATTTTGAAATGTTATATATAACTTGACCCCATTGAAATTTTGTAAAAATTTTAATATACAAGGTCAAACTGAAAATTTATAATTTTCTCACTTAATATATATATATATATATATATATATAATCTTCTTAAACTAGTTAATAATCTATTTTATATTATTTTTTGAAGGAATTAATTATTTATAAACAATTTATATTTAGAAAAGTCTATTATGGGCCAATATGGTGTATATATACGAGAGATTATAGCAAGTGAACAGTATGCTCCCACCTCTCACATAGCTGTGGGGTGTTCGCCTGTGGTGGGGCCCACAGGTATGTGAGAAGGGGGATGATACTGTTCACTTGCTCCAGGAGCATGGAATAATTTTTTGTATATATACATGCATATAAATATATATAAAATTAACAATTATTATATTATCATTGTAATCAAATATATATGTAACCCGAAAGTATAAAATTATTCAAAAATTTTGGCTCGGGGGCGCTACCCCCGAACCCGAACCCGAACCCCCACTTAATTATTTATAACCTCATAATAAATTTGACTCCATTGAATATAATTTCTGGCTTCATTACTGTATATATATATATATATATATATATATATATATATATATAGGGTAGTGATCTATAACAAGCATTTGCTATGAACACTATTTTAGCAAACTGACTCACCGTTGAACGTAAGATCTTGTTACTAGGGGAGGGTCTGCCCGTACCTCCCTCATGTGGCCAGTGCAACTCTATCACATGCCTAGTAAGAAACGTTAAATGCCCATGATGCCCTCTAATCGTACCTCCCTCGTGTGCCCAGTGAAATTTTTTTCCCTGGCCGTATGAGGGAGATGCGGCCAAAGCCCAAACGACAACGTTTTAGCCTTTATGAAAATTTTATGCTTAATTTTATGCACTGGCCAAGCAATTGTATGCTTAATTTTATGCATTCGCTGAGTTCTGCTTGGACATATAAAGGGGGGAGGGGGGTATGTGAGGCGCATGCGGCTAGTATACAAGGACACATTTGCCCTGGCCGCATGAGGCTTATGAAACCAGTATACAGGGACTTTTAACACATTTGCATTGGCCACAAGAGCCTTACGCAGCTAGTATACAGGGAATTTAAGCCCACAATTGCAAGACAGACAACTTGCATTTTAACAGAACGCAGTTTAAACAAAAAAATCTCCAATCTCATACATTTCAAGAGTATCCCTGACATCATATCATATAACTAACATCATATATTTTACCAAAATACAGAGGTAACTAAAAAGGAAAAATTAATTTGTATGATAATCACCAATCTCAAAATACACATATATTAAAGAAAATATAAATCATACTCTACTGAAATAATAAATACATTGTGTCCTCAATAACATCCAAATAAATAACATAATTTGAAATTAAATCCAATTAATACAAAGAAACATAATTGTTTAATTAATCTGTCCATCAGATATATCTCTAGCTTTACAGTTCATAAGCTATTCTATACCTAAAGAATGACATATCCTCAGCAGACCATTTTTCGTTGGCCAGGTCAACGTCGTTGTGCATGTAGTAATCAATGTACTTGCACACAAAGACGCCATATTTGCAAGTGTTAGACTACATCAGCCTATTTTTTGTTGTATAGACCTTTAGTTTTTTGCGACTCAAACATACCACCCATAAGTTATCAATTTGCAAAGTTAGCGGTATCAATTGTACCAATAATAAATGTGTTATATTTAGTATAAAAGGCCAAAAATGTGTTATATTTAATTACAAATACAATAAAGTGTGCAACATTTAATTAAAAAGGCAAATACTACACGTACTGTTACGTCGATGTATTCCTTGTACATATCAGACAGGTTGATAAAAGTTGTGTCATTAAATAGAGGGTCGAGGATACTAATCTTCCAATCTTTCACTGCGAAGATTAACAATATGAAATGCTAATTACTAGTCACACATACAAGGATGAAGATGTAATCGCACTCATGTAAGGGCGTTCCGACTTGAGGTTGAACATATGTACTGCAAAATTGCACTATGCAATCTGAGTCCTATCCGAATAACGCACCTTTCCCCAAATGCATGAAGAAATAGGGTATGAACCCAAATGTGGCCCACCCTCGACCCGGTACTTCTCTTCACGATTACGCAAAAGGCACATATAATAGTTCATGACATGCTCATATATCCATGTTCCACGTATCAAGGAATTGATATCTTCATAACTCAAACTACACCACCAGATGGGATGTTCAATAGGAAACATTTGGGGATTGACAGGATTTGGAGAGAAGAATTTTTCATTGATAAATTGGATCTTGTGACCACGAAGTCTCTTTTGTATAGACCCTTTTTGTAATATCCTGAATATTTATAGCACTTATAAATATGATATTAAATGACTAAAGTAATTGTAAAGTTAATTTCGAGGACGAAATTCCTGTAAGTTGGGTTGAATGTAATATCCCAAATATTTCCAAAGTGATCTAACAAGATTTAAGCAAGGTTGTCAATTCGAAACCTAAGAAGAATTTCTCAAGCATACCTTGAGTTATCTTAAAGAATATATACGACTCGAAACTACGATCGTATATAACAAAGAGGTTAAACTGTTTAACCTAAACTATGTGTTATGTGATTAGTAAAGCTTGAATTAAGCTTTTAAATGTGATAAGTGAATTATCTATGTGTAGGATTTTGTGTTTTGGTTCAAGTAGTTAACCTTAACACTTATTAAAAATCAGAAGTCAATTTAGGGCAAAAACCTAAATTGGAAAAAGAGTTAAAACCTAAACCCTAGGGTCTAAACCCTAAAAAATAACCTAGGTCCCTGAGCAAAATGTGAAGGTCAAATTGACATTCCGTTTCAAGATTCAACCTTCCCACGATTTGAAAACACGTAACAGTCAATAAAAGTTTTTCTCGAAAAACGTGTACAAGCACTATTCACGAGGTGACGTTTTTCATTCGTTTGACTGTTTCTTTCATCTGTAGGACTTCTTACATTTCACAACATAGTGATAATATGAGGTTTAGATGCCAGGGAATCAATAAAATTTTCTGGGGAAAAAGACGAAAAAGACGCGATTTACGAGAAAACGTTTGTCGTCTTTTTGAACGTTCTTTTCAACGTTTGGACTTTTTCCATTTCACGATATATCATTTATATGGGGAATAGATACCAGGGAGCCACTGATATTTTTCCCAAAATAAAACGTAAAACGCTCTTCAAACGGAAACCTTTTCCATTTTTGAACGTTCCGCTGAAGGATATAGTGTTTGTATGCAACAGCGATGCGTAATATGCAATAAAAGTTTTTCTCAAAAAGTGTGTCGGGAATAAGACGAAATAGGGAAAAGTCAAAAATAAATAAAGACGAAAAAGACGCGATTTACGAGAAAACGTTTGTCGTCTTTTTGAACGTTCTTTTCAACGTTTGGACTTTTTCCATTTCACGATATAGCATTTATATGGGGAATAGATACCAGGGAGCCACTGATATTTTTCCCAAAATAAAACGTAAAACGCTCTTCAAACGGAAACCTTTTCCATTTTTGAACGTTCCGCTGAAGGATATAGTGTTTATATATAACAGCGATGCGTAATATGCAATAAAAGTTTTTCTCGAAAAGTGTGTCGGGAATAAGACGAAATAGGGAAAAGACAAAAATAAATTTTATTTTTGACTTTTTGGTCTTCTAACCATTTTCTGAGAAATGGTCGCAAAAAACACTATTCACCGAAAAACGTGCCAAGTCTTTTGGACTTTTCACTTTATAGAAAAGTGTTTATTCGGAACAAAATTTAGTAATATCAAATTTTTAAATCAGTATAAGTTAACAATTTAGTTGGAATCAGACTGTTATATAATTAAACTGGTAATTCATCCGTATTGTTTTCATCAAACGGAACATGAGATAGGTTAACATTAAATTTGAATAATCAAATTTATCAGATTAATACCTAATTATATTATTCAGTCATAATTAGTGTCTAGAATGAAAGAAATTTATCAATCGCGTCGCCCGGTAGGTGTATTTAAGAAAAATACACGGAAGATTATCCGAGATTAATTCAAGAAAAACTTTGAGGGTCAGACGAGACGTCATATTAATACTGTATGATGTATTTTATGAATAAAATATGTATAACTAATTAAAACTTAAATTACTAATGCGAAATATTTTAAATTAATCGCACGTGATTTATCCGATATACAGAAGTCGGAAGAAAGAGCTCACCAAGCTTGCTTTGGAAGCTAAAAGAAGTGTATTGGAGAAGCTTTGTTAAGCTTGTTCAAGAAGCTTGGTCCTAATGACCAAAATACCCTAACTTTGAAAGTCCTATAAATAAAAGGCTTAAGTTCATTAGTTCTTTACCATTTTTGAAAGCTAAAGAGCAAATATAGAGAGAGTTCTTGTGAGACAAGAATCGATTGCAAAGAAATAGTTAAAGCTTGCAATAATAAAAGGTACGATTCTTAATCATTATTATGCTTAAAGTTTTATTTTATCGATGAGGCTCAAGAACATAAGTCGTAGCCATGTACGATTTTTCGTTCTCCGTGTTCCTTATGACTTGAGCAAGTCGTTGTTATGTCAAATTTCATTTCATAGTTTAAAGTTCAAGAGCATACGTCGTATCCATGTACGGTTTATCTGTTCTCCGTGTTCTTCGTATGTTCTGGAGTATTATTATAAATTGTTATAATTAAGTAAACAAGTCGTTATAATGACCAAATTTTGTCAATTATAAAGTGTTATAATCACATATGTAAGCAGTTATAATGCTCAAATTATTTCAAGTATGAAATCCAAAAGCTCAAGAACATAAGTCGTTACCATGTACGATTTTTCGTTCTTCGTGTTCTTCGTGTGTTCTTGAGCAAAAGTCATAATTTCTACATAAGTAGGTTTATGATTTGGTAATTTAGTGTTATGAGATGATCAAACATGATGGCCTTGCTAAATAATGCTTGTGACATCAAGTTTTAGTAGTCGAAACGAAGAACGATGAAACTTTGTTCTTCGTGTTCTTCGATTCGTTCTTCGTGTTCTTGAGAAAAAGTCATGAAATCTTATAAAAGTAGGTTTATGATTTTGTTATTTTTATTTTATGAAGTGATACGGAGTGTTAGAACATGTTATCTTAGCAAATTAATGCTTGAGGTATCATGTTTTACCAATCGGATCAAAGAAAGTTAAGTCTAATATAGTCGCAGAATTATTTTTTCAAATTTCCGAAAATCTAAAGTCTGAATCTGCCTTAGAAACCTAAATTAAAGTTGTAGATCATAAAATTCTAAGCAATTTAGACTCAAGAATCACTCAAAAATGTTTTCGTATGACAAAGTTATGGCTCTCACTGTAAAAGAGGTCATAAATATGAATCAGTTTTAGATCAGTCCCATTACTGGCGAAATATGTGTAAATCAGTAAGGAATATTGAACTTTGGTCTGAATGAAAGTTTTAGATACGGAAGTTACGAACGCGTGAAATTTTGAACGACTCAAAAATGTTTTAAAACGAAGAAGTTGTGGCCGTTTGATCGAGCCGGGGTCTAGCAGCCATACATGCTGCCTATTTTTTTAAAAGTGACTTAAAAGTGAGTTTTTGAGTTGGACAATTTTCCAATTAATTCCACCAATGAAAATAGTCTAGTTAAGTTATTCTAAGACTTATTCAAAAGGAAAATTTGATAAACTAACGTTCGGGGTCGCGTAACCCTTTTTGTAGGCGTTTAACGATTTCCCGGGAAACCCTAACAGTTTCAAGGCAAGTCTTCTAACTCTTGCTATGTGCTACTTGTTTAGTATTGTTAAAATGATAAATGAGATGTATAATGTCATGTTATTATGCAATAGATGATATGTGAAGTCTTTAACTGATGTTTACAAGCCTTCTAACTGTTATGCGTTATGTTTACGATGTATGAACATGATTTATACACTTTGTGTGTCAATGTGATATAAATTGTTGGAACATGAGTTATATGTGATATTAAATGGAGAATTATGTTCAGTCAATGCATGTTAAAGTTTATATGAAAGCATAAACTGCGTATGTGCTGTATGTTAGACTTGTTGAGCCGTCGTGCTCACTCTTGCGAATAAAACCTTATTTGCAGATTAAAGATTAAGAATATCATGAACGTAAAGATGAAGCATAGATTAGGTTTTCATGTTTATTACTTGTATTTGTATAAGTCATATTGACTGTTGTAATACGAACAAACAAACATGTAACCGAATATTGAATAAATGATATAAATTATTATCATCAGAATGTTGTTATGTCTTTATTTTGATATAACCTAGAATTGTTAATAATTAACATAGTATTGATAATGATCTATTTATCTGGATGAGGATCGGTAAATAACTTGTGAGTGTTGTACATCCGAGACAGGACTAAACGATGTTGACTGGTCAAATCTATCGTTAAGGTTCCTTGGACCCAGGTATAACTCGTTATTACTATTCTGAATACCATATAAGTAGGATTATTGATATGAAGAGATATCATTATAAACAAATATGTTTCGAATGAGGGTTTTAACTAGTTGGGTAATGTTCTGTACGGAAAGAGAATTTTGCACCGGACAAAGATACAACCATTTGTCACGGATAAAGATGCAAATATTTATCACGGGTGAAGATACAAACATTCACCGCGGGATTCTCTGTTCCCAAGAGCCGTCCTAATGATTTAATACCGTGGATGTTGGAACATATAAAGTTATAGAATATTTAAATCCTAAGGTTAAAATTAGACCGTTATATATGGTTTTATCCATTTATATGGATGAAATATAAGTTGATACTTGTATACTTATGAGACTGAGATCAAGTTAAGATCCAGGGACAAAGTTAAGAAATTTTTTTTTTAATGTATAGTCTAAAATAAGACTAATTCAACCAACATGATTATGGGATCATTGGTTAAGTCGATAGTTGTACGAAATTAACGCACAAGGTCCGCCGCAGGTAAAAGTGCGAGGATTTTGGGTGCGTTACACTTTTTTCTCCATAATCAGCTTTTATAGGGACATTTGGTGTTGCAACCTCTTCCCTAATGAAATCTGAAATGCCCTCGAACGTAAGCTGTGAAATAGCGCCCTGCATGCTAGGGATGTAGATATCGTGCATGGGCAACGAGCTGGGTATCTCAGTTTCTTCACCCATAGTATTCTTCCGCCCTTCATATCCTCATCATAAATAACCTACAAGTGATCCCAACCCTCTTTTATCATTTTGTATTCTAGTGGAAAATCTTGGTAGAATTGAAAAACTTTGTCCAACAAGGTTTTTGCATTCTCAACCTATATTGTTTGCAACAAACAAACAATACAAATAAACCAACAAATAGAAATGATAAATACTTCAAATTTTAAATTATAAATACATAAAATTTTAAATAGCTTACAATGCTAACCATGCGATTGTGATTATACACCAAACGAGGTTCGTAAGATGTGTTAGGATCTCCTTCTGGTCGAGGGCGATGCACATATCGTTGGGTGATCTTATTGTAACCATTTGAAGTATGTCTCTGTTAGAATAGTCTTAGAAACTTACACCGTTTGTCCCTCGAAATGATCCATATACATCTCCCACTGGAGGATGTATTCTTTCCTCAATTCTATAAAATCTTTCGGCTCGAATTTTTATTCTCTATGTGCTTTAAGAATATCATGTCTTTCGGCCGGAGATGAAATACCTTTAACATACCCATACTGCCTCATGATCTAGTCAGTCATTTGATATTCTACAACATCAAAATGAATCAAAGGCACCCAACTGGATCCTGCCATCTTTGCCTCATAATTATATCCACTCAAATCATCGTCCCACCTAGCATACGGTACTAAGCCTAGTAGATAACACATCCGTTAACATATCCATATGACACATCCGTTAATATAATTGGTCTCATTCCTAGTAAATATGTACAAAGCCCAGTATAAATATGTCGAACAAGCTGCACCACATGTATATGTTGCAATCTTAGTTGAATCATATACAAAATACATGTCTATGGTGTAAATTATTTTTTAACCTAGTTTGAAATAAAATTGCCTCACATAACTATAGGATATATGCATTTGTGTAACAAGCCACCACATTCTTGTTTTTTTGGGCAGTTTGAAAAAGTTTACAGCAACCATGTTAATGAAATACCACATCTTTTTTTAATGTGTTCCCATTCTGAAATCATGTCATCCCCAAAAATATCTCTAAAATATAGCAATGGTGCATCAAATGAAGGACAAGATAAGGGATTTTCCCTTATGCGGCCATGAGAATTTACTTAACGATGTTGTCATACAACCAGAAATAAAAAATAGGGCCTGGCCACATGATCGTCATGCGACCAGGGGAAAAAAAGGCTAAAACGTTGTCGTTTGGACTTGGTCGCACCTCCTTCATGTGACTAGGGGGAAAAAATCACTGGCTGCATGAGGCATGTGCAACCAGGGAGCATCATGGTCATTTCACGTTTCTTACTAGCCGTATAATAGAGTTGCACTGGCCGCATGAGGGAGGTGCGGTCAGGCCCTCCCTAGCTACAAGATCTTGCATTCAACCGTGAGAGATGAGTTTGCTGGAATAGTGTCCATAGCAAATGCTTGCTATGGATCACTACCCATATATATATATATACATATATATATATATATATATATATATATACATATATCATGCATGATAGTTGTCCACTTATATAAATAAAAATAATACTCAAGACTTTTGATTGGGGGGAATGAGGTGGGCAAGACTAGTTTCCAATGACAAAAAGTGGCGAGTGATGGAACCCAAAAAAATTAAACCTTATTTAATTTCCTTTGAGAGAGAATGACCTAGATTTTATCAAAAAGCTACCAATTTTAATGGACAAATTAGCATGCTTAATAGTTTATTATAATTCCTTTGCTCAGTAGCTATTCTTAAAAGGAGTGTGGGGACGTCTTTAATCATTGAGTAGTGTGTATCAGCATTTTCTAAACAGACTTTTGGCCAGGCTAGGCCAATCCAAGCCAGGTTTTTGGTCGGGCCAGGTCAAGCTAGGCTTTTGACGTTCGGACTGCAACTTATTTAAAATCTTCAGACCAGGCCTGATGGGCCAGGCTTTGACCAAGTCAGGTTAAGGCCGAACCAAGTCTAGGCCACAGGCCCCAGGCCTTTTGTGTAACTCTAATAACACATAAATTAAATAAATTAAATTAAAAAATAAATTATATAATATAATACAAAATAAATAAAATAAAATGAGATCAATTAATTAAAAGAAATAAATTAAATTAAATAATATAATCTAATCTAATATAATAAAAAATAATTAAACAAAATAAAATAAAATAAAATTAGTAAAATAAATTAAAGTAATTATATAAATTTAATTAAATTACAGTATATTAAATTAATTAAAATAAATTAAGTAAATTAATATAAAATAAAGTATTATAATATAATATAATATAATATAATAAACTAAGTAGCATTTACACTGTTCCATTGCCACATAAAATGAAGTACAAATAGTATAATATATTCAAATAATAGTTCTCATAAACTAAGTACGTAGCATTTACTTAGTTTTTCATTGGTAAAACAAACTAAGTAGCATTTTCTTAGTTGAATACATTTTACAATCGCATGGGATAAAGATTATCTCAAGTGAAGAGATAACCATATATATTTATAAATAATAAAAAAAGAAAGAAATAAATATCCAAAAAAAAATCAATTAATTCCCACCATGTCCCAAGAGTTTGCCTATAAAATCTCCCACTTCATTCATTCTAAAGCAAAACTATTTAGCACTTTTAGAGAGAGAAAGGGGTGGTGGGAAGAGAGAACTAGAAAAGAAGGAAAATAGTGAGGAAATATATTACTTGAAAGGAGGAAGCAAAGTTCAAGAGGTATAAACCCTAACCCTAATTTAATTCTTTATATTTGTGTATATGTATAATTTTTTGTAAAGTTTTTATTTAATGCATATTGAGTTAAACTTCATATATTATAGTAGTGATAAAAGAAAATGTTTGGAAAAAATAAAAAATAAGAAGTGAAAACTTGAAATAAGTTGGAAGTGGGTTAGTTATTTGTGATGTTTGTTTAATGTGGTAGAGTTGGAGGTTACCGTGGCCCTGGACTCTTAGATATAAGTTAATATTTTAGGGGAGATGCTGTTGAAAATTTTAGTCAAATCGAAATTCTAAAAATTAGTTATAAACTAAACGAAATTAAAAATTTTGTAAACAAAAATAACTTGATTTTAATTTGTGGGAAAAATTCTAAAAAAGATATTGGTAAACTTGTTGTATATGTAACGCCCCCCAAAATCCCCACATTCGCTATGTGGAAGACCTTGTGCATTAATTTCATACATCTATCGACTTAACCAATGTTCACATAATCATATTAGTTGAATTAGTCTTATTTTAGACTATACATTAAAAATTTCTCTTAACTTTGTCCCTAGATCTTAACTTGATCTCGGTCTCATTATTTATACAAGTATCAACTTGTATTTCATCCGTATAAATGGATAACACCATATATAACGGTCTCATGTTAACCTTAAGATTTAAATATTCTATAACTTTATATGTTCCAATATCCATGGCATTAAATCATTAAGACGGTTATTGGGAATAGAGAATCTCGCGGTAAATGTTTGTATCTTCACCCGTGATAAATGTTTGTATCTTTATCCGTGACAACTGGTTGTATCTTTGTCCGATGCAAAATTCTCTTTCCGTACAGAACATTACGCAACTAGTTAAAAACCCTCGCTCGAAACACATTTGTTTATAGTGATATCTCTTCATATCAATAATCATACTTATCTGACATTCAAAATAGTAATAACGAGTTATACCTGGGTCCGAGGAACCTTAACGATGAATTTGACCAGTCAACATCGCTTAGTTCTGTCTCGGATGTACAACACTCACAAGTTATTTACCGATCTTCATCCAGATAAATAGATCATTATCAACATTGTTTTAATGTTTAACAATTCTACATTATATCAAATTTAAAGACATAACAACATTCTGATGATAATAATTTATATCATTCATTTAATATTCGGTTACATGTTTGTTTGTTCATATTACAACAATCATTATGACTTATACAAATACAAATAATAAACATGAAAACCTAATCTACGCTTCATCTTTACGTTCATGATCTTCTTAACGTTCATCTTTAATATGCAAATAAGGTTTTATTCGCAAGAATGAGCACGACGGCTCAACAACTCTAACATATTATCACATACACAGTTTATGCTTTCATATAAACTTTAACATGCTTTGACTGAACATACATCTCAGTTCATATTAATTTATACTTAACAATAACCATATTTCATGCATACTCATATGCATCATCAAATATCAATTAACATTTAACAGTTAATCAATAACTAACACTTAATCATTTAATCACATAAGACCTTCATTCATGTACTTTCACATATCAACTATCACATAATAACATGAAACATCTTAGAACATGCTAATAACACATAAAGGTTTAAAACTTGCCTCAAATCAAAACTAGGGTTTCCCGGCGGAGCGTTAAAACCCTACACAGTCATTTAGTATATAAGCGGTTAAATTCATCGTATTATATAACTTCATAAGTCTTATATTAACTTATTTGAACTATTTTAATAGGTGGAATTATTTGGAAAATTGGCTAACTCAAAAACTCATTTTTAAGCCAAATTTTTGGATTTGGACAGATTGTTGGACTGCCAGACCCCGGCTCGGTTAAACGGTCATAACTTCTTCATTTTAAAATATTTTTTAGTCGTTCAAAATTCCACGCGTTCATAACTTCCGCCTCTACAATTCATATTCAGACCAAAGTACGAAATTCCTGACAGATTTGCACAGATTTCAGCCTAAAGGTGACTGCTCAAAAACTGTTTGAACTTTCTTTGAACCAATTGGTTAAACATGATACCTCAAGCATTAATTTGCTAAGATAACATGTTCTAACACTCAATAACACTTAATAACATAAAAATAACAAAATCATAAACCTACTTTTGTAAGATTTCATGACTTTCACTCAAGAACACGAAGAACGATAAGAAAAATCGAACATCGTAACGGCTTGTGTTTTGAGCTTTTTAACTAAATACTTGAAATGAAATGGACATTATAACTACTTATAATTTTGATTTCACTACTCTAGACATAAAATAAATCAAGCATTATAGCTACTCACATTTACTTGTTTTAACATAACTACGAATTGAAAATTTACATAATAACAACTTGAGATTACCTCTTGGAGTGCAAGCTTTGACAATAATTTGTGCAAGGCTTCAATACTCATCAACAAGATTAATCTAACAATATATCTCTCCAGCTTTGTTGCTCTAATTTACTTGGTGATATTGGTAAGGATTATGAAGAGTGAATGCTCCTATTTATAGGATTTTCCAAGTTAGGGTAAAATGGTAAAAATGGCAACCAAGCTTTGGCTCCAGGTTTGGCTTGGCTCCAACTTTGGCTTGACTTAGGCTTTAACTTTATCTACTAACCAGAGTTAACAACTAACTCAACATTGGTTAATTCTCTACTAAATCTAGCAACTTGATTGATTGATTAGTTTCTTAATTCACCAATTAAATTTTATTAGGTTAATCTTAATTTTAATTAACCTTAATCTTAATCAAGTATACATGTAGCATAGTGGACTTTTAGTATTCACAGTTGACTTTTTCGTATTTATACCGCATAATTTTTGTATTATTCTCGTATTATTTTCATATTCTACCCTTATAATTTTCATATTATACGCGTATATATGAATAGTAACTTTTTAGGGTTTAGGATTTAACCCTTAGGGTCGAACCTTTAGGGTTTAAGTTTTTTAAACCCTATAATTAGGTTTTTAGGTTTTAACCTTTAAATAACTTTTTGATTTTAATAAGTGTTAAGGTTAATTACTTGAACGAAAACATGAAATCCTAGATATAGATAAATCACATAACACATTAAAGTTTAATAGAAGCTTTATTAATCACATAACATATAGTTTAGGTTAAAAGTTTAACCTACTGTCGTATACGATCGTATTTTTGAGTCGTATATATTCTTTCAGATAGCTCAAGGTATGCTTGAGTAATCGTTCTTAGGTTTTTAAATTGACAACTTTTATCAAGTCTTTTCAAATCATTTTTGAAATATTTGGGATATTACAGTATAAGTTTCAAAATTTCTGGAGTTGGTGTTAATTTTAAAGATTGTAACATTTTGAGCATAAATAGCTATAAAATAAATAGTAAAAATAATTTGAAAAATTTTAGAAAATTTGTTACATAATCTGAAACATCAGGTTAAGTGTAATATCCCAGATATTTTCAAGATTTTAAATAATATCTTAATTGATTTTATTGAAGGTTAAGGTTTAAAACCTAGAATGTTAGAAGTAAGATGTGTAGAAAATGGGTAAACATATTTTTTAACATAATGTATTTGTTAGAAATTAAATGTGGAAATATTTCATGATGTATATAGAGAATTTATTAAGGAAATAAATTCATTTGAGAAGTGAAGACGGTTATAAGGATATATATACATAGTTATATATTCCTAGAGTTGTGTTTGTTAGCCAAACAAGAAGATGAGTAAATTAATACTCAATAAAACTAATAAATTAATTAGTTTAAATATGAAGTAAGAATTAAAGTCATGAAATATAATTAATTATGTTAATTATATTAGTTATGAGTTAAAGTTATATAAAAACTAGAAAGTTTGTCTAGAATGACAATATTAAGAAGTTAATTGATTAAGTAATGAACTTAATTATTAAGTTGTGGTATAGAGTTCAAGTAAGTTAATTACTACTAGTGGACTAGCCCAAAAGGATTATAAATGTTAGCCCAATATGAAAATATTGGTATGAAATGGGTAATTAAATAATAAGCCCAAATGTTATGTTGATTAATAGTCCAAGAGGTAATTAAAATAAGTCCAATTAATTAATGTTGGCAAGTATTGTATATAATTGGGTGGTAGTCCAATTAAATAAATTATCTAGCCCAAGTTATAAAGATGTGTTAGTTGTGTTGGGTAGCCCAAATAATTAAATAAGGGAGCCAAATGCAAAATAAACTAGTAGCCCAAATATTGAGTCCAAATTTAAAAGTCAAATGTTGGTCAATATGTTGGGGGAATAAATTCAAGTATTGTTAAGTGTAGAAAATTAACTAATGTAGGGTTAATTGAATAACCCTAGTTGGTAGACAAGAGAGAGTATTAACCAAATATTGGTTAATTGCTAGGTGAATGAATGTGATAATGAGAATTAACTATGGATGAGTATTGAGTAACCCTAGGTAGTAAATAAATTAAAGATTTAACTATGCATGGGTTAGTTGTAGGAAGAATATTATAGATACAATTATGTATGTATAAAATTCACCAAGGTAGAATTGGTAGATAACCATGGGTTGCATGTTGTAGAGAATTAACCATACCTTGGTTAATGGTTAGTAGAAATTGCAAGTATTATATATATATAATAAAAATAAAAGGAAAATGGTGGAGTGTTGACCAAACACGGGGTCCCACTTGGAGATTGAGTAAAAATGTATGTTGCTTGTATTCAATTTAAATTGGTCAATTCAAGCTATGATGTAATTTAAATAAAAGGTTATTGGTGAATATGTAGAGATATATATGTTGTAAGTATATGAATTGGTAGAGAGTTAACCAATGTTGGTTAAATGAATTAACCAAGGGGTGGTTCACCAACCCTAGTCAATGAAGATGGTCAATTCTTATGAATTTATGTTGTAGAGGACTAACCATTGTTGGGTTATTTGTTAACCCTAAGTGGTAATAAAAATAAAACATTAACCAATGCTAGAGTTAAGTGTTAGTAATTATATAAATATATTGAATATATATGTATAATTGATTGTAGAGAATTAACCCTACTTGGATTATTTGGTGGAAGATGTGTGTATGTTTAATTGACGAGTTTAGACCATGGTTGGGTGAGTGAACCAACTTAGGTCATTTTAATGTAGATAATTAACCACATTGTGGTTAGTTGTTGTGAGATATATAAATAAGATGAGCCCTAACTAAGGTTGAGTTTTAAGTGACCAAGGTTAAGTGTAGTACTTTAACCATAGGTCTTATGAGAGTTAACCACATGTAGGTTAAGTGTTGGGTGAATTGCTCACCAACTATCCAACCACCCTAGTCAATCAAACTTGTCATTCATGGTGGTCAATCACTTGGTCAATCACCAAGTCCATTAAGTAGTCATTCACTAAAATAGTAAGCATGAATTAACCCTTTAATTCACCTATGTTAGTTGATTAGTAGATGATAAGTGAGGTTAGTTGAGTCCTATAAATAGAACTCATTACCAAGGCTTGGAAAAGTTTGGTCATTTGTTCATTTCACCAAGTTATAGAGAGAGAAGTATTTTAGATAAAAGAGAGAGCATTCTAGAGATAAGGGAAAGCATTGTTGGAGATTACTAGAGGATGATCAAGGTGGAGTCACAAGCCAAGATCATAGTCAAGTGATGAAGAACATCCAAGATCAAGAGGTTCAAAAGTGATCTAACCTTCACCTATTTCATTTTTATAGTCTATATAAGTTTTAATCGGTCAAAATATATTTTTTAACCGATCAAAAATTATTTTGATGTTCTAGAAGTCTAAAACTATGATATATAGGTACATTCATAATTTGATATAGTTAATACATGTATTTTTATAGGTGGTATGCAAAGAATTAGAAGAAAAGTGCATATAGAGATTTACCGGTAAAAACCTTAGTTAAATAACTAGGTTGATGATTATGAGTTGAGATGTGTGGGTCATATTTATGATCTAAGAGTCTTGAAAGATAGGTTTATGTATTTTGATGATAACCTAACTTGAACGATTGAAAATTTTGAAGAAATAAGCAAGTTATGGCTTTTACCGCAAAATATGGCATTTGGAAACCCTAAGCGGTTCGATCTTAAATTTCTTGTCAAAACGTTTTCAAAAATGTGATTGAATCATAAAATATTGTAAAACAAGAAGTTATGAAGACAACAACACTAAGTTGATGTCATTTGGAGGTGTAGAGTTTATTTTATTCAAGTTTGAATATTTAAAACCAATGATTTGTGATTTTAGTTTTCACTTTATCCTTGTGAGCCATTTTTAGTCCAGTTCCGTTAGGAATTTGGATTTGTGATATAAAGAGAAATTGTAGATCATGAAATTCTAATGAATGTAGACTCAAAAATCACCTCAAAATGTTTCCGTATGACAAAGTTATGGCCAAACTAGTAAGAGAGGTTCCGACAGCCAAACTCCGGCGTCTAGACGCCCAAGTGTACGCCTGGTCTTATGCCTATGGGCGTAGATACGCCCCAAAAAGGCCTTGGGGTGGCGTCTAGACGCCCATGCTTGGAAAAAAATTAAAAAAAAATATTTTATTATTATTTTAACCAATAAATGTATTTTTAATGATAAATAATTGATTTAATAATTAAAATAGGATAAATATTATCAAATGTTTAATATTATAATTAAATATTATTATTAATATAATAATATTAGAAAATTATGAAAATATTATTAAATGAGTAATAATATTAGCAAGTGAATAAAATATTATTAAATGATTAATAATATTAATAAGGTAGTAAAATATTATTAAATGGTTAATAATATTAATAAGTGATTAAAATATTATTAAATGGTTAATAATATTAATGAGAGATTAAAATATTATTAAATGGTTAATAATATTAATAAGGGATTAAAATATTATTAAATGGTTAATAATATTAATAAGTGAGTAAAATATTATTAAATGATTAATAATATTTGAATATAGTTGTATATTATCAAAGGTAGATAATATCTTGGGGTATTTGGTACATTATTAAATGTCCAAATCATTAAGTTATGTAAAAGAAGAATATTTAATTATATTAAACCGATGTAAATAGTCAATTTGTGACTAAATTTTAGACAACTTATTAAAAATAAGTCGTACGAAGAACGTGTAGTAAATGTATAAGTTAGATGAGCATACCCGACATGTCCAACTGGGGTTGGGCTAGGGTTTTGTCCGAAACTTAAGGATTCGTTTGTCGGACATCTTAAAAGTTAATAATTTAAAGTTAGAGTCTTATATAAAGGCTAAGTAATAGTCATTGCATCTAATGATTATGTCAATTTCCTATATAAATTGTAGGTTGAACGAAAGACGCAAATAAGCATAACTGGTAGAAGCGAACCAGACAAGTTTTTCAGATATTGTTGCTATGTGTATAACTGTTGTGTGTGCACTTGAAGTATGTGAGAATTTGAATTAAATATATTTTTTGTGAAACCATATGAGATTTGTTGATTCTATACGATAGAAAGCCTGAATTAATTGAATAAGTTGAACTGTATGTCATGTATTCATTTCAATGCATGATCAGTATGTTGCATGAATAAATGCAAAGCATGAGAAGCATGATGCATTCATATAATGTAATGCATGAAGCATGAGAAGCATGTATAAACATGAACTATGTGTTATGTGCTATCTGTTAGACTTGCTGAGCCGTCGTGCTCACTCTTGCCTAAACCAACATTTTCAGATAGTGCAAATCATTTGAAGTTCTCGATAAAGATCAAGGAACAGGAAAGCATATTACTTTCACTTAAGATCTAAATATTTGTTGTAGATATTAGTCCGAATTGGACAGGTAAATGATTGTGTAGTGTAAGACTTTAGTTGGTATGTTATATGAGTGTTAAATGCACAAGTTGATTGTAATAGAATGTCGTATCATGTATGATATTAAGACATACTAGGAATGTATAAAGATTTCGATTCTGGAATAGAAAGAGATGTTATAAAATTGTAAATAAATGGTTATTTATCAATTATAATATTGTTGTAATTCATGAACAATAAGGAAAATGTAGTACTAGTGTTGAACCAGATTCGAGGTTAAAGTAACCCGGATTTGGGGTCATCACATTAAGTGGAAATTTTTAATAAAATGTTTAAGTGTGTTTAACGTAAAAAGGAAGGTTACATACGGGTACGAAAAATTTAAATAAGCCAAAAAATATAAAATGTCATTTTTCAAAATAAATAAAGGAAATAAAATTTATAAATATTAGTTAAGGGTAAAAAAGTAATCTATAATATCTTCCATGAAAGTGGTATGAAATGATAATTAAATCGTAATTATGGTATCCGAAAAGTAATAAACAAAGTTATAGATATTTATCGAGAAAAATTATTAATTAATTAAATAAGTCCTTATGAATGATGTAGGTTATTATTTGAAGACAAAAAATAATTTAAGTAAGGAAGGTACAGCTAAAACAGGCAAGTCCCCTAACTTGTGAAAAATTATTTTTCATGCGAGTAAATTTCGTTACTTTGATCAAATTTAATTGTTGTTGTGTACCAAGTTTCCTAACTTGTACAAGTTAATTATTTTAAACAAGTTTTCTGATTCATTGCAAGTCCTGCAATTTTAATTCATGCAAATATCTATATTTTGTCGACTCCATAATAAGCTATAAATTATTTTCGTGATGCTTCTTGGACCGTCTGTAAAAGAGTTTATGCTACTTGTTTTGGCTAGACATAATTGGTATGTGAGTTAAGCCATTGGTGTTACTTTACTTGTGATTAAATCCATTCCAAATTGTTTTGGTGCGGTTTTCGTAACCAAGATCGAGTATGAACAATCCGAATAAAGGGGATTTGGATGTCGAGAATCCGATTGAAAATTTTGACTTCAAGGGATTGTTATGCATAACATGGGGTACGATAGGTTGATCACCTAGAGTACCATTGACTAATAACTGGATGGTTCTATTGAACTTGGCATAAGTTCATGGTCCCTACGACCTCTCAGTGAAATATTTGAGACCAAAGTAATTCTCTATTTCTCATTTTTCTGTGGTGTTCCTTAAACTTTAATAATCAAGTTACTTAAATTATTCAATAATTATTTATTTCGGCTATGACAGTTCATTAATAAAATTCTCTTATACTTGCTGAGAAAATTTGTTGCTCACTCTTGCAAATTATAGTTGCAGTTAAAGCTGAAGGATCAGAAAAGTGGAACGCTAAAGATAAAGGGAAGGGAAAAGCTGAAGAAGAGAATTAAAATAGTAATGTTAATATTATGTTGATTGTTTCAATGTTTAATATTGTAATCTTTTGAGATATTGTTAGTAAAGGTGTGTAAGTAAATCCTAGGTTATAATATTAAGTTATGAAATGTAATATTATTATTGTAAATTAATTATATTATATAGTTAATTATGTGTTGAGAGGTGAATCATAACGCACCAAGTTAGGAGTAGTGAGTAATCGGAGTTAGGGGTGTTATATAAACCATCTTATGCCATTCCGTAATCTGCCCTTATTGTCGAATAGTATCCCAAATATGTGAAGCTTTAATATCATTATATTTCATTAAAGATTGTTCAAAAGTTTATATGTTTGTTTTAGTACTAAGTGAATTCTATATATTTGTTTTATTATTTATATAAATGCATGCATATGTATGCTAATTCCGTTATTGTTATTTGTTTTATTATTTATTTAAATAAATATTTATTATTTATTTAAATATATATGTTTGTAAAAAATCATTCTACTACTATGATTTCTTTATTATCTATTATACCACTATGAAAGGTAAAATTTTACTACTAATTTTTTAATATAATAAAAGTAAAATACTCGTAAATAGAAGAAAAAAATGATATAAAGTATTTTAAACTATGAATATGAAAAAATAAACTAAACAATTTAAAATGCTACATCCACCTCAATATTTTTTTTAAAAAGTATGATTTTTCTTATACATATTTTGGGTTTAAATGAAAAATATTATCATTTAGTTACTTCAGATGAATCAGTTAATAAACAATTTCTTTCATTCAGGATTCGTTTCCAATCAGACTTTTGTTTTATTTACTTCGTTCAACCATTCTGAACTTTTCATTCAATTTTATCAAATAGTCCTTTAGACGATAACGCATGTCAGATTACAAAGTCTTACATTGGAATTAATATAGCTTCTTTTTGTCAATCAAATATATATATATAAAATAAATGTCTTATACTGGATTTAAGTTTTGAGAGTCATTATTCCTAAAACTTTTTTGTGTTCTTTCTAAAATCTGAAACTAGATTTGTTTCTTTTAACTTATTTTTTTACTTATACTTTATTTTATGCAATAAGCAGTTTTAGGCTATTTTGGTAAAAATAAATAAAAATGGTCGGTACGCAATAAACATGCCAACCAAACTGTTATTTGGCTTGTTTTAGAAGTATTTATTACTCTTTTGCACTAATTGAATTATAATAATAAATATAAAGAGAGTTCCAAAATAAAGATAGTATTATTTTTCATTTGTGAGCCCATGAATAAAAATTAGGGTTTACATTGAATGAACTAAAATAAAATTAACGAATAACGAACAACAAACAAAAAATCGAAAAAGACAAAAAAAAACAAGAGACCTAAGGATGCCCCTAGGTTCGGCCACCTAGGGGTTGATCACTTAGAGCCTATTTAATGTTTTATTTCCCGAACTTTATTTTGAACGAGTCTCAAGTAGTACAATGAAAGAGTAATGAACCCGAAACTAAGTAAACTTGTGAAGACTTAAAAGTGATATTTCTTAACTTCTTTATGACAAGATGAACTTTTCATAGAAAATCGATCAAGAAAAACGAATGAAAATCGATCATGAAAAGACGAAATGAACGAAATACGACGGAAGAGGAGCGGGACCCCTAAGGTTCGTCCCCTTAGGGTGGGCCCACCTTGGGGTGGTTCTTTCTCGCTCCATGGTACGTTTCTTCAATTTCTTCAATGGTAAAATTAATTCGTGTGATTTTTCTAGACTTAATATTATTTAACCCTAAATGTATGATTTAAGAGGTGTTGTTATGAGTCCTGGAGCAGAAGGCTCGTGAGAACAACTTGTATTGGGAATCGGTTGAGTGATTGAATTGGTGGCTAGAAGAATTGGATGATTTAGGCATTACCCGGGTAATCGGGGGTATTTTAAGAATTTTTCTATCATTAAGGGTATTTCTGAATTTTTTCCTTCTGACATGTGTTTGACACATGACCTGGACCCTATAAATACCCCTTCACTTGACAAGTGAAATGACTTTTGGAATTTGAGAACTTTTTCCACTTAAAAGCTCTCTCTCTCTCAAAACATAGAAGAAGTTGAGAGGAATTGCGAGACTTGTGATCAATTCTGAATCAAGTGAACAAAAGTGTTGGCATTTGTAATGTCCTAGAATTTCCACGTCATTATTAATTAAATTATTAATTTAATTTCCAACGAGTTAGTTTTACGAGATTATTTAAATCTTTTTATGTGATTAATTAATTACGTGATAGGGTTAAATTATACGCTATTTTTATTCCCTAATACTTAGTTTTTATATTTATTGTATGCTTAAATGTTTAATTATTTAGCTCATTTTGGTTTTAATAGGTTTTATAGGATTTTAGTTAATTTATGTTAATTTAGGTAATTTTATAGTATTTTTATATTTCTTTTTATTTATGTGTTTTTATTTATTTTTAGTGTTTTAGGTGTTTTATTTATTATTATGTGTTTTTAGAAAATTTATATTATTTTTATTTATTTTATATTTGATTTTGTAGGAAAAATAAGCTTTGGGGGCATTCTTGTAAATCTTGCAAAAGTCTGATGGCAAAACTGTAATTAACCGCACGGATGGCAAAACTGTAAATAAGAAGAAAAGACGCGGAATGGCAATTTGGTAATTTTCGGAAGAGAGAAACAGCGACCGCGCCATGCGCGCATTGGAATCGGCAGCATCAGTCAAGACGACGTCGTTTCGCCAAGCAGTAGAAGAAAAAAATAAAAGGCCGCGCAATGCGCGGCTAGGAAGCTGACGTCAGCGGACGCGTTAACCGCGTTGACTTGGTCAACTGTCGACTTAAGGCTTGTTTGTTTGACACGGAATTGCTGGGAAACGGATTATTTCGAATTTATTGTTCCTTTTTGATTCCAAATTGGATTTTAATTCCAACTAGGGTTAGGAAAATAATTATTTTTCTTTTTCTTTTATTTTTAATTGTAAATCCTATTAGGGTTTGGACAAGTTAGGAGGTTGTTTATTAGTAAGGGTATTTAGACCAAGTGACTCTACTTATCTAAAATTAAGGAGAGAGGAGAAAAATTATTCCACCTGCGAGTAGTTCTTTCTACGGTGAATCTTCAAAATATTAATTGATTTATTTTTGCATCAGTGATCAGTTGTAAATTCTTGATGGTGGATATTAACTTAAACCAATGCTTTTTATTTATATTTATTTCTTGCATAATTATTTTAATTAGTTTATTTTAAATTATTTCTTTAATTACAAAACCCCCCCAATTCTTATTTACAAAACATAAAATTAAATAATCATTCTCTCTGGGTTCGACTCTTACTTGCACTACTACATATTTATCTTTCCAAAGTAAGATTTTATTTTTGGGTGCTTGCGACATCACACCAAATTTTGGCGCCGTTGCCGGGGATCGATTTTAATTTAGTTTTGTGCTTTTGTAAATATTTATTTAATTTAGTAAATATAGTTTTATTTTTATTTTTATTTTATTTTTATTTTTTTTCTTTTCTCTAGTTTTTATATTTTATTTGAGTTGTGCAGGTTGAAGATGGAAATCATGGCTAGGAATCGAACTTTGAAAGAGCTTGCGGCCCCTGATTTGAATCAACAACCTTTAAGCATAATTTTTCCAAATGTAGATGCTAACACTTCCTTTGAATTAAAATCAGGTTTAATCCATCTATTGCCAAATTTTCATGGCCTTGCAGGTGAAGATCCTCACAAACATTTAAAGGAGTTCCATATGGTGTGCACAAGTCTGAAACCTTCTGGAGTGACTGAAGAGCAAATCAATCTAAGGGCTTTTCCATTCTCCTTGAAGGATTTGGCTAAGGATTGGCTCTACTACCTACCCTCCGGAAGTATCACCACATGGGAAGAGATGAAAAGACTATTCCTGGAGAAATATTTTCCAGCTTCAAGGGCAGCCAATATAAGAAAAGACATTTGTGGTGTGAGGCAAAACCATGGAGAATCCCTGTACGAATATTGGGAACGTTTCAAGAAACTATGTGCAAGCTGCCCCCACCATCAAATCAGCGAGCAGCTCATCATCCAATACTTCTATGAAGGACTCATGTCTACTGATAGGAGCATGATTGATGCTGCCAGTGGAGGAGCTTTGGTGGACAAAACGCCCGAAGCTGCAAGGAACTTAATTGCAAACATGGCTGCTAACTCCCAACAATTTGGCACTAGGCTTGATTTTTCATCCAAGAATGTTAATGAGGTAAATATTTCTTCACTTGAGCAACGAATTGATAGTCTAACCTCCGTTGTTCATCAAATGGCTGTAGGTAATATGCAACAAGTGAAAGTTTGCGGAATTTGTGCGGTAGTAGGACATCCGACAGATATGTGTCCCACTCTTCAAGAGGAGTCCCACGAACAAGTGCATGCAGCAGGTGGTTTTCCAGGTCAACCACAAAGAAGATATGATCCCTACTCAAACACATACAACTCAGGTTGGAGAGATCATCCTAATTTCAGCTATGGACATCCACAAGGAAATCAACCCACAAATTCGAACTTTGTAAGCTACCAACAATACAAGCAGCCATATCCCAACAAACACCAGGACCAATCATCTAATTCTAATTTGTCTTTAGAGGATTTGGTTAAACAAATTAGTACTAACACTGTACAATTTCAACAGGAAAATTTGCAGTTTCGACATGAAACGAAGGCGAATATGCAGAATTTGGAAACACAAATGGGACAAATGGCAACTGCAATTAGTCGATTAGAGGCGCAAGGTTCTGGAAAATTACCCTCTCAAACGGTGGTGAATCCAAAAGCAAATGTTAGTGCAATCACGTTGAGAAGCGGTAAAGAGATCGAAACTCCAGCGAGGCCAGAGTCTGCATCAAAAGACCAAAGCAAAGTTGAAGTGGATAACAAGGAGGTAGACAACAGTCAAGAGGACAACAATGTTCTAGTCAACAATGGTACTCCTAAGCATAAATTTCCACCTCTATCTGAGTATAAACCGGTACCCCCTTTCCCTCTTGGTTTAACAGAAAAAAGGACATACGAGAAAATTTCAGATTTATTTGAAACTTTTCATAATTGCGAGGTAAAAATTCCATTGTTAGATGCAATTAAACAAGTACCTCGCTTTGCCAGATTTTTGAAAGAATTATGTACACACAAGAGAAAGCAAGCACTTAAAAAATATGAAAAGGTGCAAGTAGGAAAGAATGTATCTGCCGTAATTCAAAGAAAACTCCCTACAAAATGCCAAGATCCAGGAATGTTTACTATCCCTTGCAAGATAGGTGACACGAGATTTGACAAGGCTATGTTAGACTTAGGAGCATCTATTAATGTCATGCCATATTCTATATATGCTTTTTTGCAACTTGAACATTTAAATAGAACTGGTACTGTAATTCAGTTGGCTGATAGGTCTAACACTTATCCTAAGGGTATAGTAGAGGATGTTCTTGTGCAAGTAGATAATTTAATTTTTCCTGCTGATTTTTATGTGCTTGATATGGAAAACGGTGATCAAAATGGGAAGACCTTTCTTGAAGACTTCCAAAACTAAGATCGATGTTCATAGTGGTACACTGACAATGGAGTTTGATGGCGAAATTGTTAAATTTAATATTTTTGATGCCACGAAATGTCATAATCCTGTTTACTCTGTTGATGTGATTGATTCTTTAGCAGCAAAAGTTTCTAAAACTGATGGAAAGGGTGAATTGAACACGACATTTAGTCCGAATATTGGGAAAGAGAAAAAGGAGTTAGTCTTGAGTGCTGATTTAAAGAAAACTGTTGCAGCTGTGAATGAATCTTCGAACACAGGTAATGATCCATATTTTGACTTACCAGTTCCTAACAAGAAATCTTTACCTTTTGTTTTGCAGGATTACATTCCAGATTTGAAGCCTCTCTCTAATCGTTTCGAATATATGTTTATTGAAGAGGGAGTAGAACCTTTATATCCACTGCAAGGGAGTTTTAACAAGACTATGATAAATGGAGTAAAGACGGATGAAATGGTCAAAATTCAAGAGGAAGGAGTAACGTAGTACTTTGACCTGCTGTCGAGCCAAAGACAATAAACAAAGGCGCTGCTTGGGAGGCAACCAAAGAAAACAGATTTGCATTTCTTTCCCTTTTTCTTTTTATATTTATTTGTGCCTTTTTCTTTGCATCTTACTTTACATTGGGGACAATGTAAATTTTAAGTGTGGGGGAAGGATTTATGATATTTATTTTATTTTTAGGGAATTTTAAAATTTTGTTTTATTTAAAAAAAAAAAAAATTAGGAATTTTAAAAAATTTGAAATTTTGAATTTTGTGGGTAAATTCACTGCAAACCCTCACGAGACAAAACTCGTCCACTTGGGGTAACCTTGGGGTTTAAAGGCTTGTTGCACATGCTAAGTGTAACCGTGTTTCCTACGAAAATGAAGTATTTTTTTTATTTTTTTTAGGATGAGTCACTTGAGCAATGAGTTAATTGAATTTTAAATTTTAGCCAATGATAAAATTTTGGTTTTTATTTAATAAACTCTTGGAAAAATAATAAATTTTTGCTTAGTCTGAATTTTTGACTTATTATTGATTATTACTTTGTTTGAGATCTTTAAAATTTTTATGCACTTATATCCATTTGTTTAAGCTAGTTTTAATTAAGAGAAAGTTTAAATGGTTAAATGCTTATGAAAGATATTTTTGAACTCTATATCTTATTTGATCATTATTTGGAGTGAAATATAAGACAAAATATAATTTGGAGGAGATGATTCAGGTAATTTTTCTAGGATTATTATTGAAGAAAAATTATGTGGTGGGTTGAGATGGAGCGTAAAACGCACTCACCCATAAACACATGAAAAAGCGAGATGGAGCGTAAAACGCACTCGCTGGTGAGATGGAGCATAAAATGCACTCACCGTGAAAAAGAAGAAAAAAAGAAAGAAAGAAAGAAAATGGGATGGAGCATAAAATGCACCCATTAAAAAGAAAAAATTGTGGAAACATATTTGAAAAAAAAAGTGATATTAATAATCCTAGTGTATATAATTGTTTGAAACCTTTTGATCTTCTGATTTATATTGTCTGTATTAGCTGAAAGTGATGTGAAAGATAAGTATATTGAGTTTTGCTGTATATCTTTTATAAGGTAATTAATGACCGAAACTTATCTGAATTTTGATTAGTTTGATACATTTGGATTCACACACTCACAAAAGATCTTGAGTAGAGTAAGATTAATAAATATGTTGAAATTCTAGATTTTGCAATTTTCTTTGAGTTATCATTTAAAAAATCTTTGAGGCTGATGTTGAAATTTATATTGCTCTGTTGCTCAAGTAAGTTGTTTGGTTATTAGTTTAATTTTTATAGTTTTTTATTTTTGTTTTGCCCGAGGACGAGCAAAAAGCTAAGTGTGGGGGTATTTGATAGGGTTAAATTATACGCTATTTTTATTCCCTAATACTTAGTTTTTATATTTATTGTATGCTTAAATGTTTAATTATTTAGCTCATTTTGGTTTTAATAGGTTTTATAGGATTTTAGTTAATTTATGTTAATTTAGGTAATTTTATAGTATTTTTATATTTCTTTTTATTTATGTGTTTTTATTTATTTTTAGTGTTTTAGGTGTTTTATTTATTATTATGTGTTTTTAGAATTTTTATATTATTTTTATTTATTTTATATTTGATTTTGTAGGAAAAATAAGCTTTGGGGGCATTCTTGTAAATCTTGCAAAAGTCTGATGGCAAAACTGTAATTAACCGCACGGATGGCAAAACTGTAAATAAGAAGAAAAGACGCGGAATGGCAATTTGGTAATTTCCGGAAGAGAGAAACAGCGACCGCGCCATGCGCGCATTGGAATCGGCAGCATCAGTCAAGACGACGTCGTTTCGCCAAGCAGTAGAAGAAAAAAATAAAAGACCGCGCAATGCGCGGCTAGGAAGCTGACGTCAGCGGACGCGTTAACCGCGTTGACTTGGTCAACTGTCGGCTTAAGGCTTGTTTGTTTGACACGGAATTGCTGGGAAACGGATTATTTCGAATTTATTGTTCCTTTTTGATTCCAAATTGGATTTTAATTCCAAGTAGGGTTAGAAAAATAATTATTTTTCTTTTTCTTTTATTTTTAATTGTAAACCCTATTAGGGTTTGGACAAGTTAGGAGGTTGTTTATTAGTAAGGGTATTTAGACCAAGTGGCTCTACTTATCTAAAATTAAGGAGAGAGGAGAAAAATTATTCCACCTGCGAGTAGTTCTTTCTACGGTGAATCTTCAAAATATTAATTGATTTATTTTTGCATCAGTGATCAGTTGTAAATTCTTGATGGTGGATATTAACTTAAACCAAGGCTTTTTATTTATATTTATTTCTTGCATAATTATTTTAATTAGTTTATTTTAAATTATTTCTTTAATTACAAAACCCCCCCAATTCTTATTTACAAAACATAAAATTAAATAATCATTCTCTGTGGGTTCGACTCTTACTTGCACTACTACATATTTATTTTTCCAAAGTAAGATTTTATTTTTGGGTGCTTGCGACATCACACCATTACGTGATTAAATGATCACGTGATTAATTACTAGAATTAATTAAAGGGGGACACTGATATGTTATTTAAATTAGTGAACAAATCCTAAAGTTTTAATATCAAAATAATTGATAAGTTTCCTATTAATTAAATATTCAATTAAATTGAATATAATGAGTTAATTAAATATAATAAATTAATTAATATTATTATTAATTTATGTAAATAATGTGAAATATTAATAATAATATTTATTAGTCCATTTAGTAATTTTAATACTAATGGGTTAGAGTATTTAATTATTTATTCAATCTAATTATTTATTTAACCATGGATTGAATAATTAATGTGTAAATTATTAAATTAGCCCAACATGGGTCAATTAGTAGCCCGAGTGAAGAATAATAAAATTTGACAAATTAGTAGCCCAAACAATTTAATAGGAGCCCAATTGGTATTTTAAATAAAATTCAATACTTGAACCACTTGGAAAACACTTAATTTAACTATTAATTATTAAAAAAAAGTGACTTGGACAATGATTTTGGGACAAGAAAAAGAAGGTATCAGCCGAGCAAGCTTGGTGGTGAGAGACAAAAAAGTGATTTTTTTTTATTGTAATTTATTTTTCATTTATTTAATTAATGGATTGCTTGTTTGATGTTTCAAGTACTTGGACCATCCCTCTTTTCACCTAATGTGTCATTTAGCCATTCCTTGTGTAAGTTGTCATCTAGGAGCATGGTCTAAATTATTAGATATATTATGTGTATCTAATAATTTGCAAGTATACTTGAAATTGGTATATTTCACTTCATTATTTTCTCCAAGTCCAAAAGAGAGAGCTAGAGAGCATTTGAGAGTGTGAGAAAATATTGAGAGCAAAATACTAAGAGAAGAGAAGGAGTTATTGGTTTATGTCTTTAAGATTCACCACCTATTTTGGATGAAAAAGGAGAATAGCCATTAAATCAAGGTAATGGTTATTCTAAATCTAATTTTTGTTTTTAAATTAAATAAACTAACATGTGAGTATAAATATGTTAATATAGTTAATAATGTGTAGTGATAACATTTATGCCATGCTTGAGTTTAATATGTTTGGTTTGTATTTTAGTATATTTTGTGTGATAAAAATATGTGTTTAGTAGTGTGTAATCAAGTCTTGGAATTTATGACCCAAAAATATTTTTATAAAATTTAGATTTAATGTTATAATATTATAGAACATTAAATCATGAGAAAAACAAAGTTTGAATCACTCAAAATGGAGTTATACACAAAAAGTTATGATTTGTGGTAATTTATGTGATGTAAAATTTTTTATAAAAAAAATATGATATTAAATCATGAAAAATTAATTTTTCATGTTATAAATTGATATAAGGTGATTGGTAATTTATTTTTATTTTTATTGAGAAGTTAAATATTTCTTGAAGGTATAATTTTAATTTAAGTAGGCACTGTTCACATTCTGCTGGGGGGAGAGAAAAAAAACACTGGCCGCGCAATGCGCGCACCACTGTTCACTGAAGTACATGGAGCCAAACAACGTCGTTTGGCGTCGATAAAAATTTACCCCGCGCGATACGCGCGGAAGACATCTCCGACTTCTAAAAAACGGCACCGTTTTGGGTCGTGATCAGTGATCGACGCGCAATGCGCGGATTGAAATTTCCGGCGAAAGTACTAAACTGCCCCTCCAGTCGTTTTTCGGCGAAATTACAAAATTGCCCTCGGATCAGTTTTCAACTTAATTACAGAATTTCCATTCGGGTTAATTTTAATTAATTTAAATATTTGAAAATTAATTTAAAATTATAACAAAAATAATAATAATACAAAAATGATATTGGGGAAGATATTTTTCATTAAATTTAATATTTAAATATTTTAAATATTAATCTAGTTAGCTAAACCATGGTTAAGTTAAATAAATTTATTATTTATTTATTATTTAAAATGTTAATAATAAATAAAGGTGATAAATTAGCAATTATTATTTAATTCCTATTAAATAATAATTAAAGAGAGATAAAAATTTATAAATTACTTATTTATTATTTAAATATTATTAAATAATAAATAAGGACAATTATGTAATTAATTATTATTTAATTAGCATTAAATAACGATTAATGAAAATTAAGTTGTTAGATTAATAATTTATTATTTAATTTAAATAATAAATAAGGATGAATTGATTATTATTTAACCTTAAATAATAACTAAAATTAATTTAATAATTAATTATTATTTAATCGACATTAAATAATAATTAAAGAGGATTAAAGTTAGTAAACTATTATTTAATTTCCTTAAATTAAATAATAGGAAAGGTTAATTACTTAGTTAATTATTAGTTGTTCAATATTAAATTAAAGAATGTTAAAATTAAATCAATAATTATTTATTATTTAATTATTATTAAATAATAAGTAAGTACAATTAGTTATTATTTATAATAACTAAAGTTAATTAATTAATCTCTATTTAATCAAGATTAAGTAATTATTAAATAGAGATTGAGTTAATAAAATAAATTTAATTTAATTATGCTTTAATTAAACAATTGTAATAAGTTGTTTAAGGGTTTAATAAGTGTCCAACACTTAAGAAAAATATTTTCTAACTTATTAAATGATTAACCTAATTTGATTGAGGGTCTATAAGGTTAATAATATTATTTTGACTGATGTAAATTATGTGTTAATATTTATGTGTGATAAATAAGTTCCTTAGTGAGCGTATAGTTGTGCAAATACGTCGTACTAATTATTAGACCAACTTTATTAATGTTAGGTCTTTCAAAGCCAGTTAGTTAAAGCTAGACATTAATTGTAGCTGAGCGGACAGGCAAGTTCCTTATCTCTAAACTTATTTCATTGAGCAAATTATTTAGTTAAGCTTGAACTGTAATTCCAAGCATGCTTTGAGTGGTTTAATTACTTTACAATTATTCCACATTGCTATTGTTGTTATTCGCACTTGTTACACTTGAGATTGTACATTCATTGACTTGTACTTAATTATTGTTCTACTGTTTAAAGAACTGTTCAAAGTAGGTCTAAGTCATTGTTCGGCTAGACATTTATGTTAAAGATTTTAAAAGCTATCCAAATCATTGAAGATGCGGATTCTTAGACTATTATGAACACCCCTTTATTATAGGGGAGTACCATGTGTCTAATATCAGGTACAAAAATACGGAAATTAAATGTTATGCATACACATATTGTACTGAGGCTGATCCCCTCGGGTACATATTTCTGGTAGTAACCATTGGGTCAACCTGCTATTGACTTCAGTGGATATTTATAGTTCATAGTCTATTTGACTATCCTAATTTTAAAAGCAAATCATTATTCCTGCTTATGTTATTCATATTATTGAATTGTTCAGCTATTCCCTTTCATTCATGATATATTGTTTCTTGTTGTTATTTAAACTTGTTGAGCAAACTAGTTGCTCACTTTTGCTATATCATGAAATCTTATTGCAGTGCAACCCGAGACTTCGGGAAAGAATAAAGGGTAAAGGAAAGATGAAGTGATAGAGTTCAAGATGCAGCCTTGTAGTTAATTAAATTAATTGTTATGTAATATAAACCCTAAGTACTTTATTAAGGGTATTTGTGTACTTTTGTGTAAGGTTATCGTATCTTGGGACTAGTAACACCTTTTGAATGAACAACATATGTTTGTTATTCCGCATTTAGTTATTGTATGTTATTTAGAGGTGAATGTTTGTATTGGATTGTGATGACCGGATCCGGGTATTTGGAACCCGAATTTGGGGGCGTCACAGGTTGGTATCAGAGCTGTAGGTTAGAAACGTTAGGATTGTGAAACCTAGGTTATAACCTTAGTACTAAACTCTTATCGAGTGCGTTAGGAGATGAATTGGGGAGATTCATCATGTGGTGTATTTTTGGAGATGGATTGAGAAAATCCATCGAGCCGAGATGTACATGATAAAATATCATTTCATTTCATCAATGAATATATTTTATTGCAGTACTAACATATGTTATTTGTGTGATTGTAGGATGACGGAGATAGGACAGTCGAGTACTGCAGTGGATGAGGTGATTTATACTGATATCTATATGGATACGCAGTAGGTTGTAGGCTATGCAGCCGTTGCACCTGTATCCCCAGTTGAGGAGCCAGAGTCAGATCCCGAGGAAGGAGATCGAGAGGACGCTGTCTGGGGCGGAGTGATGCGATCGTACAGCGAGGAGGAGGCCGATACTGAGGATGAGGAGGATGAGGAGCCAGCTGAGTATGCTGATGGCATGGACACTACCGCCAGTGACATCATTGATACTCTGACTACGACTAATGATGAGCTAGAGGAGATGGTTCAGCACCTAGAGGCGCAGAACCAGATACACCAGCAGACTGAGGAGCAGTATAGGGACGCAGCTTACATGTTCTATGGTGAGAACATGGAGCTAAAGGAGAAGATGGCTGAATTGCAGGCCAAAATACAGCAGTTGTAGCAGGCTGCATCTCAGCCGAGTCCAACGGTACAACAGCTAGTATTGCAAAACAGGCAACTTAGGCAGACTGTAGATCAGCTAAACGCCAGAGAAATGCATAGTCAGACAGTTCTTTATGCCACCAGAGCTGAGCTCGACTGGGAGCGAATAGATCGGATTCAGATTCATAAAGCTTGGCTCAGGGCTACCATGAGGGTAGGCAACTTGGAGAGAGAGACTCGAGTTAAATCCACCAGGATTGACACTCTGGAGTATGCATTGGACGTTTCATTTGATCGTTTGAGGGACCGGGTTATGAGGTATCCTCGGGAGATGGGCAGTAGTCGCCGCGTGATTAGGCGATGTGTAGTTGATGAGTTGGTTCGGCAGGCTTACCGTCGGGCAGTTTGCCGCAGCAGGCGTTGATTGTTGTCAGTTAGTATCTTTAGTTGTATTGATAGGTAGTAGTGAGTCCCACCTTTTATTTCTATTAGGGATGTTTCAGCTGTTATAAGCCATTATGTTTTGATGTATGCATAGTATGTGAGTTAGACCCCAACTTTTGTTCTGTTAGAAGGGTTGATGGTAGTGAATCCTCACTTTTGTTCGTCAGAGGATAGTCGTTATTAGGCAACTTGTGCCTTGAGCGTTTATAGAAGTATGACACTTGTTGAGTCTGTACTAAAACATTGGTATATAAATATAAATGCAGTTATTTCCTTGTTTAAATCAAATATGCTTGATATATAGTTTTGAATTTAAATGTTAATTTGGCTAACATAATGCGTAGAACTATAAGCATAAGTCTAAGATTTGCTCTTTAGCAGATCATGCCGAGAGGTAGACCACGCAATCAACGTATCCCAGAATCAGAGAGTGAGGTTGGGGATCAACCCAATCCTATGAGGATGTTTCCAGAAATGCTGGCGGAAGCCATGCAAACTAGACCCCCACCAGTGGTAGTACAACCAGCATCGCAGCCAGCGCCACACTTGGCAAATTTCAAGGACTTCAAACTGGTTGGACCACCGGAGTTTCAGGGAACTCTAAACCCGATCGAAGCACGGACTTGGATCGAGGAAATGGAGAAGGTGTTCGAGGTCGCTAGGGTGGCCGAAGAACAGAAGACTAGTTTCGCTACCTTCATGATGAAGGGGGAGGCGAACTACTGGTGGAAAGCCAACAAGTGCCGTGCGGGAGAAGGCGTCATTACCTGGGAACGCTTTAAAGAAATGTTTCTAGAAAATTACTTTCCAGAAAGCATGCAGCAAGAAATGGAGGTGAAATTCCTCGAGCTAAAACAGGGGAGTATGTCTGTGGCCGAGTATGCGGCCAAGTTTAATGAGTTGGCAAGGTTTGCAACTCATCAAGTTGATACGGAGGCTAGGAAGGCTCGGAGGTTTGAGCTGGGACTGAAGCCGTGGGTGTACCGTTCTGTGGCGGTATTAAAGATCAAGAGCTTTGCGGAGCTATTAGAAAGGGCAATCATTGCAGAGGGTGGCAGTGAGGCCCTGGCTAAATTCAACCAGGAGAGGAAGAAGGGTCATGACGGGCAGAAGACGGGGAGCAGTGGAGGCAGCAACCCCAATAAACGAAAGTGGAATGAGAGCCAATCGTCCAGAGGTAACAAATCCGGAGGAGAGGCTAAGAAAGTGGGCAAATGCAACAATTGTGGTAAGAATCACACGGACGAATGCTTGAAAGGGAAGAGTGTTTGCTATAGCTGTGGACAGCCGGGGCACATGACTCCACAATGCCCGAAAAAGATGAAAGGAGTATGTTTTTCCTGTGGAGCAACCGATCATCATGCCAAGGACTGCCCAAAGAGGAAGGGAGATGCTGGGAGTGGCAACAGAGGCGACAACAACAACAAAAACAACAAAAACAGGCTGAACATGGGAGGGCCAGCCAGCCAGGCTAACCGACCCACAGCGCGCACCTTCAACATGACTGTGCAGGATGCAGTCAACTCCAAGGACGTGGTGTCAGGTATCATCCCAATTAATGATATTAATGCATATGTATTGTTTGATTCGGGTGCTACCTGCTCATTTGTTTTTGAAGATTTTGCTAAGAGATTAGATTTACCTCAAGAAAAACTAGAACACCCTATGAACGTAGAAGTAGCAAATAAAGAAACCATTCTCGTAGACTACATTCATAGGAACTGTTGTGCTGAATTACGAGGGTTTAGACTTAACATGGATTTAATACCGATTCGTCTAGGGGAGTATGATATAATCCTAGGGATGGATTGACTATCGAGTCACGGGGTGGTTATTGACTGTAAGAAGAAGTGTGTGCATTTAAAGACTTCGAATAGGTCCAAAGTTATATTTTACGGTAGTAAATCGCCGAGACAATCAAGTTGTCTGACGATGATGCAAGCACGAAAGTTGCTCAGGAAAGGGTGCGTAAGTTATTTGACTCATGTGGTCGATACTCGACGTGTCGAGGGTGAACTGAGTCAGATACCTGTTGTACGGGAATTCGCTAATGTTTTCCCAGATGAGATTCCGGGGTTATCGCCGGACAGAGAAGTAGAGTTTGTTATTGATTTGGTACCGGGGACCGCACCGATATCGAAGGCGCCGTATCATATGGCACCAGTAGAAATGAAAGAATTGATGGTTCAGCTGCAGGAACTGTTAGATAAAGGTTACATAAGACCAAGCGTATCACCATGGGGAGCACCGGTTCTGTTTGTAAAGAAGAATGATGGTTCGATGAGGCTTTGTATTGATTACCGGGAGTTGAACAAGGTCACCATTAAGAACAGGTATCCGCTACCCAGAATTGATGATCTGTTTGATCAACTTAAGGGGGCAAAATACTTTTCGAAGATAGATTTGAGGACGAGTTATCATCAACTGAAGGTGAGGGAGGAGGATATCCCGAAAACGGCATTCAGAACTCGTTATGGTCATTTCGAGTTTCTAGTGATGTCATTTGGATTGACGAACGCACCAGCGGCATTCATGGATATGATGAACAGAGTGTTCAAACAGTACTTGGACAAGTTCATGGTCGTATTCATTGATGACATATTGGTGTATTCGAAGACAGAGGAAGAACACTTACGGATCGCATTGGAGGCTTTAAGAAGGGAGAAGCTGTACGCCAAGTTTTCGAAGTGTGAATTTTGGTTGCCGAGGGTGCAGTTTCTAGGTCATGTTATTGACAAAGACGGTGTTTCGGTGGATCCAGTGAAGGTGGAGGCAGTTATCAATTGGGAACAGCCAAAGACGTCGATTGAGATTAGGAGTTTCTTAGGGTTAGCGGGGTATTATCGGAGATTCATTCAGGATTTTTCAAAGATAGCATCACCATTGACCAATCTTACCCGAAAGACTGTGAAGTTTGTTTGGTCGGAAAAGTGCGAGGAAAGTTTTATGGAGCTGAAGAAGAGGTTGAGTCAGGCACCAGTGTTGGCTTTACCGGACGACACGGGAGGGTTCGTAGTGTACAGTGATGCGTCACACAAGGGTCTTGGTTGTGTGCTAATGAAACACGGCAAGGTCATTGCGTATGCGTCACGACAGTTAAAGGATTATGAGAAGGGTTACCCGACTCATGACCTGGAGTTAGCAGCGGTAGTTTTCGCCCTGAAGATTTGGAGGCACTACCTATATGGCGAGAAGTGTGAGATATATACAGATCATAAAAGTCTGAAATATATCTTCACTCAGAAGGAGTTGAATATGAGGCAGCGCCGATGGTTAGAATTGATCAAAGACTATGACTGTGAGATTCTGTACCATCCGGGCAAGGCCAATGTAGTAGCAGATGCCTTGAGCAGAAAAGGCAGGGAGAAGTTGTTGAAGCTAACAAATCAGAAAGAGTTGGTGAGAGATTTCGAACGTTTGGAGTTGGAGATCAAATATCCGATGGAGACAGACGAGAAGTTATTTACAGTATCAGCAAGCCCGACCTTATTAGACAAGATCAAAGAGGCTCAGGAAAAGGAAGAAGATTGTGATTGTATTAAGAAACGACTTGCTGAAGGCGAGGAGCTTAAGTACAAGATTGATAGCACAGGGTTGCTAAGGTTTGAAGGGAGAGTCTGGGTACCGTTAGATCCGGAGCTTCGGGAAGAGATTCTTCAGGAAGCTCACAGTACGAGGTACTCAATACATCCCGGAAATACGAAGATGTATCAGGATTTAAGGCAATACTTTTGGTGGCCGAATATGAAGAGGGAAGTGGCAGAATGTGTCAGCCGATGTCTAACATGCCAGCGAGTTAAAGCAGAGCATCAACGACCGAGCGGACTGCTTCAACCACTAGAGATTCCGGAGTGGAAGTGGGAGCACATCACGATGGATTTTGTGGTGGGTTTGCCATCGACACATAAAGGTTTGGATGCCATCTGGGTAATAGTGGATCGTCTGACCAAGTCAGCCCATTTTCTACCTATCAGAATACAGTACAATCTGGAGCAGTTAGCGAAGCTCTATGTAAAGGAGATAGTGTCACGACATGGAGTGCCGGTATCGATTGTGTCCGATAGAGATCCACGCTTCATGTCAAATTTTTGGAAAAGTCTGCAAGCAAGGATGGGTACACAGTTGAGGTTAAGCACAGCGTACCATCCTCAAACTGACGGCCAGAGCGAGCGAACGATTCAGACCTTGGAGGATATGCTCCGAGCGATCGTGATGGACCTAAAGGGCAGTTGGGATGACCATTTGCCACTGGTGGAGTTCGTTTACAATAACTGCTACCACGCTAGTATCGGTATGCCACCATACGAAGCGCTTTATGGAAGAAAATGTCGAACACCGTTGTGTTGGGATGAGGTCGGTGAACGAAGACTGCTTGGACCTGAAATGGTGTAGCAGACTGCAGACACAGTACAACTTATCAGGAATCGACTGGTAGCAGCTCAAGATCGTCAAAAGAAGTACGCGGATTTGCATCGCCAAAAGCGGGACTTCGACGTGGGCAGTTTCGTATTTCTGAAGGTATCTCCCTAGAAGGGGAAGATCCGTTTTGGTAAGAAGGGCAAGCTAAGCCCTAGGTTCATAGGACCGTTTGAAATCTTGAGGCGAGTCGGTGAAATGGCGTACGAGGTAGCATTACCTCCTGAACTTGAGCACATTCACAACGTGTTTCATGTGTCAGTGTTGTGGCCGTATAAACCGGACTACAAGCACGTTATCTCCTATGAACCAATTCAAGTCGAGAAGGACTTATCATATGAAGAAGTTCCTGTCCAGATACTCGATAGGAAGGAACAAAAGCTAAGGAATAAGATAATTCATCTTGTCAAAGTACTTTGGAGGAATCACGCAATTGAAGAAGCTACGTGGGAACTAGAGGAGGAAATGAAGGCAAATTACCCGTTTTTATTTGACTAACCTTATTTTACAATTCCGATGACGGAATTTTTAAGGGGGGGGGGGGGGGGGGAGAATGTAATGTCCTAGAATTTTCACGTCAATATTAATTAAATTATTAATTTAATTTTCAACGAGTTAGTTTTACGAGATTATTTAAATCTTTTTATGTGATTAATTAATTACGTGATTAAATGATCATGTGATTAATTACTAGAATTAATTAAAGGGGGTCACTAATATGTTATTTAAATTAGTGAACAAATCCTAAAGTTTTAATATCAAAATAATTGATAAGTTTCCTATTAATTAAATATTCAATTAAATTGAATATAATGAGTTAATTAAATATAATAAATTAATTAATATGATTATTAATTTATGTAAATAATGTGAAATATTAATAATAATATTTATTAGTCCATTTAGTAATTTTAATACTAATGGGTTAGAGTATTTAATTATTTATTCAATCTAATTATTTATTTAACCATGGATTGAATAATTAATGTGTAAATTATTAAATTAGCCCAACATGGGTCAATTAGTAGCCCGAGTGAAGAATAATAAAATTTGACAAATTAGTAGCCCAAACAATTTAATAGGAGCCCAATTGGTATTTTAAATAAAACTCAATACTTGACCCACTTGGAAAACACTTAATTTAACTATTAATTATTAAAAAAAAGTGACTTGGACAATGATTTTGGGACAAGAAAAAGAAGGTATCAGCCGAGCAAGCTTGGTGGTGAGAGACAAAAAGTGATTTTTGTTTTTATTTTAATTTATTTTTCATTTATTTAATTAATGGATTGCTTGTTTGATGTTTCAAGTACTTGGACCATCCCTCTTTTCACCTAATGTGTCATTTAGCCATTCCTTGCGTAAGTTGTCATCTAGGGGCATGGTCTAAATTATTAGATATATTATGTGTATCTAATAATTTGCAAGTATACTTGAAATTGGTATATTTCACTTCATTATTTTCTCCAAGTCCAAAAGAGAGAGCTAGAGAGCATTTGAGAGTGTGAGAAAATATTGAGAGCAAATCCGGGTTACTTTAACCCCAAATCCGGGTTACTTTAACCTCGGATCCGGTTCAACACGAGTACTACATTTTCCTTATTGTTCATAAATTACAACAATATTATAATTGCTAAATAATCATTTATTTACAATTATATAACATCTCTTTCTATTCCAGAATCGCAATCTTTATACATTCCTAGTATGTCTTCATATCATACATGATACGACATTCTATTACAATCAATTTGAGATCATATGTATAATGACTCAATCACACCATCCTATTATCCTTATTCATAAAGGACAACGTCTGAAAAATGATATTCAAATAATCTGTAAATGTTCTCTTAACAATTTAAGTTTGTTAATCTATAGCACAACAAAACATAAACTCTTCATATCTACTTACACAAGTGAATGAATTAGTCTACCGCAAGGTTTTACTACAAAAGCACCTATGCTTCAATCTTGATGACTCTTTAGTCAATCTTCATCTTTGCCTCTACCGGAGTAATCGGCTTCTTCAAGCTACTCTGTAATGTTTTGTTTTAAGCAAGGGTGAGTACGACGGCTCAACAAGTCTAACAGTTGCACATAACACGTAAAAACAGTTCAATCATGCTTCATGCTTCATGCATCTTATGCTTTGCAGTACATACATTTCTCATGCATATCATGCCCCGCATTTAATCTATGCTTCATGCCTAGCCTCTATCATGACATATAGTTCAATGCAGAACAATTGTCTTAAATCAACTACCGCATATCAATAGTTCAAATCAACTTATTTCACAAAAGCACATTAACACATCTTTGCACATAACCACGTATGAGCACATCACAGTTTAATAACAAACTTATAAATTATGCACATAATGCAACACGTTCTGAAAAACTTGCCTGGACTTGTATAACCAGCTTACGCTAATCTTTCACGTTCCTTGCATCACCTATACAGTATGTGAGATCAACGGTGTACAATATTAGTCACAGTTTGACTCAATACTAAATCTTTAAAGATATGTATTTCTTCTTATCGTCCCCTTTTTAAATCCATAGGGTTAATTTCCTATTTTAGTCTCTCGTTGTCTTGACTCAGCGTTTCATATTTCAACACCGTAAATCTTTTGTGCAAACTATGCAGTTTTGACATTTATTATTGTCACTGTATTAATGTCTGGACCTTATTTCTGGTTAGGTCGAACAACTACTTAGTCACTAATGGACCATACCCTTGGTTTAACTTAATCACAACATTTAACTCGATGAGTTATCATAATATTATCCATCTCGAGAAATATTTTAAATCTTACTATCAATTAGTAATAACTTATAATGTTATTTAATTGTTAAATAACACTTTAAATAATCATTACTATTATTAATTCCTTTTAATAATAGTTTACCTTAATCATTGTTGCACAATAATTAATTATTTCCTTAATTCACTTTAATTATTATTTAATATCATAATAATTAATTTAATTATCTCCATTTTCCTTAAATTATTAATATTTTAATAGTAATTAATTAATGGCAACCCTTTTTAAAAATTACATAGTTACCAACAAATATTATCTTCCTTGGATAATATTTTAACTACCCAACGATATTATTATCCACGTAATAATATTCGACTAATCTACAATTGATATTAACAAATTTGTAACATCTTAATTGTACATTTATATTATTAATTCTTCAATAATATTAAACCATGTTCGGTTATTATTTAATCACATAATAACAACTTAACTAATTACCCTTATTATTGAACATTTAATAATAATTAACTCCACTTACAATTAATATTAATCCTTAAAAAAAATTATTATTTTTTTTTATTTCGGTCCTCGGTCTTCGGCTTTCTTCCTTCTGTCTTCGGCCTTCGGCCTTCGTCTTCGGCCTTCCGTCTTCTTCCTTCCGTCTTCGGCCTTCCGTCTTCCGGCTTCGGCCTTCTTCCTTCCGTCTTCGGCCTTCCGTCTTCTTCCTTCCGTCTTCGGCCTTCGGTCTTCGGCCTTCTTCCTTCCGTCTTCGGCCTTCGGCCTTCGGACAGCCGACTGCCAGAGAGTGTTCTCCGACAGCAGGATAATTGTTAGAAATATCATAACTTCTTCGTTACTAGTCCGTTTTTGACCAACTTTATATCAAATTAAACCTTATGAAGTCTACTTTAAATCTTATTCAGACCTTAACTTCATCCGATGTACCAAACAACACAGATCTAACGTTTTACACAACCTGTCCAGAGAATGAAATCTCCAGGACAGTCACACAACATTAATTCATTCAAAAATTCTCTACACCATAAAATCGTTAAATATTTTGGGTACTTTTAGATAACTTCTATAGCTACAACTTTGTAGTTTATACCAACTTCAAATTCCAAACACATGATTTTATATGATTTTTACAATGAACAAAAATCGCTACAGTTTCTGGGCAGCAGCATTTCGGTCTGACCCAAACTGATTCAAATAGTCACTACGAACAAACCACAAAGAATTTCTGAGATCTTAAAATTTCTACGTGTAGCTTACTCCCGTAGCTTTAATTTGGTACCTTACCCACTCTCTAACTCCAAATATTCAATTTTATAAAAATCATCAACCGACAGTAACACAACACCGCTTTCCTGCGAATTTGTGTTCTTCAACTTCCTTTCATTTAATTTAATCCGTGAATCATCTACTAGATTCATTTAAATCTATGGTTAGACCATTACCCACAAAATATTCATGATCTAATACCATTAATCTCATTAAAACTAACATTTACCCAATCAAATCAAACATTAAACAAGTGTATAACAATATACCTTCATAGCTTCTTCATTTCTCCTCTTGGCTTTCTTCTTCTTCACAAACTCTTACTCTTTCTCTCAATGGGACGCTCACAGAAGGAAACATAGGAGTGAAGAATAATAACACTACCCTGCTTTTCTATCTCACTCTTATCAGACGAAATGGAAAATAAAAAGGAGAAGAAATGGAGAAGGCTTAGTTAAATAAGAACACTCCACTCTCTCTCCTGTTCCATCAGTGACCTTACCCTGCTCACAAACTCCCTCTGACGAGCATCATGCTCTCTGCTCACAACCACCTTACACGTTACGTAACACAGACACCGGCTCTTACAACTAACCGAGTCTCTCTTCCTATTTTGGTTAACGGATAACCAATTACAAGCCCAATATACACGGCCCAAATTGAACGAAATGGACCCAAATCATATTGGTCCAATAAATAATTATTGTACTATAATTAAATAATTACTTTAATTATTTAATTATTTAAATTTCCATTTTTTTTAATAATATAATACATATTTAAATTATTTAATTTAATAATTTAAATATAATACACATTCAAATTATTTATATTCCATATTTTGAATTAACACCATAATTAATTATAGCACATTTCTTGCTATTTCACACTTCAGGTTTGTTCACTAATTTAATGACTATTAGTGACAATCTTTAATACCGAAGAACAACAAGAATACACAAATGTTTAATAAATCACATAGACTACTAAGTTAATTAATTTGACCTAGTTTAATACCTCAATTGAACTTATAATATAATCCAATTAGACTTGCTATAATTAATTCTACCACATTGGTTTACTTAATTAACTCATTCATAGTTAATTCTTAACACCGCCTTTATATACCTAGCAATTAACCAATGATTGGTTAATGCTCTCTCTTGTCTACCAACTAGGGTTATTCAATTAACCCCACACTAGTTAATTCTCTACACTCAATCAATACTTGAAATGCTTCTCCCAACCATTGACCATCATTTGACTTTTAATGGTTTGGGCTACATAACTTACTTTTTATTGGGCTCCCTTATTTAATTACCCATTTCATACAAATATCTCCATATTGGCCTAACATCTATAATAACTTATTAATTAAGTAATTTGCTTAATTAATTAACTTATTAATATTGTCCTTCTAGGCAATATTCCACTTCCCTACTTGTTACTCATAACCTTAATTCATAACTTAATTCAATTAATTCAATTAATTATATTACATGACTTTCCTTTTTAATCCATACCAAAACTAATTAATTTATTAGTTTTATTGAGTATTTAATTTACTTCACACCTCATCTTGTTTGACTAACAAACTCAACTCTAGGTATATATATAGATATTAATATAATCACCTTCACTTCTCAATTGAATTTATTTCCTTAATAAATTCTTTACATGCATTATTAAAATATTCCCACATTTAATTTCTAACAAATAAATTATGTTAAAAAAAGTGTTTACCCATTTTCTACACATCTTACTTCTCAAATTCTAGGTTTTAAACCTTAACCTTTAATAAAATCAATTAAGATATTATTTAAAATCTTGAAAATATCTGGGATATTACACTTTGAGTGGTTTAATTACTTTACAATTATTCCACATTGCTATTGTTGTTATTCGCACTTGTTGCACTTAAGATTGTACAGTCATTGACTTGTACTTAATTATTGTTCTACTGTTTAAAGAACTGTTCAAAGTAGGTCTAAGTCATTGTTCGACTAAACATTTATGTTAAAGATTTTAAAAGCTATCCAAATCTTTGAAGATGCGGATTCTTAGACTATTATGAACACCCTTTTATTATAGGGGAGTACCATGTATCTAATATCAGGTACAAAAATACGAAAATTAAATGTTATGCATACACATATTGTACTGAGGCTGATCTCCTTGGGTACATATTTCTGGTAGTAACCATTGGGTCAACCTGCTATTGACTTCAGTGAATATTTATAATTCATAGTCTATTTGACTATCCTAATTTTAAAAGCAAATCATTATTCATGCTTATGTTATTCATATTATTGAATTGTTCAGCTATTACCTTTCATTCATGATATATTGTTTCTTGTTGTTATTTAAACTTGTTGAGCAAACTAGTTGCTCACTCTTGCTATATCATGAAACCTTATTGCAGTGCAACCCGAGACTTCGGGAAAGAACAAGGGTAAAGGAAAGATGAAGTGATAGAGTTCAAGATGCAGCCTTGTAGTTAATTAAATTAATTGTTATGTAATATAAACCCTAAGTACTTTATTAAGGGTATTTGTGTACTTTTGTGTAAGGTTATCGTATCTTGGGACTAGTAAAACATTTTGAATGAACAACATATGTTTGTTATTCCGCATTTAGTTATTATATGTTGTTTAGAGATGAATGTTTATATTGGATCGTGATGATTGGATCCAGGTATTTGGAACCCGAATTTGGGGGTGTCATAGCATTGCCTAATTAAAATTCACTCGAAACATTTGTCACGGCTCTCGGACACTAGCGATTACGCCGTGATCCCAAGAGATCTTCCACGTGTTACTCTAGTAGTTGTTCATCGGTTCTTCTCCCCTCTCCATTCTTTCAACCGATTCCTTATATTTCGCAGGTTTTTCGCCTCCATCATTACTATGAATGCTAACCCTAGCGAGGTACGTAATTTTCGTGCTTACACCATTATATTTAAGCAACCTAAATACTTGTTAGGAATTATTCTGAAATTATTCCACCAATTACTTTCAGCTTATACAAACATACCTCTATTATTTCAGCAATCAGCTATCAATATGTATAAATTTAACAAAATTGTGTTTTACACGAAAGTAAATTTTTATGTTAATAATTTGTAAACAAAATCACAAATAATGAAGAATAAGTAGAGTTTTGACTACAAATATACTGGTTGACCCCCATTTTATAGTGAAAAATCTAGTTTTCATCCATTAATTATTTGTGAATTTGCTTGTAAATTATTAGTACACCAAAATTTACTCTACACACAAACTTACACAATGGACCATATTACTAAATAAGCAAACTGAAAACCAAACCCGCACATTTTGACAGACTCGGGGGACAGTTTGACACAACAGTATAACGGTTAAATTATAACGTTCTAACACAAACGTTGAGGATTAACGTACCAACAAGAACGAAAAATATCTAAACACTTAACTCCATAAGAAAGATAATGAACTCAAATCTCAATTGATCAAAATGAGCCATGTAAATAAACTTTAAAAAATATATGTATAGTACTAAACTACTTTCCTATGAATATTAGCAAAAGAAAATTAATTAAATGTTAAAACTAAATAAATTTATCAAAACTAAAGTCCAAAACATAAACGGGCCAAATATAATTAAATTACTGAAGTTTGCTAACATAATAAATAAAAATACACAGAATATATTAAATTTCCACACATGCTTAAATATTTGAAAATTCGATTATTTATTGATATTTTCCACCATATCAAACTCTCATTCTTAGAAAAAAAATTCATCCTTGAATTTTAAAGCAAATGAGTAGCAAGCACCTAAGAACAAATCTTCAAATTTTGCGGGATCAAAATTGCTTGACTTTTCTTGTCAAAAACTAATCCTGAAAATAGGTGAGAAAATAACAGCATATTTCAATTTAGTTGCATGACAAAAAAAATTTAGGGATAAAAAAAATCAATAATTTCAATGTCCTCGACCACCTGGATAGGAGCAAATTTTAACATCGCAAAATTTGTCATACTTTTCTCAAAAATAAGTGACTCAAAAAGGACTTTTGTGATTCTTCAACTTTTCTAACTTCAATCTCAAGTTGTCTATCCTCCAAAATAATACTCTTGTGACCTTCCAAATATGGTATTTCTTCAATCTGTGGTGTACTAATAGATTTTTGAAACTCACAATACGTAACCAAGTAATCTACATGTTCACAACCATCAATCTTGTACTCATTCAATTCAAATTTTAGCTTTAGTGAACTCGTAGTGGTATGGATATTTGATTGGCAAGGAAGCAAATACATTCTCTTCTTTCCATAATAAAAACTATAAACATTTTCATAATCAAAATACTCACCATGAAAATTATTTTACCACAACCAACCTAGAAATATATATGTTACATCCATAGGCAAAACATGACAAATTACCTTAGTTATATACCTTTTAAATTTAATTGGAACAACACACCAATGCGATACGTACTGTTATTGAGATATTATTGAGCCAAGAAATCTCTAAAGGATAAGGAATTGGTTCGGATTGAAGGATTAACTTTTCACAAGTTTGGGTAAAACTATATTAAAATCACTATGTTTATCAAGAACAAGTTTGCACATCTTTGCCTTGCAATGAACATAAGTGTGAAAAGTAGAGTCGGAACGTGAGTCATTTTATTGAAGCAATTTATGAAGTAAAATGTTTTCCACCATGATTAAAGCTCAAAATTCTCCAAACAAAAGTTTTCAGGACCCAGACTTCCAACTTTGTTAATCAAGAGATTGTTCTAATACGAAGTAGTTGCAAACTTTACCAAATTATGTGTGACGATTAAAAATATGCATTAACTACAGGCCAAATCCCAAAAGAATGCGAACTAAGAAACCCAAATCAAAACTTTTGATTAAATATGAGGGCTTGATTGGTACTTTTGCAAAGAAAAATTGTAAGGACTAAGAATTTTGAATTACATTATAAATAAAATTGGAAAATTAAATTCTAATTAAATGAGTTATTGTGTGATTTAATTTAAACATTTATATGGTAATTTGATTGTTGACTATTCAGTTAATTTTAGTAAAGGAAGACCGATTAATGGATTTATTAAATTATTGGACTAACCTAAGATTATTTTGTGAGGAACCCTAATTAAATATTCAGTTAATATTGAACATGACAAGTCTAATTGGATTATGTAAATTAAATTAAATTAAATTATTAAATTCTTTCTTAATTATTTAAACAAGCCCAATTAATGAAATTAAGTTATGGACTTGTGGAAATTGTTATGTGATTGAGTATTTTATTAATCTAGCCCAATTTATTAAAATGTAAGTAAATTATTTTGGTAGTCCAATATTGATGACTTATTATGCATTATATTGTCCCAAACAATTAAATTTCAAGCCCAAACTTTGATCCAATAAGCCTACCTTCTAGAAGATCCATTATTTACCAATTTGACTATGAAAATAAATCAAAAATGGGACAAATTAGAGAGCATGGATTGTGGTATAGAGGGAGTACTATGGATTCCAAATTTTTATTCAATTTGTTGATTTCATTAGTGTGTGGAACACTCAACCTTTTTTGGCTAGCAAATTTTGTAAAAATGTTGAAGTCCAATCTGTACATATATATGTTATATGTATAGCTTTATACTACTATAAATAGGAACTAGCTCATTTGGTGGAGAGTTTACAAAATATTGCAAGTATTCTCTATATAGTGTGCTAGTGAGTTTTAGTGAGTTAATTAGGTGAGCTAAAGAAAAAGAAAGTGAGTTGTGTAGTGAGTCACCACCGAGTCAAGTAAGTCAAGTCATTTTCATCAAGGGAGTGTTCTTGGATGTCATCACAACTTATTACCTACTTTGGAAAACAAAGAAAACAAGCCATCAAAAGCAAAAGATATAAAAATTCCTTAAAACCCTAATCTTGGTTTTCTTTTAATTTATATCGTAGAAATATTATCTTTGAGCTCTTTGTGCTTAGAATCATGCTAGATATGTTTATATAGGATGTCATGTAGTTTAAATGTGTAGTGGTATGAGTTTATGTAGAAAAATCTAGCAAAATGCTTGAAAACATTTTTATCGACGAACAAAACGTAGTTTCTTCGAATAAATTATACATTTTGAAATCTACATATTATTTTTGTGGTTTTAGATTTTCTGGGAATATATGGGTAAGTTAAGAACAAAATCTCTTTGGAATCATGTGAAAATGATTTAAAATGAGCAAGATATGAATTTTTGAACCAAAGGACCTCACTGTCGAAGGGCTGTGCAAAACATTTCACTTCATGGCCATTTTCAGTAATCAAATCATGTCCAAATTTGCTTTTTGATAATGGAATCTTGTAGTTCAGAAAGAGACGATTCTAAAAAGTCCAATTTGAGGTCAATCGGACTTGTACATTTCATTTTATTCAAGTTTTTTGTGAAGGTGGCAAAATCAGAAAATAAATAGAACATTCTGCTGGTATTTTAAAAAAAAACGGATGGTTCGATTTTTTTTAGAGTGTGGGGTCCGGTTCGGGTCTTTCTGGACCGGTTCCGGCGATGGGTCATTGACGAAAGTTGTTTGGTTTTACGTGTACTATTTTATAAAAATGTTACTGTATTTTTAGCAGGTAATTTGGTAATTTTCATAATTAAAATATGATTAAACATTACTAACTAAAGGAAAAATGATAAATTAATATTTTTAATTTCTGAAAAATCATAAAACTACTAATTACTTATTATTTAAGTAATATTAAATAATAACTAAGATTAATTAAGAAATTAATTATTTTTAATAGTATTTGAGGTGTAAATAGTACACTAATTAGCTATTAATTAGTTAGTAATTAGATAAAATTACTAATAAATTATTATCAAATATTAAATATATGATTTAAGTATTTAATAATAATATAAGAAAGATTAAGTAAATAAATTAATTATTATTATTTAATTTATAATTAAATAGTAAATAAAGATAAGTAATTAACTAATTATTATTTAATTAATATTAAATAATAATTAAAGAGAGATAAAATTTATAAATTAATTATTTATTATTTAAATAATAAATAAAGATAATTAAGCAATTAATTATTATTTAATTAACATTAAATAATAATTAAAAAATTATTATTTAATTAAGATTAAATAATAAGTAAGGGTAATTGATTAATTAATTATGATTTAATTAACATTAAATGAAAAATAAATTAATAAATTAATTATTTATTATTTAATTAAGATTAAATAATAAGGAAGGATAATTAATTAATTGATTATGATTTATTAACATTAAATAATAATTAAAGATAATTAAAGTTAATAAACTAATTATTTATTATTTAATTAAGATTAAATAATAAGAAAGGATAATTAATTAATTGATTATTATTTAGTTAACACTAAATAATAATTGAAGATAATAAAAGTTAATAAACTAATTATTTATTATTAAATAATAATAAATGAGGATAATTAATAAGTTAATTATTATTTAATTAATGTTAAATAATAAGACAATTAAGATTAATACTTTAATTATTTATTATTTAATTAACTATTAATAATAAATAAACATAATTAGTTATTATCTATTGTTAAATAATGACTAAAGGTAATTAACTAATTACTCGTTAATTAATATTAAATAGTAATTAAATGAAGATAGAGTTAATAAAATAAAATAAAAATTTAATTAAACAATGATAGTAAATTGTTTAAGAGTTTAATAAGTGTTTAACACTTAAGAAAAATAATATTGATTAATTAAATCATTAACATAAGATCAATTAAGTGTCTTATACGATTAATGGTAGTATATAAAAATTATATGTGTTATGTGATTAATTATTTAGCATAGGTAAGTGTTTAAAGTGCACGATTATATGTTATACTAATTGATATACCAACGTTATTAATGTTAGGTCATCAAGAGGGGTTTAAATTAAGCGAATTAGCCGTAAGTTAACGGACAGGTAAGTTCTTTAACCTTACTCAAATTTGTATTGAGCAAACTTCCTAACTCTACTCAATATTATTGTGTTAATTCTTAAATCTTGAGCTTATATTATATCGCAAGTTATTGCACAATAATATTATTGCAAATCGTATATATTATTTGAATTCATATTCCATTCTTAAATTATGAATTAATTAAAGAAAAAGTTTAAGCCATTGTTCGGCTAGACCTATGTGAAATTTATTTTGAAAGTCATCCAAATCATAGTGGTACTGATTCTTAGACTGAGAAGAACAACCCATAATGGGGAATAACCTAAGTATCGAACAAACCATATAAACAAAATAAATGTTATGTATATACATATGGTACGAGAGGCTGATCCACTCAAGTACAATTTTGACAAAGTAACCTAAGAGGGTCAATCAAGTGATTGATTTCCTCAATAGTAGTTCATGGTCCATTTGACCACTCAGTATTTAAATAATCAATTGTCACTTCTTTATTTTGTTGATTCTATTGTTCATTGTTGAGCTCTTTTTATTAAATCATTCAGTTGATATTCCTATTCATTTATGACATAATTATTGTCATTCATTTAAATTACTGAGCAAGCTAGTTGCTCATACTTGCTATGTCATAAAATATTTTGCAGCTAAACTTGAAGGATCGGATAAAGATAAAGGCAAAGGAAAAGCGAAATCTTAATTCTAGATAGCTGTTAGTCTATTTATATTTTGTTTAGGATTTATAAGATTGTAACGCAAACACTGATATTATCTTGTAGTTTGTGATGTTTATTTTGGTAAAGGTTGTAGACCTTGGGACTAGAAAGTCATTGTAATAGACAACATATGTTTATTTATTTTCCGCATTAGTATTAAATGTTGTTTAGCAGAAATTGTTTATATTATTACGTGAGCACCAAATTCAAGGTAGTGGTACCTGAATTTGGGGTGTCACAAAAATAATCAAAACCTATAGCAAATGGACTCCCTCTTTCTTCCTGTTCCAAACTCACGCTGATGGTGATGACGACTTAGAGTATACGGAATTGATGGTGTCAATTTGTGGATGGTTTGGGCTTCCTAAACGAGGGCTGTAATGGCTCGAAATACTCGCAACACCGGGGCTATGGACTTTAATGAATTGCGATGGTGGCAACTGATGGTGGACGACGAGATGATGATTCAATTTGCAAGACGTTTCGGGCGAACAACAGCAATCAAGCTTGTAGAATATGATGATGAAGAAGCTTTTTGTGTGGGTGACTTTTGGTTGAGATGGAATAGGCTGCCGGCGAGAGACGCTGTATTCTTGACGGAGGAACAGAAGATCTGTAGATCCTTTTTCTTCTTTTTTCTTTTTGATAAACGAAAATTACACTCTTGCCAAGCTATAAGAGTTGCGCAATATTCAGTTCTGGAATTCAAATTTTACCAGAAAAAAATAAAATCTTGAGATAACACACAGGGTGCAATCAACCATTATCTAATTCGGATACAATATCTAGACTCTAATATCAATTGACGCAGCGAAATAGTGGTCAGATTGTAACGCTCTAATATAAAAAAACATTGTTTGAAAGTTAACGTACCAACAAAAATGAACAATAAACCCTTAAATTCACAGTGGAGATAATGAACTCACAAAGAGAACAAAAAATAATAATCTCAATTGATCAAAGCTTTCCATGTAAATAAACCCCGAGAAACATATATATAGTATTAAATTACTTTCTTATGACTATTTGAAAAAGAAAAATAATTAAAGCCTAAAACTAAATAAAATTTCAAAACTAAAACTCAAAACATAAACCGACCAAGTATAACTAAACTATTGAATTTTCCTAACATAATAAATAAAAATACACAGAATATCCGTATCGCAGCTTTGCATGTTTTTCATTCAGAAACGCAATCTTTTTGAAATTATTTATTACTTGTGGATGATCAAAGGAGTAACAGAATCCTTAGAAGAAAATCAAGAAAAAATAGAATGAATGACTTAATCAGTGAAATCTCCTTTAGTTACAAAAGGGTGGCATGACAGTACCAAGAAGATTTTATGCAGGGGTGGCTCAAGACATTTTGAGGCCTAAAGCGATATTTTTAAATGAGTCATTCTATTTTTGGTACATCTTTTATTGATTTTTATGGTCAAATTGATCATTTTTCAAATCATTATTTCTTATTATTATTTAATATATATAAAGCCTATAAACATTATAAATTACATAAAATTTAGTACTAATCTTAATATTTATTTATTTTTAAAATCTAATTATATATGTTTAATTTTTAATTTTAAAATTTGTCAAATTTGACTACAAAAATCAATTGAGAACTTTTATTTTGAGACGGAAGGAGTATTAATATTTTTTATTTAAATGAGATTTTTTTTATACAGTTAATTTTTTTTACGTATTTAATATTTGAATTGGACTATAGGTCCTAAAGAATTAATTGAGCTTATATTTTTATAAAATATTTTTTATATAAATTATTTATGATATTTAAAAATTTGGGGCCTTATTTCAAATGGGGCCTAAAGCCCATGCTTTTTTTGGTATAATATAGGGCCGGCCCTGATTTTATGGAATAATATGTGATAGAGCTACATCTCTATTGCGGTTTCACTAGTTTAGAATTAGGATTGAAGATCATCAATAATCACCTTGTCCACCTGGAAGGCCTTGGATAGTATTTCATCATCAATGGGCGGATTTGATCCAAAAACAGCATTAGCAACCGTGATAACACCAGGGTTCGGCTGACTCAAGAAGGCAATTACTATCGTATTTCCATTTGCTTCATTTTGTTGGAAGTGCACAAGCCCCATAGGAAAAATATACACATCACCCTTTTCAAGAACCTTAGTTATAAGCCGGTTTTCTGGGTTAGAGGTGACAAATCCCACACGAAGGCGACCTGTTAAGACTGTTAGTATTTCAGGGGCACGAGGGTGTATGTGAGGAGGTACTACTCCATCTAGTGCATAGTTAACATGAACTGTTGAAAGGCCTAATGTGTTTAGTTCGGGTAATTCAGCCACTGTGATCCGGTGGACATTAGTGCCAAGAGGGTTGGATGTGCTGCCATCTAGATCTAGCCCACTCACGGAGAAATGATCTGCTTTTACAAGGTTAGGGTCCAAGCAAGCATAGCCGTTCACTCGTGGTGCTGGAACCATCAACTCAAGAAGTAAGAATGGATTCTGATTTCAAACAGTTTAAAATGGATAATTTATTTAAACAGTCTACAGAAAGAAGTTGCATTTTATATGATATAATGTTGCATTTGTATAATATATATTGTATAACAAATGTTATCTAAAATGCAACTCATATCATATATTCATGAGATTTGATGAAAAGAAATATTCAAGAAGTGTAAAAAGTTTAAAATCAAATGAAGTTAATGGAAATGCTTTGCTATAACCTGAGCTGGTGAAATTGGCTACACTAAAATCTTGCAAAGGCCTATTGGAAGTGGCAAGAGTGCTAGTAGATAGCAAAATTAGCAATAATACATAATTTTCCATCTTAATATATCTTTCTGGTTAGTATGGTAGCAAGAATATAAGGATGAAGAGCAATATTTAGTAAGTTACAAATTATGAAAAGCAATCTTTGATTCAACTATATATAGAGAACGACTATATATTAAAAGTTGGTAATATCAAGTGAAGGAAGAAGTCTTTGGTGGTATATATATGTATCTTTGGAAAAAATCAGCTGCGATATAATACACTAGTACTTTCAAGTTCAAATCTTATTATTTTATTTCTTTCATTCGGCAAGATAATCATACCAATCCTAATTATTGTATAATTAATACAGGCCAATGCATGCATTTTAACATATGAACCGTTTGATAGTCCTCAAATCAACCGTTGGATAGTCCTCAAATCGTATTGAGATATGAAATTGAAGTATTCTAGTCAAGAGAGAAATTATTGAGATACTTCTCGAATCCTATTTAGAAAAAAATTGGTAATATAAAAAGGAGGAATTTTTATTTTTAATAGGAGTATTATTTTAAAAAGTAGTTCTATTTATAGTATGAGTTTTATTTTGAATGTGCCTTATTTTGAATAGGAAAAGAAAAAAATTATGTTTAGTTGTTAAGGTGCACAAACAAAAATAATGTAGCATCCTAAGAGTTGAGAGAGAGCGTGAGTGAGGTTTGTATTTGTGTGAAAGAGAGGGTTTTTGCAGCTTTTATATTTTTTGCAAAATAGTTGTACTATCGTGGGAGGGAGTGTTTTGTAGCTTTTATTCAGAACAAAAAGTTATAATATAGTATTGTGGAACCTCAAGTTTTATAACGTAAAACTTGGAAAGATTATTGTAAACTCATTATTAATGATATATTAGATATTCAGAGTTTGGCCTGTAATTTTTTTTTAAGAGTTTTCCACATTAAATTTTATATTTTTGAACTCTCTTTATTTTATATTATTTGATTTAGATCAACTTAATTCCTACCAAGAACATAATCAGATACATTCAAGTTATATGATTAAGAGATTCCTTAGAATAAAACATATCATGTCCGAGGTTTTAGAACCAGCCAATACTAAACTTATGCTAGGATCCTCCTTACGTGGGAGTGCTCAGGAACTCAGGCTGCATCGATCTCAAATTGAAAAAATTATTTTATGCTGTTGGAACATGGTGAGTAGTATATTCCTCCCCTCACATACATGTGAGGCCCTTTGTGGTGGAGCTCACAAAGGATCCACATGCTTGTGAGGGGAGGAGCAAATTATTCAACATGTTCCAGGAGCATGGAATAGTTTCTCCTCAAATTGGAAGCAAAAAGGCCGCTCAATTTTATTTGTTCTAATGACCCTTAAATATTTTATTGACACAAAGCACAAGATTTCCGACTCTTTAATTTTTTTGTCAAAGATAGTTGAACCCTGTGTTCTCTATTTTATTTCGGCATCAAACATTTAGTCCGTCGATAACAAAATACACCAAAAGACCGATGAGCTCTAGCTCAGTTAGTGTAGTAGGCCTTTTACAAAGCAAAATGTCCTAGGTTCAATTCTTGACAGTGGTCCAGGCAAGTTGTGTGTGTGTGTGTTTAAATTCAATCTAAACTATCACCAAAGAAAAAATTACACCAAAAGAGGTATATATATAAGCCCCCATGCATGAAAATGGAGATCCTCCATGGTATTATATAAAAAGACTTAAATTAATGTAAAATTGTACCAAAATCTATCAGGTTGTGAATGAATGGTATTTGACTTCACAATACAACAAATCATTACCTCCTGCAAGATTTAAGAGTGTAAAACTGCAACTTTTGGTTTAGTTTTGTATTAATAGTCATATCTTAAAATGTATATTTTTGTACTAAAAAATTATACATTGAGAGAGGTTTTGCTAATTAGTTAAACCGAAGTATAAAAAGATCAAATGGGTACAAATATAGGAGACAATTTTATATTTTAGTCTATATAAAATAGGATAACAAAATATTAACTAATTTTTCAAAGAACAAAGCAATACCCTTGGATTAATAATCCTGAGAGTAAAATCCATGATACTATAATTTTTTATTTTGGTCCTTAAAAAAAACTTAACAATACTTGTGATAACCCGAATAATTACAATATGTCTTTTAATAGAAATATTAAATAATTAAATAATGTTAGAGATTTAACCTAGTTTGATAAAGAAAATTGCGTAGAGAGGATTAAGATTTTATATTTAATCGATGTGTTAGGAAGAACCTATAATGGTATAAGATAATTTTTAAAAAAGAGGGACTTTTAATATAAAAGGCTATAAGAAGAAAGTGTTGTGCCAAACTATTGTTATGCTAAAATGCAGAGGAAAGTATGTATATATATATATATATATATATATATATATATATATATATATATATATATATATATAGGTATATATATTCTTTTACCAAGATTATTAAGGCATGGAAAGGGGAAAACAACATATATTATTTTATTTATGTTGGGGGTTGGGTATGATGATTATGTAAAGAAACATGTAAATTATTTACTAGGATAAATTAATTTCATTGCATATGGAACAATAAGAAAAACCGTGTATTTTAATTTATTTAATTAATTATATGTGCTAGATTTAAATATTTAATTAATTAAAGACTAACTTAATTAAGATGTTAAAGAAATAATGATTAATTATTATTTGATACATGACCTAAAGTATTAAACTATTAAGGTGGGTGTGATTATTTGTTTGGAAAATTAATTTAGTGCCCAAGTATATTGACTAATATACCATGCCTAGGTATGGATTTAATGGAAAACTCAATATTTGGCACAAATGTTAATGCATTGCTAGCATTTCCCCAATTTTCCAGCCATGTTATTATTCTAAGTCCAATTTCGGCAGCCCATTGTCTAGAATTGATCCAACTTGCCAGCCCAAAACCTTGGCCATATACCTCACTTGAAGTGAATCACCAAGACACTCATTTTGGGACTCCACTTAGGGTGAACAGGGGAATTTAGGGGAAGTTTGTTTTATAGGGAAGTGATGGCTATGTTTGATGGATGTCTTTAGAGGCTAGTTTAGACTATGCTAGGAGGCCAAGTTAGGGGTCATGTAGGGACGGCCATAGGGGCCTTAGTAGCTGTAAGATTCAGCTGGTAATGGAATGGGAGTACGTCCACTTTATGTTTAGGCACCCGAGACTCCAAGCTTGGGCATTTTTATTTTGTGTCCATTTCAATCCCAAGTGTGAAAATGAAAGTGTAAGAGACTGAATGGAGAGGAGAGGGAATCCGGGAAGATGAGGAAGAGGAGAAGATATCTTGTAGCAGACCAAGGAAATAGCAAGATCAAGCTCCACATTCAAAGGTAAAATGGTAAATTTTTACTTAATCTCCTAGTATCCTATATTTATTATGGGCTGTTGTCAAACATTGTAATTTGTAATGTTGTTTTTTCACATGGGTTTGTCAAAGTATCATGTTCCGATGTTTAGCTAGCTAGGCATGTAGGACTCTCTTATTCAAAGTAGCAGTAACTGGTTGTCAAAAAGGTTAGGCTGCATGCTTAGTAAATAAATATGTTCACATTTAAATATTTGGCTATATAAGCCATGCATTGTACTGCTTTTAGATTTATCCGGATATCTAATAGCAAGCAAGTTATATTACCTTCTCTCTCTCATTAAAAATATCTGGGTCTCTCAAATTAGGAGCTACGTACTTAGCTTGTCTACAATAGTTAGCTTTACAAAACAAAAGAACCTTAAACCCAACATATTTTTGGTATCAGAGCCTTCATCCCTTACCCTTTATACTCCATATATACAACCCATTTCAAACATTCATAATCCATGGCATCAACCTCTGTCAACTCAACTTTCAATTACTCTTCTATTTTAGTACCGATATTTGACGGAGAAAGTTATGACTACTGGAGCATCCAAATGAAGACCCTTTTTATTTCTCAAGACTTATGGGAAATAACAGAGGATGGTTTTTCTGAACCAGAGAGTTTAGAAGTGCTAGCCACGTGGACACAAGCAAAGCAGAAGGAGTACAAAGAAAATGTGAGGAAAAATGCAAAAGCATTACTTCACATCCAGCAGGGGGTAAGTAAATCCATTTTTCCTAGAATCATGGGTGCAAAAACTTCAAAAGAAGCCTGGGGACTCTTAAAAAATGAGTTTCAAGGTTCTGAAAAAGTAATATCCATTAAACTTCAATCCCTTTGGCGAGATTTTGATAATCTAGCCATGAAAGACAATGAAAATGTCAAGGGATTTTCTTCTAGAGTTTCTGAAATAACAAATCAAATCAGAAGTTTGGGAGATACTATTGAAGATAAAAAAATTGTTGAAAAGATATTGAGAAGCTTGCCAGAAAAATTTGATCATATTGTTGCTGCAATTGAAGAATCAAAAGATTTATCTAAACTCTCTCTTGTTGAATTAATGGGTTCACTTGAAGCCCATGAAAAAAGAATTAGCAGATTTACAGGAACCAACATTGAGCAAGCATTTCAGACAAAACTCAACATTTCAGAAAGGAGGAACCCAGATAATCAAAAAGGCAACTCATTTCAGCAACAACAAGGGAGAGGTCGCAGAAATTTCCAGAGTCAAAATCGTGGAAAAGGAAAGAAAGTTTTCAACAACCACAAAAATAGTGGTAATTTTAAATCTGATTCTACATGTTATATTTGTCATAAATTTGGGCATGATTCCAAATAATGCAGATTTAGATGCACAAAATGCAAAGTGTCAAACCATTCTCAAAGAGACTGCTGGTTTCAACAAAGCAATCAACAAGCAACAAATCATTCAGATGCAAATTTCACAGAAGAGAATAGTACCAAACAACTATTTTATTCTTGCATGAGCTCACAATTTGATTCAGAAAATACATGGTACTTGGACAGTGGTTGCAGTAATCACATGACAGGGAGCAAAAAGTTCTTTGTTGAACTGGATGATTATGTTCATTCTCAAGTCAAATTGGGAGATGGAAAATTACAAGTTGTTGAAGGTCAAGGTATTGTTGCTGTACAAGCAAAGGGAGGTAACACTAAACTCATTTATAACGTTTTATACGTTCCTGGCTTAACTCAAAATTTACTGAGTGTCGGCCAATTAATTCAAAATGGGTACTCAGTTAATTTTGAGAAAGATGAATGCAGTATTAGTGAAAAGGGAAAAATTATACAAACAGTGAAAATGACACAAAATAAAGTTTTTCCTCTTGTAATGCCAACGGTCGTCAATTCTGCCTTTTCTAAAATAGACAAAATTGACGAGTCTGAGTTATGGCACCTAAGATATGGTCATTTGAATTATAAAGGCTTGCAATTGTTGAATCAGAAAAGTATGGTGGTTGGACTACCAAAAATTAAAATAGAGGATAAAACTTGTGAAGGATGTATTTATGGAAAAATGCATCGTTTGCCATTTCCAAAAATTGCATGGCGAGCAACTGCCCCTCTTGAACTTGTTCATGCAGATATATGTGGACCAACAAGAACATCATCATTTCAAAACAAAAGATATTTTCTTCTCTTTGTTGATGATTATAGCAGGATGATGTGGGTCTACTTTCTCGAGCAAAAGTCTGAAGCTTTTTCAAAATTCTTGGAGTTCATGAAGATGGCAGAAAGGCAATGCGGCTTCCTTCTTAAAATGCTCCGGACAGACCGCGGTGGTGAATTCATTTCAAAAGAATTTATGAATCACTGCAAGGGCGCAGGAATCAAAAGGCAGCTGACTGTTCGCTATAGTCCTCAGCAAAATGGCGTAGCAGAACGAAAAAATCGAACCATTGTCGAGATGGCGCGAAGCATGATGAAAGCAAAAAATCTTCCCAACAATTTTTGGGCAGAAGCAGTTAACACTGCAGTCTACATTCTCAACAGGTCTCCCACAAAAGCAGTCATGAACATGACTCCGTTTGAAGCTTGGCACAAACGTAAACCACAAGTCAACTTCCTCAAAATTTTTGGATGCATTGCATATTCTCTTGTTCCCTCGCAACAAAGAGAAAAGTTTGATGAAAAAGGGGAGAAGTTCATTTTCATTGGCTATAGTGATGAATCAAAGGCCTATCGACTTTTTGATCCAAAAACTAACACATTGGTGATTTCACGCGATGTCCAATTTGATGAAATGAAAGCTTGGGAATGGGACAATAAAGAATCCCAAGAAGCAAAATCAATTGGCTCTACTACAACAACAAATCAAATAGAGTCAAACCCACATGCCAATCCAGAATCTCAACTCCCAGAAAATGATTCGGAGACGGAGTCACCTATCAGAAAGGTACGCTCATTAAGAGATGTTTATGAGTTAACTAATGTTGCATTTTTCTCTTGTGAGCCACACAATTTTGAAGAAGCTGTAAATGATGAAGTTTGGCAAAAAGCAATGGATGAAGAAATCTCAACAATTGAGAAAAATCACACATGGGAACTTGTAGATTATCCTGAAGAAAAGGATGTGGTTGGACTAAAGTGGATCTACAAGACAAAATTCAAGGAAGACAGGTCAATTCAGAAGCACAAAGCACGACTTGTGGCAAAAGGATACTCGCAACAGCCGGGGATAGACTTCAATGAAACATTTGCTCCTGTTGCACGTATGGAAACAATACGAACAGTTTTGGCATTGGCAGCACAATTGGAACTGCAAGTCTTCCAGCTTGATGTTAAGTCAGCCTTCTTGAATGGTGAACTTGAAGAAGAAGTCTACGTAGAACAACCACAAGGCTATGAAGTTAAAGGAAAAGAAAATATGGTGTACCGACTTCGAAAAGCTCTTTACGGCTTGAAGCAAGCCCCTCGAGCATGGAACAGTAATATTGACTAATATTTTCTTCAAAATGGTTTTCAAAGAAGTCCGAGTGAGCCATCATTATATGTCAAAATTAAAGGTACAAATGATTTTATCATTGTTTGCATTTATGTTGATGATTTGATATATACAGGCACTAATCTGATGATGCTAGAAGAATTTAAAAAGGCTATGATGAAAGAGTATGAGATGACAGATTTGGGCCTCATGAAATATTTTCTTGGCTTCCAAGTACAGCAATCAAAAGGAGAAATATTTATTTCTCAAGAAAAATACATTGAAGATTTGTTGAAAAAATTTAACATGTCAAAAAGCAAGCCTGTGACAACGCCAATGGTGACAAATGAAAAGCTTCAACAAGATGATGGAGCAAAGAAAGTCGATGCTTCATTGTATCGCAGCCTAGTTGGTTCCTTGATGTATCTCACGAATACTAGGCCCGACATTGTCCATCCAGTTAGTGTAATATCCAGATTCATGAACGAGCCAAGTCAAATTCATTATTCCGCTGCGAAGCGAATATTACGTTATTTGCAAGGTACCAAAAAATTTGGCGTCAAATATGTCAAAGAAAAAGACAACAGTCTTGTTGGATACACTGACAGTGATTGGGCAGGATCCATTGATGATAGAAAAAGTACATCAGGCTATCTATTTTGCATGGGCACAAAACCAATTTCTTGGTCTTCAAAGAAACAAAAAACAGTTGCTCTTTCCTCAGCTGAAGCAGAATATATTGCAGCTACAGACGCTGCATGTGAAGCAGTATGGCTAAGAAGAATTTTTGCAGATTTAAAGCAAGAACAGATGCTGCCCACAACTTTATATTATGACAACATGTCTGCTATTGCAATGACGAAAAATCCCGTGTTTCATGCAAGAACAAAGCACATTGAGATTCGTCATCACTTTATAAGGTCTCTTGTGAGCAATAAAGAGATTGAGCTTAATTTTGTGAACACAGAGATGCAATATGCAGATCCACTTACCAAGCCGGTCCCCTCAGAAAAATTGGAGCAGTTCAAATCTTTTACCGGCATTACAAATTAAGAGGGGGTGTCAAACATTGTAATTTGTAATGTTGTTTTTTCACATGGGTTTGTCAAAGTATCATGTTCCGATGTTTAGCTAGCTAGGCATGTAGGACTCTCTTATTCAAAGTAGCAGTAACTGGTTGTCAAAAAGGTTAGGCTGCATGCTTAGTAAATAAATATGTTCACATTTAAATATTTGGCTATATAAGCCATGCATTGTACTGCTTTTAGATTTATCCGGATATCTAATAGCAAGCAAGTTATATTACCTTCTCTCTCTCATTAAAAATATCTGGGTCTCTCAAATTAGGAGCTACGTACTTAGCTTGTCTACAATAGTTAGCTTTACAAAACAAAAGAACCTTAAACCCAACAGCTGTTGTGGGAGTTATGATTGATTGAGGGGATCATATAGGATCCAGTGGTAGAAGGAAGGATAATGAAAGAAGATGTGTATGTGTATATATATAACATGTTAGAGTTATTATGGATGCACACCATGTGTTTGTTAAAAATCCTCAAATGAGTCTTTTTCTAAAACTTGGATGTTTCAAGTGGATAATCCATTTATAGATCATATAGTAGAGTGGTAGAGTCTTGATTTGTGTTGGTTTTTATGTAATATAACCTAGGAGCATGATTTTGAGGAAAATGTATGAACATGAGTTAGATTAAAGTAAATCAACTATCATAAGTTTTCGAATAACGAATATTATAAAAGAAGAATGCTATGTGGGCTGCTATTTGTTTTAATAAATGGCTGCTATGTTTTTTTATTCTATCAAGGGTTGCTGTAGGTTTTCAAGCCAAATGAGGGCTGCTATGGTTATGTTTTTTTTAAAAGAAAGAGGAACTGCCATGGGTTTTAAAATGAAAAATAGGGCTGTTATGGTTTTTAAAGAAAAGAAGGGCTACTATTTGTTTTAAATAAAGTTAAAGGTAGGTTCATTGAGGACTTATGAATATAAGTTAAGTTGAGTTATATATATCATAGTGATGATAATCTATATGAACCTTGTATGCCATGTTTTTTTTAAAGCCTAAAAGAGGTTGCACGTGTGTATGAAACCTCGGAGGATATTGTATGTATGTATTCTTTGTGTAAATATACTGAAATGAGGACCTCTAGTGAATGCACAAGTGTTGATTAAAAGAATAAGAATGTTATACAAGACATAGTTTCCAATCTTGTTGATTTTCAAACTAAATGAATGTTGTGAGTTTTAATATTCATGGCTAAGTTATGAGAAAGGAAAGGTTGGGAAGTAATCAAGACTAAGTTTTGAAAAAGAAGAAAAAGAAGATTGAGTATGTAATAGTATGATTGCATGAAGCTAATGAGGATGTGATGAGTGGGTTTTATACCTACGAATCAGGTATCGCTGAAGCTAACAGTTGTTACATTTAAGTGTTTTTAGGTTCATTTAATTTGTTTTTATGTTTATTTATTGCAGGTTAGAGCAAGAGGGGCGTATATGGCATTTTAGAAAAGAAAGTATTAAAAGAAATGGAAAAATCCGAAAATGGCAATTTTGTAAATAGTGTGCCACTGGATGGCGTCTAGATGCCCAGATTTGCACTAGCACCGACGTCTAGACGCCCATGATCAAAAAGAACCAAATTGGAACTTCGGAAATTCTGAAAAAGAAAGGGAATGGAATTGTAGCACGGGAGGAAGAAAAAAAGAAGTTAATTAACCGTCATGATAGAGGGGAACATGGTAAAAACAGGAGAATAGAGTGAGACTTGGGGGAGAACAAGGAGCAGAGAGTAAGGAGCATCAGGGAAAGGACTGAAGGAAAGGAAGGAGAACAGAGGGAAGCAGCAAGTAACGGAGATTTCGGCAGATTCTGAGGATTCAAGGAAAAGTTAGGAGTAACCATTAAAGTTCTTCTAATCCTTTCTTTTATCTTTGATTTTTGTAATCTCTGATATGTATTCATTGTTAAATTTGATGTTGCTCTGTCTTGATACTATGAACTAAACTTTACATTACGATTACAATGGAACTTAGTATGTAGTTTTAGCTGATTGCTTCCTCTTTGGTTACAGTTAAAATCTGAATTGTTTATTATACCTTGTGCTTGTTAATTAATTGCTTAGCTAACAATTTCTGAGATAATCTATTCAAAGTTGGAAAACGGAGTTTAGATTGAGATTGGGTTATGATAACAACTGTCCATATAATCTGAGTGTTAAGGTTAATATGTTTAGCATATAGGATAGGAATATACCTATATCTCTTTTATAACCAACAAGAGAATCTGAATTTAAATCCTAGTTGACTTAATTCACATAGGAATATAGTGAGTTAATTAACTAGGGTGTTCCTTACAATTCTGTCGCCTCAAGGCCAGATTTTAGAGGATTTATTCATGTGCTATCGGAAGAGGTGCATGGGTATTATAAAAAATTATGGGTTAGCAATTCAATGTAATACAGTAATTGAAGAGGATGTATATTGACTTAAATGACATACTAAGGGAAGCTATGATCTTAAGCTAACAAATCTGCATTTAGTCTCGTGGTTAATTATTTAGAAGTTAATTTCAACAAAGTTTCATTTCAATCTGCAACCATCCATCGTAGTTTGAATAGGATTAATTTGGTTTAAAAATTAGTAATTAATAGGTATTAATATATTTCCTCGTGGGAACGATATTCTTATTTGTTGAATACTACAATCGAACGCATATACTTGCGTGTTAAAGTGCTAAGACGAATTTTAAGCAACAAGATGTTTACAACCTATGGTTATATTGGAAATAAGTTATGAATACAGAATATGGGGATTTTGTGCTGAACAGGCTATGTTCAGCCTCTATTTTGGAAGCGTTAATGTGATTTGTTTAACCAACGAAAAGATGAAATAAATAATATGCCATGAGGTCTAGAGGCTGCCCAAATTTGGAAGCAAATGGATTAATGGTGGTTGAGTTATGATCTGTCAAAGCTGTCCAGAAAATCACATTTGCTGAACAGGCTACTTCAATCTGTAATTTTCATATCTTGTTGTGATGTATTTGTTCAACTAATTGTGGGATAAAATACCTAGTAGTAAGGTCTAGTTGTGTTGACCAAAAATGGTAACCATCGGAGTTGTGTAGATCGATTTATAAATTGTCAAAACTATTAAGAAAATCATAAATTTTCTGGAAATCAACTTGAGGCTAGGACTTGAAATTTTTTGGCCATGGAATATGTTTTCATGTTTTGTACATATTGTGCAATGTTGTCAGGAATTATGCCATGTATGCTTAAAATAAATTATCGTAAACCAAAATTTGGTAAGATGAACCAACTGGGTATGTAATAGTAAGTGTGTATGATAGGTAAACCAACTTGGTAGGGCCCCAGGTTATGTATGTATGTATATGAAAACCAGCTTGGAAAGTGAATTTAAATTAACCAATATGATAAATAATATTATGTATTATGAAAAACTATGATTTAATAAAGTTTTGTAAACTTAACGATTGGTAAAACTAACTAATTTGGTACGGGTCAAGGTGTATGAAGGTATAAGTAATCAATTTGGTAAGTGAAATTTATAACTGACCAATTGGGAATATGCATGTATGTGTAAAGTGAATTTAAGATTGAGTTTAAAGAATTAGTTTAATAAAACTAATTCAATGCAAATGGTCAAAGGTAGTGAATGATTAATGGAATTGTACATAATTTAAGTGTTGTGAACATGGTTATGTGTTAAATAAATAAATGCGTTTTATGAATGGTATGTTATGTTTAAACTATGTATTAGTGTATTAAAGCTAATACTTGGGATAATTTAAATGGAAATTTACAATAGTTATATCAATGACTAATATTTGATGTACAAATTATGTTGTGTAATGAATATATTATTGTATAAAATGAATACATGAAATAAGCGGAATGAAAATGGATTTAATACGCAATGTATATTATAAAAGATGAAATAATACATTACAAGGCGACTAATGTATACTAAATCCAGTGTATTTTTAAAAGAGATAATGATTAGGTGTTTATGCATGAATCTAATTGTATGCCAACTCTATTACCTGTGCAAGCTAAACAACCAGCAAAGCATATGATGAACAATTTAAGTTCATCAACTTGTATGATTAAATGACTAAATCATAATTGATCTAGGAAAAGTGTAAAGGTATTATTAACTTAGTTTTATTATAATAAACAAAGTTAAATATTCCTAGATGGGTGAACTTTTAACCAAGTGCGCAAGGTTGCGTAGTGTGTTATACACACTGGGAGCTACTAGTGTGACAAGCTAGTACATGGAATAATGTAAAGACTAAAAATAAAAATGATTAATAGTCATAAGTAAACCATGAAGAGCTGATGTTGTTAAACATAAAGGCGGTACACGAAACGACGAGAAAAATTAAAATCTTAAAATAAGATTAAGCTTAATGTCAAACTTTGATTAATATTGTGCACTATTGATCTTACATACCTTGTAGGTCATGCGAAGGACGTTGAATGTTAGCATATTGGTAAAACGCTGGTAAAGGCAAGTTTTTCAAAACTTATTCGTATGTGATAATTGATATTATGTGTGAAATATTTTTATATGCAAACATGAGTTAACGTGCTTTTTTGTTACACTATGATTGAATTGTCGGTATTCAATCGATAAGTTAAGTTAGCTGTTTTTATGTGAACTGTATAAATTGTGAAGTGACAAGTACGATAATATGAACCATGAATTACGTTTTAGGCCATTTACATGATAAAATGGCATACATGGATATATTAATAAGTATGCATGATGCATGATGCATGATGAATGAATTATGTGTTACTTAAATAAACTCTTTCAGTTAAGTATGGAATATTTGAGGATTCCGATCAAGGATGAAGAATAAGAATTACTTATCAACATTGTCGGAATCAAAGCTAAGTCTGAGCAAAGCCTTGCTATCAGAATTATAATTTATTTTAATAAAACCCTTTTTGGGGGTAAACAATGTTGTCATAATGTACAAACTAGTTTATTGTAATGTTTTTATAACATGTGTATACGCTAAGCACTTGTCTTATAATAGATAACAATATATATGATCTAAGTTATATAAAAGTTATGTAAAGATTGCGATTCAGGGAATAAAGATATTATAAAAGTTTAAATTTATTGAGTTTTAGCGACATTATTGTATAATGTTGTAATTGTAAAGGATAAGGTTGTACTATTAATGCACAAGGTCACCTAGCATAGGGATTTTTTTAGGGTTACATTTATAATGCTTCTTGAACCGTTTTTAAAAAGAGTTTGTCATTTTTTGACTAAACTCAGTTGTTATATTTTAATGAGTTAATGTTCAAGTTTGTTAAGCTTTGAGCAACTTCCCTAACTCTGAGCAAAGTTATTTATTGTTTTGTGCAAGTTCTCTCATTCTGAGAAAAGTTGTTATTGAACCTATTGTTGTTAACTTATTGCAAGTTCCTTGATCTTTTGCAAGTTTCTTCATTATTCTGTGTAAGCTCTTCTTATCTATTCAAGTTATTTGAGTAAGTTCATATATTTTTTGACAAGATCTCTAGTTTATGTTAGTCTTTTAAATTGTGCAAGTTACTTGGTATGAGATTTTTGAATTATTCATTTTCACACTTTGTGCATGTATGAATCGTTCCTTGATGAAATGTGATTATTTCTTGATTATCATATGATTCACGAATTGTTACGGGTCGATGCCACTTGTTTAGGCTAAACATTATTGATGTGATATGTTCAGTTGTTGATATTTTTTTTAAAATGATTAAGAACAATCCAAATTATTTTGGTGCGGATTCTTATATTAAGACCGAATATGAACAATCATATATTATAAGGGAAGTACAATTTATTTGATTGTCAAAAGTTAAGGATAATGATGTCGGGAATCTAACATAAGCTAATGTTACGTGTAACATTGAGTATTTTTAGATTGATCACCAAAAGATATTGGCAAGGTAAATAATTTAAGTCTTAATATATGATTGTTGAACCTCAGGAAAAGAGTTCATAGCCCTTTACGATGTTGAACGACAGGCAAAGAGTTCTTGGCCCCTACGATCGCTCAGTATATAGTTGAAAATGATTGAGACTTAAGGAATTCTTTTATTTACTATCAATTCATGCTATTAATATGAACCAATTGTTGAAGCTCTTTGATAATTATCCATCTTGTTCATGGTACATGATTTATTGAATTCCTTATACTCGCTGAACATATTTGATGCTCACTTTTGCTCTTCATTAACATGTTACAAATAAAGCAGTTAAACGCAGAAGGTTCAAAAGGTTGAACCATAAAGATAAGAGAATGGTTAAAGATGAGGAAGATAATTAGACCAGTAATAATTAATATAATGTTAATAGGTAAATATCTAATGTTGAAATTTTTGGATATATTGAGATTTGAATGTAATGTATGTAAATCTTGGGTAATGTATTATTAAGTTATGAAATATTATACTAATACTGTAAATTAATTATATTATATAGTTACGTGTGTGAGATGGATTGTAATGCATCAAGTATGGAGTAATGAGTCTTCAGATTTAGGGTCGTTACATAAAACATGTTAAAACCTGTATTTACTCTCACACCATAGTTATCTCTCGACAGCTCAAGCTGTCAAGTATACCTGATAGTGTTATTGTGTAAGTTTAGTGTCGTTGACGATTATTAAGCTCATCCCTTTGGTCTGATGCATTCGGGCTCCCAAAGGTGCTATCTCTTCGGTCAAATGCCTTTAAGCTCTTGAAAGTTAATCTCTTCAATCATATGCCTCCGGGCTCCCATGAGCTTATCGCTTCAATTTGATACCTTTGGTTTGACACCTCTGGACTCCAGAAGACGTTATCTCTTCGATTAGATGCTTTCACGATCTAAAAACACTCACTTAAGTTATATGCTTTTGAAATCCCTAAAGCTTATCCCGATTATCCCGAAGGCTTTATCTCTTCAGCCTTATGCCTTTTCAACCCCCCGAAGACTTTTTTCCTTTACTACACTACATTTCATATGCTAAAAAAGTGAGGGTAATGTTGGGTTGCATATTTTTACTAGAGTAAATAGGTTGTCTACATTGTGTCGTCCCTACATCCCATTAAACCTAGTGCTCTTAGCCCAAAAGGTTTGGTCTGTTACTTCTTTAATTCTAAAGGATTAAATGATGATGTAGTTACCATAGCGGTTACAACTTATCATTCAGTCCTGAAGTTAATTAAGGTAATTACTTTTGACATAATGAGGATGTGAGTTACTCCTTTGAGGTAGCCGTTGCACGATTCAACAGTTAGAGGAGAAGGAACAATCATAACTCAACTATTAGAGGATAAGGAACGACTATAAGAGGGAGGTGGACAATAAAGGTGAAGAAAATGTCATTTTAATCTACTAAATATTAAGCACTTCCATTAATGTTAGCACATCTTGAAACCTGTATTTATTCTCACACCGAAACAATGCCTCGACGGTCTAAACTGTCAAGCATTTTGGGTTATTTTATTGTAGAGATTTAGTGTCGTTGACAGTGTTCAAACCTCTCGACAAATTCAAGCGTGAACACTTATCTAGTTGTATATATGCTGTAATGGTTTCATGATTTGCAAAAGTTTCTGAATTGACCTAAATGGAAAAGTACTTTTTCTTTAAAATGAAAATTAGTAAGGATAACAGATGAAGCTCTACTTGCTTGTTTGGGGTTGTTTTGATGGAGCAACTTGAGGGTGTTTTCTAGATAAATTTGACAAGTTTGCAAGCGATAATGTTTGAAATCAGGTTTTGATCATGTATCATGTATTGAAAATGGTTAGGTTTTTTTCTTCAAATCTATGATTTTTTGCAACTCTTTTGTGGCTATATCTATATCTCTTCTGGATTTGCCCCAATCTGTAGCACTTTTGTTTCAATCAATAAATTTTATTTTTGCAAAAAATAAAAATAAAAATAAATAAAATAAAAACAGATGAAGCTACATTTCAGTATGAAAATGATACCCAAGTAAGATTAACAAGAGAAAAGTAGTAAAAACACAAACTCTTCAACTTAGGACCAGACCCATTCATTTACTATATGTAGCTTGAATGCTTAACCAACTCTCAAATATATGGACAATCACATTCCTAGATCAAGAGAACCCAACCAGTTTGCTCCAAAATAATTAATCAGAGAGGGGAAAAGAGAGGAAATAGACTACTACAATAGGAAAGACACCATTCTTGATAAGACTTACTGATAAAAAAAATAATTGAAATCTTATCAAGAAAAAAAAAATACGATTTTTTTTGGTGCATCAGAACCATTAAAATTTAAGCAATTTTCAAAAATGCCCTAAAGTATGAGTTGTTGACGTGTACATATGAGTTGGTCAAATTTTAAATATTTTTAAGAATTGTGCAATAAGATTTCAGTAACGTTTTCGATCATTAAATCTAACTTAAATTGTTATTAATTCATTTTAATTTACTTGGTAAAATATTTTCCTTGAGCTCGTTACTGGTTCTCTCTTCCAGAAGGAATTTAAATCACTTTAGAGAGTAGTGGAATGTCTTTATTTTTTCTTTTAATACTGACCCCTCCATTCTTCAAAAGAAGTTGCATTGGTAAATTATGCGAATATTAACGATATATTTTTATTTTATGTATAATATAAACAATAATATAAGTTGTTAGTGTTGGCAGTAATAAACTTAAATAAACTATATTATTTTATACTACTATTAATAAAAAAAATAACTTGCTTAAAAAAATAATTTTTCTTATATAAAAATAGAATTCTTTTTGTATACTGAGCGGTCATTAAAGACCTTAAATAACTAGAGGGATTATCAGATAATCGCTATCTCAAGAGTGTGCCAATACTTGAAGACAAATTACACTCTCTGCAAGTATTTAAGAGATCAACATATTATACCATATGTTATGCATAATGTTGAACATTGAATAATTAAATTTGATGATAAGAAATAATGTACAAGGGCTGTATTAGATAAGATCAAAACTGTTAGGTTGATCTCTTGTTAATTGTATAAAAGTCTTGTGTGTTGTACTAAGACTTAGATAGATCAAAACTGTTAGGTTGATCTGTTGGTGTAATAAAATCGTAGACCCAACTCTACGATTTGTGTCAAGGAAACTCTACGATTTGAACAGACTCTACGATCAAGACAACCAATCGTAGAATGGACTCTACAATTGTGATTCTGAAGACTCTACGATCAAGGCAACTAATCGTAGAATGGACTCTACGATTGTGGTCCAGAAGACTCTACGACCAAACAGACTGTTCTTTACGAGAAACCTTAAATTGAACTCTACGATGATCAGTAAGAGATTATCCTTTACAGATCAATCACGTCAGCAAGAATATTCGTAGAGTTGATCACATAAGGTCGTTGAGCAAAAAGGCAAGAGACATCACGATTCTCAGATCAGGAGCTATTCTATTCAAGCATTCAATCTTCATCAAAGTAACCAAAAAGGAAGCCTCTGCAAATCGATCAAGTCAGAAAAGTCAAGAGTCTGACCCAAGCGCACTATGGAACAGAAAGAAGACTATCAAGGCAGAAAAGTCAGAGGACTGTGTCCTATCAGTCCTATAGTTTGGAAGGACCAAACGACTCTATAAAAGTTGGTGGGAACCTACGACTGACATATCTGTCCCAAAGGAAAAAAGAAACAACCTTCCATGGACTAACAGGTCAGATCAAATAATATCTCATCAGAGCTTTAATGAGCTATATTAATATAATATTCAGCAGCTCTCCTTTGTGAGGTAACGGAAAGAAATACAAGTTCAAGCAGATGATCCAACGGGAAGAAATCTGATGCCCTAACTTCTTAAATACTAAGATCAGCAAAAGAAAAAAAGTAGCACTGCACAATAAGAAAAACGCAAGAAGTGAAAAAGATTGAACTGATAAGAAAGCTTGCATTGCTACTAAGCCCTTCAAACACTCAAGCTGATAAGCAACTTAGTAGCACATCCAAATATACATCAATCCAGAAGAGTTCTTTGTGAACTGGTGTAAGCAAGTCTGTTAGACTTGGAGAGTTCTTTGTGAACTAGTGTATGCGAGTCTGTTAGACTTGTAAAGTTCTTTGTGAACTAAAATTCCAAGATTGCGGGTCTTGAAGGAATCTTAGTGATTCAAATATTGTAAAAGTATCCTTAGTGGATTTGCTGCTGGAAGAGCAGAACAGTGGAGTAGGAGTATTGTGTGCTCTGAACCACTTAAAACCCAGAGTCTCTCTCATTCTGTCTTTCATTTGCTATATCTGCCATATAATTGTTTGTTGAATTATTACTTTAACATTTCCAGAAAATAATAACTAAATCATATTCCGCTGTGTTAAACTTCTGTTTAAGAATTAATTAAGTGAGATCTTTTCAAATAGAAGAAATTTTTAAAAGGAATCTATTCAACCCCCCCCCCCCCCCCCCCCCTCCTTCTAGATTTCTTTCGTGTCATTGGGAACTAACACATAACACTCAATAATAGTACACATCGTCGGTCTCCAAACAAAAGTTACCACTACAAGAGGGTTTGTTCACCTCAGTCTAATAATAAAGTCCGCACCAACAATTTAATTTGAATAAACTTATCAAGAATTTATGAATTTAAATCATGTGCTAATAACTTGTCTCGCCAAAACAATATGGCATATAATTTTATTTAAAATTACAATTCATGCAATAATATAACTATAAGCTCAAGTAGTTCAAAGAATGAACAATATTTCAAATGCATGAGTGCAAACATGATATACAATTATAATGTATAAAATTACAAGAATAGTTTGGATAAAACACTTGTCTTGTTCGTCAATTACGTGTACCTTCGATACCTCGTCACGTATATAACCTACATATATAATAATATTGGCCCACAATTAGTTATCGTCATTACTCGTTACACTTTTCATTTTTAAGCACATCATGTCTTAATTTAATATACTAGTCGTCATTTAATACAACAGACATATTAGCACATACCACATATTATTAATGCATTTTTCAAATTAGTTTCATTAATTTTAATTCAAATTGACTTGCATAATTCATGTTGGTTAACCATACAATATCAAGTATTAGTTTCTTACATTTTCTCTTTAATGTATTCCTTGGCTTCCTTCTTTAATGTATTCCATTATTTGATTATTAAAATCTCGTCTATTCTCTTTTCAGATTACATCATGTTAATAATTGTTATACTAGTAAGTTAGCTTACACATAATTACACATTGTAGTCATGGTATAATCATAATACATTACATCCTGAACGAAAAATTATTCAATAGTCCCGAAACACAGTCACGTGGTGTTCCAGGCTAATCATACTTTCTCATTTTAACCGTATCTCACTGCATATAACTCTAGACCTACTAAAATAAGAAGGAACCTACTAAAATGGAGAGATATGGCTGATTTAAAATACCACGTGGTTGTAGTCTGGAATTACTGAATAATTATTCATCCTGAACCTACTAAGAAAATAATAAAAAAAATTCCAATTCTAAGCACCAGGGCGCCACATTTGAACTGGATTTAGGCGCCCAAGCGCTGTATTCCAGAGGGCATGGCGCCAAGGCACTGCCCTTCAATTCCAGAATTTAAAATTTTCATGTTTTGTAGATTTCTGACTTGTAGATTCCTAACTCAACTTAAGCATACCTGTTGTCCGGATTTAGCATGCTAATCAATCACTCATATTAGGATGTTAACTTTACTATAGCTTGGGCAAGTCCATACATTCGAGACAACTACAACTTTAATTCCTTTACCACCACACTAATGACCACATGGTTTAATTATGTTAATCGCTCCAAGATAGCTTCATTTCCCTTTTTAAAGGTCACCCAAGGCCAGATTCATGACCACCCTTTTAGTTTAACCATTCTAAGTTTATTCCATAGCTCATTAGTGCACCTTACATATCATTTGGTTTGGAAATCAACTTATTACAACCATGACTTGATTTGGTTTTAGAATACATGAAATGTGTCGCAACATTCCATCTCCATATTCTCATGTTACCTTATATACATACAGATTTAAATCTTGATTCAAACACAAATTCTGACGTAACTTGCCAACACCAACATTAATATTGAACAGCTAATTTAAGAATATACTTCTTTAGGTTTACTTAGATTAAAACCTGGCTTACATCAATTCTACAATTACATATAGATTCAAAATCAACATATAACAATTTATTTCATGATATCCCAATACATAGCTACTTCCTTAATTTTATTTAAAACACACATACTAGCCCTCATTTCCTTTAAAAACATAGCAGCCCCTTTTTGTTTACAACATAGTATCCCTTTTTTTATTGAACAAATAGCAGTCAAATAACAGCCATTTTAAATGAACAAATAGCAGCCCTCTTACTTGAAATATAAAATAGTCCTTTTTATATAACAGCCCTTTTCTTTCTCATTTGAAAACATAGCAACCATTATTTGATTTAAAGAAACAAAACAGCCCCTCATTTTGATTTAAAACTATGACAGCCCCTTTTTTTGAACATATAGCAGCCCTTGCATATTAATGAAATCCAACATTAACATGCAAAAGCTTTGAACTAATTTTATCCTTTAACCACCAAGTTACATGAATGATCATACACATAATACATACTTCATGGTATCACTACGTACAACATATTACACACTCTTGCAAATCAACTCGTCTAACCTTAGAGCATATGATGAAACTAATGTTTTAGTTTGGTAACTCATTTGTTCCTTCTTGGTTTTCAAAACACAAATCATCATAAAGTTTTCAAGCCTCGTTCAAACAATTGTTGAAATCCACACTAAATATGACAATACTTATAAAGTCTAGGCCATATGACATAACATCCTCCACACAACTAACTAATAAACTTTTCTCTTGGTTTGAACATTAAAATTTAAAAAGTTTAACTAAACAGTCCTCACAGGACTTTCATCAAACAATTAGTATGCATTCAATAAATCATCACATTTTTCATGTTATGTTACACATAAACAATTATAAATCTCATAATCTCATAAGAACATATATCCCCATCAATTTCCAGCCTTATATCATCCGGATCCATCTTGATCCCCAAATCACAACACAACTCCTCCCAATACTAACGTTCAACAACACGTTATAAAATAGAAAATGCAATTTAACCAAGTTCATGAATAAGAGATGTTATAACTTAGCTAGCTTGACTAAAGCTTGATTTTGATTGTTAATGGTTGTTAGACTCCTCTTCTTTTCCCCTATCCTGGCCGGGTGCTTTTCTTCTCACTATGGCTTAATTTGCTTCATTATGATAAGAGCATCTCCAGCAATGGCTAGAAATGAAATCCTAGACTAAATATAGTCTAGGATTTATCTTAGAGCTCCAGCAGTCAGACTATATATAATCTGTGACTATATTTGATGGAAGAGAAATACTAAATTAAGGAATGGGATAGTCCATGGACTATAATTTTAATAATATTTAAATGGGATGATGGAAGATGATTGGAGCTTTTTTGAATTCATTAATTATTTTAATTTTTTTATATTATAGTCTACATGATAGTCCATCTGCTGAAATAATTGAAGACTAAAGGACATTTGATGATGTCATATAGACTAAATATAGTCCATGAAATAATCCATTACCAAGGTGAAATAAGGCTTACTAAATAAGAGTCTTTAAGGCTTCACGGGGCTGGGTATTTACCCAGGTGAAACCACCCCTATATAGACCCCTAGTTGACCTCTACAGCCGCACCTATATTGCTCCTTCATAGCCCTTACTACATCACCTCCTAGCTGCCATAACAGGCTTCCTTGAGCTGCCACTTTGGAGCTCATTTGGCCACTTATCAACTGCCCATTTGGGCTGTCAACACCGCCACACAGGCCCCTAACTGACGCCTACTCAACCCTTACATCATCACCTAAACTATCCCTCACACCAGTCACCTTGGCCTGCCGAAACAGGCTCCCTACAGCCACCCTTTTGGTCACCTCGCCAGCTGCCTCTACACAGCCTATAGCGTCCCATCTCACTATTCCATTACGGTTAAGTGATGCTCCCTGTCCCCTGGCCTTTTGTCCCAATTTGATGGTCACAAAGGAACCAAAACGTAAAATAAAATTTAAAGGTTTGGACTGCACATTCATAGACAAACGCTGCTTAACATAGAACCCATAAGGGCTGCCGAGTTGGGCAGTTGTGCAACAAGGATGGCTTTGCTAAGTTGATTTGCTTGGGCTGGTTGGGCTAACAGCAATAGATAGTAGGGTTCTTTACATAAGTATACAATTTTTAAAAAATAATTACAAAAATAGTGCACTAATAAAAATAATTACAAAAAGAGTGCAACAAGAATAAACACATTAAATAATTATCCAACCCCCCTACCTCCTCTCTCTCTCTTTTCCTTCATCCTTTCCTTCTCTCTCCTCATGGCCATTAATGGCTGATTGAATCTTCCCACTCACCCCTACCTTCTCTCTCTCTCCTCGTTCCTCCTTCTCTTCTCTCTCCTCATCGCCATTAATGGCTGACCGAATCTTCACCAGCAACCTCTCGTAGTGACCGTGAACGACAGTTGACGTTCCAGTGGTGGGCATGGACGAGAAGAGGCGTAGATGGGGTAGCGGAAGTCGGATAGTGATTTAGACAGAAAGAAGCGGTGATTATCCTCGATGAAGCCGATGAGAAGCTCACTGGTGGCTTTAGGGAGGGCTGAGAAACGGTGGACGGCGGCGGCTGCGTCGTCGTGATGGAAAAGGATTTGAGAAGGAGGGTAACCAACTCATAATACAAAAGTAACTAAACCTTACTACAAAGGTAACCAACCTTAATACAAAGGTAACCAAACCTTAATACAGAGGCAACCAAACCTTAAATACACAGATAACCAACTCTTAATACACAGGTAACCAAACCCCTAATACAAAAGGTATCCTACCTTAAAACAAAGGAAACCAACCTTTAATACAAAGGTAACCAAACCTTAATACAATGGTAACCAATCTTTAATACAAAGGTAACCAAACTTTAATATAAAGGTAATCAACTCTTAATACAAAAGGTAACTAAACCTTAACACAGATGTAACCAACCTTTAATATAACGGTAACCAAAAAGTAGTTACTACACTTTCAGGATTTGGTTACCTCCATATTCTTTGTAAATCTCTCTCAATGGGTTTCATGGCGACGAAGGGAATGGAGGACGTCGGTGGTAATGGATGGCAATGGCGATAATGGATTATATGGAGGACGGACGACCACCAGTCCACAACCACTCTCGTTAATGTATGGTCGGGGGGAGGGGGGAGCACCGGGTAGGGGAAGCCGGGGGGTGGGTAAGGTAGGGGGAGCCGGGCGGAAGGGGAGGGGAAAGCGTCGGGAAGGGAAAGGTCGGATCTGGGGTGGGGGAGGGGAAGGCGGGGGGAGGATGGCGCCGAGAAGGGTGGGAAGTGGGGGGAGCTGAGGTGTTGGGGAGGTGGGAGCGCCGGGAGGTGTAGGCGAGGGAGGCGGGGGGAGGGGGTGGGCGGATCTGTGGTGAAGGAGGGAGGGGCGGGGGGAGAGGGAGGCAGGTTGGAGAGGGCGACTGGAAGGGAGGGGCGGGGGGAGGATGGCGCCGGGAAGGGGGGAAGTGGGGGGAGCTGGGGTGTTGGGGAAGTGGGAGCGCTAGGAGGTGGAGGCAAGAGAGGCGGGGGGAGGGGGTGGGCGGATCTGTGGTGGAGGAGGAAGGGGCGGGGGAGAGGGAGGCAGGTTGGAGGGGGCGACGGGAAGGGAGGGAGGTGGGGGAAGAAGAAGAAGGAATTAATTATATAATAAGAAATTAAAAATGCATTCTTTTTGTAAATATGTTTTTATTGCACGTTTATTGTAATTTTTTCATAAAAAATACTAGAATATGTAATTGTTCCTAGATAGTAACATTGCTAAATATTGAGACCTTGGCTTGATTCATAAAATATTTGGGCTTCTCCTTTAATTCTCACACTAACTTCTAATTAAATTGATTGGGCTTTAATAAAATAACATGTTTGGGCTTCCATACATCACTAATATCTAAGACAAAGTTAAATTGAGCTTGTTATAGGTAAATTGGTAGGGGTCTAATTTAGTTACCCATCAATTTCAAACCATTTGTTAATTATATAATTGGGGTCATTATAAAATAAAAATAATTTAAGCACCTATTAATCAAGTTCGTTCTCAATTAATTAGTATCGTTAACATTAGCCACCATCAATCATCATTCGAACTAGTTAAATATTTACCAATGCTGCAAATTTCTAATATAATTAAATAATCTAATTACATTAAACGACTTTCTTTCTTTTTTTTTTGTTCCATAATTTAATCAACTAATTCGATTAATTTGGTAACCATCTCATAACTCAAGGATTACACATATCACATAACATTCTCAATGAAGCCCATATAATTATGAATACCTCTAACTCATCAATAATAAAAATAAATTATTCACATTATTTAGTTTAATTAAATAAAATATTACCTCAAAATTCTCAATCATTACAAATACTCCATCCATCCCAAGATAAAAATCCTTATTACTATTTTAGGTTGTCCCAAGTTAAATATATATTTACCTTAAATAATTAATTTTTTACAATAATTTGTCTATAATATCCTTACTATTAATTATTATATTTCTATTCTCTATGCATATTTATGAAACATTACTAGTCATGTGCAGAAAATTATGCAATTAAATGAGAATTTAAATATGGACAATTTTGTCATTTTATCATTTTTCTTAATATGCACAAAAAGTTAACCAGGACTTTTATCCTAGGACGGATGGAGTATTACAAGTCTAGATCATAGTATTAAAATATAGATTAACATGTGTATATTAATATTTTTTCAAATATCTTAATCTAATATGGAAAATAATCTAAATCCATTTATCTTTCTATATTTTTATAATTTAACTTAATATTAATGAGTATAGATCAATTCAACTTAAAGGTAAAAATCATTTAGTTGGATTCAATTTAATGTCCATAAGTATCTAAAAAATCTGTAAGAAAATATATTTACTTAATATTATACTACTTTTATAATCTTTCTCTTTATCTCTGTTAATGTATTTATGTTGATCCCTGATATCTAGATTTGAAAATGACTTAATTAAGTAGTTATATTTGTAATATAACTATAAATTAATAAGTGTAATAATATAATGTTAAGTTAGATTTGTAATATAATCAATAAGTTATATATGTGAATGAATGATTTCACTATTGGTAAGTTGAACGATTTAACAAAGAGGTTAATGTATAAAGTAAAAGATAAAAACAAATAATATTGTAAAGTCCTTAAAAGAATAATCATTGTACAAGAATTTAGGGATCACATTTGGTAGGTTAATCCGAATTATAAAGATAGACTATATAAGGATTAAATTTGTTAACTTGATCCATTTTATAGAGTTCGGATGAAGGAAAAGACATCGGATAGAGTTTGGATGAGTTCGAACAATAGTTCTGATAAAGAAAAAGAGGTCGGATAAAAGTCTGAAGAACTAAGACTTAGTTACTCTATGACCGGAGAGAAAACTAAGCTACTACCAAAGTTGTTGAGCTAAATGCAAAGGATTGAGAGTTCGTAGAGTGAACAACGGAACAGTCAAAATCGTAGAACGACTCCAGAAAGCTAAATCGTAGAGTCAGTCCAGCTTGTAAAGTAGAACAGAGCAGATTGTCAAACTAAACAAACCAAGATCGTCGAGCAGAATAAAACAGATCATTAAGCAGAACATAATATACTTTTCGTTGAGTGGAATAGAGCAGATTATCAAACAAAACAAAGTAGGATCGTCGAATAGAACAGTTCGTTAAGTAGAGCAGAGCAGATCGTCGAACAAAACAAAATAGATCATCGAGCAGAGCCTAACAAAACTGTCAAATAGAACAGAGTTGCAAAGCCAAGAAAAGAATACCAGGCTTCAAGAATAAATAGGAAATAGAGCAAAGGTCATCCTACAAAGTTCAACACAAACATAAAGAGTTCGTATAATTCAGTTAAGCATATCAATACCGCAAAGTAAAGTCGAAAAGGCTTAAGTCATAGAGTAGAGTGAAGACAAAAAGGCTCAAAATCGTAAAGTAATGCCAACAAGCTCAGGATCTCAGAATGGAACTTAATTAAAGATTATCATCAACTACTTTAGTTCATTGAGCTACTTTAGAACGCAGAGTCACGTTATGATTATTAAACTACATCAGTGCTACATAACAGAATACAGAACGCAGAACGTCAAACATCACTGAATCGTAGAACTGTTTTTATCATGGAAGATGAAAATATAATAAACGAATAACTAACCTATGATAGATGATTGGGACGTCCTTTTTAAGCATTCATCACCAAGAAGGAGTTCAGAATAAACTAGTCGAATAAGACTATGATCAAAGAATATTTAGTAATAGCTAGTTTATCAAATAAAAAGAAACAAAAAAAAAATGTACTTAATAGAAATGGAAAGTACATAACCCTATAAATAGAAAGTACACAAAACAGAGATAAACAAAAGTAGAGTCCACAACCCTACAAATAGAAAGTGTCCTTAAGAGGAAGTTGATTCAGATAGAGAAATGAGAACTTGAAATGGACAAATGGTTCAAGTTCGTAGAGCTGAAAACTTAGTTATCTGAGATAGCAAAGTTGTGACACCCCGGGGTTTACCACCTTTGACTCCCTGCTATCAACGAATAATCTCCACAACATTTAAGTATAAGCATGTTATTGCAAACCCAATAAATTTAAATTTTTATAACATTTACTTAACCTTGCCTCAAAATCACAATCTTTACATGAATCCTACAACTCAGATCATTTATATTTTATGACCTAATGTATTAAAATCATTGTGAGCAAATAACACTCGTAACCTAACAATAAGTCGACATGACTATTTACTAACTATTTTTTTTTTCACGAGTTTACAATATATTAACACTCGTTTTGATATACAAATGCATTTCACAATTATTACAAGGCTTTTACAACGTTAGCTTAAAGTAGTTCTAACAACAACGTCTTATAAAAATAAACCTCAAACATCTTCTCTGCGATTACCGGGATCTTCAAATTCCTCGCTCCTCGCTGAAAATATTTATTATAGCAAGAATGAGCACGACAACTCAGCAAGTCTAACAACTAAACACATAACACGTAGGTCACAATTATTTTATGCTTCATGCTCCATGCTTGGCATTTACACAGACATCATGCTTATCATGCTTTGCATTTATATAATTTACACATGCGTATCATGCATGTCAATATTTCCAGGTTATATATCCCATATAACACATTCCAACTCATAGCATTAATTAAAATCAGCTATTAACAATATATGACTGTATACAGGCACATTTAAAATCAGTTAGCACATAAAATGAGTGCACACTTAATAGTTTATGCATATAGCGAACATGTTCGCAAGTATAGCACATAGTACTGAAAAACTTACTTGATATGCTCATTGACTTACGCTACCAGTCGCGTTCCATCATTAACGCTCAACAAATCGAATTACTGCATTCGAAAGACCTAATTTGCTTATCTGACAATTAGTAAAGTACATAGGAACTCAACTGTCATTTATAAAAGAATTGACTCTACAACACAACATCTCCTATTTATTAACTCATAATTTATACGACAATATTATCCTCCTTGGATAATCTTTTAATTACCGATCAGTATTATTATACACTAATAATACATCACTAAATTTTCAACTGTACTTAAGTACTCAACAACACATTAATTGGTTACTAATATTATTAAACTCTTAATAATATTCATCCAAATTACCAATATTATTAATCCATCAATAATATTTAACTACTTACTATCAATTATAAGTCCTTTAATGATAATTTACAACATTGGTAATAACTAAAGACTCCAACAATTACCCAGCAATTGTTTACACTTTATTACCCTTAATTCCTTCACATTATTTATTTAATATCATTTAAATAAATAGTTAATTCACTTAACTTTACTTGTTTATTTATCCTCACATAAACAATTATTTCATCAATTACTTCACATTATTTATTTAATATTATTTAAATAAATAATTAATTCACTTAACTTTACTTGTTTATTTATCTTCACATAAATAATTATTTTCTTAATTACTTCACATTATTTATTTAATATCATTTAAATAAATAATTAATTCACTTAACTTTACTTGTTTATTTATCTTCACATATATAATTATTTTCTTAATTACTTCACATTATTTATTTAATATTATTTAAATAAATAATTAATTCACTTAACTTTACTTGTTTATTTATCTTCACATAAACAATTATTTTCTTAATTACTTCACATTATTTATTTAATATCAATTAAATAAAAATTAACTATATTAACATTACTTGTTATTTAGCATTACATAACAATTATCTCATTAACCTTAATTCATTTTAATTATAATAATAAATTAATCAATTCAAATTTTTCTTTAATTATTATTTAATATCATTTAAATAATAATTAATTTATTAATTAACCCCATTTATTATTTAATATTAATTAAATAATAAGTGATTATTTTATTCGTCTCACCTTCCTTTAATTACTATTTAATATCCTTTAAATAATAATTAAATAATTAATCATCCTTATTTATTAAATAATAAATAATTACTTTATTATTTTTATCTTCCTTTAATTATTATTTAATATCCTTTAAATAGTAATTAATTAACTAATTATCCTTATTCACTATTTAATATTAATTAAATAATAAATAATAATTATATTTAACTTTATCTCCCTTTAATTATTATTTATATTTATTTAAATAATAATTAATTGACTAATTATCCTTATTCATTATTTAATATTAATTAAATAATAAATAATTATTATATTTAACTTTATCTCGCCTTAATTATTATTTATTATCATTTAAATAATAATTAATTAACTAATTATCCTTATTTATTATTTAATATTAATTAAATAATAAAATTTTATTATATTTAACTTTATCTCCCTTTAATTATTATCTAATGTCCTTTAAATAAAAATTAAATAATTAATGATCACCTTCAATTGTACGGCCTACATGGTATGTGAGCTTAACATAACCATTAGTCATAACGAATACTCTTTATATACACAAGACATTGATTTTACAAGTTTATCGTAAGTTTTAAGTCTCTAACGGTGTTTCGTTTAGACTTTTCATTATCCGACAAGTTAAACCGGAGTTCCGACTTGATAAAACTTTAAAATACCAAAATTTTGACTTTTTAATTTGCATTAGCGCTGGAGGCGCTGGTCATAGTGTTATTTGAGAGTTGCCGGCACTCAAAATAGAAGGTCTGAGCACTAGCAGCGCTCATTTTGGCTGTCTGGACCTCCTTTAGAAAAACTGCCATAACTTTTTCATACGGAACTATTTTTGAGTGCTTCTTGAGTCTAAATTGTGTAGAATTTGATCTACAACTTTCGTTTACATTCCATTTCAAGATTCCTAGTGCAAGGGGTTGAAAAATGGCGCTTACAGTCAGAACGAACTATAGGTTCATCATTCTTTGATCTGATTGGTAAAACATGACACCTCAAGCATTAATTTGCTAAGATAACATGTTCTATCACCCAATACAACTTCATAACATAAAAATAACCAAATGATAAACCTACTTATGTAAGATTTATGACTTTTACTCAAGAACACGAAGAACATAGTTTATATTAAAATTTCATATAAGCTCACCTAGACTTCATTTTTCATTTGTCCCAACATAGTTTATATACAACTTGTAGATCTAGGGTATACACCTATAGATTTATAAATCACCCAACCAACTCTAGGTTTTTAAATCAACTTAAATAAATCTAGATGAAAGACAAGGTTAACAAAGCTTAAATTTTAGAAAACTTTTAAACCTTTGGTTGATGACCCTCTTTGCTAGAAATTTTTCCAAGCTTGGATGATTCACTTCCATAGCTAGAAAGCTTCACCACGAGGAGGCCTTCATCTTTAAACATTGCTTCATCTTCATCCAACCATCCAAGCATCAAGGATCTTGCTTTTCTTCTATGGCTTCTCTATTTTCTCTCTAGCTTTCTCTCTATTTTTCTCTCTACCAACTAGGAAGAAAAATGACTAATGCAATTAAATGTAGAGAGAATGTATTAGTCATTGTGTATACTTACAATGTGTGTAAGTATACATATCACACCATATCAACAATAGACCTACTAGCTTATGCCATTTTTTCCTTATTTTTCCCCAAACCTTGAGCCTCCCAAAAGAGCTACAAAATCAGTCACCAAGATCCCTTAAAGCTGCTGGAAATTTGAGGGTAAAAGGGTCCAAGAATTGTTTCCCTTTCCTTTATTTTAAAGCCCAATTGTGCTAGTAAATTATATATATACATACATAATATATAATCACCCATACATATGTATTTGGGCTACTCATTGGGTCATAATTTAAATTCATTTGGGCTCAATGTCTCAACTTGTTTGGGCTCATCAATTAACTCCATTTGGGCTCCAATTAACTAAATGATTGGGCCAAACATTAACTAAATCAATGGGCTACGCATTTAAATCAATTGGGCTATATAATGGACTATGCACTAACTTTCATTGGGCTACATAATTAAATCCTTTAGGGCTCCCAACAATTAAATTAAATGAACTCCAAGTTGGGCTACCGAAATTAATTCATTGGGCTAGGTTTTGGGCCTTGATAATTAAATCATTGGGCTTAGTAACTAATTTCACCATTGGACTTCTCTTCAACTCACGTTGGGCCTTTAATTAATTTACATTAGGTCAACTAATAAATCTATTTGACAATTCCAAATTATTAATGTCCTAGTGGAATTATAAAATATTAATAATCCACTATTAACAACTTTCCAAATGAAAATAAATAATATTTTTAATGTTCACGCATTCTCATTAATTAATAACCACCTTAATTAATTTATACCTCAAATTTAGCTTGTTATTTACCAAGTTAATTACATCATCACCTAGCTCATTTTCCTTATTAAACTCTGATATTACACAACCTAGGTTGGTCCATTAATTTAATCAACCCATCAACTGAACCTTCCTATAATTTCTTTAATTATTTAAACACATACTTAAATTAAAGTTTTGTCCATTTCCAAACCCTTACAACATCTACCTCTCCGAACAATCTCATCGATTATCTTAACATAGGCATTGTTTCATAAATACTGTCCTAGCTCCTTTCGTGACAGGACTTTAATTCCTTTCCAGTGGTTGTCTATCACTTTACCAAGGTTAGTTTTATATCTTAACCTAAATTTCCCGCTCGAATCCTCGAAAGCTTAAAATTTTCATAAATCGACTATCCACTACCTCCGTATCCAAGGGTTAGCGTAGCCTTAAATCACAATAATCAACTAAGTCCATACTAATCAATTTTATGAGTTTTCGGGTCATTACATTCACTATTTCTTCTAAAAATTTCATCCTCGAAATTACTGCATACTTACCCCTTTACCCAATCGATGTCCAGAACATTGGAACAACTTTCAGGAGTTTTCAACAATTGTTCAATAATTGTGAATGAGTTTGAATAACCAAGAAGTAAAAATAACCCCTTTAAAACAACCCATTTGTCCGACGTCATAAAAATTACACCGAACACCTTAGGAATGTTTAACAATCACAAAGACTGCAAACACCCTTACCCCGGGTACTCACTACTTAAGGTAATCAACCTTTCGTACTCCATGTATATGCATAACATTTAAACTGGGTACTTACCACCTAAGGAGATCAACCTTCTGCACCACATGTATACGCATAAAATTTATTCCCTATTGGATTTCCAATATAACTCCCAAGAAATACTTCAAAAAAAAAAAAAAATTACCTCAACCCTTGACTAGCCGAATCAATTAGCTTAGACTTTCCAACAATAGTTCGGGCATCAATCAAAACTTTTAAAACTTAAAATACCACAGTGGGTTGTCGATCCTATGATCACATCCACACTTGGTTACACTGTGTAATTGACTTCATAATACCGCATAATCTCTAAAATGCGTTAAGGATTCCGTCATTGCCATGACTTCATGATTCCGCATTATCTCGACAGCACGTTGAGAATTTTGTCGGTGTCATACCCACATAACCAGCTGGGTTGAAGCTTTAAAGTAAAATACATTTTGATATTTTTAAATCATCCTGGTCTAGCCGAAACAAGTAGCATAAACTCTCTTTTAAATGTTTCAAAAACATTCAAAAATCTTTTTAGGTTTTATCATACCACCACAAGTAACGATGAATTGTTTCCACAACTCGGGTTATGGCGATTTATTAATAAAACTAAAATTTTAAATATCATTTTAAAAGGCACACAAGTGCGAATTTGGCACGATTTTAAGAATTCAAGGTCTAGCATAGCTAGAAGATTTAGACTGTCCTGAAACCTCAAATAATTACCAATTTTACTCCTCATCTTTTTCCAGCTTAATAACTATAACTAATATAGCTTTAATTCTGCTAATTAGCTCTACCCAGTTCATCAAACTTACCACACAGTATGAGTTCAGGAACTTACCACAATCATATGGGTTGAGGAACTTATCCTAGTCAGACTGAAATCATCCATTTGCTGAGGGGTCTCACCATATGATTATGAGTCACGAACTTACTATACGCGTGAATTTTAAGAACTCGCACTTAGGCTTAACATTCTCTACCTATCCGATTTACCATGAGAAAAGAATCACCTTCTCACCATATATACATCAAATAGCTCGAAACAAGATTCCAATGATTACCATTACAGGAAGCTAAGTGGTCGTAAAACCAAGCACAATCCCCTGCCCATACAAAGGAATGTTCAACTCAGCCACTAACATGAGTCCTTAATTGAAATCAACAACCTTTAATTAAGGATTCTCCAAATCCATATTTCAACACATACCACTCTTTCCGAGTTTACTACTATTCCCCATAGTATCTTTTGTTTATAGCATCCTGCTATCTGCACATGATGTTAACCCTTTAACAGATCAGTTAACATTTTCCTTATCTCCTTTTACGATTATAGCCTAAGGTATTCCTACCTAAGGTTTATAACCTATCAGCTCTGATACCAACTGTGACGCCCCGGGGTTTACCACCTTTGACTCCCTGCTCGTCAACGAATAATCTCCACAACATTTAAATATAAGCATGTTATTGCAAACCCAGTAAATTAATTTTTTTTTTAACATTTACTTAACCTTGCCTCAGAATCGCAATCTTTACATGAATCATACAACTCAGATCATTTATATTTTATGACCTAGTGTATTAAAATCATTGTGAGCAAATAACACTCGTAACCTAACAATAAGTCGACATGACTATTTACTAACTGTTTTTTTTATCACGAGTTTACAATATATTAACACTCGTTTTGATATACAAATGCCTTTCACAATTATTACAAGACTTTTACGACGTTAGTTTAAAGCAGTTCTAACAACAACGTCTTATAAAAATAAACCTCAAACATCTTCTATGCGATTACCGGGATCTTCAAATTCCTCGCTCCTCGCTGAAAATGTTTATTATAGCAAGAATGAGCACGACGGCTCAACAAGTCTAACAGCTAAACACATAACAAGTAGGTCACAATTATTTTATGCTTCATGCTCCATGCTTGATATTTTCACAGACATCATGCTTATCATGCTTTGCATTTATATAATTTACACATACGTATCATGCATGTCAATATTTTCAGGTTATATATCCCATATAACACATTCCAACTCATAGCATTAATTAAAATTAGCTATTAACAATATATGATTGTACACAGGCACATTTAAAATCAGTTAGCACATAAAATGAGTGCACATTTAATAGTTTATGCATATAGCGAACATGTTCGCAAGTATAGCACATAGTACTGAAAAACTTACTTGATATGCGCATTGACTTACGCTACCAGTCTGAAATTCGCAAGTATAACACAAAGCTGTCAAGTTTTATGGAATTTATATAAAGAGAACATGTTTATATTTGTTTGTGATGAATTAAACTTGTATAAACAAGGATTAAATCTGGAAAAATTAATTTATTGTACTTTTTTTATAAAAATTATATAAAATCGTATGTTTAGAATTTGAAGATGATATAAAAAGAAAAGCTGTAGACATAGAAGTTATGAAGATGTAGAAAAAGTACACCGAACAGAGATAAACAAAGTGGAGTCAACAACACTGTAAATAAAAAATGTCCTTAAGAGGAAGTTATTTCAGGCAGATGAGTGAGAACTTAAAATAGACAAAAGGTTCAAGTTCGTAGAGTTGATGACTTAGTTCTCTGAGATAACAAAATGAACTATAAATAAAGAACCAGACTGTATAATTGCCAAAGTGTACCTCTGGATTATTAAGGAATTAAAGGCTAAGAGAAAGAACTCAGAGCTATTAATTTCACATAATATATGAGGAACGACTTCGTAGAGTGAGACTCCTGACACTGACAAAGTAGCTATTCTGACAAGAAGCATCTCTAACACACAGTCACCCTAAAGATCTTTTGAAGTGTGTTGACAAAAAGAAAGATGTTCAATCAACCGCGTTTCCAACGACTATATTTTGAAAATCCAAGTCTGTCGTAGTACACAATAGACTATTTGACACTATCAGAGTACAAAAGACTTTTGAGTCAGGGAATTACTGTGCAATGGTAACTTCCAACGAACATATTTTCAAAGAAAATCTATAAATAGATTTTAACTTCAAAAGACAAAGAGGATGGTCAATCAACAAAGGACTGAAGAGAGGATCGGTCAAGAAAAAGATAACATCATCAACCCAATGTCATTTTAAGCTTTAGTGGATCGATCAATAAATAATTTTAGCCATACAAGAGCCAAAGCAAAATAAATAGAAATATGCTGAGAGGTTACAAAGAGAAAAGATCAACAAAATTATTCAGCTGTTAAGTTCTTTAGAAGATAGCTTAATGCAACTTAGTAAAACCTCAAACATCATCATCAACAACAATAAGAAAGTCGAGTTTCGGTGGCTCGCCTGGTTTAGAGGAATCAGGCCAAGTCTGGAAAGGGGACTAAATGTCCTGTGGAGAAAATCGAGTTTCGATGGCTTGCCTATTTAAGAGGAATCAACCCCAGTGAGAGAAGATGACTAAGTATCCTATGGAGAAAGTACAGCTTTGTTGGCTCGCCTGATTTAGATAAATCAGGCCCTTAGTGGGAAGAAGGACTTAGTGTCTTATTGTAAGGTTAAGAGGGACCATTTATCCTATAGTGAACTATCCTTGCTCAGTGGAATGAAAGAGAGGACAAGGAGTAATTTAAGCTTTAAACTTCTTAAAAATCCTTGTCTCATTGTCTCTTTACTGCTTTCATTACTTTTCTTGTATTTAGACCTGACAAACGTGTTGGGCCATTGACGAGTTGAGCTGTCACCGGGTTGGGCCAAAATGGCCCAGGTTTTTATGGGTTACAAAAATGAAGCCCGTGGCCCACGGGCCATTTTATTATTTTATTGTTATTATTATTATTATTATTTTACAATTCAAATAAACGATTGAATAAACAAGAAGTCTATGAAGATGAACACCTAGATAACCCAAATTCAAACCATCAAAATTATCCCAACATTTAAGTGTTCGGGACATCAAAATTAACCAAATTTAAGCCATCAAAATATATATAAATGTAGAGTACGAACTCAGATCATAATTAACAGATCTTAGATGACCATGAATGTCCATGATAGGACCTAATAACTTATAAAGTAGGAAAAATCAATAGAATAAATATATATGTTTATTAAGAGTGCTTGCACAAAACATCTTCTCTCAGTTATCATTTATCAACCTTGTTCTACTCATTTGACTTGTTTGTCATCGCCAACGGCCCAGTAGAGAACATACAAGGCTTGCAAGATAAACAGAAAATTCTACCATTTTAGTTTGGCTAAGCACATATCTGTTAAAAATAAATAAAAAAAATAAAAATTAAAAGCATTTAAAGTTCTAGATTTGAAGCAACACACACACACACACACACACACACACACACACACACACACACACACACACACACACACACACACACACACACACACACACACACACACACACACACATATATATATATATATAAGGATAAATGGACAATCCAGATCAGAACTTGGAAGGAACATAATCAATAGATCTTTAACAGATCGAGAAAAAAACAAGACCGAGAGCTTCAATTGGTAGAAATAGAAAGATATAAACCAAAAATTATATGTATATCATTAGAATCACTCAAAAGTCAATGGAAATGGTGCCAAAAGCTTTGGTTATAAAATATTGTGGAGAGAGAGAGATAAGAACTTGACATAACTCAGAAGTTTAAGGGAGAGAACGTAAGAAAGGTGTGTAATGGGATTGGATTACTTACTAGAAGGAAAAGTGACTTTAGTGATAATAAAACAAAAATAGAACAAATAAAATTAAAGATTGAATTTAATACAAAAAAATTTGTAGCTCAGTTGGTATAAGTTCTTTTTTAGTTTCTTACTAACTTGGAGGTCATGATATCAACTTTCACCAGCAGCACGCATTGTTTTTATAAAAAAAATATAATTCAAGGGTGGGCGGGGCTACCCACGGAATGAGTCACCGTGGGCCGGGCCAAAACAAACCAACTTTTTATGAGCTAAAAAAATAAAACCCGTGGCCCAATTTTTGGCAGGCGGGCCAGCCCGATCCGCGGCCCTAAGCCTCTTTTGCCAGGTCTACTCGTATCTGCCATAATTACTATAACTGCCTTACTTATTGCAAGATTACTTATTGCAATATCTTTCCATTAGTAAACTTAAAATAGAATTGTGTGTTTCTCAATCAAGGATCATAAAGGGGTTTTATCAAACAATTAATTCCGCTGCGCTAATCAATTGCATAAATATTTGATAAACGTGCTTAAAAGAAAAAGTGCTCACGATATAAGTAGTGTCCGATTAGCCTGACATGAGGAGGATACCTTTAAATAGGACATTGTTCTTAGCAAGGTAGAAGAAGACCTCTGTCCATACCTTCTAGGCAACTTCAAAGGTCAAGGTAGAAGAAGACCTCTGCCTATACCTTCTGGGCAACTTCAAAGGTCCTGTCAATTCCATGTTCACCATCTAGTAAAATCTTAGGCTCCACAATTGGGACTAACCCGTTGTCCTGCAATATCAGAGAAGACCTACTTAGCACTAATTTGGTATCGTCATAATGAATAATGATATATAGCATATACAAGGATCAACATGTGTTCCCCCCCCCCCCCCCCCCCTTTATTTTTAATATTTAGATCAAAGATAAACTTGAGAAATGGCAGCATAATGAGCAAGACCCCATGCCGCTTCCTTCACAGCTAGTGCAGATGGACCGTTTGGAATGCTCACTACAGTACACCTACAACATTGAGATAAAACATGTTCCATGGCAAAAGTGAAGATACTTTTTGTAAATCAAAAGAATAAGTGGAATTTCTCTTTTATCAAACACAGTGAGGATTTGTACCATTTGGCAAAACGAGTGCCCTGTTGGTAGTAAGCTGTTGAGCGAGAAGCAAGGCCATTAAGGTTCTTGCACCACGACTCATTCATATTCCGAAATTAAAATTTTAATTTTATTAAACAATTCTCATCCGCATTTTCATTTAGTTATTATTTTTTTTTTTATTATTTTATTACAAAAATTTCTCGTCTATTACATTATCTAAATAATGATTAAATCTTTCTTATACTCAAAACTATAATTATTTTCATATTTAATGATAGTAACAAACTTTATTATTTAAATGGTAATATAATTTTACATAAACTTGTATTATTGTATATATATTTGAATAAAAAATTAATTAATATTAGGTAAGATGATCTTATTTGATTATTTACTCATAAAACTGTATTGCTAATTCTTATTTTCTTATAAAAACAACAATACTAATTTCAATTTATGATTTGAATTGATAAATAATAAAAGTAAGGAATTGATATTTTGGCAAGATCAAATGGGATCCACTTGTGAAAATATCAAATTAACTTGCGAAAATATCAATTCTCATATGGAATTGATATTTTTGCAAGCTAATGTGATATTTTCGCAAGATCAAATGAGACCAACTTGTGAAAATATCAAATTAGCTTACGGAAATATAAATTTCCTAAAAATAATCTTTGGCTTAAAAAAGAAAAAGTACTTTTTTGACTTAAGTAGGAAAAGTAATATTGTAGAAAAAGTAATTTAATTTTTAATTCAAAGTATAAAAAGTAACAGAGCGCATTGTGAGTGAATGTAAGAAAGTTGAATTAATGTACAAATAAAAAATAGTTAAGTTAATGTCTAAAAAGTAAAAGATTGAACCAAAAATAGGTGGGAAAAAAAAAAAGAAGAAGAAGAGAGAGAGAATCAAATTGTCTATTTAATTATAATCAATTACTATATATAAAAGTACATCAAGCGATCCTTTAAATTAAAAAACTAGGTGAGTCAACTCATTTCAATTTGAAAACTCACTAATTGAACTCAATTAATTTAAAAAATATTTGAGTTGTAAAAAATTAAAACACAATTAAACTAACCGATCCAATTAATTCTGTTTAATTTCAAATTTGAAAACTCACTAATTGAACTCAATTAATTTAAAAAATATTTGAGTTGTAAAAAATTAAAACACAATTAAACTAACCGATCCAATTAATTCTGTTTAATTTCAAATTTGAAAACTCACTAATTGAACTCAATTAATTTAAAAAATATTTGAGTTGTAAAAAATTAAAACACAATTAAACTAACCGATCCAATTAATTCTGTTTAATTTCAAAATCCGCCGATTTAACTCGGTTGAATAGTCTAATTTTGGATTTGTCCAATTTTGGCTTCTCTTTCGTCGATTCCTTTTCCATCGACTCTTCATCTTCGTTTTCCTTTTCGCTTAATAAATTCAGTCTCACTGTTTTCCTTCCATTCATACTGTTTCTCCTCTCTCATGCGAGTTTGGAATGGACTCAATTTTGTTGGAATTGGTCTGATCAGTCGTTCGGCTCTTCCTCTTCCGTTTCCCTTCTTGCTTAAATTCAATCTCTTTATCTATGGAGGGAGTGGTGTTCGAGGCATGCCGTTCAAGATTGGAATTCAAAGAATAAAAATGGTTATTGCTGTACTTGGATGTCTATTGAGGCAGAGGCTTACCTCTTTCATTCTCTATTGGGTACTACATATCATCTATGTGACTGGAGTATTTCAAAAATGTAGCTCACTTCAGTTCGAGTCATCTGTGCATCAATTGATTTCAGGTAAAATAATTTATGAAAAAAAATTCACTCACGGTTCATGAGTTTTCCTCTTTTCCAGACCCTGTATAATATAATCTCTCCTTTCTGTTGCTCTCTATTTTGATTATTCAAAATTAAAAACCAATGGGGTTGAAGTTCGGTAAGCTATGACCGAGAAAAAGTATTGTGACTGATTGCAGCAAAAGAATATAATTCATACATAATCAGTATTGACAATATTTTGTTTAATATCAGTAATGATCCTTTTCACAAATAAACGCTACGATACTTTATGAGACTTTCTTCTTCATTATTAATGGATGTGTTTGTAAAGGTGAAATTGTCGTGTGTGCCTCTACTGTAATGCATTTTGCTCAAATGTCATATATATGCATTATTTTTTTTGCACATCACCTGTTTGATATATTGTCTATGGCCTGTTTGATATATTTATGTATGTGTATCTGAATAGATAGAAGGTAACAGAAAAGGTTAAGCCTATAGTTTTTAGAGGAAAATGTATTTTGGGCTTGGATTGCTTTTTGTAATCCCCAACTACCTAAACCAGACTTGAGTTTAGGTTTTGAGTATGGAGTAATCTGAATGAATTAATTACCTTATTTAAAACTTTGTTGAATCCTTTAATAGTTCATTTAATACTTTAGTTTCACGTTTTTTAGCCAATGCTAAATGTCAATATCTATTTTTTATTTGATTCTTAGCTGTTGTCTAATATGGTCTCCAGTACATCAGCAATGATGAAAGCAAGTGTGTTTCTACTTTCAGCTCTATTTATGTACACAATATAATATATATTAATGTAAAATAAATAAATAAAAAGAAGCTCTTATCTTTCTTTTCCGATGATACCTAAAGTTTTGGGTTCAAGTATGCATCTGTAAACCATTAGGCTTATATATGAATGTTTTGTGAGGATGATATTGACATTATTTCAATTCTTTTGGCAGTGGGATAGGCTTTTTACAGGCAGTAAGGAACATTTGAGGGGAGGAGTTTAAGCAAACACTTGAAGAATGATTACTATGACAATTGCCCAAGCTGTAAGTTGGATCAGCGTGAAAAGGTGCAGTGAGGTTTGCCTATCAAGGTACTCTTCGCTATATGGATTATGGTGTTTTCCACAACTAAAGCAACCCCCTTTATATATGTACTATTTTCCATTACAAAAAGTTACCTGAACTTCTTTTTATGTAATGTCCGCAAAATTTTAAATTTCATTAATTGTGAATTTATTTACTAATGTAATGAATATTTTATGAACTAATTTAAATCTTGATGCAATTAAATTAGTAAATTATGATATGATGGGAATAAAATTAAACGAAATCCAACTAATGGATAATTAAATTTGTGGACTAACCTTAGAATATTAATATCAATAAATTGATAAGATTTTGGTTAATTAAATATTCAATTTAAATTGAATATAGCATGTATAATTGGATTATACATAAAGTAATTAATAAAATTACTAATTAATGGTAATGAGTGTTTTAAATTTAAGTTGGCCAAATTAATTCCAAGTAATTAATTTCCAACAACTCAAGCTTAGTTGCCAAAGTAATTAACTAATTGGGTCACCGCTTATTGTAAGCTTAAATACCAATTAGGCCACCAATTATCTTTAAACTAAATCAATAGCAGCCCAGCCCAAGCAAAAGCAATGCACAATCCGGTAGAATATTAGGAGTGACACCTATTTTGGGACAAAGTTTCAGAAGCAGTGCATGCGCAAGGTTCTCGGCTCAAGGATTTCAGTTGCTGGAAAAAGAAGGGACATGACAGACGTAGGGGGGCTGCAGAGCCAACTCCTCAGAGGTCTGTCTAACCTTTGGGAGGATATATGTCTAACACCAGCCATTCTTTTCTCCTTCACGTCCATTTGGCTAAGAGAGAGAAACCGAGAGCAAGAGGCAAAAACCGAGAGCAGCAAGAGAGAAATAATTAGAAGATGAGAGGTAGAGTTAGAGTTGGGAATTGAGAATATTCTCAGCCTTCATTTTCTTCTTTCTCATTTCCGTTCCATTTCTTTCTCTCTCTAAATTGCCAAACTCCCAAATTCTACTAATTTACCAAATTCCTCTCAAATTTTAAAGCCATCAATTGAAAGTTTAAGTAGAGTGGAGCAAGGTGTAGCTTTAAAGAGGGAGTGAACTCAATCAATTGCAAAGTTGAAATATGGATTATATCAATTAAACTTCAAATTAAGAGGTAAGCCATGTGTTTTATGAGGTTTATGGAAATTGAAAGTATATGTTTTTTTTGTTATTGATTATTGTTATGTTTGGTTGTGAAGTGGGATGGGTAATGGAAGTATATGAGTTATGAAATAATAAGAAAAGATTTTTATGAAAATCTTTGGCTGAGAGTATTTTCAAATCTTTGTGAATTCTGAGTTTCTAAAAGTTGCATTCAAAGTATTTGATAAAATACCTCAAAGAGGTTTTATGCTTAAATTTGATAATTAAGCAAGGCATGAAGTTAAGAGATGGGCCATTATGAGTTATAAGACAACTCAAGTCATTTAGATGCATCAAATCAAGTCCAAAGTGAATTTAGTAAGTTGTCCATCAAAATGGTTTTAACTAGAAATCTGTGAAAAACAAGAAAAGAAAAGAAAAGTAAAACTGAAAATCCTGTCTACACCTGACCTTTGAGCCAAATTTCAGTCTAGTTAATGAATCTGAAAATATATTCTACCCGGTGAAAGTGGAAGAGCATGTTACAAGCTTTCCATAGCCTCATGAACGGACTAATTCCGATATCGGGTGAAGAAGTTATAAGGACTTGAAGTAGGTGTGTCAAATAGACAAAATCTGGAAATTTTTGGGAATGGGCAGTATGTACTCTGCTGGTTTGGGCGCTGTAACAGTGTCAGGCATGACTGTTTTGACCTCCTGTAGTAAAATAGGCATAACTTTTTCATATGAATTCCGATTTCGATGATTCAATATGTTCTGGAAAGCTAATAGATAGACCTACAACTTTCTTTTAATAAGTTTTGAGATTTGAGGTCAGGAGCAGGGTCGAAAATAGCCATTTTTAGGCCTGTTGTGCAGTTGGAGGCAATCGGAGGGCGTCGGGCATGCAGGTAGTATGTAACGTGTAAAGCTTCCGACGATAAAAGATGTTGTTATAAGTTCTAAAACATGAACATTATAAAATATAACGATGCTTAACATTAATCAATGATAAATTAGATAAGTGTATGAGCATGCTAAGCTTATGCAATGGAGACTAATCGGGCGTGTGACGTATGAACGTCGAACCGCCGTGTCAAGTGTTAATGAACTTATAAAGTGTTTCGATTTAAATGAAACAAACATTATAAGATATGGAATGGGGTTGATATAACCAAATTGAGTGTCATCAAGTGACTAATTGGTATGTTATACATTATTGATATATGTAGGTTATTTGAAGAGCTATGTAGAGTAAACGGTAAAGGAGCATAAAAGGTAAGCTAGTACATTAAATGATTGAAATGGAAATAAACAAGAGTAAAAGAAGGTCATGAATTCTATTATGATAAACTTTGTAAACGGAATGTCTTATGTTGTTATTTAAACTGTTAAAACCATGATTTTTGGTTGTTAATGTTGCTTTGGGTTTATAAGGTTTGAAATCAATAAGCGTTGGTATGTATATTTACCCTTGGTGAATGAAGGATCAAAACCTTAAGGTATTAAAAGGAACCATGAATCTTAATGATATTGGTAGAGAAAAGTAAGCTAAGTATAAAGGAGCTTAAAATGTGAAACTATGATTTTGGTTGTTGATGTTGCTTTTAATTATAAGTTTGAAACCAAAATGAACTTTGGAAAATTTTGAACCAAAAGACTTCAATATAAAACTGTTATAAGCAGCCTAGTTCAAGGCTGTGAAATCGGGTCCCAATAAAATATTTTTAAGCAAGGTATAAATTTGTAAAATACTATGTATTAAGGTCTAGAATTATGTCCAGAAAGGATAGCAATCGAGTGAATGAGGAGGGGACTAAAATTCATCAAAACAGCCTTTAAAATCAAGAAAGTGGAAATTATGCAGAAATGGTTAGGTGTAAAATCTGTTCTAAACATAGATTTTCAAGCCTCTGTTTCAGACCCTTAAATAATCTGTTTTAGTCAAATAAAAATTTTAATAAATACCTTGTAGAGTGATCTTGGTTGTGTCCTAAAATGGGAGCAATCGGATCATTATTGACCGAGTTAAAAATCCTCAAAGTCGGTATGAAAATCGAAAATTCTGCAGAAAATGAATTCTGCAGAAACCAAAAATCTGTTATGAACAGACTTTTTCATGGTTTGATTTGAGAGCCTTGATAAACTGATTTTGACCAAATAAATTTTTTGAAAAATACTATGATATAAGTACTACATTGAGGTTCAATGATGATAGAAATAAGAGTTATAACGAACAAGTTAAAAATCATCAAAGTAGGCTCTAAAATCAGAATTTACATAATCTGATTTTCAGAAATTTATCATTTTTGAAAATTTGGAAATGTAAGGTAATTTTTCATATTACAAACTTGGCATATAATCCCATTGATGTACTAAATGATCGTTAAAGCCTCAATTCATCAAACTTGGCAAAGAATCCAAAATTGGTATGAAAGAGCTAACTTAGGAAATGTTTTAAAACAGTACTAACTTAGTTGAGTTTGAATAAATTGATTTGAATAACCTAGATGGGAGATGATTAACAAATGTGTTGGAGTTAATGGTGTGATACACATACATTGAACTACTAGTGCATTAAGTTAGTACATGTAGTGATAAAATGGAAATAAAACTAAGTTATATAAATAACTAAGTTGTATATCTATAAAGACAATATAAAGGATAGTAAATTAAGTAGAATCTTAAAATTAGATTTTAACATTGAGGCCATATATTGACTAAATTTATGTATTGTTAATCTCACATGCCGAGTAGGTTGTACAAGGAACGCCAAATGACAGCGTATTGGTAAAACGCCGATAAAGGCAAGTTTTTCAGAACTTGCTCCTATGTGATAACTGCCATTATGTGTGACATGTTTTTATATGCAAACATGAGTTAATGTGTTGTATGCAATAATGTGATTGAACTGTTGTTGTTCAACTGATAAGTTGTTCTTTATGAACTGTATAAATTATAAAATGACAAGCATGATAATATGGATCATGAATTATGTTTGAATATATCCACATATATAAAATGTCATATATATATATAACTGCCAAACATGCATGTAACTGAAATTACGTATTACGTGTTAACTGTTAAACTTGCTGAGTCGTCGTGCTCATTCTTGTCTAAATAAATGTTTTCAGCTAAGTGCAAGACACTTGAGGTTCCGGTAAAGACCCAGAATCAAGAAAGGTATAGCGACCTTGACGGGATCGAAGTTATGTCTGACAGTAAGATATATTTAGGTAATTTCTGGGGGGTAAACATTGTTCTAGAATGGTACGGATTAGAATATCGTGATATCTAATATACCTTCGAATTTGATTAGATACTTGTTTTATTACAAGTATTGTTTCATAGTTAAATTAAAGAATTAAGTCTAAAATTTATGTTAGAAGAATTACATGATTATTGTAATAAGCAGATCATTACGTAAATGGTCCCGAATTGTTAGTGAATAATGTAAAGATTGCGATTCTGAGACAAAAGACTAAAATATATATATATATATATATATATATATATATATATATATATATATATATATATATATATATATTTGTAAAAGTTTAAATTTAATGAGTTTTTAGCAATTATTATTGTTGAATATTGTAGTTGTTAAGAACAAAGTTGTACATTAACGCACGAGGTCGCCTGTAGTAAGTACGAGGATTTTTGGGGCGTTACATTTTACCCTTTGGCTATTTGATCACCCACCAACATCTTTTGACACTTCTAAAGGTAGTAACTCTTGATCATTTTCTGTTTATTAGTTTTACAAGTTAATTATTTTAGAATTGAGTTTAGTTTGGTATCTATTAATCTGAATTCATGATTTAGAGTTTGGCTTCTGTTTTCTTCCCCTTTTTTCTTTGAGGAATATTGAAATCTTATGCTATATATTTCTTCAAAAAATAGGACGCCAACATGATCAATGTTTTGGATGTTGGATATTTGGAGCTGGTATGAGATGGTGCACAATACCAGTTTTTTGAAATGCACGAAAAAGGTAAGAATAGTATGTTTAATTTTCAGTTTTGAAATGATGAATATTTTTTAAAACAAAAGGTTAATAATTGTTTCTTTCTTTCTATCAAATGGAGTTTGATTCAAGAAATATAATTAGAAGAATAAACTTTTCTTTTATGTTTTATGCGCAGAAGCTATTAAATATGATTCAATGAAATAGATTTTTAGAATTATGATCAGATTTGCCATTTGAGTGTTATGTAGGAGGGCTAGGAGACTAAAAATTTGTGTTCAAATTTTAGTCATTTATATAACACAGATATAATAGCTTGAAGCTTTTATAACTATATATATAGACACAACTACAAGAGCATTTTAGTTGCAAAAGCAACCTGCAAGGGAGTATAACTATATCCTTTCAATTGTTTTATTGTATGATAATTTTGAACCTCTTCTAAGAGCCTTTTTAGTAATTGATTATGTCGAATTTTAGTTGCAAAAGCAACCTGCAAGGGAGTAATTCTTAGAAATTGGCATTGCCCTCATGTAGAAAAATTGGGTTTGCAACTTTACATGCAACAACGATTCACTATTCTACTCCACTTTCAGATAATGAAGCTAATATGTAATTGAGATATGACATAAATGTCTGGCAAATTATTAAATCCAGTATTCAAACTAGCCCGTGCATTGCACGGGTTATCAACTAGTATAGATAAATAGATCATAGTTGATTACAATACATTGCGGAGGAAGAATACACTATATGTTCTAATCGGTGAACCAAATAGCGCCTTAATAAATTTCTAGTCTTTTGTCAAACAAATATATATATATATATATATATATATATTTGGTAATTAAAAGAAAAAACTGTGTTTTTTGGTAACTTTAGTTTTTCGTATCCCTAACCCTAAATAACTACTATAAATAGATGAATTGGCCTTCGCCGATCCGCCTCCCTTTCTCTAATCCACAATTACTGAAATCAAGCTGTAGATGATCTTTTTAATCCTAAATCAGGATAAGCTTATCCGTCTGAATGTCTCATTCTAGAATTTTTATGAAAGAAGTTTTAGTGATCTGACCTATTCTTTGAAGGTGATGATCACAAAACCTAAACTCTTTTATAAGTTGTGGTTCTTTTGATATTTTTCATTTATTGGATTTTCTTATTTGTGCTTCACGTTTGTAGCCATTAATCCTGTATCTACCTACAATCGTGACAACAGTTCAATTTATATGTATTTTTAGCGTTGTGTTTTAATTCTTTCTAATTTTTTTTAACAAAGAGATTTTTATGAGTTGTTCAGATCTTTGAATGTTTGGAATTTTTTATTTTCATGAAAAAAGTGCTATTTTGCTATTTGTAATTAAAGGGAAAACTTGTTTGATAAAATTATGGATCTTTAAATTTCAAATATGATATCATCTAGTTTTCAAAAAATATGATATCATCTACCAATTCTAGATCTGATACATTAGGCCTCAGATTCTTTTGTTCATAAAGGTGAGCATACTTGCTGTAGCTTCAATGGTTTTTAGTCTGCAGTTTCATTCAGCTTAGTATCCCGGATGCTGTATATTAGTGAAGTAATCCAGTTTGCTGCATATATCTTATCATACAACTTCAAGGTTTTAGAACAATTATAAAGTCATCATCAAAACCAAAAGATCGGAGTGTGACCAAGTCAACAGTCTCCCTCTTTTGACGATGACAACACAATAAACAATGCTCCCCCTATCCGTATATATTAAGCAGAGTTAAAATTAGTACAGCTCCCCCTAAGACCATGCCACACGCATAACATAATTTTAATAGCCGTGCGTAGCAGTTTAAAGCATTACTCAAAACAGCACACTGTATCAACTACATCAGTTTACCAAACATAGCATCCTGTCCTATACTGTTAAAATGTCCAGTACAGCATACCTGTTAGCATGCTCAGTACAACATATATGTATATATTTGTCTCCCCTTTGTCATCATGCAAAAATATACTAATTCAAAGGATCCAAAAAACAAATATCCAAAACATTCAAATATCAATTCGCATAATAAGAATTTAAGCATCCAAAGTAGCTAGTCACATAAGTAGTCAATTACAGTACCAAATCTAAGTAATATCCAGAATAATAACCAAGATTATAACATATTTAAGGATGACACACATATTCATATCTGCATAGAAGTAAATCTTTATTTGATCATTCTAATTATATGTACAGCTGATATTTATTTGAATACTAATGTGAAACATATCAAGAAGTGCACGTAAAATATCAGTCTCTGACACAGATATGTCGACCTCCAAGTAGTGTCCATGCTTCATAGGTATATACCAATTTCACATGTTGAGCTTAGACTTAAAACATTCAATTAGCAACCAGACACATTTACGGTATTCTCCAAGTGCCCATAATGGAAATATATTTCTGTATTCTGCATAATGCAGCATACAATTCTTCATGTAGACTCCAGTAATTTCCTGTAGTTATACTTTCACTGTTAAGATAGAAACTAGTACAAAAGAAGACATACAAAGGCTCTACAAGAAAGAAAAACAGAGAGCAAAAATGATTTTTACCTGTTGAGGGAAATCTCCATTATCCATTTGTGCATTAATTAACAGCTTTGCTGCTCTATTTAATGGGGTTGGATCTCTCATAGCCTGGTCGGTTTTATTAGAAAGGAGAAGAAAACTAGAATTATTTTGAGAAATTAACTTGCTATATATATATATATATATATATATATATATATATATATATATATATCTTTGTGTGTGTGGAGCTAATCCATTGCAAATGGTGGCTATATCTATATTTGACTACCATATCTACTCTATCTATTTTATAAATTCTACTGCCACAATTTAAAAAAAATACTCATTATGCCAAAACGATGGTGCGGTAGGGGAGTAGTATTTTTAAATCGTAGCTGTCAAATCTAATGAACAGTGCAATATGTGGTGGCCATATAAGATCGCCATTTGCTATGGATCAACTCATATATATACATATGAAAAATGATTCATAGCAAGTACTTGTTATAGATAAGAAATAGAAAAATAATATCATTAGCGTCCAATACAAGAACTAACGACTGAGATTAGAACTAAAAAAGTCATGTCCATTACTATTAGAAGCGGATGACGGGTTATATCCACTATTAATAGTTGCGGATGCGCCACTATTATCAACGGTATTCGCTACTATTAATAGTAGAAGATGGGTTACATCCGTTATTAATACTAACGGATATAACCCATCGTCCGTTACTATTAGTAGCGGATGCAAAATTTTCACTTCTAATCTAGGTTGTTTATTTTTGTATTGGACGATAAAAATAGTGTTTGTCTATTTTTGATCCATAACAAGTATGTGCTATGGATCATTCCCTTATATATATATATGATAAGTGGGTTTTGTATCTATATATTGATTATCTTTTAGCTTAATATTTTGTGAGTTCTTAAGTATTTTATATTATTTTTAAGTGTTTTACGTGTTTTGACATTATTTTGTAGGAATTGGAATAAGGGATAGTGGGATTAAAGTTTGGAGTTGTTATGCTTGCATTTTCAGCTTGTCAAAACATGAAAGTTTGACCTGATTTTGACCTTATTACAAGCTGAATTTGTAAAATCTCAAAACATGAAAGTTGTAGATCTACTTTTCAACTTTCCGTAACATCTTGAATCGCCTCAATCGAAGTTCGTATGAAGAAGTTATGACTGTTTTTCCGAAGGACGTTAGTGTTGAAACAGAAGAGGGTTGGGGCCCTCTTTTGTAGTACAAAAACAGGGCTGAGGCCCTTGTTAGCAGAACAGAACAGCGCTGGGGGCACTCCAAACAGGACCAGGGCGTTAGTTTCGAGCCATGCCTGGTTTTTTGACGCGTTTAATATGTTTTTGACTTCAAATTGGTTGAGTTTCCTTCCAAAGCTAGGGATTTGATATGTAACCAATAAATATATATATCAAAAACTCATATTTTAGGGAGGCTAACATAGTTTTTGTGACGCCCCCAAATCCGGGTCCCTTGAACCTCGGGTTCGGTACTCACTATTCAACACTTGTCAAACAATCATAAAATACATCTTCAATATCTCGCGGAAAATATACATAATTGTATCACAATTCGTACCATCAATCCCAGGTTCCACTAACCTTAATACATAAACATTACCTTATAATACAAAAGGTTTACCACTTAGAAATAGCATCTAATTACATCTACTCGTTAAGCTTTACTTTGTCGTTGCACTTCTTATATTCGTCGGCTTAACTGAAAAATAGGTCATGATATAGCAAGGGTGAGCAACTACTTTGCTCAGCAAGTTTAATTAAACAATAAAAGATATATCATGAATGAAAAAGATTTAGCTCTGGAAACTTCAACAATATACAATAATTGTGAAGACATGCAACTTTGAATAATATAATTCAATTAACATAACATACTGCTTCATCATGCTGAAAGGGTCACAAGACCATGAACACACGTTTTGAGTATTTACAATACCCTGTTGACAGTAAACTGTCAGTTCGTTTTGAATATTAACAATCAATTCGATTGACATATCCGGTGATGGGTACTTTAGGTGATCAGCCTATCGTACGTTTATAGAGTGCACAATATAACCATCTAGTTCGTTTTGATCGGGAATGTTCCATCCGACCGTAAGCTTATCTGCTTACTTTGCTCTGTTCATTTCAGCTTATCCCATCAGATTCCGCACCACAACAATATGGTTTAGACTAACTTCAATAATATTCAGATTAATGAATTTAAAACGTACATGGTCTAGCCGAAACAATTGGCATAGAACCCTCACTTAGAACAGTTCATAACAAGAACAGTCATAATATCACATGCAATATCTAGCTGAAACAAATAGCATAGATATTTCTCTTTAAACAGTTCATAATGTGAACGGTCATGCAAATGCACCTAAGTGCGATTGTCAATAACAATATAGATATGAAATAATTCTTAATAATTATTTCATCATGCATTAGAAATAAATTCCAATTTCTACATAAATAACTTGCGAAATAAATACAAGTTAAGGTTCAGAGAAACTTGCCTGTTCCGCTGACTAATGCTATTCAACTTAAAATTACTTCCTTTGAGTGACCTAATATTCAACAACATTGATCCTCCAATTAGCATAACACATATATGTTTATTTAACATTAATAACCTTACCATATATGTCTTAATCATCTATCACTTAATTATAACCTTAAATCTCTTAATAATATTATCAATCCCTTGATAATATTTTAAATCACATAACTATTACTTCATTGCTTTATAATATTATCACCGTTGATAATATATAAATACCACAAATAATATTATTAATCGTATAATAATATTTTAACCATTTATTATTTCAATAATAAATCATCTAGTTCCTCAATATTATTAACCATTTAATAATCATCTTAATCTCTTCATTATCTCAACACTTATTAACATTATTAATAACTAAATAATGTTTTACACTATTCCCAATGATATTATTTATCAAATAATATCTTAATTATTTATAAATATTATTAACCATTTAATAATATTTTATCATCTTACTAATATTATTAATCATTTAATAATATCTTCTCCTCTCATTAATATTATTAACCATTTAATAATATTTTATCCTCATACTAATATTATTAACCATTTAATAATATTTTAATCATTTATTAATATTATACTCATTATCTAATATTATTAATCATTTAATAATATTTTATTCCCTTTATAATATTATTAATCATTTAATAATATTCTTCTCATAATCTAATATTATTAACTATTTAATAATATTTTATTCATATTGTAATATTATTAACCATTTAATAATATTTTAATCCTTTATTAATATTATTAATCATTTAATAATATTTTATTAACTTACTAATATTATTAACCATTTAATAATATTTTATTCATTATCTAATATTATTAACCATTTAATAATATTTTATTAACTTACTAATATTATTACTCATTTAATAATATTTTAATCCTTTATTAATATTATTAATCATTTAATAATATTTTATTAACTTACTAATATTATTAACCATTTAATAATATTTTAATCCTTTATTAATATTATTAATCATTTAATAATATTTTATTAACTTACTAATATTATTAACTATTTAATAATATTTTATTCATTATCTAATATTATTAACCATTTAATAATATTTTATTAACTTACTAATATTATTAACCATTTAATAACATTTTAATCTCTTAATAATATTATTATTCATTTTATAATATTTTATTCATTATCTAATATTATTAATTATTTAATAATATTTTATTATCTTAGTAATATTATTAGTCATTTAATAATATTTTAATCATTATCTAATATTATTAATTATTTAATAATATTTTATTTATTATCTAATATAATTAATCAATTATTTATCATTAAAAATACATTTATTCATTTAAAAATAATAAAATAATTTTTTTGTCAAGCCCGGGCGTCATGACGCCACTCCAAGGCATTTTTGGGGCGTCTAGACGCCCATGGACAGAAGCAAGGGCGTACACTAGGGCGTCTAGACGCCGGACCATTTTTTTGGCTGCCGGAACCTCTCTTACTCATTTGGTCATAACTTTGTCATACGGAAACATTTTGAGGTGATTCTTGAGTCTAAATTCATTAGAATTTCATGATCTACAATTTCACTTTACATCACAAATCCAAATTCCGAACGGAACTGGACTAAAAACGGCTTACAAGGACAAAGTGAAAACTAAAATCACAAATACTTGGTTTTAAAGGTTCAAACTTGAATAAAATGAAATCTATTCATCCAAATGACACCAACTTAGTGTCGTTGTCTTCCTAACCTCTTGTCTTACAACATTTCATAGTTCGATCGCATTTTTGAAATCGTTTTGACACAAAATTAAAGATCGAACCACTTAGGGTTTCAAAACGACCTACTTTGCGGTAAAAAATTATAACTTCTTTGTTATTTCATATTTTTGTGAGATTCAAGTTGGGTTTTCTTATAAACTCATACATAAAACTTTCTACCCATATAAATCAAGTATTTAACTTGTACATTTTGAAACGACACAAAATATATTACATAGCTACATAGGATTTTACCGGTAAAGTTCGATATGAACATTTCTACCTTTTTTTTAAGCATATCACACATACCAAATCATGATATAAACACATCAAACTATGAATATACATATATAACATAGTTTAAGACTTCTAGACCATCAAAACAAGTTTTGATCGGTTAAAAATAGATTTTAACCGTTCAAAATCGATCTAGGCTACAAAAATGAAATATGAGAAGGTTAGAGTACTTTTAAACCTTTGAGATTTGTGTGCTCTTCTTCTTCTCCTACCAAAGTATGTGAGGATGCTACTTGACATTCACCAAGCCCTTCTTGTAGAAATTTCTCACACTCACAAGTGTATTCTTTCTTTCTCTCTTGAAAATGCTCTCCATTTTCTCTCTAAGAAATGCTACAAATGATCTAACCAACATAACAACTAAGAGTAGCACTCTATATATAGCACATTACTAATCCCTCATCAATCTACTAATCATCTTGTGTTGGTGAAATTAGGAGCTTAAGTGAGGTTACTATTGCATGAATGACCAATTGGAATGACTAGGGTGGTTGGCCAACTATGGAAAGAAGTGTGGAAGAAGCTACCTTGCAAAATCAAGCCACCCCATGTGGGGCCCCCATAAATCTCAGCAAAATGGGATTTAATCCCCCATTTTTGCTTTATTTTTATTACATTTATTATACATATATACATCTATTTATATATATACATATATATAATATTTGACCAACATTTTGACTTGTTATTGGGCTCCACTTTGGACTCTAGGATATAATATATTGGGCTCATCCAATTAATTGGTTGGGCTCAATTTAATTAACACATTGGGCTAGCATTTAAATAACTATGTTACATTTAATTAAAATAAGCATTGGGCTTATTTAATTAATTACATGGACTAAAGTTTAATTTAATTACATAAGCTACTAGGTAAAATTAATTGACCTAGTTTAACAACTCATTTGGATTTAAAATATAATCCAATTAGATTTGCTAATTATAAGTCCATTGGACTCCTCAATTAAATTAGCTTACATAACCCTAGCACTTACAAATCCTTGGGTTTGTTTTAATAAAACCCTAACACTTAATAATACAAGTAATTTGACTTGATTAAATAAATTCATTCACTATCCCTTATCATCAAATTGGGTTTATAAAATAGTTAACCGTACACGAACAATTATTCCCACATTGGATTATCTCAAATAATTCATTTGCTTCTTCTTTCGCATTATTCATACAAGTAATTAACTTGCTTAATAAAAATCTTCTTAATTGCCATACAAGGCCAACATTCAAGCTTTGCGATTTTATCACATAAGCTTCTCTTGAAATCTTTTTCTTTCTTTAGTTAATTAATTTAATTAACTAATTTAATACATCTCATCATACCACTTATCACATATACACATACTTCATACCTCATATTTTCTTATGGATATAATTAAATAAAAAAATAATTGGGTTCGTAATTTTCTCGATCATTACATTCACCCCTCCTTATAAGGATTCTGTCCCCAGAATCACCGTTATAAGATTACTTAAGATTTTCTTATCATCTGATCTTTTCCTGACTCTTTTCCTCGTATATCCCGATTCATTTTACGGATAACTTACTCTTCATCTAACCAACATAATCCTTTGATTTAAAGACACTTTAATTTAATAAAGTATTCTATTTTCTTCGAGAAATTCTATTTATTTAGTGAAATTCTCAGACAGATAGTATTCGAATCAAATAATACCTAAACGATTATATTATTGATCAAAAAATACCTGTCACCATGCCTCTTGACTTTCTTGATATTACTTCTCGCCTTGCTTTCCTTCTTCGGGCAGTCCTTAAATGGATGACCCATTCCCCCACAAATAAAACACTTTCTATTTTTCCTTGGACCAGGACAGTTTGAAGCACCGTGTCCTTTCCCTCCACATCTATAGCAACTATCTGTCCCTTTTAGACATACACCTATGTGGTTCTTTCCACAACTTTCACAACTTTCAATTTTTCGTTTGCCTTTTCTTTGACCATTCTTACCATTTTTATGGCTCCTCTTTCGTTTCTGAGCGTTACAATCTTCGCTACTATCTTTACCATTTTCTTCCTCACTATTATTTCCTTTCATCTCTTGATTATATGTTGACAACGATTCTCTCCCGCATTCTGCTATGATTGCCTTCTCCAGCATTGTTGAAAATGTATTAATCTGAAGAATTGAAACCTTACTGTAGATCCATGGACTTAATCCTTGTTCAAACCTTCTTGCCTTTCGTTCTTCTGTGTCCACTTGATGTGGCGCAAATCTCGCTAGTTCATTGAACTTGGCGGCATATTCTGCTACCATCATGTTCCCCTGTTTGAGTTCTAAAAATTTTACTTCCATCCTTGTTTGAGTACTATTTGAAAAATAGTTTTCAAAGAATAACTCCTTAAATCGAGTCCACGCAACAATTCCTTCTCCTACTCGATTTTTATTAGCCTTCCACCAATAATTAGCCTCTCCCTTCATCATGAAGGTGGCAAATGTTGTTTTCTGTTCTTCCGCAACACGCGTAACTTCAAACACTTTCTCCATCTCTTCTATCCACGTCTGAGCTTCGATCGGATCTATTGTTCCTCGAAACTCCGGTGGTCCTACTATTTTAAAATCCTTAAAGTTCGCCAATTGATTTACCAGCGAACTTCCAACTGCTGGGGTTTGATTTTGAATTGCTTCTGCTAACATATTAACAAAAGTTTGCATCGGGTCTACCTGACCTCCTTCATTATTAACTGATCCTTCTGCTCTCGGGTTTCGGGGTTGTCTACGTGGCGGCATTGCCTGTTTTTAACACAAAACTTACGTTATTATCATACTTTTTGACTATTACAATCATTCTTATAGCATTTACTATTTAATGCTCACATTAATTACTTCAAAGCATATAAACATTACGCATTTTCTATTTATACGCAAACAGTAGTGCCTTGGCACATTACATTCTGAAACATTTATACATAAATGATCATATCCCATACTGACCACCAAAAGTCGGGATTTAACTCAACCACATATCCCACATACTCCTAGAGTTTGGGATTTACTATTATCTATTGTCTCTTAGTCCTCTTATTCACTTCTTCTTCCTTTTATATACATAATTTACATTCCTTACCAAGGATCTTAATAACTCAAATGCCTTCTTCTTCTTATGTTTCTTACACGTACTTGATTGCTAAGTAGTGTATCACTATTCTTCTTTAATTTCTCCTCATCCAGAAAAACTTCACTATCATGCTAAACATTGTCATTTATTCCTCATTATATCCTTCATTAGTCTTATACCCAACATCGTATTCTTGAAAATTTCTCATGCTGTTTATCAGCTTCTTCATTTCTTCCTCTTTATGAAGTCTCTGTATCTTTAAAACAAATACTCACACCTTCTCTGATAATGATTCCCTTTAAATCTAAGTAACTGTGGTGCCACAAACGTGATTACCCACCTTATCCTTCTTCAAATCATAGCTTGCTCCTTGATGCAAGACTTCACTATATAGCACAACCTACCAGTAGTATTCAGAAGAACAATACTGTCCTCACACAATTCTCAATTCACTGATAACTAAATCCTTATCTATGACCTTGTTCTATCCTACATTACAAATTGTTCATCGAACTTACCACACAGTATGAGTTCAGGAACTTACCACAATCGCGTGGCTTGAGGAGCTTATCCTAGTCAGACCTTAATCGTCCATTCGCTGAGGGGCTCCACCATACAATTATGAGTCACGAACTTACCATACGTGTGAGTTTTAAGAACACGCACCTAATCTCAACATTCTCTACCTATCCGATATATTATGAGAAAAGACTCACCTTCTCACCATATATACATCGAATAGCGCGACCCAAGATTCCAATGATTATCATAATTAGGAAGCTAAGTGATTGTCGAACCAAACACAATCTCCTGCCCATACAAGAAATTGGTCAACTCGGCCACTATATTACTATAGGAAGCTAAGCGGTTCTAAAACCAAGCACTAATTCCCCGCCCATACAAGGAATTGCACAACTCAACCACTAATATGAGTCCTCAAATAAAATCTACAACCTCTAATTTTCTTATTAACTTAGTATGAATTTTCTTAATCCATACTTTAACACATAACTCCTCACGAGGTCAACTTCGTAGATCATTTCACGATCTTATTATTGTTCTTTCTACTACACAACAATCTTATTATAAGATGTCTTCTATCACTTCTTTGATATCTTCTTTCAGATATTTATTCCTTGTCTCGGGATTTTCTCCAATTTCATTGATTCATTCCTCAAAAGCGTCTACTATTAGACTCATCAATTGTCTGTAAGGAATTATGGTCTAATTCCTTAACCTTCTTCCCTATTGTCTAGAGCATTCTTTCTTTAGAACTTTCTCTTGACATTAATGTTTGCATAATACGGTAGTATTATTACCTCTCTATAGATTTTAAGCATATACCTTTAATGCCAACACATAATCCATCACTTAAAATTTGTTAACATATCCTTCCTTGGTACGTAGTACCCTATCATTTATACAGCTACACACTTTTAAGCATTCTTTTGCTTATTAATCATACACACAATTATCAGTCACCTATCTTCAGATCGTTTGATAGCCTAACCGCTATATCTCGATCTTCACATTCAACCCACATTCTTCAACTTTAATCTTATCGTCACCTTGTCTTTCTATCATCCAATTGCATATTTAATAAACATCTTAATATGTATCACATTAGTACTTAGTACTATACTTGTTCTCAGCACCATGCTAATAACATATCCCGCTTCTTAACTCCAAAGTTGGGATTTTCAAAATTTTATAACTTCTTTCATCATTTGCATAGATCAAATTCAATCTTACAGATTAGAAAATCATCCGATTTTTAAATCTTCTAAAATAACTTCCAAAACGTAATTCTTCAAACATATTCTCTAAAGTCAAACTCCCAAAGATATATACTTCCAAAGTTAGAATCCTCAACATACACTATTATCATTCTTATGTAATTATTTATCATGCTTATCTCTTCCTACCATCACTCTACTTTTTCTCAATCACTTCATCATTATCTGCTTTTATGATTGACTCCAAAAATCTGCTCATTCTTCTATCATTCATTTAACTCTTCCACAACTTATGTGTTTAACCCATCATTTCATCTCTATTTACTCTGATCATCTTTATTACCACCGATCCATATAGATCAATCTTCTCAAGATATCATCAATGTCCTCGAATCATTCCTTAACATCATTTCCTTCTATTTTACTTAGCCACATTTACATCTGATCACTTCTTCTTATCTATTCTCCATAGATTAAGTATCTCTCAATCCTTACTCTCTTTTCTTCATCATTGCTTAACTCTAACATTCGGATCATCTTCCGAATCCTCATACTCTTCCGATCTAATAACAGATCTTTTCTTACCTACACATAACTTTTCTTACTTGATGAATTTTCCACAATTCATCTCCTAAACTCTTTATGAGTTTTCTTGTCTTCTCTACGGTCATAATCCTAAGGTTTTTCCCCCACCTAAGGTTTATAACCTACAGCTCTGATACCAACCTGTGACGCCCCCAAATCCGGGTCCCTTGAACCTCGGGTTCGGTACTCACTATTCAACACTTGTCAAACAATCATAAAATACATCTTCAATATCTCGCGGAAAATATACATAATTGTATCACAATTCGTACCATCAATCCCAGGTTCCACTAACCTTAATACATAAACATTACCTTATAATACAAAAGGTTTACCACTTAGAAATAGCATCTAATTACATCTACTCGTTAAGCTTTACTTTGTCGTTGCACTTCTTATATTCGTCGGCTTAACTGAAAAATAGGTCATGATATAGCAAGGGTGAGCAACTACTTTGCTCAGCAAGTTTAATTAAACAATAAAAGATATATCATGAATGAAAAAGATTTAGCTCTGGAAACTTCAACAATATACAATAATTGTGAAGACATGCAACTTTGAATAATATAATTCAATTAACATAACATACTGCTTCATCATGCTGAAAGGGTCACAAGACCATGAACACACGTTTTGAGTATTTACAATACCCTGTTGACAGTAAACTGTCAGTTCGTTTTGAATATTAACAATCAATTCGATTGACATATCCGGTGATGGGTACTTTAGGTGATCAGCCTATCGTACGTTTATAGAGTGCACAATATAACCATCTAGTTCGTTTTGATCGGGAATGTTCCATCCGACCGTAAGCTTATCTGCTTACTTTGCTCTGTTCATTTCAGCTTATCCCATCAGATTCCGCACCACAACAATATGGTTTAGACTAACTTCAATAATATTCAGATTAATGAATTTAAAACGTACATGGTCTAGCCGAAACAATTGGCATAGAACCCTCACTTAGAACAGTTCATAACAAGAACAGTCATAATATCACATGCAATATCTAGCTGAAACAAATAGCATAGATATTTCTCTTTAAACAGTTCATAATGTGAACGGTCATGCAAATGCACCTAAGTGCGATTGTCAATAACAATATAGATATGAAATAATTCTTAATAATTATTTCATCATGCATTAGAAATAAATTCCAATTTCTACATAAATAACTTGCGAAATAAATACAAGTTAAGGTTCAGAGAAACTTGCCTGTTCCGCTGACTAATGCTATTCAACTTAAAATTACTTCCTTTGAGTGACCTAATATTCAACAACATTGATCCTCCAATTAGCATAACACATATATGTTTATTTAACATTAATAACCTTACCATATATGTCTTAATCATCTATCACTTAATTATAACCTTAAATCTCTTAATAATATTATCAATCCCTTGATAATATTTTAAATCACATAACTATTACTTCATTGCTTTATAATATTATCACCGTTGATAATATATAAATACCACAAATAATATTATTAATCGTATAATAATATTTTAACCATTTATTATTTCAATAATAAATCATCTAGTTCCTCAATATTATTAACCATTTAATAATCATCTTAATCTCTTCATTATCTCAACACTTATTAACATTATTAATAACTAAATAATGTTTTACACTATTCCCAATGATATTATTTATCAAATAATATCTTAATTATTTATAAATATTATTAACCATTTAATAATATTTTATCATCTTACTAATATTATTAATCATTTAATAATATCTTCTCCTCTCATTAATATTATTAACCATTTAATAATATTTTATCCTCATACTAATATTATTAACCATTTAATAATATTTTAATCATTTATTAATATTATACTCATTATCTAATATTATTAATCATTTAATAATATTTTATTCCCTTTATAATATTATTAATCATTTAATAATATTCTTCTCATAATCTAATATTATTAACTATTTAATAATATTTTATTCATATTGTAATATTATTAACCATTTAATAATATTTTAATCCTTTATTAATATTATTAATCATTTAATAATATTTTATTAACTTACTAATATTATTAACCATTTAATAATATTTTATTCATTATCTAATATTATTAACCATTTAATAATATTTTATTAACTTACTAATATTATTACTCATTTAATAATATTTTAATCCTTTATTAATATTATTAATCATTTAATAATATTTTATTAACTTACTAATATTATTAACCATTTAATAATATTTTAATCCTTTATTAATATTATTAATCATTTAATAATATTTTATTAACTTACTAATATTATTAACTATTTAATAATATTTTATTCATTATCTAATATTATTAACCATTTAATAATATTTTATTAACTTACTAATATTATTAACCATTTAATAACATTTTAATCTCTTAATAATATTATTATTCATTTTATAATATTTTATTCATTATCTAATATTATTAATTATTTAATAATATTTTATTATCTTAGTAATATTATTAGTCATTTAATAATATTTTAATCATTATCTAATATTATTAATTATTTAATAATATTTTATTTATTATCTAATATAATTAATCAATTATTTATCATTAAAAATACATTTATTCATTTAAAAATAATAAAATAATTTTTTTGTCAAGCCCGGGCGTCATGACGCCACTCCAAGGCATTTTTGGGGCGTCTAGACGCCCATGGACAGAAGCAAGGGCGTACACTAGGGCGTCTAGACGCCGGACCATTTTTTTGGCTGCCGGAACCTCTCTTACTCATTTGGTCATAACTTTGTCATACGGAAACATTTTGAGGTGATTCTTGAGTCTAAATTCATTAGAATTTCATGATCTACAATTTCACTTTACATCACAAATCCAAATTCCGAACGGAACTGGACTAAAAACGGCTTACAAGGACAAAGTGAAAACTAAAATCACAAATACTTGGTTTTAAAGGTTCAAACTTGAATAAAATGAAATCTATTCATCCAAATGACACCAACTTAGTGTCGTTGTCTTCCTAACCTCTTGTCTTACAACATTTCATAGTTCGATCGCATTTTTGAAATCGTTTTGACACAAAATTAAAGATCGAACCACTTAGGGTTTCAAAACGACCTACTTTGCGGTAAAAAATTATAACTTCTTTGTTATTTCATATTTTTGTGAGATTCAAGTTGGGTTTTCTTATAAACTCATACATAAAACTTTCTACCCATATAAATCAAGTATTTAACTTGTACATTTTGAAACGACACAAAATATATTACATAGCTACATAGGATTTTACCGGTAAAGTTCGATATGAACATTTCTACCTTTTTTTTAAGCATATCACACATACCAAATCATGATATAAACACATCAAACTATGAATATACATATATAACATAGTTTAAGACTTCTAGACCATCAAAACAAGTTTTGATCGGTTAAAAATAGATTTTAACCGTTCAAAATCGATCTAGGCTACAAAAATGAAATATGAGAAGGTTAGAGTACTTTTAAACCTTTGAGATTTGTGTGCTCTTCTTCTTCTCCTACCAAAGTATGTGAGGATGCTACTTGACATTCACCAAGCCCTTCTTGTAGAAATTTCTCACACTCACAAGTGTATTCTTTCTTTCTCTCTTGAAAATGCTCTCCATTTTCTCTCTAAGAAATGCTACAAATGATCTAACCAACATAACAACTAAGAGTAGCACTCTATATATAGCACATTACTAATCCCTCATCAATCTACTAATCATCTTGTGTTGGTGAAATTAGGAGCTTAAGTGAGGTTACTATTGCATGAATGACCAATTGGAATGACTAGGGTGGTTGGCCAACTATGGAAAGAAGTGTGGAAGAAGCTACCTTGCAAAATCAAGCCACCCCATGTGGGGCCCCCATAAATCTCAGCAAAATGGGATTTAATCCCCCATTTTTGCTTTATTTTTATTACATTTATTATACATATATACATCTATTTATATATATACATATATATAATATTTGACCAACATTTTGACTTGTTATTGGGCTCCACTTTGGACTCTAGGATATAATATATTGGGCTCATCCAATTAATTGGTTGGGCTCAATTTAATTAACACATTGGGCTAGCATTTAAATAACTATGTTACATTTAATTAAAATAAGCATTGGGCTTATTTAATTAATTACATGGACTAAAGTTTAATTTAATTACATAAGCTACTAGGTAAAATTAATTGACCTAGTTTAACAACTCATTTGGATTTAAAATATAATCCAATTAGATTTGCTAATTATAAGTCCATTGGACTCCTCAATTAAATTAGCTTACATAACCCTAGCACTTACAAATCCTTGGGTTTGTTTTAATAAAACCCTAACACTTAATAATACAAGTAATTTGACTTGATTAAATAAATTCATTCACTATCCCTTATCATCAAATTGGGTTTATAAAATAGTTAACCGTACACGAACAATTATTCCCACATTGGATTATCTCAAATAATTCATTTGCTTCTTCTTTCGCATTATTCATACAAGTAATTAACTTGCTTAATAAAAATCTTCTTAATTGCCATACAAGGCCAACATTCAAGCTTTGCGATTTTATCACATAAGCTTCTCTTGAAATCTTTTTCTTTCTTTAGTTAATTAATTTAATTAACTAATTTAATACATCTCATCATACCACTTATCACATATACACATACTTCATACCTCATATTTTCTTATGGATATAATTAAATAAAAAAATAAAAAAATAATTGGGTTCGTAATTTTCTCGATCATTACAGTTTTATCATAAATTAACATAGAAGAGAGAGATTTGGAGGCAAGATTGAAGACATGTCAAGCTAAGTTTTCTTATTCAGTTCTAAGGGATATTGAACCTTATTAGCAATTAATGATTTGATTAAGTTTATATTTTCTATTCCTTCTTATATGAGATTTGTTCTTGAAAATCTATTTTAATTGATGAATGATATTTGTTTTGGTTAATTTGATTATGACCAGTTAAATTGATCAAGGAATTATCATATGCTAGATTGAGATATAGTATTAAGCAAACGATATTGTATCTGATCATAAGTAGCGATTAGTAATATTTGATTATGGTCAAGCTTTAAAATATTATTATGGTTATCAAGAAGGCAAGTTAAATAATCCGTGATTGGGTGATTGTTGCTTGGAATAATCTAATTCTTAGTGTTACTGTTATATTAAATCTAGACTGATAGTTCTAGGTTATATGGTAGTAAGGATTTATTGGATGACATTGCTACAACAGATTAAAACTTAAGGAGAATTTCGGGTAATTGAACGATTGTGGTTACCTAGGGTTATTAATGGTGAAAATGTGATACTGAACTGAAGAATTGAAGTTTCTCTTTATTGATTTCTCACATTAATATTTACTTTTGATTATTTGCAATTTAATTAATTATAATTAATTCAAAACTCTCAATTTTAGTTTACATTGCATAAAATTAAATTAATCATTCTCTATGGGGTCGACTCTTGCTTGTTACTATACTAAATTTTATGTTCATGGAGTAAAAATAAGGATTAATTTTAGAGTGTTAACGACAGCTTCTAATATATATATATATAAAATAACAAAACAAAAGTATTTGAATTAATATGTCCCATTTAATTAACACTAACCTGTCCACCATACATAAGGCCTAGCATAGCCCATGATGTTTGTACTAAATTTGTCCGGTTTCCATCCAGTGGTGTGTATATCTGTTCCAGGCGAACACAAGGAGTAGTAGGGAAAATCATGAAGAGCTTTAGGCATAGTTTTGTCTTGCACAAAATCTACTTTTCAATCCTTTAAAATTCATATATATATATATTCGTGTGAGTGGTATAAATATCTTATTTGTATACGTATGGCTGTGACTTGTGATTTTCAGAACTAGCCTTTCCATATGCGCACACACATATATATACACGAGTACTTAATTCATTACGAAACTTAAAATATCAAATAATTCATTTTGGATTGCCTTACGAGCTTTAGAGCTATATAATTTAGGTTTAAATAAATTTTGAATCTTTAAGTTTTCCGTATTATAAAACATAAATCCCAATGTTTCAATGTTAAGTCACTGAACCTTAATGTATCCAAATTTTTATAAATAACACAGTTCGACCACCGACATGTAATAATTGATTTGGAGTAAGGGTATTTTAGATAATTTCACTCTTCAATATCTTTAGAAGCACAAAAAACTGTTGACATGTGATTAGTAGAACCAATGCAAACACTATATACCTTAATTTACAAGATTAGATTGTTCTTTCATTTTAAGTCACGTCACTGAAGACGGCAAGAAATGCAAAATATGGTGGACAAAAGATTTTTCTTATAAAAATTCAAAGACATTAAGGTTCAATATCTTAAAACTAAAACATTAATATTTAAGTTCTAAAATACAAAAAAATTGAACACCCTGTTTGTGAGTTTTTAAAACTAAGGAAAGGAGAGGAAAGCTAAGAAAAATTGTAATTTTCCTTAGAAATCCCATGGTTGTGAATTTTTCAAGTCAAGAAAGGTATGGAAAGTAAGCCCAATTTTCCTTAGATATTTTCCTAACCAGAACGGTAGGAAAGCTAAGTAAAGAAAAACCTAATTAATAAATTTTTTAAATTCTATAATTACCCTTACTTGTAACACATAAACATTAAGCATGTTATATTCAATATGTAAGGGTACAATAGTACTAATATATCACAAAATAAATTTCCTTTGTTTTCCTTAGCAATTACAAACATAAGATATGAAAATTATTATAGTTTACTTACTAAACTTACAAACAGAAATAAGGAAAGTTACTTTCCTATCATTTGTTGAGTTAAATATCTTTAGGAATCTTAGTCTGGAAAACTGACATACAAAAGGTAAAGGTTTATTAAAGTGTTTTTATGCGTAGAAGTGAAGGTAAAATATAGCTTAGTTTGGCTAATTACCTCGCTTGGGCATGATTCAAGGCTCTCTCCCCAACCACCCTCTTCATTCTGTGTTGAGAGGAAAAATTGAACAGCTTTACGAATTGCTTCACAGTTATCATATGTCTTCCCAACTGAAACTAACCCCCGTAGCACGAAAAATGTGCCGTACAAGAAGCAAATTCCCCAATAGCCATACCTGTCAAGTCTTATCTGTTAGATCAGATTCTCGTTTGTGCAAGTTTATTCTGAGAGAATTACTCACCATGAACCATTTGGCAATTGTTTTCCTTGAAGAAAATGTACTGCTTTTTCCACAGAAGTATTTATTTCTTTCTCCCTATATGTTTCATAAATACGTTTGAAAGCTACCAAAGCCTCGATTATAGATGCAGTGCATTCCAAATGCCTAAATTTCCAAATAATCACTAATGTTAGTTGTTTATAATATGAAGATTTTTTTTATGTTACACGGACTCAAATGAAGTGTCTGGTTGAACATGAGATTTTGAAAAGTCTCACACAGATACTCCTCAGTTTTGTCAATTATTTCACTAAAATGTAGTGTCAATACTCATACCCTTATTCGAATATGAGTACCGAATATGTCAGGGAGTTTGACCAAAGTGTCTAACAACGCATAGAATGAAATGGCTCACATAAGTTTTTTGTAGGGCAAAAGTGAGTAAGCTTGGATAAAGATCTTACTCTTTCTCAACAACAATGTCGGCAAAAATCTCAGAAGGATTCAACATCTAAAGAAAGAATGAAAAAAGAGAGAATATTTTAGTAAGCTAATGCTTAACAAGGCATAATTACCTTAATTAAAGTAGGATTTATTTTGGAGGGAATGCTATTTGATATTCATTAAAATTACCACTATAATTACCTGCAAATATGGTTTTGGAATTGGTGGCTCCCAAATAGCAAAACCACCACTTTCAGGACTCTACATGAATAGAAAGGAAAAGCTATAATTATTAGTCCTGTGCCTATAAAATTTAATAGAATTTGCAAAATGTGTCTCTATAATTGTCATAAATTCAAGGAATTAATTCATACTTGTAAGTAGAGAAGGACATTTACTGCCTCATACAAACGCTCAACTTTAGCCTTTTCTCCCGCAATTTCTGTTGGCATCTGGGAAAGTAATAACAAACACTGCAGAGGAAAAATACATCAATTTTTTGCTAAAATTTAATAAAATACACCAAAATTGTTATGCTATAAACAAGAACATTAATTTTTTGCTAAAATCTACCTTTAGTGCTTCAGCTGTGCAGTCAGAGACAACCCAGCCTTGATCTTGATCAGAGAAAGTCCAGGATCCTTTAGTAAAAAGACGGCACATACTTTCAAAATCTCCCGATGGATTTTCTTTAATCTAAAAAATCCAGTTATACAGCATAAATTTGCAAAGTAAACATATTGTTAACAATTAAACGAAGAAATTATCTTTTTGCATATAGGAACAAAAGTTTAAAATTGATACACCAACACTGTATATATGGCCAATGTATATATGACCAATGTTATGATTATGACACATTATTAAAATAAAGGAAGTTTTGTCAAGTTAAACTTTGATACATGGGCAGTATTTTAGCAAAAAATAAAATAAAATACACTGGCAGTATATGCACAACCGATGTTAAGATTATAACACATTATTAAAACAAGGGTAATTTCGTCTAACACACTACCTTAATAATAATGTGTCATAATTCTATTAATGCCGCTCACGTATATACTATCAATGTATTAAATTTTAATTCAATTTTATCTAATATAAGCACTTCATTAATGATGTTTTATAATTCTAATTCACTTAGTGTATACATTGTATTAAACTTTAACTCTAGGAACAAACCTGTGATTCTTTTAGGTAAAAATGCGCCTTTTTAAGAGAATCCCCATATTCTTCAACCATATTACTCGCGATAATTGCTTGAGTTGCTAGAGTACAGTCCCACACTTGGCTACCAAAACTTTGCATTTTCATACCATCCTCTGCCAGCCATAAGTAATCAGGAACTCTTGCAAGGTGATGTTTGAACTCATCGCCATTAGGATTCTTTGCCCACCAACACATCATTTGTAAACTCTGCATAAAAAATAATCGTTACTGTTGCACACAATTCACGATACTTTATATGTCCATTTGACATCAACTTAAAATATTTTCAAACTCAAAATTATCATAAATTCCTTTAATTATAGTTAATAAAATGATGAATATCGTAAACTATCTAAAAAGTAAGCTTAAATACACTTTAAATCTTTAAGTTTTTCGCTTGGTACAGTTTAAACCCGAATGCTTTAATTTTAAAACATTAAAACTTAATGTCTCTATATTTCTATAAATAAAATCTTTTGACTACCAAATTGAGTATTTTTTTACTAGAGTAAGTCACGTGATTCAAATAAAAAGATAATTAAGTCTTTTAAAGGTATAGATCATTATATGGGCTCTAATTTTTTCTCATTTTTTTTCTTCATCACACACTAATCACATGACTACAATTTTTTATACTTCCAACGATATATAAGATCTTCTATCAATCTAGTAAATTAACTCTTTTGAGAGCATATATTGTTTATATTGATTACAATTTTTGTATTTTTAGTTTTTTTTTTCATCACACACTAATCATGTGCTTATATTTATTTTTTTTGCATTTCCAAAGTACTTTCATTCGGATCAATTATTACTCACCAATAGTCAAAAGGTTTAATTTATAGAAATTTAAAGACATTAAAGTTCAATGCCTTAAAATTAAAACATTAGGGTTTAAGTTGTAAAAAATGAAAAACTTGAAGGTTTAAAAAGTATTTAAGCTCTAAAAAGTACTCCTTATCATAAGTTTTATTATTTCAAAAATTTCATCTGAATTTTAAGTTTTAAAAAAATCTCGAATTTACTTTCAAAAGTCAATAATAATCTTATAAGAACATAGGAATTGTCTTTATAGAGCTTACCTTCTCTACGCATCCTATAGTGATGTATCTGCTCTCTGTTGCTCCGTAGCGCATAAGTTCAATTGCTTTTCATAGACCTCTTTGTCGCAACTCGTTGAATGGCCAATATTTGATGATTGGTTCACTAAGGTAGTGAAGACCATCCCATAGCAGATCTTGTACAAAGCTGTGAGGGTAGTAAAGGTCCTCCTTGCAACAGTTATGGCGCTGTTTATTCCAATTTATCTCCTCATATGGGATGGGGTGAATTTCTTGTCTTAGAGATAGAACGAGATCAGTGATCGGTCCATGGTATTTCCTCCCATACAAATAGGACATTGGCATGTAAGTTGTGCGGCAGTAGCACCACATTTTTGCTGCATTGCAGAGAACTTATATATGTAGTATATTTAAATATCGACTAAAATGCAAAATTTTGTTATGTTTGTGCTTGTGTCATGTTTTTGCCGTTGATTTAACTAATTAGCAAATTTCTCTATCAAAGTATAATAACCAATGGAAAATCGTACCTTTTAATGTATAATTAGTGTAATATCTCAAATATTTCAAAAAGTGATCTAACAAGATCTAATGAAGGTTGACAATTTAAAACCTAAAAACGATTATTTAGGTACACATTGAGTTTTCTTAAGGATTAAATACGATTCGAAAATACGATCGTATACGATTAAAGGTTAAAAATCTTTAACCTAATTTATGTGTTATGTGATTTTGATATTTGTTTGATATTGTGCTTTGATTCAAGTAAATAACCTTAACACTTATTAAAATTAAAAAGTTATTTAAAGGTTAAAACCTAAACTAGGGTTTGGTTAAAACTTAAAAAAGGTTAAGCCCTAAACCCTACGTGTTTGAGAAACCCTAAGCCCTAAACACTATTCACAAATACGATATAAATACAAAAAAGTCAACTATGAATAGTAAAAGTCAAGAATACAAAATTGTATACTTGATCAAGATTATGGTTAAACTAAGTAAATTTGATTAGTTAATTAAATCATTAATCAATCAATCAAATGCTAGCTTATGAAATGATTAAACTACACTTGAAATCAAAGTGGAAATATCCAAAATACCCTAAGGGGACCCGACCACTTGCTAGCCAAACCAAGCTTGCTTTGTAAGCTTTCTGAAGTGTACAAGAGAAGCTAAGTAAAGTGTAGAGGATAAGCTAGATTAGGCTTGTTGGAGAAGTTTGGTTTAATGACCATTAAACCATAACCCTAGCTCTCCTATAAATAACAACCTCTTTCATTGACGAAGCCTACTAATTAGGAAGCAAAACACTCTCAAATATTGTTGATATATCAGTATTGGCAAGCTTAGAACAGAATCAAGGAGCATATTTGAGGATTTGCTTAAAAGAGGTAAAACCCTAATTCACTAGTAGATCTTTAATCTTGTGTTAAATTTTATGTTTTGTTGTTTATTAATGACTGATTTAATGTTAATAAGTGATCTGGGTTGGTTAAACATGCAATCATAATGTTTATATGCATAAAATATTGAATTTTTGCTCTCTATTCATGACTGTGAAGAACAGTCTTACAGGGCACATGTCAGACCCTCTAGATACGATCATGTTGGTTGTTTATTGTGTTTTAAACCTTCTAGTTGTAGCCTGCCATGTAGGAAATAAACATAAATAAACCACAAACCAATCATATTAAAATTCAGGAAGATATCAAGCCTAGTAGGAGGTCACTTGATCACGGTTTCTGAGAAACCCAGAAAATCTGGGCAACCTAGAAACGTGATGAATAGGCCGGACAGACCGATTGACCAGGCTATATCTTGCTCATATGATGTTTTTAAGACCAAATATTTGTATATAGGTATAGTACACCTAGAAAAATTATTTTTATGTCTAAACAATACATGACCTAAGTGATTTTTCAAGCCAAAAGTGGCTGCTCGACATTAACTGGGAATTTGGGCAGGCACGGGTGTCGGGATGCTGGACTTAGGAGCTTAGGCGCCGGAGCTGTAGTGACGGACTGGCGATGGGCTACTTCCAGTTCTTTAGGCTATAGCGACAGACAGTCTGTCGCTAAATACTTTAGCGATAGTCTCCTTCCGGCCTCAAGAACACCTACAACGATAGACTTGACTGTCGCAGTAGCTTTTAGCGACAATTTAGTTTAAAAAATATTTAAAATTTAATTTTAAATACTTTTAACGACGGCTCTAGCGATAGATTTTTAAATTAAGTTTAAATTCAATTTAAAAACACTTTTAGTGACGGATTTGGTTAATGACAATAGCTGTACATGACATAATTTAATTAAACTTAAATAAAACTATCTTTAGCGATGGATTTAATTGAAAATTCATTAAATTAGCTTCTAAATTAGCCTTTAGCGTCGAATAAATTATTGAATGTCAGATAAGTAGGATTATTGATATGAAGAGATATCACTATAACCAAATGTGTTTCGAGTGAGGGTTTTAACTAGTTAGGTATATTCTGTACGGAAAAAGAATTTTGCACCGGATAAAGATACAAACATTTGTCATAGATAAAGATGTAAACATTTACTACGGATGAAGATACAAACATTCATCGCGAGATTCTCTGTTCCCAAGAACCGTCCTAATGATTTAATGCCGTGAATCTTGGAATATGTAAAGTTATAAAATATTTAAATCTTAAGGTTAAAATTGGACCGTTATATATGGTGTTATCCGTTTATACGGATGAACTACAAGTTGATACTTGTATAAATAAAGAGACCGAGATCAAGTTAAGATCCAAGGATTACGTTACGAATTTTTTTAATGTATAGTCTAAAATAGACTATTTCAACCAATGTGATTATGGGATCATTGGTTAAGTTGGTAAATGTATGGAGTTTAATGCACAAGGTCCACCGTAGCTAGTGCGGGGAATTTGGGGGCGTTATAGTTGGTATCAAAGCAGTAAGTTATAGTTTCTAGGTAATAAGTACCTTGGAGTATAATCTGATGGATTAAAAGTAAATAGACTTATGAAGAGTCTATAGATAATTAAAATATATGCATAAATCTTATTAAATCTTAATACATAAAATATTATGTGAAAGGAATATAATGAATAAAGATAAACTCCTTATGAGAATATCTGAAGATAAATGGACTCATGAAGAGTTCTCAAAGTAAGCAATAAGATAAAATAATCTTATTGGTTTTTGTGTGAAACTGTTTCATAAAAATGAAATGGTGTGTTTGGTATTATGTGTAATTATACCTAAGAAAGTAAATAAGTAAACTCATAACGAAATGTAAATGATAAATGAATGAATTAAGAAAATTCATAAGATAGTTAAAGAACGAGTAGGGATTTCAATTGAAAACTCATGTTAACAAAACTGAGTAGAACGACTCTCTTGTATGGGAAAGAGTTTAATATGCTTTAGAGAACCGATATAACTACACTGTTAGTATGAATGATTCATGGTCAGTTTTTTCAAAGCGGGTTACACACTGAATGAAATCATTTGAGGATAGTGTGGATGAGACGGTGAACTGATTCATTAGTTCTTGGGTGGAGGAAACACTCAGTTTACTATATTGATAAGTAAGTTGAAATCTTGTGTCAAACTATTTCTTTGTATATATTCTGATAAGTTGATTTTTTTCTCATATGTATATTGACTAGTTATTAGTTATTACGTCAAAACTATGAATTTTAAAGATATTTGTATGTTAGTTACTGAGTGAACGAACCCTTGTTATGGGCTTGGGCTATGATATGTCAGTCGAACCGACTTATGAAATGCTGCTACGAAATTGTCTTAAAGTGGTGTATTAAAAAATAATTAATATGCACTAGGATTTTTTCATCCCCGTGTTGATAAGAATGAGAACTGATATATTTGTTCTTATTGGTTTAAAACAACCAGTCAGTTTACTATATTACTATATATTTACAAAACTTGTGTTATGGTTAGAGAATAATGGAAAGGATAAAGAATTAAAGATATTCCAAAATACTCTAATTATGCTAGATCTTCATACGTACATTCGCACTTGCGTGCCTTTGAAAAGAATTGTTCAATCATTGAACTAGAAAATTTTTGAGCTATGTCTATGCTAAATTTTAAAGCTAGACAGAGCTATTTTGAAAAGATAAAATGAATTTATCATAAACGCACTAGTAAACTTGGTATGGATGTGATGAAGTCATAAAATTGATTTTAACTATGTTATTCATAGGTCTATGTTAATTGTGCAGGCTAGACAACTTTAATGTGAAAAATAAAAATGAATTTTTATCAACGCACTTTGCAAGGTGTAGTATACAATCATAAGATTGCTTTTCAAAAGTTTGAATAGTTTAAATATGAGTAAATGCCAATTGTTTCGCTAGACACATTTGGTTATGATAAAGTAACTGACATATAATTTCGGTAGACGCAACATACTGCGTCTTTGAAACGATAATATGATACATGCAGGCTGATCACCTAAAGTACTATCATAAGTGTTTCCAGTTTGAATTGATTGTTACACTGAATGGTGTTTTTAAGTCCTAGTGACGGTTAAACAATTGTGAGTCATATGACATCCATAGTATTAAAAGAAGTTCAAGGTCTTGATTGATTGTAGTATAAGTTAGAAGAATCCTAAATAAAGGAAGAATGAGACTGAATGTCGAGTTTGATAAAAGGTTTAAAACCTAGTGTAAGAAAAGGTTTAGATTAAACCAATTCAGACGTAATATAAGTATTAGGAATTTAATGTAAAAAAGATGAATTAAGAAAATTCATAAGAGTAAGTTAAAAATAATTTCAAGGACGAAATTCTTATAAGGAGAAGAGAATATAATATCCTGGATATTTATAAAACTTATAGATATGATATTAAATGACTAAAGATAGTTGTAAAGTTAATTTCGAGGATGAAATTCTTGTAAGTTGGGTTGAATGTAATATCCCAAATACTTTAAATATGATCTGACAAGATTTGATAAAGGTTGTCAATTCAAAACCTAAAGAACAATTACTTGAGTATACATTGAACTATCTGAAAGGCAAAATACAACTCGAAACTACGATCGTACACGACTAAGAGGTTAAAAATCTTCAATCTAATCTATGTGTTATATGAATAATAAAGATTTAAATATATGATTTATGTGGAGGATTAAATATGTATATATTTAAATGTGAAAATATATACATTAATGAAATTTAATAGGTAGTTAACTATTAAATTAAAAGATTTGAATTTACTACGAAATGAATTATGGAAGTGAAGAAAGTTTATTAATATTAATTAATTGAGCTTAAAATTGAAATTATATTATGAAATAATATAATTTGAATAATAAGCCTTGATCGACAATGGATTTATTATGAATTAAATTTCATAAACAAGATAATTAATTCGCTTAAATAAAATAGTGAATTAAGGTAGGTATTTTTATTTAATAAACATGAGGGAATTAATTAAGCTCATTATTTTAAAATATATTACACATGAATGTAATATATTTATGTAATGGCTTAATATATTATGCCAAATGGGTATAAATTAAATAGAAACTAGGCAAATTAATTTACTAAATAATTATTAGTAGATGAATATATTGACTTTAATTAATTAAATAAAAAGAATTATTTAGTTAATGATAAATAATAATTGTATTATGTTACAATCATTAAAATGTAATATGTATAATGACCTAATAAATGATATTAGGACCAACGAATGTAAATTAAGTTTGAAATGAAGTCCAATAAATATAATACATAGATTGGTACTAAATTAGTATAATCGATTAAATTAAGACTAAATTAAATGAATTTGAAACGAACCGATTTGGTTAGAAATGAACTAAATACTAACTAAATTAGTTAGTTCGTATAAATATGATAATTATATGAGGATTATTCGAGAATTATACGAAAATCATACAAAAATAATATGAAAATTATACAGGAAAAAATATGAACGATGTAAGCATGACATCATCAAAGATGATGATGTAACCATGATGTATGGATGATGTCAGCTCTATGAAGCATGTGAAATGACCAAAACACCCCTCAAAAGTAGCAAGAGAAATCAAATGGAAATTCTCTTTCTTTAATCAAAAGTAGGCCAAATCTTGTCCATCCATTTTTAGGAGATGATGATTCATCAAACATGATGATAACTAACATTAAATGAACATTAATGAGTCACATGGGTCGGCCATAATAGCTGGGGATAAGTGATGATCATGGTTTGGATATTTTAGGTCCAAATAACCTTAAAACCCTAACCCTAGCTCTCTTATAAATAGCAAGCACTCCCATTCATTAAACCCACGAATTATAAACCCAAAATCAGTCATAAGTTGCTCCAAGTATTAGTCATGGAATGCCTAGATCAGAATCATAGGCAAAAAATGCAAAAAGTTGCTCAAAAGGTATAAAATTTATTTGTGCTTGTAAATCTTTAATCTTTCGATAAAAATTATGTTTTGTTGTTTATATATGACTAATATAATATTATTAAGTGATATGGGTTTGTTAAACGTCAATCCATAAGAACAGCCTGAACACAGTTTCTGGAAAACAAAGAAATCTGGGCTGCCTAGAAACCGTAAGAACAGTCTGACAAAGCTGTTTAACCGGCTTATATCTTCCAATTTTGATGTTGTTAAGGTCTAAATTTGGTATGTCGTTGTAGCATGTCATGCCTAGTACACCTAGAAAAGTTTTATTTTATTTTATTTTTTAAATTTTTTTTTATGTCCAAACAGTACTTGAGCTAAGAGATGTTTCAAGCCAAAAGTGGTCACTCAACCATGACCGACTGTTCTGGGTTTGAATGAAGAACATCTATAGCGACAAACACTATCTGTTGCTATAGGTCCTTTAGCCACAGTCTCCTTTTGGCCCTCAAGAACACCTATAGCGACAACATTAGCGATGGACTAAATGTCGCAATATCCTTTACCGTCGGATTAGCATAAAATTTATTTAAAATTAAATTTTAAATACTTTTAGCAACGGACATAGCAACAGACATTAGAATTAAGTTTATTTTCACTTTAAAAACACTTTTAGCGACGGATTTGATCTGTGACAATAGATATACATGACTAAATTAAATTAAACTTTAATAAAACTAATTTAGACACTTTTAGCGATGGATTTAATAAAAAATTCGTCCAAGAAGCTTCTAAATTAGTCTTTAGCGATGGATTGAGTTATTAATTAATTCAATTAAGATACTAAACTGTATTTAATGAAGGATTAAGCTACGAATATAATTACTTAACATAATGAATTATACAATGAAGTGATTTAAGCGACAAACGTGAATAATTAACTTAGTTAATTATTAAACCGACGATTAAAATTACGAATTTACATTAAACCTCAAACGTACCTTATTAATTAGCTTAGATACATATTTCTATGTATACTAACGAATATTATTGCTATGTTAAACATATTTGGAGTACAAATCGAATTCAAATCAACGTGAACTAAATCGTACATCGAACAGGCAAGTTTTAAACCTTTATGTGTTATTTGTGCAAGTCTTCTAACTATTTTATGATATGTTTAGAAGTTATAAATATAAATTGTAAGCTTTATGTGACAATGTGATATGAATTATCAACATGAAAGTTATGTGTGATATTAAATTGATATTTATGATATGTTAAAAACATGTTAGGTATTTATGAAAGCATAAAATGTAATATCCCAAATATTTCAAAATATGATTTGACAAGATCTAATTAAGGTTGTCAATTCAAAATCTGAGAACGATTGCTCAAGCATACCTTGAGCTATCTCAAAGACCTAATACGACTCGAAGCTATGATCGTACACGACTAAGAGGTTAAAAATCTTTAACCTAATCTATGTGTTATGTGAATAATAAAGATTTAAGTATGTGATTTATGTGGATGATTAAATATGTATATATTTAAATGTGAAAATATATACATTCATTTGAAAATGAAATTTAATAGTTAGTTAACTATTAAATTAAAAGAATTTAATTTATTATGAAATGAATTATGGAAGCAAAGAGAGTTTATTAATATTAATTAATTGAGCTTAAAATTAAAATTATATTATGAAATAATATAATTTGAATAATAAGTTTTGAATGACAATGGATTTATTATGAATTAAATTTCATAAATAAGATAATTAATTCGCTTAAATAAAATAGTGAATTAATTTATGTATTTTTTTATTTAATAAAAATGAGGGAGTTAATTATACTCATTATTTTAAAATATATTACATATGAATGTAATATATTTATGGCTCAATATATTATGTCAAACGGGTATAAATTAAATAGAAATGAGGGAAATTAATTTACTAAATTGTTATTAGTAGATAAATATGTTTAATTAAGTAAAAAGAATTATTTAGTTAATGATAAATAATAATTGTATTATGTTACAATCATTAAAACCTAAACTAGGGTTTGAAAGACCCAAATTAGGGTTAGGTTAAAACCTATAAAAGATTAAACCCTAAAACTTAAACCCTAATTTAGGGTTAAACCTAATCTAGGATTTAAAACCTAATGGTTAAACCCTAAAATCCTAGAAAATGTTACTATTCATAAATACGCTTATAATACAAAAATTATACGGATAGAATACAAAAATTATACCAAAATAATTCGAGGATTATACGAGAATGATACAGAAATCATACAAAAATAATACAAAAAATATACAGAAGAAAATAAGGATGATGTAAGCATGACGTCATCAAGGTGACGATGTAAGCATGATATATGGATGATGTCAGCCCTATAAATCATGTGAATTGACCAAAACATCCCTCAAATCTCAGCCACATCAAGCTTGAGAAAATCAAATTGATTTTCTCTTACTTTATCAAAATAGTAGGCTATTCTTGACCATTCATTTTTGTGAGATGATGATTCACCAAACATGATGATAAATAACATTAATGAGGCACATGGGTTAACCATAACAACTGGGGATTGCAATGATCAAAACTTAGCTTGAAAGTTTTGAATAAAGACCATAAAACCCTAACTCTAGTTCTCCTATAAATAGAAAGCACTCCCATAGATGAAACCCACAAATTTGAGAGCAAATACACTCCCAAATTAAGTTAATATATCAGTCAAAACAATCAAAGATCAGAATCAATGGCAAAAATGAAAAGATTGCTCAAGAGGTACAAAATTTATTTGTGCTTGTTGATCTTTAATCTTTCGGTAAAAATTATGTTTTGTTGTTTATTAATGACTGTTATGATGTTAATAAGTGATATGTGCGGTTAAATTATGTTTCTATAACATCTAGATGCATAAAATAATAAGATTTAGCTCACTGTTCTTGGCAGTCAAGAATAGTCTGACAAGGCTCCTTGTTAGACGATTTAATCTGATTATGTTGGTCTTTTGATGTGTTTTAAAGTTTTTAGTTGTACCTTGCCATGTAGGGTATACATAGAAACAAACTACACAACAATCAGATCAATGAGTTAGGATATATGTTAGCTGAAAAGTGCCTGTTCGACCACGAATTCTGGAATTTCTAAAATTCTGGATATCCTAGAAAATAAAGAACAGCCTGACAGGCTAGTTTGACCGAGATTAATCTTACAACTGTGATGTTTTTAAGGTCCAATATTAACATATCGATGTACCCTGTCATGTGTATTACATTAAGATTCAATTATTTTGCCTAAAAAGTACACTTATTAGGAGATGTTTGAATCCAAATCTCCCTCCTCGACCATGACCGGCTATTCTGGACAGCCTCAAGAACATTCAAAGCTATAGCGACGGACTACCGCTATAGCCTTTTAGCCACGACCTGCTTCCGGTAGTTATGAATAAGGGGGGATTTAGCAACGGACTTGCCTGTCGCTATTGCCTATAGAGACAGTCTCCTTCCGGTAAGCCCATAAACCTCAAGAACACTTTTAGCAACAGACTTAGCGACAAACCTGCTTTAACCTTCGCCTAAGCCACCTACTGCGATAGACTTGAGTGTCGCAGTAGCCTTTAGCGACAGACTTAGTAAATAATTAAATTAAAATACCTTTAGCGACAGTCACTGTGATAGATTTATTTAAAATTCTTTATAATTAGCATATATCAACAAATTGGATTCGTAGCTATATCAATAGATCACAAATTAAAAATACTTTAATAATAAAAGTAATTAAAATACTTTTAGCGACGAATATAGTGACAATTGACTAAAAATCAATTTAGGGTGTTTCTAAATTAGCTTTTAGCAATGGATTGAGTTATGAATTAATTCAATTAACATATTAAACTATATTTAATGAATGATTAAGCTACAAATATAATTAATTATAAAATAAAGTGATTTAAGTGACGAACTTGATTAATTAACTTAGTTAATTATTAAATCAAACGATTAAAATTACGAATTGACATTAAATCTCAAACGTACATTATTAATTAGATTAAATACATATTCTTATGTATACTAACGACTGTTATTAATATGTTAAACATATTTGGAGTACAAATCAAGTTCAGATCAACGTGAACTAAATCGTACACCGTACATGCAAGTCTTTTAACTATTTTATGATATGTTTAGAAGTTATAAAAATAAATTGTAAGCTTTATGTGATAACATGATATGAATTAATTATCAACATGAAAGTTATGTGTGATATTAAATTGATATTTATAATATGTTAAAAGTATGTTAAAGTATTTATGAAAGCATAAATTGTGTATATGATATATGTTAGACATGTAGAGCCGTCGTGCTCATTCTTGCGAATAAAACTTTATTCGCAGTTAATGAAGAACTTTAAGAAGATCATGAACATAAAGATGAAGTGTAGATTAGGTTTTCATACTTTATTACTTGTATTTGTATAAAAGTCATAATGACTGTTGTAATACGAAAAAGAAAACCATGTAACCGAATATTAAATGAATGATATAAATTATTATCATCAACATGTTGTTATGTCTTTATTTTGATATAACTTACAACTGTTAAAAAAAATAGTATTAATAATGATCTATTTATCTGGATGAGGATCGGTAAATGACTTATGAGTATTGTACGTCCGAGATAGAACTAATTGAAGTTGACTAGTCAAATCCATCGTTAGGTTCCTCGGACCCAGGTATAACTTGTTATTACTATTCTGAATGTCAGATAAGTAGAATTATTGATATGAAGAGATATCACTATAACCAAATGTGTTTCGAGTGATGGTTTTAACTAGTTGTGTAATGTTTTGTACGAAAAGAGAATTTTGCACCGGTTAAAGATACAACCATTTTTCACGGATAAAGATGCAAACATTTATCACGGGTGAACATACAAACATTCACCTCAAGATTCTTTCTTCCCAAGAATCATCCTAATGATTTAATGCCGTGAATCTTGGAATACGTAAAGTTAAAGAATATTTAAATTTTAAGGTTAAAATTGGATCGTTGTATATAGTGTTATCCATTTATACGGATGAACTACAAGTTGATACTTGTATAAATAATGAGACTGCGATCAAGTTAAGATCCAGGGACAAAGTTAAGAGAAAATTTTAATGTATTAGTATAAAATATACTAATTCAACCAATATGACTATGAGATCATTGGTTAAGTCGGTAAACGTATGAAGTTTAACACACAAGGTCCGCCATAGCAAAAGTGCGGGGATTTTAGGGACGTTACAGAAACTGTGTATATGTTATATGTTAGACTTTTTGAGCCATCGTGCTCATTCTTGCGAATAAAACCTTATTTGCAGATTTAAAGATTGAACGTTAAGAAGATTATGAACATAAAGATGAAGCGTAGATTAGGTTTTCTTGTTTTTTTACTTATATTTGTATAAAGTCATAATGATTATTGTAATATGAACAAGCAAACCATGTAACAGAATATTAAATGAATGGTATAAATTATTATCATCAAAATGTTGTTATGTCTTTATTTTGATATAATTTAGAATTGTTAAAACTAAACATAGTATTAATAATGGTCTATTTATCTGGATGAGGATTAGTAAATGACCTATTAGTACTGTAAGTATCTGAGATAGGACTAATTGATGTTAACTGGTCAAATTCATCGTTAGGTTCCTTGGACCCAAGTACAAACTTGTAATTACTATTCTGAATGTCAGATAAGTAGGATTATTGATATGAAGAGATATCACTATAACCAAATGTGTTTCGAGTGAGGATTTTAACTAGTTGGGTATGTTCTGTATGGAAAAAGAATTTTGCACCGGACAAATATACAAATATTTGTCGCGGATAAAGATGCAAACATTTATCACGGATGAGATACAAACATTCATCACGGATGAGATACAAACATTCATCGCGAGATTCTCTGTTCCCAAGAACAGTCCTAATGATTTAATGCCATGAATCTTGGAATATGTAAAGTTATAAAATATTTAATTAGTAAGGTTAAAATTAGATCGTTATATATGGTGTTATCCATTTATACGGATGAACTACAAGTTAATACTTGTATAAATAAAGAGTCTGAGATCAAGTTAAGATCCAGAGATTAAGTTATGAATTTTTTTTTAATGTATAATCTAAAATATATTATTTCAACCAATATGATTATGGGATCATTGGTTAAGTTGGTAAATATATGGAGTTTAATGCACAAGGTCCGCTATAGCTAGTGCGAGGATTTTGGAGGCGTTACAATTGGTAAATGACTTGTGAGTACTATAAACATCCGAGACAAGACTACTCAATGTTAACTGGTCAAATTCATCGTTATGTTCCTCGGACCCAAGTACAAGCTTGTTATTACTATTCTGAATGTTAAATAAGTAGGATTATTGATATGAAAAGATATCACTCTAACCAAATGTGTTTCGAGTGAGGATTTTAACTAGTTGGGTATGTTCTGTACGGAAAGAGAATTTTGCGCCGGACAAAGATACAAACATTTATTACGGATAAAGATGCAAACATTTATCATGGATGAAGATACAAACATTCATCGGTAGATTCTCTATTCCCAATAACCATCCTAATGATTTAATGCCGTGAATCTTGGCATATGTAAAGTTATAAAATATCTAAATCTTAAGGTTAAAATGTTATGAATGAGTATTAAGTCCCTTGCATCGATTATAAGGACTTGGTATGAAATAATGAAAGATCTTTGAGAATTAAGATAAGAACTTTGTTTATGAATAAAAGAAATCATCTATAAACATAATGATTTAACATTTATAGTGAGCACCAAGTCAGTTATAGTAAGTATAGTGATTTGGGGGCGTCACATTGATACTTGTATAAATAATGAGATAGAGATCAAGTTAAGATTTAGGGACTAAGTAAGAAAAAAATTTAATATATAGTCTAAAATAGACTATTCAACCAATATGATTATGTGATCATTGGTTAAGTTGAAAAATGTATGGAGTTTAACATACAAGGTCCGTCGTAGCTAGTGCAGGGATTTTTTGGGGCATTACAATTAGCAGTGCAAATTGACTCAAACTGTATAATTTTGCACTACTAATTGTAGCACGAGGTAACGATTTTTTGTACTATAAAGCCATGTACCATATCTCTACAAAGTGATAACTCATGAGACAATTTTGCATTTTACTTGTAAATATCCATTACCTGGATGATAAGGTAAAAATGAAGGGAAAAGCCAAAACTCTGGGGGTAATGGGTTACACCCTTCCCACTCATATACTCCAAGAACCTGCAAAATATAGATTTCCAAAGTCATAACAAATTCAACTTTTGCATATAAAGGAAAATAGTATAAACCAAAGTTGGAAGGACATGAATGAAAAGAAGACAGTGAAATGAGTAACAAATGAATATCTGCAAGAACAATAGGGTAATATGATATGGCTCATCTCGCACCATCAATGCGAGGGAGGAGATGGAAGATGTTACAAATTGCACCTTATTTTATATTTAAGGCTTAATTGTTGTCAAGTTTGGTTTAATAAACCCATTTGTCGACATAATTTGAGTAAATATACATGCGTAATTTGTTCCCTCAAAATAAGGAGAATAAAAGAGAACTTCATTTGATTTATGTAGAAATCATTTAACGTGTCTAAAGTTAGACATTTGATAAGTTTCAAAATTGTTTGATAAAAACTAATTTTCTTTTGTTTTATTTAATAGAAAAAAGACTACTAGTTACTTTATAAGTACAAGTGTAGTCTATTTTATTTTGGAATAAAAGGAAATATTGGTAACTCTTTAAATTCTAATTAACTACTAAATTATTACTACTATGTAACCTACATATTTAATACTAATAAGTGTAGTTAAAAATATAATTTAATAGTCTGATATGTAACTTACAAATATGCATGTATATATATGTATATGTATGTGTAGATATATATATATATATATATATATATATAAGATATATACATGTAAGAAATAAGGTTTTACGTATGAGAAACTATTCTTTTGCACAAAAAATATTCTCTCTTTTCTATCTTCTCCATTTTTCTACAAATATATAACTATCACAAAGCAGTTTTCATTTGAAATAAAATGTGAATTGCTATCACAAGATTGTTCAATCGTGAGATGTGACATATATCCTGGAGATATATCGTCTGCAACCATTTGCAAACAGAATGTGCTGGGGTGATAAAGACTTTAAATACAGAGATCACAGGTGTCATATCTTCTATGCCATTTTTGATTTTATAAAGCTATGATTCTAACAATCTTAAGGTCTTTATTGATTTATTATAATCATAAATAAGTGGGTAGAAGACATAACACAATTTTCAAAGATAAGTGTCATTTTTTTATATGTATTTTACCATTGGAGTTGTTATGATAATTAGTAATATGTTAAGATATTAAACTAATTATTTTTTATTGATAACTCTTGTTAGAGGATGGATTGTGGAGAAAAATTATAATATCCCAAATATATCAAATATGATCTGACAAGATCAAATTAAAGATTGACAATTCAAAACCTAGAGAATGATTGCTCAAATAAACATTGAGCTATCTTAAAGAATAAATACGACTCAAAAATGCGATCGTATACGACTATAGGTTAAAACTTTTAACCTAAATTATGTGTTATGTGATTAGTAAAGATTGAATTGAGTTTCAAAAGTATTATGTGACTTTTCTATATGTAGAATTTTGTGTTTTGGTTCAAGTATTCCACCCTTAATACTTGTTAAAAATTAAAAAGTTTTTTAGGAGAAACCTAAATTTAGGGTTTGAGAAAACCTAAAACCTAAGGGTTGAACCTTAAGGGTTAGAAAACCAAAAATCATTATTTATAAATGCGAAAAGTATACGAGAATTATACGAAAATAATACGAGAATAGTACGAGTATAATACAAAATTTATACGGTATAATTATGAAAAGTCAATCGATGAATAGTAAAAGTCAACATTAGTGGCTACTAACTTTGGTAGAGATTTTGAGGACATACTTGGTATTATGAAAATGTAGTATACTTACATAATATGTAAGTATACATTTTTGGCTAGTAATTTTGGAAGCAAAATTGGACTTGGCTTCTTTGGTTTGTTGTTAAGCATAGCTTGGTGAGTTGTGGCCTCTTGTGAGTCAAAGGTTCTTAAGTAGGGCTACTAATAACGAATTAACTAATTAAGTGAGGATTAATTACAATTAGGTAAATTCCTTAAGCATTAAAGTAAGATTAGCAATAAACTAATCAGGGTTAATAAAGTTAACATTAATTTTGTTGGTGAGTCACCATGGTGACTAACCATGGCGAGTTGCCAAAATGATAATGAGTTGGTGACTAACCATGGTGACTTGCCAAAGTGATGATGTGTTAACCTAATGTCCATAATGCCCTAACTTTGAAAGTCCTATAAATAGAGGGCTTAAGTTCATTAGTTTTTCACCAATTCACCAAGTAAATTAGAGCAACAAAGTTTAGAAAGAGAAAGTTCTTGAGAGTTGAGCAATCTCAAATTGCAAAGAAATAGTTAAAGCTTGCACTTCGAAAGGTAAATTTTTAGTTGTTATTATGTTCGTTTAATTTTTAGTTTAAAAGCTTAAGAATGCGAGTCGTAGCCATGTACGATTGTTGTAATATTTTGAACTTCTGAGATAGTTGTAGTCCGAATTTATATGCATAAATAAAGATTGAATTACATCTTATATATGTTATGGAATTTTTATATGTGTTTATTTTTGTGTTTCGTTTAAAGAATCCAACTTAAACAACTATTAAAAATATAAAAGTAATTTTTTTATTTGGAAAAAACCTAAACCCTAAGATTTAACCCTAGGGTTCAAACCCTAAACCCTAGAAAAGTACTATTCATAAATATGTGTATAAATACAAAAATTATGTTCGTTTAATTTTTAGTTTAAAAGCTTAAGAATGCGAGTCGTAGCCATGTACGATTGTTGTAATATTTTGAACTTCTGAGATAGTTGTAGTCCGAATTTATATGCATAAATAAAGATTGAATTACATCTTATATATGTTATGGAATTTTCATATGTGTTTATTTTTGTGTTTCGTTTAAAGAATCCAACTTAAACAACTATTAAAAATATAAAAGTAAAATTTTTTAAAAGCCTAAAATTAGGGTTTGGAAAAAACCTAAACCCTGATATTTAACCCTAGGGTTCAAACCCTAAACCCTAGAAAAATACTATTCATAAATATGTGTAGAAATACAAAAATTATACGAATAGAATACGAAAATAATACGATAATAATACAAAAATTATATAGTATAAATACTAAGAGTCAACTGTAAATAGTAAAAGTCAACTATACAAATGAGTATATTTAATCAAAATTAATGCTAAACTAAGTAAGTTTGATTAGTTAAATGAATCATTAATCAACCAATTAAATGCTAGCATATAAAGGACTAAACTACCCTTGAACCAAGTTTGGTAAAAGACCATCAATACCCCTCAAATAATCGGTTAATTAACCAACCAAACAAGGCCTAGTAGTATTCCTTTGGTAGGCTTGATCTTGGCCATTGAAATGGTAGATGATGATGTCATTTTAAGCAATGATGGACTAACATTAAATGGCATTAAAGCCTTCAAGTGACCGGCCAAAGCAAGGAGGAAAGGGTGATGCACTTGTCTTTACTTAGCTTGGAAGAAATGGAACAAAGATCAAACTACCTTAGCTTTGGTTTTCCTATAAATAGCAAGCATAGTTCACTTGTTATATCATCTATTTCCAAAGCAAAATCAAGAGCAAAATCACTCTTTATATCTATTATTCATAGTTATAATTCAAGTATTGAAAATTGCAAAGAAATAGTTAAAGTTTACAATCACAAGAGGTACGATCCTTAGTCGTTATTATGTTTAATTTTTCTTTCAATTTATAGTCGATAATGCTCAAGAACGCGAGTCGTAACCATGTACGATTGTTGTTCTCCGTGTTCTTTACGTGTTCTTGAGATTATCTTCATTTTTTAGTAGTTATAATGTTCAATTTTCTTTTATTGACAAGCTCAAGAACATAAGTCGTAGCCATATACGATTTTTCGTTCTCCGCATTCCTTATAACTTGAGCAAGTCATTGTTATGTCGATTTTCATTTCATAGTTTAGAACTAAAGTTTAAGAACATAAGTCGTAGCCATGTACGATTTTTCGTTCTTAGTGTTTTTTATGTGTTCTTGAGCAATAGTCATAAACTGTTAAAATCAAGTAAACAGGCTGTTATAATGACCAAATTATTTCAAATATAAATGTTATAATAACTTATGCAAGCAGTTATAATGCTCAAATTATTTCAAGTATAAAATCCAAAAGCTCAAGAACATAAGTCGTTACCATGTACGATTTTTCCGTTCTTTGTGTGTTCTTGAGCAAAAGTTATAAATTTCTATATAAGAAGGTTTATGATTTTCTTATTTTTTGTTATAAAGTGTTTTTTGATTGTTAGAACATGTTATTTTAGCAAATTAAAGCTTAAGGTATCATGTTTTATCAATTCAGTCAAAAAAATAATAAAACAGTTTTGTGCAGTCCCCTTACTGTCGAAATATGTATAAATCAGTAAGGAATTTTGAACTTTGGTTCAAATATAAATTGTAGATACGGAAGTTACGAACGCGTGAAATTTTGAATGACTCAAAAATGTTTTAAAACGAGGAAGTTATGGCCGTTTAACTGAGCCGGGGTCTGACAGCCAATGTTGTTGCCCACTTTTTAGAAAGTCACTTAAAAATGAGTTTTTGAGTTTGAGAAGTTTCCAACTAAAACCACTTGTGAAATAGTCTAAACGAGTTATAAAAATATTTATCAAGAAAAAAAAATCGATAAACCAACATTCGCACGTAAACAATTATATAGGCATTTAACGCTTTACCGAAAAAAATTCTAAATTGCTTCAAGGAAAGTTTTATATCCTTAACCTTTGTTTACTTACTTTTTATGTGATTTATACATTTCGTACAAACAACGTGTTATAAATCTTTAATATTAAAGTTATTGCTTCTTGTTTCGGCATAACTTGAGAAATGAAATGTTCTTTCGTGATATATTTTTAAACATGCTTTATTTTATCAAACCAAGTTGTCTTGGGACGATCCTGACATATGAAGTAAACTGAGATGAACGAATATGTAGCACTTTTTATGATTACTCCAGTGTAGTGTATGTTATGCATAACATAGGATGTCGTTAGGTTGATCCCCTTTCTATATCCATTGCAAATGGTTCTAAGTCGAAAGACAAAGAACAGTTCAAGGTCTAACCACCACTCAGTCTTGCTATGTTAAAACATTTGTAATATCAATTGTTGTGCCATGAATCCTTATAATCCATATCGGCATGAGTTCACTTATATGTTATGTGTTAGACTTGTTGAGCTTTTGTATGCTCACCCTAGAAAATAAACCTAAATTGCAAACAAACTTGAGAGCTCTGGCTTTAAGAAGAAGAAATGAAAGAAGAAATGTGTAGATTAGTTTACATGCTTTATTAAATTTCTTGTCGTTTTGTTTTAAAGTCTTGATGACTTATGTTATATAAACAAGCAAACCGTGTAACCGACTCTATATCAATATATATCAAGTTTCATCACATATTCTTGTCATCTCTTTACTTTGATAAAAACTTAGAATTGTTAAACTTAACATAGTATTGATAATGATCTATTTATCTAGATGAGGATTGGTAAATGACTTGTGAGTACTGTAAGCATCTGAGACAGGACTATTCGATGTTAACTGGTCAAATTCATCATTAGGTTCCTCGGACCCAAGTACAAACTTGTTATTACTATTCTGAATGTCAAATAAGTAGGATATTGATATGAAGAGATATCACTATAACCAAATGTGTTTCGAGTGAAGGTTTTAACTAGTTGGTTATGTTCTGTATGAAAAGAGAATTTTGCATCGGACAAATATACAAATATTTGTCACGGATAAAGGTGCAAACATTTATCACGGATGAAGATATAAACATTCACCATGAGATTCTCTGTTCTCAAGAAACGGCCTAATGATTTAATGCCGTGAATCTTGGAATATGTAAAGTTATAAAATATCTAAATCTTAAGGTTAAAATGTTATGAATGAGTATTAAGTCCCTTTCATCGATTACAAGGACTTGGTATGAAATAATGAAAGATCTTTGGCAATTATGATGAGAACTTTGTTTATAAATAAATAAAATCATCTATAAACCTAATGATGTAGCATTTATAGTTAGCACTAAGTCAGTTATAGTATGTATAGTGATTTGGAGGTGTCACAATTGTTGTTCTCCGTGTTCTTAACATGTTCTTGAGCATTTTTTTCATTTTATAGCAGTTATAATGACGAAATTCATTTCATAGTATATAACTAAAGCTCAAGAACCTACGTCGTAGTCATGTACGATTGTCGTTCTCCATGTTTTTTATATGTTCTTGAGCAATAATTATAAATTGTTATAATCAAGTAAACAAGATGTTATAATGACCAAATTTTATCAAATATAAAGTGTCATAATTACATACGTAAGCAGTTATAATGCTCAAATTATTTCAAGTATGAAATCCAAAAGCTCAATAACATAAGTCGTTACTATGTATGATTTTTCGTTCTCCGTGTGTTCTTGAGCAAAAATCATAATTTTCTATGTAAGTAAGTTTATGATTTTGTAATTTAGTGTTATAGAGTTGTGAAACATAATGGCCTAGCAAATTCATGTTTGTGGCATCATATTTTAACAAGCTAAACCAAGAACGATGAAACTTAGTTCTTCGTGTTCTTCGATTCGTTCTTCGTGTTCTTCGATTCGTTCTTCGTGTTCTTGAGTAAAAGTCATGAATCTTACATACGTAGGTTTATGGTTTGTTATTTTTATGTTATGAAGTTTTATTGAGTGATAGAACATGCTATCTTAGCAAATTAATGCTTGGGGTATCATGTTTTACCAAGTGGATCAAAGAAAGTATGAACTAGTATGCATTCTGACTTTGTTCACTGATTTCTAAAAATTTACTTTTGGAATCTACCTTAGTAACCCAAAAAAAAGGTGTATATCACGAAATTCTAATGAATTTAGACTAAAAAATGACCCCCAAATGTTAATAAATGAAGAAGTTATGGCCAAAGTACTGAGAGAGGTTCCGACAGCCAAAGTTAAGGTTAAAATTCTGCCACCCGGTGTCTAGATGCCCAAAATACACTTAGCCATTTTAAGGTTCTGTCCATAGGTGTACATACACCCCAGAAATGCCTTGGGACGACGTATATACGCCCATACTTGTCAAAATTAGGTTTTTGCTCCGGACTTGTTCGGAACTGAAAGTTTCGCTTGTCGTGCATTGTAAAACTAAACAAAAGGTAATTACACTATTTAAATAAAGATAAACTATTGTAAGAGAGTATTGTTTATGACTAATGGTTATGTGAAAATCATATGCCTTATAGGCCGCCCGAATAAACGCAAAACTTAGCGTAAACGTTAAAGCGATTAAGGCATGTCTTCTAACTCTTACTACGTGCTACTTGTCACCACAAGAAATTAGGGATGTAATGAAGGAAAATTTGTGAAGGAATTCATTCCTTCACATAATGAGTTTTCTAGCGAGGGAACAATGAAGGAAACAAATATTAGTGATAATACAGTTATTGTGAAAGAAATATCCTTCACAATTTAGATTTTTTCTTTCGCCAATCTTTGGTAAGAAAATTGCGAAGAAAAATACTATTAATGAAGGAATTATTACTCACTATATATTATTATTGAGATGTTTTTTGCGAGAGATAAAATTGGTCACTATTTTGTTAAAATAAATATTTTAGAATTAATTATAGTGAATATAAATTGTATTATATATAAATGCATTAATTTTTTTACAGTAGCAAATTTACTTTTAATAACACTTTTTTAAGTATATTACAATATCTATTATTTATTTTAATAAATTATAAAATAAATAACTTTATATAATTTTAAACTTTCAAATTTCATGCATTGTCCATGACAAAAAAAGAGGGGGAAATTGAGATAATGACCTTTTTTTTCTTGTAGAATAAACCACAAATGCCAAAAAAAATTACTTATATGTTCTATGAAAGAGTTAAGTTTGAGTTTGTATATACTAAAAATCTATAATCAGAGCGGACGTATTAGGAGGGCCTTAGCCCTATACCTAATACCAAATTGAAGAAGCCGGTTCTAATGACGGTGACAATTTTTGGTCCCCCTCTTCAAATTATATCCTTTACTGGCCGTCTATCGATTCGGGAGCCGACATCTAATCATTAGTTAAAAAAAATTGAGGATCAAAAGCCACCACTGGTCGCAGACGCAAGTAAGCAAGAGTCGGAGAGGTCCCAATTGTGAAAGCTCGCAGTATCGTGGCAGTACGTTCTATTGAAGAACTGGTCGATGGGAATCACATATCTGGTATTAATTAGTTATATATATTTTTTAATCGAGATTATATATCATAATGTTTGTATATAAAGAGGATTATGCTTGTGATGAGATTTAGATTATATATGTAATATATGTTGAATGGAATGCCCAAGTATATGATCAAATTTTAGATTATGGTTTAATTTTGTAAATTTTGCTCATTTGATGTTCATTGAATTTTTTGTGTGTTTTTATGATTTGTGCAAGGATTGTAGGAAACAAGTTTATTTGGGTAAAAAAATGATTTATTTGCCTGTTTTTAGTGTAATTCATTCCCAAATTTATTGTAGAGGGATTATTTAGGAAGAATTATATGGATTGTTGGTGTTCTATTTGTAATTTTGTCTTGCTTTTATTTTTTATGTGGATTTGACACTACTCATGCTACAGCGAGGTGAGATACTTGTTAGAAATTTCTTATTTTTTATGTGGATTTAGAAAGTACAAGTTACAACAGCACATACTTGTTAGAAATAAACAATTACAACAACACCATAATTTGCCCATAAACTAGCATTAATGGGGTTCAAATAGCTATTGGTCCCTTATATGGTTACTGATCACAGTTATTTTCTTGATTCTGTGAGGCTCTTCTTCACACTTTAAATTACATGATTGTTGAAACTTACCATGGGGTTTGGCAGCTTGATTATTTTATCTTTGACTGCCTGTTCATTAATGAAAGATACTACCTTTCAACCATGAATATATGTTTTTAGTGGGATATATTTTACCATTATATTATATCATATATGTTATATGGTTATTTTCTGTTTATATGAGGCCTTAAAATGCTGAATTGCTTTCTTCTAATCCCTGTTCATGTAGAAAACTCTGTTTTCTGCATTATGTTACCCAGTCACTAATTAGTTCTTCTAATGCTTGCAAATACCCTTGTATCACGTATTGGACCAAAAGTTAATTTGTGTCTACTTTATGGGTGCAGACAGACAGCATAATCTCGATATGAACCTTTAGATTTCTCACACTTCTGGAGGTCAAAAGGGAAATGATAATATTAGAAGTTTACACGTCTATGATGTAGCTTATCAATTGCTTGATGGAAAAGGAACAAAAGTAGATGGTTCTTCCATTAAATATCTCTCTTTGAATACCTTAGCTGGTTTGAGATTTTAATTTATTTAGTCTTATGCATTGAGAAAACTTTATTTCTTCATATCGTATGTCCACATTAGGGTATTCATTTAGACTTTTTTGAACGTACATGGCCTATAACGATTTATGTTCTAACTTTCTTTTACCCGTGCCAAGTTTTATGTAAATTCAATCAAAAATGATTGACCTTTAATGTCCTCATTCCTATGTTCTAACTTTCTTGTATCTCCCAGGTTGAGAGCTTTGCTTCTGCTCCTATGGGTGGAGAAACTCCCCATGCTCTAACAATGGTATCAAAGCACCTACGGACATGGCCTGACATTTATTCTAGTTTCCCACCAAATTACGAGGTGATCTTTTATTTATTTTTAGTATCATTAACACAAAAGAATTGCTAGGCTACATTTTTATAAGTGTTTTTATTTCTATATTATGGTCAAACATATTCTATTTCGTATCACATTCACAATATTTGGCACGGGACTAAAAAAATAGGATACTCAGTTTTCCCAGATATCGTGCACGAGACTTGCTTGGTCCTCCTCCTACAGTGCCTTCGTGTATATCTTACTCATCACCACAACTGTCTATTAATCATAAGGTATTAGAGAGTATGGTTGATAAGACTATACTCCATCGTTTAGGTATAGAGTCTATAGACGATGCTTCTACTGATGATAACAATCGTTCATTGGTATAAATATTAATGAACGTATAACTAACATAGTAGAGACGAAGTTTACCAACTTCCTTCAACCATTTACCAACTATGAATCAATTGAGGTATTTACTGATAACTATATTTTTTTCTTTATCTTTCATTAATCTCTCTCTCTCTCTCTCTCTCTCTCTCTCTCTTTCTCTTAATTGAAGTTCATCAGTTTCATTTTTTCTTATTCCTAGTCTCATTGAAATTGAATTTTGGTTTTTCTCTTGTAACATGAAGTTTACAGGATCAACCTTGATTTCCTTGGAGAAAATGATGATGAAGATGCGGACCTAACATGACACTTTATTCCTTCAAGTTCGTTATTATTCTTTTAGTTTTCTTATGTTAGTTAATAAATATTGTAAGTACAATGGTCCTTGGGAGACCAAGATATAATAACAAATTCTGTAGTTATTGTGACTCGAGCATTATCTATTTATATATGGAGTATTGGTTTTATTGACTCTTTATGCATTAGTTTATCAATTAGTTTGAAATAAGTATGACATTTATATTTACTTGAACTATTAAATGTAATATTTCTTATACAGATTAATAATAATAATAAATATGAAATCATTGATTTGAAAATCAATTATAATTTGCAATGAATTTTGATTATTTAGCAATTAATTTTTTATTTACAAATTTATAATTTGTGAAGGAATTTTTCTCTCACTAAATTGAAGAAAAAATCTCAATTTATAGTTAGTGAAGGAAAATATTCTCTTGTTAAATAAATTTGTTTGTCACAATATATTATTTGCGAGGAAATAAAGTTATTCACTAATTTCAAATAGTCCTTCTTAAAATATTACTTGTGAAGGAACCACTCTTTCATTAAATAATAATATTTCTATACAAAATATAATTTATGAATAAAAAGTTACTCATATTATATCCTTCACAAAAAATATATAGTCACTACTTAACAAATGATAACCTATTGTGAGGAGGTCTAATGCGAGCAACTGCGTGAAGGAAATATTTCTTAGTGATATATTATGTCTTGTGAAGGATTTGTCCTTCACTAAATGCCCTTTTTGGTGTAGTATGTGTAGTAATGCTAAAATGATAAATGAGATGTATAATGTCATGTTGTTATGTGATAGATTTTATGAGAAGTCTTTAAATGATGTTTGCAAGCCTTCTAACTGTTATGTGTTATGTTTACGAGTTATGAACATGATTTATACACTTTGTGTGTCAATGTGATATATATTATTGGAATGTGAGTTATATGTAATATTAAATGGAAAATTATGTTCAGTCAGGGCATGTTAAAGTTTATATGAAAGCATAAACTGTGTATGTACTATCTGTTAGACTTGTTGAGCCGTCGTGCTCATTCTTGCGAATAAAACCTTACTTGCAGATTAAAGATGAATGTTAAGAAGATCATGAAAGCAAAGATGAAGTGTAGATTAGGTTTTCATATTTATTACTTGTATTTGTATAAGTCATAGTGATTGTTGTAATACGAACAAGCAAACAATGTAAACGAATATTATGGAATAATATTATGTTATTATCATCAAAAGAGTGTTATGTCTTTAAATTTGATATAATGTAGAATTGTTAAACATTAAAACAACGCTGATAAAGAACTATAAATCTGAATGAGGATACTGAATAACATTGTGAGTGCTGTAAGAATTCAAAGCAGAATCACCGATGAAGAAGGCAAATTCATCGTATGATTTCTTGGTTCTAAGTACAAGTATGTTATTAATATTCTGAATTTTAGATAGATAGGAAATATCGATATAAAGAGATATCTCTATGAATATATGTATTCAAGTGAGGGTGTTGAATAATATGGTATGTTTTGTAAGAAAAGGAATCTTGCCACGGATAAAGATATAAACATTTATCGCAAGATTCTTCTTTTCCCAGAACCATCCTATTATTAATGTTGTAAACCTTGGATTTATAAAAGAATAGAATGTTTAAATCTTAAGGTTAAAATTGGACCATTATATATGGTGTTATCCATTTAAACGGATAAACTACAAGTTGATACTTGTATAAATAATGAGATTGAGATTAAGTTAAGATCCAGGGATGAGTTAAAAGAATTTTATAGTCTATAACAGACTAATTCAACCAATATGATTATGGGGTTATTGTGAGGCCCCCAAATCTGAGCCCACACAGCCCAAACTTGAGTCGTCAAAAGACTACAACAAAATTATTACAACAAAGCACAACGTACAACAATACAGTGTATAATAATACACAACTAAGTCTTCACTATTATTGCCACACTATTTTACAACACGTGAAGACTACGACAGCTATTCCTCAGACTCTCACTCCATTCCCCGGCTAGACCCTGTTACGTTTTCATCTCCTGTAATGGAACAAAAGAAAGGGTGAGCTCAAATAGCCCAGTAAGAAATATCATGACTAAGATAATGACGAATAAATTATCATTAGCCTTCAACAGTTGAGTTTTGAATACAATAGACTACAAGGTTTATATCAAAAACTGTAGTTAAATTCTTAAACAATGTTCAGATCAATAATGGCAGCGGAATGAGCAATCTATTAGAAGAATAATGCAGACTATAATGTCCACTCGCTTCTCTTTTTAGTAAAAATATCATCAACTTTTATCATCTGAAATACCATTAGTCAAGATAATACAACTTCACAGTTCCTGGTTATAATCATGCAGATCAACAGTTCATCTTTGCACTACGGGCCAAAGACATTCAATATAACGCCAACGGTCATGATTATACCAGATTCAGCCTTTGGTCATAATCATACCAATCAACAGTTCATCTTTGCACTACGGGCCAAAGAGAACATTAACCACGTGCCATAAAAGACACCGAACAGATGTATCGCCTTTAACCTAGTATATCGCCTTTAACCTATCATCTGTTCAACAATTATATCACATCTGTGCCCCCGGCCACAGATATTCACAACAGCTTGATTCTTGATGATTAATACAAATAACAGTGATACAAATGATGAACAGAAGAACAGGATAAACAATAAGTATCAGAAGTTTACTTTGTGCAGATTCAAATAATGTCCAAATTGTCAACATGATGTGGAGTGAAATTTAAAAATGATATTCAAGATTCTCAGTTCAGAATAACGGTTACAGTTCAATAGAAAGATTCAGAAAATAGGAAGGTTCAGTTGAAATAATGAAGTTCAACTATTATGGAACATATAATATTTTCAGGAATTATAGAAGCAATAGTTCCATAATAAGTTTCGATTCAGGAGTATGAAAGAAAATAATATCCCTTACCGTAGCAAGTTCAAGAGTGTAAAAAAAATGACATTTCTTACCTTAACACGTGACTGGATATTGATTTAAATGAGATTGATCAACCTATATATTTATAATAAAATTAGTAATTACAACATGTAAACTTCAAAGTGTATGATAACTCATATATTATGAACTATCAAAATTATATATATTTAACATAATTTTTGTAGTATAAAATACCAACTTTAAAATAGTTTTAAAAATAATATTCCAAAATAAATCTTCCAAAGAAAGCTTTTAAAAATGAATCTTCTCAAAGAAGAGTCTTCTAAAGGAAGATTTGTGAATACCGTGAAAAATAGGAATTTATAAAATTACTACTCTTTAATAAAAGACTTACTTGAAAAATTCCTGCACTCCTTTTGGCTTTCAAACACTCAAAATAGCCTTACTATTCTCAGAGAAAACTCATAAAATTCTTATAGAAAAATTTTATGTTTTAGGTGTGATTTTTCTATTCAGCTGAACAAGCTATTTATAGGAGAAAAGAGGTTACTATGCGTGGTAGGTGAACTAAAAAAAAATTCAGCAGAGGCTGCGCAAACGTTTTTAAAAATTTTCAATACTTGCACAGTAACTTTGCACAGTAACTTTAAAATTTTCAAAAAGTGAACAGTAATGAACAGTAACTTTTGTCGGCAGATGAACAGTAACTTTCCCGAGATGAACAGTAACTTCCGTCAGTGAATAGTAACTTTTCCGGGAATGAATAGTAAATTCCGGGAGTGAATAGTAACTTTTGAAAAATAAATTTTTTTATTTTTCCTGTGGGTCCAACATATAAAATGAAATAATGCTACAACAATAATGTAATAAACACGTTACAGATTATTATTAATTTAATAATATAAATTACAGTATATTTGCAACTGTGACAATTATTAGGTTCAATAATTTTAAAAACAGTGCAGCAACAATTATTGACTCAATGATATAAAATACAGTGTAATGACAATTATTAAATCAATAATGCAAAATACTGTGTAACAACAATTATTGAATTGATAACATAAAATATTATGCAGTGACAATTATTGATGAAATGATGCGTAACAGTTACGGTGTCAATTATCAGAACAATAGTATGAGACACTGTGCAATACCGTGTGCTACTGTAGAGTACCGCATGCTACAGTAAAATACCATAAATTACCGTATGCTACTATTCTTTTATCACCGGTATTTTAACAGTTAGCACCGTTGACTATTTTTATTAAAAAGGTTACTTCTATCGTTTTCTATATCCGACAAATATTCCGTTGTGGGGTCCACCAATAATTTGTTATTTCGGCGCCGTCGTACGGCCCGAATATTCCCCGACAAAACGAATATTGTCCGACAAAATAAAATTTGCACATAACATCCTTAACTTTAAACTTTATCGATTTAACCACTTACTGTTTCAGAAAAATATATATGAAGAAAAATTAAAGTTTATATTTCATAAAATTCGGGGTCTTACAGTTATTGGTTAAGTCGGTAGATGTATGGAGATAACGCACAAGGTCCGCCGTATCTAACTGAGATAGTTTAAGTTAAAGTAAGTTTGGATTATAATTGAAAACTCATATTAGCAAAACTGAGTAGAACGACTCTCTTGTATGGGAAAGAGTTTAATATGCTTTAGAGAACTGATCTAACTATACTGTTGGTATGAATGATTCATGGTCAGTGTTTTCAAAGTGGGTTACACACTGAATGAGATCATTTGAGGATAGTGTTGATGAGACGGGGAACTGATTCATTAGTTCTTGGGTGGAGGAAACACTCAGTTTGCTATTTTGATAAGTAAATCAAAATCTTGTGTGAAACTAATTCTTTATATATATTCTGAGAAGGTGATTCTTTTTTTCATATGTATATTGATTAGTTATTAGTTGTTACGACAAAGCTATAGTTTTAAAAATATGTGTATGTTAATTACTGAGCAAATGAGCTGTAATATCCCAAATATTTCAAAATTGATCTGACAAGATCTAATTAAGATTGTCAATTCAAAACCTAAGAAGGATTGCTCAAGCATATTAAGCTATTTGAAAGATAAAATACGACGTGAAACTACGATCGTATACAATTAAGAGGTTAAATTGTTTAACCTAATTTGTGTTATGTGATTAGTAAAACTTGAATTGAGCTTTTAAATGAGTTATGTGAATTATCTATGTGTAGGATTTTGTGTTTTGGTTTGAGTGGTTAACCTTGACACTTATTAAAAATCAGGAGTCAATTTAAGGCAAAAACCTAAATTAAGAAAAAAGTTGAAACCTAAACACTAAACCTTAGACCCTAGAAAATAACCTAGGCTCTCGAGAGAAACGTGTAGGTCAAATTGACATTCCGTTTCAAGATTCAACATTATTCCCACGATTTGAAAACACGTAACAGTCAATAAATTTTTTCTCGAAGAACGTGTAAAAGCACTATTTATGAGATAACATTTTTCATTCGTTTGACTGTTTATTTCATCTGTAGGACTTCTTACATTTCACAACATAGTGATAATATGAGGTGTAGATGTCAGGGAACCAATAATATTTTTAGGAAAAAAAGACAAAAATGTCACGATTTACGAGAAAACGTTTGTCATCTTTTTGAACGTTCTTTTTGACATTTTGACTTTTTACATTTCACGATATAGTATTTATATAGGGAATAGATACCAGCGAGCCACTGATATTTTTCTAAAAATAAAACGTAAAACGCTCTTCAAACGAAAACATTTTTCATTTTTGAACGTTCCGCTAAAGGATATAGTGTTTGTATCCAACAACGATGCGTAATAAGCAATAAAATTTTTTCTGGAAAAGCGCGTCGGGAGTAAGACGAAAAATATTTTTTTTGATTTTTTGGTCGTCTAACAATTTTCTGAGAAATGGTCGCCAAAAACACTATTCACCAAAAAACGTGTCAAGTCTTTTTGGACTTTTCACTTCTTAGAATAGTGTTTATACAGAATAAAACTCAGTAATATCAAAATTTTAAATCAGTATAAGTTAACCATTTAGTTGGAATCAGATTGTTATATAATTAAACTGCTAATTCATCCGTGTTGTTTTCTTCAAATGCAACATAAGATAGATTAACATAAAATTTGAATAATCAAATTTATGAGATTAATACCGAATTATATTATTCAATTATAATTTGTGTCTAGAATGAAAGAAATTTATCAATCGCATCGCCCGGTAGATGTATTTAGGAAAAATACACGGAAGATTATCCGAGATTAATTTAAGGAAAACTTTGAGGGTCAGACAAGACATCATATTAATACTGTATGATGTGTTTTATGAATAAAATACGTATAACTAATTAAAATTGATATTACTAATGCGAAATATTTTTACATAATTGTACGCGATTTATCCGAAAAGTCAAGAACGAAAAGAATAGGTAAGAGTGTGGCTAGCACACGTTGGCACATGATTGGCACACGCTGGCACATGCTGGCACACGTCTGGCACACACTGGCACACGCTAGCACACTCTAGGTACAAAAAGACTAAAATGCCCTTGGTCTTTTAAACTAATGACCAAACTACCCTGACCTTTGGTTTTCCTATAAATAGGAAGCTTAACTTATTCATTTCTTCAATAATTTTCAAAGAAAAATTCCTATAATCAAGAGATTGCAAAGAAATAGTTAAAGTTTGCAATAATGAAAGGTACGATTCTTAATCGTTATTATGCTTAAAGTTTTATTTTGTCGATGAGGCTCAAGAACATAAGTCGTAGCCATGTACGATTTTTCGTTCTCCGTGTTCTTTATGACTTGAGCAAGTCGTTGTTATGTTGAATTTCATTTCATAGTTTAAAGCTGAAGAACGTACGTCGTAGCCATGTACGATTGTCGTTCTCCGTGTTTTTCGTCTGTTCTTGAGCAATATTTAAAAATTGTTATAATCAAGTAAACAAGTCATTATAATGACCAAATTTTATCAATTATAAAGTGTTATAATCACATATGTAAGCAGTTATAATGCTCAAATTATTTCAAGTATGAAATTCAAAAGCTCAAGAACATAAGTCGTTTCCATGTACGATTTTTTGTTCTTCGTGTGTTCTTGAGCAAAACTCATAATTTCTTATATAAGTAGGTTTATGATTTTGTAATTTAGTGTTATGGGATGATGAAACATGATGGCTTGCTAAATAATGCTTGTGGCACCATGTTTTAACAAGTTAAACAAAGAACGATGAAACTTAGTTCTTCATGTTCTTCGTGTTCTTCAATTCGTTCTTCGTGTTCTTGAGAAAAAAATCATGAATCGTACATAAGTAGGTTTATGATTTTGTCTTTTTTATGTTATGAAGTGTTATGTATTGTTAGAACATGTTATCTTAGCAAATTAATTCTTGAGATATCATGTTTCCCCAATCGGATCAAAGAAAGATAAGTCTAATATACTCACAGACTGTTTTTGCAAATTTTCAAAAATTTAAAGTCAGAATCTGCCTTAGAAATATAAATTAAAGTTGTATATCATAAAATTCTAAGCAATTTAGACTCAAGAATCACTTCAAAATATTTCCGTATGACAAAGTTATGGCTGTTACTGTAAAAGAGGTCAGAAATATAAATCAGTTTAAGATCAGTCCCATTACTGGGAAATATGTGTAAATCAGTAAGGAATCTCGAACCTTGGTCTGAATAAAAGTTGTATATACGGAAGTTACGAACGCGTAAAATTTTGAACGACTCAAAAATGTTTTAAAATGAAGAAGTTGTGGCCGTTTAATCGAGCTGGGGTCTAGCAGCCAAACAAGCTGCCTATTTTTTAAAAAGTGGCTTAAAAATGAGTTTTTTAGTTAGACAACGTTCCAATTAATTTCACCTATGGAATTAGTCTAGTTAAGTTATTCTAAGACTTATTCAAAAGAAAATTTTGATGAACTAACATTCAGGGACGTGTAACCTTTTTTGTAGGCGTTTAACGATTTCCCAGAAAACCCTAAAACAGTTTCAAGGCAAGTTCTAAACCCTTATGTGTCATTTGTTATGTAATAGATGTTATGTGAAGTCTTTAACTGATGGTTGCAAGCCTTCTAAATGTGATGTGTTATGTTTACGAGTTATGAACATGATTTATATACTTTGTCTGTCAATGTAATATAAATTGTTGGAATGTGAGTTATATGTGATATTAAATGGAGAATTATGTTTAGTCAAGGCATGTTAAAGTTTATATGAAAGCATAAACTATGTATGTGCTGTATGTTAGACTTGTTGAGCCGTCGTGCTCACTCATGCGAATAAAACCTTATTTGAAGATTAAAGATGAACGTTAGGAAGATCATGAACGTAAAGATGAAGCTTATTTTAGGTTTTCATGCTTATTACTTGTATTTGTATAAGTCATAATAATTGTTGTAACACGAACACACAAATATGTAACTGAATATTGAATGAATGATATAAATTATTATCATCAGAATGTTGTTATGTCTTTATTTTAATATAACCTAGAATTGTTAAAACTTAACATAGTATTGATAATGATCTATTTATCTGGATGAGGATCGGTAAATAACTTGTGAGTGTTGTACATCCGAGACAGGACTAAGCGATGTAGACTGGTCAAATCCATCGTTAAGGTTCCTCGGACCCAGGTATAACTTGTTATTACTATTCTAAATACTATATAAGTAGGATTATTGATATGAAGAGATATCACTATAAACAAATATGTTTCGAATGAGGGTTTTAACTAGTTGAGTAATGTTCTGTACGGAAAGAGGATTTTGCACTAGACAAATATATAACCATTTGTCACGGATAAAGATGCAAACATTTATCACGGGTGAAGATACAAACATTCACTGTGGGATTCTCTGTTCCCAAGAGTCGTCCTAATGATTTAATGTCGTGGATGTTGGAACATATAAATTAGTTATAGAATATTTAAATCTTAAGGTTAAAATTAGACCGTTATATATGGTGTTATCCATTTATACGGATGAAATACAAGTTGATACTTGTATACTTATGAGACTAAGTTCAAGTTAAGATTCAGGGACAAAGTTAAGAGAAAATTTTAATATATAGTCTAAAATAAGACTAATTCAACCAATATGATTATGGGATCTTTGGTTAAGTCGATAGATGTATAAAATTAACGCACAAGGTCCGCCACAGGTAAAAGTGCAGGGGATTTTGGGCGCATTACAGTTGGTATCAGAGCAGTGGATTATAATTTCTAGATAACAAGTACCTTGAAGTATAATCTGATGGATTAAGAAGAAATGGACTTGTGAAGAGTCCGTAAATAATTACAAGATATGCATAAATCTTATTAAATCTTAATACATAAAAATTATTATGTGAAAGAAATATAACGAATAAAGATAAACTATTTACGAGAATATCTGAAGATAAATGAACTCATAATGAGTTCTCAAAGCAAGCAATAAGATAAAATAATCTTATTGGTTTTTGTGTGAAACTATTTCATCAAAAATGAAATGGTGTGTATGGTATGTTGTGTAATTATACCTAAGAAAAGAGATGAGTAAACTCATAGAGAGATGTTAATGAGAAATTCATTTGGAGATACTTATTTGGAGATAATCAAAATTCATTTGGAGATTGTAAGAATTAAGCTTATAATGAGTTGTAAATGATAAAGGAATGAATTCTGAAAAAAAAATCATAAGATAGTTAGAGAACGATTAGAGATTGCAATTGAAAACTCATATTAGTAAAACTGAGTAGAACGATTCTCTTATATGGGAAAGAGTTTAATACGCTTCAGAGAACCGATCTAACTACATTGTTGGTATGAATGATTCATGGTCAGTGTTCTCAAAACGGGTTACACACTAAATGAAATCATTTAAGGATAGTGTTGATGAGATGGGGAACTGATTCATTAGTTCTTGGGTGGAGGAATAACTCAGTTTGCTATATTGATAAGTAAATTAAAATCTTTTGTCAACTCTTCTTTGTATATATTTTGAGAAGGTGATTTTTCACTTATATGTATATTGATTAGTTAGTAGTTGTTACGTCACAATTATAGTTTTAAAAATATTTGTATGTTAGATACTGAGCGAACGAACCCTTGTTATGGACTTGGTCTATGATATGTTAGTTAAACTGACTTGTGAGATGCGGCTACGATTTGTCTATAAAGTGCGATATTAACAAAGAACTAATGTGCGCTGGGACATTTCAATCTCGTGTTGATGAGAAGGGGAACTAATATATTTGTTTGTACTTGGTTTAATACAACCAATCAGTTTACTATATTACTATATATTTGCAAAACTTGTGTTATGGTTAGAGAATAATGGAAAAGATAGAGGATTGAGGGTATTTCAAAAATCTTCTAACTATGTTAGATCTTCATGGTTATATTCGCACTTGGGTGTCTTTGAAAAGAATTGTTCACTAGTTGAACTGGAAAAATTTTGTTAGCTATATCTATGCTAATTTTTCAAGCTAGATAGAGTTAAATTTAATGAATTTTGTCATGAACACATGGTCAAATGTTATGGTTATGATCGAAGATCATCAATGCACAGTTATAGGGATGTGGGTGTAATAAAGTCATAAAATTAATTTTCAGAATGGAAATTTTTTGGCTATGTTATTCTTATGTCTATGTTAATTGTTTTGGCTAGATGGATTTAATGTGAAGGATAAAAATGATTTATTCATCAAAACCTCATTTAGCCTGGTGTGAAGATGATACATGATGAGTCATCAACGCACTTTGCAAGGTGCGGTATACAGTCATAAAATTATTTTTAAAAAAAAAGTTTGAATGGTTTAAATATGAGTCAATGCCAATTGTTTCAGCTAGACATTTCTGGTTATGATAAAGAAACGGATGTACGATACCGGTAGACGCAACATACCGCGTCTTTAAAGAAAATATGGTACAACAGACTTATCATTTGAAGTACAATGACAAGGTGTTCTCAATCTAAATTGATTGTTACACAAGGCAGGGTGTTCTCAATCTTAATTGGTTGTTACACTGTATAGTGTTTTTCAGTCCTAGTGACGGTTAAACAATTGTGGGTCGTATAACATCCTTAGTATTTGAAAAAGGTCAAGGTCAAGGTCTTGTTTGACTGCTGTATAAGTTAGAAGAATCCTAAATAAAGGAAGAATATGACTGAAAATCTAGTTTGGTAAATGGTTTACAACCTAGAGTTATGAAAGGAAATGTGTAGAGATAAGTGAACATTGTTTATATCTAATCAAAGTATTAGAGATTTAATGTGATTAAAAGATGGATTTAGAAAATTTATATTGAAGAGAAAATTGGATATGATTATACTGTAATTTCGAGGACGAAATTCTGATAAGGAGGAGAGAATGTAATATCTTTAATATTTATAGAACTTATAAATATGATATTAAATGACTAAAATTAATTGTGAAGTTAATTTCGAGAACGAAATTCCAATAAGTTTGGGTGAATGTAATATCCCAAATATTTCAAAATTGATCTGACAAGATCTAATTAAGCTTGTCAATTCAAAACCTAAGAAGGATTACTCAAGCATACCTTGAGCTATCTGAAAGATAAAATACGACGTGAAACTACGATCGTATATAATTAAGAGGTTAAATTCTTTAACCTAATTTGTGTTATGTGTTTAGTAAAGCTTGAATTGAGCTTTTAAATGAGTTATGTGAATTATCTATGTGTAGAATTTTGTGTTTTAATTTGAATGGTTAACCTTAACTCTTATTAAAAATCAGAAGTCAATTTAAGGCAAAAACCTAAATTGGGAAAAAAGTTAAAACCTAAACCCTAGAAAATAACTTAGGCTCTCGAAAGAAACGTGTAGGTCAAATTGACATTCCATTTCAAGATTCAACATTCCCACGATTTGAAAACACGTAACAGTCAATAAAAGTTTTTCTCAAAAAATGTGTAAAAGCACTATTCACGAGATGACGTTTTTCATTCGTTTGACTGTTTATTTCATCTGTATGACTTCTTACATTACACAACATAGTGATAAATATTGGTTTAGATGTCAGGGAACCAATAAAAATTTTAGGGGAAAAAGTGGAAAATGTCAAGATTTACGAGAAAACGTTTGTCATCTTTTTGAACGTTCTTTTTGACATTTTGACTTTTTACATTTCACGATATGGTATTTATACGGGGAATAGATACCAGGGAGCCACTAATATTTTTTCAAAAATAAAATGTAAAACACTCTTCAAACAGAAACCTTTTTCCATTTTTGAACGTTCCACTGAAGGATATAGTGTTTGTATGCAACAACAATGCGTAATAAGCAATAAAAAAATTTCTTGAAAAGCGTGTCGGGAATAAGATGAAATAGGGAAAAGACAATTTTTTTTTTGACTTTTTGGTCGTTTAACCATTTTCTGAGAAATGGTCGCCAAAAAAACTATTCACCGAAAAACGTGTCAAGTCTTTTGGACTTTTCACTTCACAGAATAGTGTTTGTACGGAACAAAACTCAGTAATATCAAAATTTTAAATCAGTATAAGTTAACCATTTAGTTGGAATCAGATTGTTATATAAATAAATTGCTAATTCATATATGTTGTTTAAATGTGTAGTCGTATAGGTTTCTGTAGAAAAATTTAGCAAAATGCTTGAAAATATTTTTAGCTACGAACAAAACATAGGTTGTACGAATAAATTGCACATTTTGAAATCTACAAATTATTTTTGTGGTTTTAGATTTTCTGGAAATATATGAGTAAGTTAAGAACAAACTCTCATTGGAATCATGTGAAAATGGTTTAAAATGAGCAAGATATGAATTTTTGAACCGAAGGACCTCACTGTCGAACGGTTGTGTAAAACAATTCAATTCATGACCATTTTCAGTAATCAAATCATGTCCAAATTTGCTTTTTGATGAAGGAATCTTGTAGTTCGGAAAGATGCGATTCCAAAAAGTTCAATTTAAGGTCAATCGGACTTGTAGATTTCATTTTATTTAAGTTTTAGTGAATGAGGCAAAATCAAAAATATTAGGACATTCTGCCGGTTTTTTTCTATGAACTGGTCGGAACATCCCGGCAACCGGTTCACACGAATTACAACCGATTCTGGCAACGTGTCCTTGAGGGAAGTTTCTTAGTTTTGCGTGTACTATTTTATAAAAATATCTTTGTATTTTTAGCATGTCATTTGGAAATTTTCATAATTAAAATGTGATTAAACCTTACTAACTAAAGGAAAAATGATAAATTAATATTTTTAATTTCTAAAAAATCATAAAACTGCTAATTACTTATTATTTAAGTAATATTAAATAATAAGTAAGATTAATTAAGAAATTCATTATTTTTAATAGTAATTGAGGTAGAGTACACTAATTAACTATTAATTAGTTAATAATTAGATAAAATTACTAATAAATTATTATTAAATATAAAATATGTGATTTAAGTATTTAATAATAATATAAGAAAGATAAAGTAAATAAATAAATTATTTATTATTTAATTGAGAATTAAATAGAAAATAAAGATTAGTAATTAACTAATTATTATTTAATCAATATTAAGTAATAATTAAAGAGAGATAAAATTTATAAATTAATTATTTATTGTTTAAATAATAAATAAAGATAATTAAGCAATTAATTATTATTTAATTAACATTAAATAATAATTAAAGGAGGATTAAGTTAAAGGATTAATTATTTATTATTTAATTAAGATTAAATAATAAGTAAGGGTAATTGATTAATTAATTATTATTTAATTAACAATAAATAATAATTAAATGAGGATTAAATTAATAAATTAATTATTTATTATTTAATTAAGATTAAAAAATAGGTAAGGATAATTAATTGATTTATTATTATTTAATTGATGTTAAATAATAATTAAAGAAGATTAAAATAAGTAAGTTAATTATTTATCAATTAATTGAGGATTAATGATAAATAAGGAGGATTATCAGCGCATGAATAATTAATTACGGTGCAACGATAATTAAGGAGGGTTATCATTTATTATAATAATAATAATAATAATAATAATAATAATAATAATAATAATAATAATAATAATAATAATAATAATAATAATAATAAATGATGTACCAAAACAATTATAATAAATTGTTAAACGATTATATGAAGGATGTTTGAAAATTATATTGCTTAGAGAAGGTAATATTTGTCAGTTAAGTAATTACTTGGAATCAAGTAAGTGGTTGGGTACAGTCAAACAAGGAGTTGTACTGTGTGATAATTCTAGGTAATTAGATGATAATAAACTTAATTGTTTAAATAAGCAATTATGTGTGTTACTAATCAATAGGCCAACGTATCAATGTTAGGTCTTTCAAAAGAGAATTTATTATGCAAGGTAGCAATAATTCAACTATCAGGCAAGTTCCTCTTAACTCAAACTAGAGTTGCTATGTTTCAAGCATGCTAGTGGTTTAATTCTTTATAATTATTCCACCTCTTTAAATTATTGATTTGCACATAATGCATGTTGCATATGTTCATTAGGTATGAAAGGTTGATCACCTTAATTACTATAAGGTTCAGTTAAATTTGTTCATGGTCATTATTGACACTTAACATTAATTGATCCAGTCATTCAACTATTGAAATTATGATTCGTACTCGTTCACAATTATTATATTGTTGGAAATTCGAAAGTTTATTCTTTATTTCAATCATGATATATCTTTATTGTATTTAAACTTGCTGAGCAAAGTCGTTGTTCACCCTTGCTATATCATGATAACAAATTTCAAATTAATCCGAAAGTTCGAGGAAAGACAAAGACAAAAGCAAAGGACAAGATTATAGTGTTATGCATGATAACTAATTAGTTATTTGATGTAAGTTAACTGTGTAAACCTTTTTGTGAATCTAAAGGTTTATATGTAAGTTAAGGTTAGAAACCTTAGGAAATGTTGTAGAATACTCTAAAATAATCAATTTATGTTTATATATTCCGTATTAGGTATAGAATATGTATGAAGATGATGTATCGTGACGTACCAAGTCTAAGGTTCAAGGTACCCGAATTTGGAGGCGTTACAGTTCACATATCTCGCCTGCAATTTGCAGATGATTCTCTTTTATTTTGTGAGAATGACATGGACATTTTGTAGGTAACTCAGTTTTAAAGTGTTTTCAATTAATTTCAAGTCTAAAGATCAACGTGAAGAAATCATGCTTTATATGGGATTGGAGTTGAGGAGGACGGGAGACGAGATTTGGCTGCAACAATAGGATGTGATCATGGAAAAATTCCTTTTGTATATCAAAAGGAATGATGGTAGGATCCAGTCCCAGTAAATATGCTACTTGTTGGCAGGGGCGGACTTCGTCTCTTGATTTAGTGAGGTCAATTTTTTTAAAAAAATCACAAAAAAATAAAAATATAGTTAAATAAATTACAAAATTAAATGATGCTCAAATATTGCTTATAATAACAAATTTTGAGACTTCATTGTTTGACTTTATAGCAACGATATTGTGATAGCCTCATTTTCAATAGTTAAAAAATATCATGCTCAATGTAAATTGCTAAATAATGAGAAAGAGTGGAGTGGCAATATGGATAGAAGTTTTGAGATATTTAGTAAACTTTTAATCTAAAATTTCATATTTTAACTAAACATCCTATTAAAAAAAATGATCCTAAAAATTCAGTGGGGTTAATTGACCCCCTTGCCCCTAAGGTGGATCCGCCCATACTTGTTGGGATATTTCATATGAATCTCACATTGGGTAAATTCAAGAGTACATATGGGTTAATAAGTATGATAAAGACTAAACCTAATAGATTAATATTTTGTGTAAATAAGAGGTTATCCAACATGCTTGTTGGGCCTGGTGATAAATTGATGTGGGATGTGGATCGTTCAATTTCTCTTCACTACTTGGGGAACCAATTCTCAATAAATGCAGGCAAAGACTCTCAATGTGGAAATGTAAAAATCAGTCAATTGGAGGAATAATGATCCTAATCAAGGCTCTGCCTATCAGGTTTACCTATATGCGACATATCAGTTTTAAGGCTCCTCAGAAAGTATTGAAAGAACCGGAGAAACAAAGAAGAGATTTTTTGTGGGGAAAATATGATGATAACAGAAAGATGAATAAGATAGCACGGACAAAAGTCTGCGTAAGTAAAAAGAAAGGAGGTATGGGGATGGGATCTATGGAAGAAAATAATTTAGCTTTACCAAGTAAATGGTGGTGGAGATACAATGAGGAAAATGATTCACTAATGAGGAAAAGGATTCACTGTGGAGTAAAGTGTTGAATAGCAAGTATAAACGGCAAGAAAACAGTTGCTGTCTTTGTAGTTGAAATACTATAGAGTCTAGGAAAGGTCTCCTTCAAGCACATTGATCCAAGCCATCTATCATTCCAAAATCTGATGATTTTTCCATTCCTAAGCTTCCACTCACTCCCATAATGCCCTTCCATAGCTTTGATGTTGTTCGAATAGGAGTTCTGTGTTCATGCAGCATATTGTATCAGAGGTCTAAAACTTTGATGGCATATATATATATATATATATATATATATATATATATCAGTCCCTTTCTCCAGCGAACTTTAAAAAGCGAACCAAAGACGAACCGTCGTCTTTGGTATCTATGGCGACGGTTCTACCCGTCGCCATAGCCATGAACTCTATGACGACGGGTCGAACCGTCGCCATAGATACCAAAGACGACGGTTCGTCTTTAGTTCGCTTTTTAAAGTTCGCTTTTGAAAATTTTCCTATATATATATATATATATATATTATTTGGATTTTCTATGGAGAAGAGAATTATTTGCCTGGGATCAAGAAGATCAACAGCAGCTACTTCAAATGCAGGAAAATGTGACCTTGGTGGATAATGCCAATGATGTTCTGCTGTGGAAATTTTGGACTGAAGGTGTCTTTACTGTGAAAGAATGCATTGACATTGTCGTGGTACAAGATAATACGGAAGAAAGAGATCCTCGCTAAAATGCAGGTCTTCCTTTAGTTAGCTATTCGAGAGGCCATTGCTACTAAGGAGTTTTTATACAAAAGAGGCATTATTTGTGATGAAAACAGATTACATTGCTTCTGGTGTGATGTGAAGGACAAATTGAATCTGCTTCTCATATTTTGGTCCAGTGCAAGTGGGCCTGGAAAGTTTGGGCAAGAATCTTCAGCTGGTGGCAACTGTGCTTGGTATGTCCAGCAACAATTCAAGGTCTTCTCAGTATGCGTGGAGCAATGAAGTCAAAAAAAAAAGGAAGGAAATTATGGACAGTCATAATTGTTTTTACTGTGTGGTGTTTATGGCAGGCAAGAAACAATAGAATTTTCAATAAGCAAGTTATCTGTTGGAAGGAGACTGGATAGGATCGAAATTAAGGTACTCAAGTGGTGTTCTGTTCATATCGAAGGCATTCATATTAATGGCCGTAAATGGAATTCAGAACTGTGGCTATGCTTACAATAAGTGCAAGTGGTTGTTTTTTGTGTTTGATGGTCTGATCTGAGACTGTAGATTATTTTTGGGGTTGAACTCATTTGATTCTGTTTTGTTCCCGTGTAATGTTTGTAACATATTTGATCCATATCTTTATGGATCAACACTTTTGTAATCCTTGAGGTTTTAATGAAAGTTTATTTTGCTGATCAATAAAAAAAAGGTAGATTCTATTGTGATTCTAGTTGTAGAATTGACGCACTCAACCTTATTTTGTGTTCCAATAAGGTTTTGTAAGTGTCTTGAGCTTTTGGATGCTTTCGTGCTCCTATATACTTCTAGTTTGTATTTCTTAGTGGACCTATCCATAACTTTTACATTTGTCACGCCTCTTTGTATGACTTTGGTTTTGTTAATAAAATTTATTTTGCCGATCAAAAATACAAAAATAAAAAGACGGTTTGGAAGCCTAAGCAAGATAACATGTATGATATTTGAAAATCATATAAAATGTTGCTGAAAAGAACGGAATTAGTTTGTATTTTACCGCGAGATAAGTCTTTCCCCAAGAGGGTATTGAAGATGCACCCCCTTGATCAAGGATCCATTTCCGTGCTCTTTGGACTGCTCCTTTACCACCATCAGCCCCTTCGCCTAGCAAACGTAACGTAACATAGCTAAGCGCTGATCCGATCATAGTGATGTGGCCCTCAATGTAGAAACCCCATCCGCCATCTTTGTTCTACAATTAACATTGCAGTTGTTTAGCTAATGGATTTTTCTAAAAATTTTAAGCATTTTTCGTATTATAGATTAATGGCCTTCGAATTATTACTTGGTGGTTGTAAATATAGCGAATCATCTCCTTCTTGTGTTCTTGTGTTAGAATTGTATTAATAGCTCCACTGATGTATAGGGCAATGACCTGCACATTGTAACTAAGCCAATATATATATATATATATATATAAAATAAAAAATAAAAAAAAGACGCATAAAACTACACCAAAATTGTAAGATACTGGTTTGTTGCTTAAACAAATTGGGGAAAGTGAAAGACTTGAAATATCGAATTGACTAAATATTATCCTCCCTCCATCCCGTGAAAGATGGCTTATGTACAAAAATATTGTGTCCCATACAAACTGTGTACAAACTGTGTCCGAGAGTTTTTGAGTCGAAAAAAAAAATTGAAAACAAGAGAAGATAATGGAAGGGAAGAGCAGGGAGCAATTCATACAAAAGTGAGAAGAAATTTTTTGTGCCAAATAAGCGTGACATTCTCTAATCTGTCTCCATAAATAGAGCCTTTTATTTTGGAGGATGAGAAGAATGTACTAGTTTTATTATTAGTTTTAGGTGAGGAGTAAGAATAGAACTACAATACTTCTTGTACAATTTTAATAGAGAGAGTATTACTTACTTTTAATTTTATGTTAAATCTTCTTCTTCTTTAATTTTTTAATTCATGTCTAGCAAATTTGTTAAATCTAGGATGATGATGAAACTAAGTGGTATTTTATGAATAATAGTCAATTCTATTAATTGTGTGTTTAATGAATTAATGGTTTCTTCTTCAAGTATCATTAGTGGAATACGTCCATACTTAGTTCTTATGTTATTTTAAATTGATGAAGAACTTTTGATAGATTATTATTAAGATATGAGTTTTTTCATAATCCATATTTACTCAAGAAATTTTGATGAGTTATACTTAATCTTTAAATTTTCCTAATATATGTTTGTCCAAGTTAATTACAAAATTACTAAATTAAAGGGAAAGGATATCAATGCTATAGTTAATTTAATTTGGACTTTGTTATTTATTTTTTGAATTATGTACATAACATCAGTGACATAATTTGAGTTATAAAAAGAAGAGATGAGATTAATGGTTATGACTGTTATTTAGTAAATTCGGATTCCTAGATTGTTTTCTCCTTTATTATTTATCATCTTTAATTAGTTTAATTATTTTTTAAGTTTATTTTTCAATTTTAGTTAATTATTTACTCCGTCTTAATTTCTAGTTTGCCTAAATTAATTCTAAGAATCATAAATAAATAAATAAAACTAGTCTTTATGAATTCAACCTATACTTGTCAGTTTTTAATTTGACACTATATATTTGCAGTTAAGTAATATTTTCACATCATTAAACTTCAGGACACACCTCTATTTTGATCTCTATTTTGATTTCTCTTCTTCTCTCTTTCATTAAAAAACTTCAAGACACGCTTTTTTTTCTTTTTGAATTTTCTCTAACTTGCTTTTCTTTTCTCTTCAATTTAAAACTCCAAGACAAGGTGTAAAGGATAGCTTAAGTATACTAAAATGATATACAAAGACAATTTTATTTTCAAAAAATGCTTAAATGTGGGTCACTAATTTAAATAAAGAAAGTATTACTAGTGTTCGATATGAAGAGTTCACCGTGAGCAAAAATAGAACTTATTTGATATTCTCTCTCCTCTATTTTAAGTTTCTTAATTTGCATTAAAAAATGTACTTAAATCATCTTTAATGCGACGGAGTGAGTAATTTTAATTTTCCTTTGTCATTTATTTTCCTAATGATATTATTTGGATTTTCTTTTACAAGAAAATACTCAAATGAAAATTAAGAAGCTTTCATATGCTTGCAAAATGATGTATATTTGACTTACTTGGCCCTTATGACTACACTGTTACTATTAGTACTAAAGATACTGAGAGTATTAAAAACACATACCAGGGGTGGAGTAAAAAACATAGGGCCTGCATTTTCAGCTGGCCAGTGACCATCTTGCGCTTGGATTGCACGATTTAGTCGAAGAGCTTTCTTCACAGCCGTAGTCGCTGCTTCGTAATTCACTTCTTCCTTTTCTCCTAATCTGACTGGTGGTATGCTTAAAAGATCGATTCCACTCTCCTTGATAAGCTGCATAAATCAAAGATCAAATCACTTAAGCTCAAAGGATATATTCAGTTTCTAGCAGTTGTAGTCGTTGCAGCAATAGCGCTCAGTGTGTTACGGTGTGTTTATTAAACTCTAAATATTACTTTTGTAAGTTAAATAAGTTGTGTTCTGTTTATAGACAAACAAGATTTTTAAATTTTTTTGAAACTTAAAATACACTAAACACTATATAAACCGGTAGATGAACAGTACAAGCTAGATTTATATATTGCTTAAACCTTACATGTTAATTTTTTTAGCTAAATGACATTTTTGTCCTTCAAGTTGGCATGCGGTGTCCAGTCATCCCTAAAATTTAATTTTCGTCAATTGCATCCTGTAAGTGATTGATTTGTGTCAAACTATCCCTTGTGTTTATACTCCTGTGATATTTTTGTGCTCGAGTTTGACTAATTAACAAATCTTTCCCCAAAAGTACAATTATTAGTGTAAAATCGAATTTTTTTAAGTTTAATTAATACTATAATTAGCAATTTAAAACTGAACCAAGAGATATAATTTTGCACTATTAATTGTATCATGAGGCAGCAATTTACAATATTGTAAAATTAGCACCATATCTAAAAACTCAGTATATTTGCATTGTAGTACTCTTTCTATTTCAAATTATAAAATCAATATTGACTTTTGAAAAATTAATTTAAAAAATTTTTAAATTCAAAATTGACATTAATTCATTTATTTTATGTCAATATAATTATAAATATTATAAATTAACTAAAAAGTTCTACTAGTTATAAAATTTATTATTTTGAAAATTTAAATGAATCGTGTTAGTTTTAAATTTAAAAATATCTCAAATTGATTTTTAAAAAGTCAATAGTGATCTTATAATTTAAAACTAAATGAGTAATTTTTATTTAAATTTAAAAATTAAAAAAAAAAATTGTACCTGCATCCTCATGAGCTTATCGCCAGAGGGGTGAACTCCTTGGCTAAGTTTATCCTTTGTGAAGGCTTCGCGAGCTTTTTCAACTTCTTGTCGCTCTTCTGGAGTCCCTGCATCATCTACAAACTCCCAAATTTGTCTCCCAACGAAATTATTGGTGCTATACAAATATGGCCCATGACCCTCAGCAATCTTCAGCTTCCACATTCTTAGTTCAGATTGCTAAATTTCTGTACTGGTAAAAAACAGGTCACTTGTACAAGGTATCCTGTTATAGTTATTTTTTATACTTTTTTATTGCAATGGTTATAGTAAATATTGCATTAATTTGCATTAATCAATACAATAAAAAATTATAAAATTTACTAACACAACATTTATTATAACTAATCTAACAAAAAATTATATAACTGACTATAGTGAAGTCGGTGATAACTTTACTGTAACCGGATTCATATAAAATATAGCATAAAGTTGGTCAAATAAACAACATAATCTAAAGAAGTAATTGTTTATTTTATTGCATTTCCATATAAGCAGATAAAAAAATATTTGTTGGTAATTAATTAGAGGGGAGCAAGTAGCCGCGTTTGTAATCGTAATCGCATGACAATCGCAAAAAAAATCGTACAATTGTGACGCGGTACGGTTATGCGGATGCAATTTGTATTATCTTTTAAAAGTCGCACTTTATGGTTGTAGTTTGTATGACAGTATGGTTCATGATAATTAACGAAAAACTGCAAAAAGAGCTTAGCTAGCTATTTAGAAGAATTTCTATGAAAAAGTAGGAGCTTCTGTGTAGAGAGAAAGAGAGAGTACCTGCCAATTGTAGAAGAGATGGTCGACTGAAAGACGCAAGATGGACCATTTATTTATAGAAGTACAGGGCATAGCGCATTTTTTAATATTAATTATAATTTTTTTTAAAAATTAAATAGACATGAATTTATTTAATTTAGGATGAAACAGTAATTAATTTAATTTTTTTTTATTTTTTATTTTTAATCTTAATGATGGGAAAATGGACTGGTATGTAGTAACAAGAGTCATCCCAGTCATTTGACTCTTTATTCTTATTTTGATATTAATATAAATTCTTTTTGTGTCAAAGTTAAATATATATTTTAAATTTTTAGAGTCAAAATATAAAACATTAAAATTCAAAATTAGTACAAAATTATTTAGTTTAACTTAGTTTGACTAATTAAGATTGTAGATGCTAGATATGTTACGTGTTGTAGTTTCTTATGTTAGTTATTATAGATAGCATTGAAATTAAAAATAAAAAAATAACTAAATTTATTTTCATATAAATAAAATAAAATAATATTTTAAAATATCTAAGATTAAAATAATATTTGTAGACTAATACTACGTTTGGATTGAGGAAATGAAATGAAAGAAGGAATGTAATGAAAAACAATATATTAGATGATTATCAATACTAATATATAAAAGCAGCAAAGGCGATCCCAAGGTGAGCCAACTCCTGATTAATTAGGAGTGATCTCGGTTCAATTAGAAAATTTGTTGAGTGGTCTCGGTTCAATTGAAAAATTAATCGGTGCTTTTCAACTCCTCTCGATGCTTTCTCTTCCTTAAATCACTATCTCCTCTCAGACGCTTCCTCTTCCCCAAATTAACAATCCACAAATTAATCGGTGCTATTCACCTTCTCTCGATGCTTTCACTTTCCCAAATCATCATCTGCTCTCAGATGCTTTCTCTTCTCCAAATCAACAATCCATGTAATTGCAAAAAGTATCTCTCCCGCCTCTCAATTTAATTTCCTTCGAAATATCTTAATTTTTTTTGTTGTAATTTGATGTTCCAACTCACAGATTAGCATGTGAACGAGAAGGAAGAGGTTGAAGCCGCTAGCGACGAAATTCGAGTCTCAAACCGCAGAACGAAGGTTTGTAATCTCATTAGTTTGTCAAAAAATCGGTTCAAGTTCTATCGGTTCTATCACAATGTGCAGCTTTTCTCTCTCTATTAATAAGTGCTACCAAATCTTTTGCAAGTTAAATTAGGAAATATGGCTTCGTCTCTCTTACCCAAGTCGTTTCCATCAGACATGTAGATTGGTGAGGACTTCTTTTTGTTCATGAGTGTTAGTGATTTCAATATGCACTCCAGGTGTTCTATGAAACGCCAAATATATGATGTTTTATTTTTTCTACTTTTGCTTTAATCTGTTTTGGGAAAGAAGAGGTGGGTCAGGCTAGAAACTACCTTCTTAGTTGTCTCAATAAACACCTTCTTAGTTGTTGTTATACATTCAAAGATTTGATTTTGCTTTTGTTTCAATGTTGGGCAGATTTTGTTTAGATGCAACAAAGCTAATTACATTCGTGACTACAAGTAAGAAATTTTTGTAAAAGACAAATGAATATCATGTGTTTGTATTTACTTCCTATAACAGTATCTAATTGATTACCTGCTTAGAAATGTTGAATATAAAAAATTAGATCATTCTCTTTTCCAATTATTATGAAAAAGAGAAAATAATAGGATAAATCAAAATTTTGTTATCTAATCGATTTGTAAAGTTATGATGGAATAAGCAATTGGAAAATTATTGTTATATTCTTTCCAGTGATTTAAACTTATCATATTTGTTATATTCTTTCCAGTGATTTTAATCTTCTTGGAATTTCTACTCCAGGTAGCATTACAGTTTGCTTTGAGCTTTATCTTTACTGTTGCTTTGTTTGGTTGTCAAGAAATTTGTGGGTGACTTTACAATGACCATTAAATCTGATCTTGCCATCTTATAAGTGTTTAATTCTTATTTCTTTAGCAATATCTCAGCAACAAAACAATTCTTGGGAGTTCATGTTATGTCTTAGTAAATTTGATGTGCTTTTACCCATTTTCTGTTAGGCTAATTTTATTTTTTCCTTTCTCAAGTCAATGTGATAATTTTATATAGTGAAAACATTTGTAATTTGATGACCAGACCGATATAAAATACTCCTTATGTTAGCGGTTTAGTGGCAATACTTGGACATTTTAACGAGGTTTTAGTTGGGTAGTTAGAGCTTGGAAGAAATCAATGCATATTTTATTATGATCTAGACAACTTTTAAAATGTTTGCATATCACAATCACCTTTGTAAGCCTACTTGGGTATTGAAGTCTCATATTACTTAATTTACCAAGGTTCTATAATGTATTATTTCGTCCATGCAGACAAGACTTAGTTCATTAGACCCTGTTTGCATTTAATATTTTAAGTGGTATTCCTTATTGAGATACTTGATTGCATGTTCTTACTTTTCTGTTGCTTGGTTTCTCCCTCAATAAGAACTTAATCATGTTTATTTGTACATTCTATGTCAATACTTTAATACTCTCCCCAAATAGTTTTTCTCTGTTGGTCCAATTCGACTTTGAGTTGGCGGTTTAGAAAAGTGCACATTACATGTTTGATAAAATGCCAAAAAAAGATATATCTTGGTATCTCATTATGCTTAGAATGTATATTAATATAACAATTTTTGATTGTATTTTCTTAGGAATTATTAAGATAGAAACAAATGGATCTTTCTTTGTTGAAAGATGTTGAGAAAAGTTCAATTTGATTTGAAGTGTTTTAACTTCTAATCTTTTATTTTAAGTTGACTGATGTGAATTAATACGGCAACACATACTTCTACAACATCAATTTGCAATTCCCTTTGAATTGTGAATTTCTCTCTCTATAAGCTCTCCGGTTTCTAATCTGCCTTAATATATGCTTCATTTTATTGGATTATTATCAATTTTATATATCCATTTAAATTTGTTAGCTTCGTTGAGGTGAAAATATGTGTAGGTGTACACATGGGCCAAGAGTTGAGGTATTGGTATTCCAAAATTGGAGGACTCTAAATCTATAGATAATAATAATTTCTGCTGACTTGATGTACTTTTTTGGGGTAATATATTCAAGTATGTAACTGAAATGATTTTACTGACATTCTGTTTTGTTATTTAGTGTAATTGTTTGAGATGTTTTTTTGGTTTATGCATGGTTGGGTAATGCATTTTAAGTGTTTGATAAAATGAGTCTGAGAAAATGATCATATGTTTTAATGTATTGACACATGTGAATACATGAAAAAGACCTTTGACAAGTTCCTTTTGTGATACATTAGTTGTGTCCATAATTTTGGTAAGTTTATTGATAAAAATAAAGTATTTAATTGTAACATGAATGGCTTCAAGCAGTAGAGATGATCCCACAGAGTAGTTTTCAGGGCTTCCTTATGTATATTCCCTCTTGAATTGTTTAATTTGCCTTTGATATGACCTGTTTTTTATAACCCCAAGCATTATATTGGTTGCCACAGTCAATTCAATTGGAGCCATTTTCCGGTTAGTATACATTACCATATTCATTTCATGTGCAGAGAAAGCTAAAAAGGTTTTAAAATTTTTTTTGTACAAACTTACTTTATATTTCTAATACTCAATTATTATGGATGCATTAATCAAACTTTCATGTTGCTTGCAGGTTGATATGCTAGGATTGCTACTAACAGTATTTGTTCTATTTGTTTTCATAGTATTTGCCCTCCATCTCGGCAACTTTTTGTTGGATATTTGAGCGTCACTTCCTTCGTATCCATGTTTGCTTCTCCACTTTTCATTATTGTATGTTCATTTAGAAACTTATTTCGTAATCAGTTGATGGTGTATAATTTTCCTACTAAATGTTTCTCAATCTTTTTGTGCTGCAGAATTTGGTGATCAAAACAAAGAGTGTGGAATACATGACATTTTCTCTCTCTTTCAACCCTCTTGATGAGACTCTCCTTCTTTGCTTATGGAATGTTTAAGCATGATCCATTCATCTCTGTAAGTACTCGAATATCTTTTAGACCACAAAATATCTTGCGTGATTAGGAAAAATAAACAAATGGATAATTAATTAACGTACAAATAACGCCATTTGTTAAACTTTAAGTTCCCATATTTAATTCTCTTGATCCGTAAAAAATACGTTTATAGCTTTTTATAAACTATCCCGTGCCTTGCACGGGCTATCAAGCTTGTTTTGGATAATAACTCATTCTAGTGGAATGAAAATTCATTTCATCCCTTTGATTTTTATTCCATATGAGAGGTGATGGAATAAAATTTATTCCAATTGAATGGATATGTATGATAATTTTATAATCATATTATATCACTCACTCCCACCAACAATCAAACATATACTTGAAACACATTAAACATTTATTCATTCATTTTATTCTTTCAATCCAAACGCAACTTAAGTGGAACTATTAATTACATATATTAAGAAATAATAAGTACATAGATATTATTCCTTTTGTTCTTTAATATATTCTTAAACTTACAAGTGTTGTAAATAACAATCTTTTTGGTATTAAATCATAGTATAACTGCCTATTGGTTAATATGTCAAATATCCTTAAAGTTTTCATCGTGATTTCATTGTCATGCTATTATTATTAGATTAACAATTTATTAATTTAAAAATAAATATGAGACAAAACTCTTTTTCAAAACAAAGAGATTAATTAGGTGCATAAATTTTGACCTTACATTTTAATATGGAGGGAACACATATTTAAGAATTAGGTGCATAGAAAATGACATAATAAAATCTGGCTTACTGTCACAACTACAACTATTAAATTCCACCATGCATTACTAAAATAAACTTTTATCATGGAGGAAATGGTCAAGGAATCTTAGTTGGGAGTTAAATGTCATATTTAATCATTCACTGTTATTAATTAATAGAGGTCTTATAATCAGACCCGGATTTTGGTAGTTGATAATTTATTGTTAGGGGTGTAATGATAAGTGACTTAACACATAAATTTGGACGTGTTAGACATTTGTCATGAAGTGGTCCATATGTTTAATTGAAATAATAGTTAAATTATGTTAATATAAATATGATATGATATTATAATTTGTTTTACATAAATAATTAAAGATTTTAAATAATTATTTAAGTATCTTATTTTGTATCAAGTCTTATGTTAGCTGCAATTTAATTTAGTCGAGAGATTTATCAACGAATCATTTCCCTTTTGTATTTTGTTTAGTACGTTTTGTTTTATTCAAACAATTCTGTTATTTTTAGTAATACAAATAAACAAAATATGTAATACTCTCTGGATCTACCAAAAGAGTCTTACTTAACATTTTATTTTTAATATGTAAAATTTTAAATATCCCTTAGTTTCTCTTTCTAATGTTTCGTTAAATAAGTTTATTAGACAAATTTATGAAAATTTATTTGAATTTAATGATGACAAAACAATAAAATTGACTCACGAATAATAACTATTTATAATAATGTGTGATCTCTAATGTGTCTTTGTAGAGTTAGTCTTAATTGAAGAAAAGGAAAATGTGTTCTACATAATCTTTAATGTCATATTTAAATTCATTTACTGATTATATTCAAAAGAAAAGAAAGAAAAAGATAAATCAGACAAATGTGAAGTTATAAATATTTGTTCAAAACTTTGTACAATTCTTAAATAACAATTAATGTAAAAAGACGTACACTAGGAATTAAAAGTGTTAGGTTGAATCTAGATACAAAGTAATATCAAACATGTAATAGACTAGGTTTGAAATCTCATAAGCCAGAACAATGGAAGAATGGCAAGATCAAGATCGTATTACAACAGCTAAATCGTATTGCTACATCAAGATCACATAGCAAGGCTAGATCGTACAATCGATTCAATCATATTGAAAGGTCAAATCATAAGGACAAGAGCTAAATCATCAAGATTGTATGGCAAGATCAAATCGTACGGTTGCGGCTAAATCGTATTGGAAGGACTAAGTATAAGATACATCATGTGCTTAAAATCGTATAGAGAGTTCAAGATCGCATAGTAAAGCTTGATCGAAAAGTAGGGGATGATTCGCATTACAAGACAGATCGTATTATGAATACAAAACCACATAGAAGAATTCAGTATGTACAAGATCATATTAAAGGACTCAGTTTGTATCAAAAGGACATATCGTATTGTAAGCTCCAAGTCGTATAGTGAAGATGTTATAAAGAGAAACGTATAGCAAAAGACAAAGATCATACAACAACAAAGTTCTAATCGTAAAACAGAATAGGAAACTCTGATCATATAACAAGAAGAAGATTGCATAGCTGAAGAAGAGTCAGATATCGAAGGAGGAGAAATTTAAGAAGAAATCAAGACCACTAAGGATAAAACTGAACAGATCAAATGAAGAGGATCTTGAGCCAAGTAGGAGAAAATCGCTGAACACAAGAATGCATAAAAACGCAAAAGTCATCCCACAAGATCAAGAAATGAAGAGTTCATAGAATCTTATCAAGTAGACTCATCTCAGCACAAGCAAAGATCAAAGACTCTAACTAAAGAAGAAATTAAAGCTCACATATGCTGAAAAAACTAATGTACTCAAGATCGAAGAATGAAGTTGAACTGAATATCCTCGAATCGTTGATTTGCAAATTACGATGAGATACTTCAAGTCACAGAGTTACAATAATGATGAGATGCCTCATTACCTTACCTATCAGAGTTTTCAAAGTAAATGACATTGAGAGATAGACTTACTACGACATATGATTGGGATGGTCATACAAAATAATTCTCCAACAAGAGACTGATCGTGATAACCTAGCCTAAGATATATATATATATATATATAGCAGAGGAAAAAAAAGAGCATTTGGTATCCACTATCACTAAAATATACTGAACTGAGATAAAGTAGATAACATAATCCTACAGAAGATGAAAATGCTCAAGTGCTTAAGTAAGGGGGGAGTTAATCATAAGAAGAAAAGTCTTACTTCAGAAGGAAAACATAATACGATCAGGTCAAGTAAAAGATTGTAAAGTCTTTAAATCGTAGAGCAGTTTAAAAGTCAACTGAAGAAGATCGTATGGTTGCTCTAAGATCGTAATGCAAATCAGCAAATCGCAGAGCAGATCGTAAGACAACATAATAAGATCATATGGTTGTTCTAAGATTGTAATACAAGTCAACAAATAGTAGAACAGACGAATCGTAAGGCTTACGAGAATCAAGGTACTTCAAATCAGCAACATGGCAAAATGTGAAAGATTCCACAATGGATTGATCAAGGAGTATGATTTAAGAGACCAAAATGATGATATTAACAAAACGATCACTAGTCAAGCTCAGAAAAGAAATCAAATAAAGCTATGACAAACAACTATAAAGGTCAAACTTTAACTTATGTGAGGTTTCCATTTATGGTAAACTGATAAGAAGACTGAGCTGAAAGTATACTTACACTACCTAAAGATTATAAAGAAAGAGATCTAGCAAAGAGAAGACTGAACTTTATCCAATGGATATATAACGGTGCCAATAAGCTGATGTGACAATTCGAAAAAAGAAATTGAGCTAACACCACAAGGAAAGGTCTACATCAAAGAGCTTTAATCTTTAAAGCAATGACTATCTCCCAACTAATAGAATTCTCAACGGGCAAAATGAAGGAGATTTCTCTGAGTATAAAAGGACTATCTTACATAAAATAAAATAAAAAAGACCAACGAAAATATCAAGTTAAAAAGAGAGGATTCGACCAATGTAGACATCAGGATGAAATTGGTAGTGGAAAGAAGAAGTTGAATACCCAAGAACTCGTCAATTAATTGAGAGAAAATGTAGATTTAAATTCGTCAAAGCTAAATGAAGAAGATTAGTCAAAACACCAAAGGAGTATATGGAGAAAAAGGTCCAATCTATAATAGACTGAAAAGGGGATTGATCAACTACAGAGACATATTCTCAACCCAAAGTCACTCTAGGCTTTGGAGGATCGATCATTACAATGTTGCCTAACGGCAACTTAGCAGCACTCTTTAACAACAACAACACCGGCAAAGTCGGGACTCAGTGACCAACTAGTTTAAGAGGAATCTATCCCCTATTGAGGGAAGATGACTTAGTGTCCTGAGGAGAAAATCGGGACTTAGTGGCCCATCTGATTCTTAGTAAATTAACCCCTGCTGAGGGAAGAGAACTTAGTGCCCTAGATCGAGGAGATAAGACAAGACTTAGTGACCCGCCTGATTCTCAGTGAATCAGACCCTTAGTGGGAGGACTTAGTGTCCAAATTGTAAGGACTTGGTGTCCATTTATCCTTAGTGGAATATCCCTACTCAACGGAGTGGAAGAGAGGAGTAGGAGTAGTTCAGGCTCCGAACCTCTTAAAAATTCTTATGTATTCAATGTCTCTTTATCCCTTCTGTATCTTTCATAAATATGATGTGTATAATTTGAATGTTGTTATTTACTAGTTATATTCTCTAATAGTAACTCAGAACTATATATTCCTTCTTAATGATCATAGGGAGCTTTACCAAGTACTTTAATTCCGTCGTACTTATAATTGTTTCTGTACTTGGTGAATATATTTAAAAAGGAAAAAATTCATACAATACGAAAAAATTGTATGATGATCTATTCACCCCCCCCCCCCCCCCTTAGATCATCTTGATGTACCTCTGGGAACCAACAATTGGTATTAGAACAGGTTCTCACAAAACTTGTTTAACCGCAAGGAGTAGATCCTATAGTACTAGAATCAGTTCTGTAAAAGGTAAAGAATATTTACCTCTGAGCTTTAATATTTTCTGCTATCTGGAAAGACTAAGTAAAATCATTATTTTTAAAAGATTCAAGAAGAAGGATTTGAGCTAGTCCATATGTCCCTACAAAGATGACTCCATCTACTAGACCATTACATGATGGTAGTCAAATACAACTCTAAAGGTACGAACACAGAAAAGCAGTAAGTCATTCTAGTTAAGTAATTAATGTCTTATTTATAATTCTGGAGGACAACTGTTCAGGATATACTGAATTGCAAAATCACTAAGTAAAGTTGGGGATAACTATCTGAATGTATGATAAAAAGGTCACTAAAAGCACTCCTTGCTCATAAATCTTAATCCATAAGGAATGCTTATTTAAAAAAAATAAATCATGTAATCTCCATCCAACCTCAATCTGTTGAGAGATGAAGTTAAAGATCAACTTGTCATGAAACTACTGAATATTTGAAAAAGGACAAGAACTAATTCATCCAATCTCCTCTTAGAAACATATTAAGCAATTTCTAAAATATGTGCCTCTGTTAGCCAGATTATTATAATTGTTGTGAACCTTCATAGGGAAGATATCTAATGAATCATAATGGATTATCTAGTCCAAACTAATGTTGTTGTTATTGTTGGTGGTCATCAGACTTGATAATGTCTGATGTTACCTGAGAGTGAAATAATGGGTGTGCATAAAAGAAAATAAATGCATAACCCATAAAGAAAAAGGGAGAAATGAGAGATGAATATGATGAAGATCAGGAGCTTGAACAAGGAAGGAACTGAAGTGGAACTCAAAGTCATCAGACAAAAAAGGCCAAAGGGACATGACTACTTAAAATCAAGAAATTGATAAGGTATGACTTAACACCTATAAATGAATGTATGAATCTTAATTGTCCTATGTGTTGAAATGTAACATGCATATGCACACAACATTGTTCAGAAAAATCCTTAATTGATCATTATCCACCTAAAATTTACATGCTAGAAAATCACTGATTGAGTTAAGAAAAATTCAGAAACTTGCTTTCTCCACATATACATCTTAGGATGATAATAAATTTTTAAGACTGATTCTGAAACAGTGTGTGCTAGGAGATCTAACACTTTTAAGAAGGAAAATGAATCAAACACTTTTGTTGATCACACTATCTCACTAAATGATAGATTGTATACTAACCTTTAGTTTGAGAATACATAATAAAATATACACTATGATCGAAACCTCGAAGAAATCGTAGAGTGAGCAAAAGTAGATTCCATGATTCAACTAGGTAAACATTGTAGATTTGATTATTACTCTGTGAATTTAAACTCCAACTTAGTGTGACAAATGCGAGGTAATCAGATCAATCAGAGTAAAGATGCTTTCCACAAAAGAGATAAGACTCATACTCACATGCACACAAACATGCATCACTTATATGCTCACATAAAAATATGTGCCTAGATTTAGAAAAGTAATTTCTTTGAGTTTTCAAATTTCTGTGATCGAAAATATGCCTTTTCCTTATCACTACTCTTTCTTTTGGGTTAAAGTCTTCTGAAGAAAAGAGGATCAATGGTTACTCATAGGGATAACATGTTGAGATATCATCACCACTCTAAAGTAGCTTGTGTTAAAGGATTAATTTATCTACTCAGCAACTAACTATATGTTAAAAAACTTGAACTGTTTTCCTTAACAACTAAAGTAAAAAAAAACTTGATTGAGAGAAGAAGCCTAAGTACGAATGATATGTTCTGAATAGAGAAAAGTGCATTTATTAATTCATCTACATCAAAATCTCTTTAATAAATGTAGAAAAGAACATAACTTCATTCAAAGCAGGAAGGACACTTCTGGTCACTGGAATGTCAGAATACTAGTTGGGCAAACCTGTCAAAGCCACCTGCCACACTTGAAAGAAATCTCTCAAACACTCAGCTTCATAATGTCGCACAAATCCTTGGAAGAAAAGGAAATCTATTCTTGAAAATATATACATCTTTGGATGTATGTATAAAATCTTCAACAAATAGTAAGGACTGACTTGATTACTATAAGTTGAGCTAATTGGAGACATGATCAGTTAATCATAAAAATTATTGGACTAAAGATTGTTAACAGTTGGCCTCGTATCATATCTAAGCTAACAAACTTATATCATGGCGTGCTACTAAGTGAAATGAAAGATAAATAAGATGATATCATAACTCTTAATCTTCTAATCTAAAGAAAGAGTTGACAAACTCTATAACTAATATTCTATCAATTGTAGAGTCGAGAGATGAATGCGATCGACTTGCAAACACTACTTCTGGACACTGTGATCGTGGAGTCAAGCTAGGAAAATTAACTTTTCAAAACTAAGTATTTCCTAAATCAGTTAACAATTAACAAAACTTCACTTTGAGAAATGTAAAGGAGAAAACATACACAGAAAATATGGGCAAAGAATCTATCAATGATCCTTTAAGAGTCATGTTCGATTCAGTGCTGGTAACAACCAATTCCATAAAGGAGACTGACTCCAAATGGATACAATACAAATCAACTAAACTCTTCGAAATGCTGACTGGATGGAGGAAACAACTAAATCAAAAAATCTGGGAGTCAATTTCCAGAATAATAAAGATATCCAGTTCTTGGCATTTGAATCAAGCTTCAATCATGTTCAGGTTGAAGACAGAACAATAATATGAAAAAGACCAAACTGACTACACAAGGAAATCAACCGTGATTGAGTTCCTGTGAAAGATATTTAAGTGTTAATTAAATTGGTGTTTCTTGCTCATTCTGCCCTTAAACAGCTAAAAGAAATGATAAAGTGTTTTCTCATTTACTGATCTCAATGGACTATGTTAAATTGCCTTCATACTTTGAAAATTCAAATATCTGAGTCATGTTTTAGACTTGACAAATTATTATTCAGACTAAGGTAAACCAGCAGCTATAGCTGTCACTACAAAAAAATCTGGGCATTTGGGATGGAAAAATCCATCTCAAATATAGCAAAATCCGTCTCAAAATTGATTTTAAAACGGATTTTTTCAATCTCAAAATCTGTGTCAGTAAGTCACGTCGCTAAATTATCCATCTAAAAAAAATTTTGAAACGAATTTTGTCTGTCTCAAAAAATATTTAAAGATGGACTGTTTCTATCTCAAATGGTCTTAAGTCCGTCTCAGCTCGACCAATGGGAAGCTATATTTTGAAACCGCTTATATACGTCTCAAAATTGGTGAAAAGCATTAACGCCATTTTTTTACGCACATAATTTAAGACGAAAAATGCCGTCTCTAATCCGTTTCTAAATAGTTTTGGCATGAAAAAGAATATATTTGAAAAGCTTTATTTTCATTTCTAAATCTATCTCAGAATTAAAAATATATTTTTTTCACAAATTTTTATTTGTATAATTTTTCACACCCAAATAATTTTAATTCTTAAACTTAATAAAATAAAACATGGTCAAAACATAATAATATTATTGCAACTATCATTAATTACATATCAATTATGTACATGACAATGTTAACATCCTAAGAAATATTATAAATTAGTAGTCCAAAACAACTCCTGCAACTAACATTGTAATGGACTAATCAACACGTGTAGCTTTAAGAACATTTTAGAAGCCTTTGTTTCCTCGATGTCTCATAACTTGTATCTAAAAGATAGAAACCATGAAACTCTTTGAGCTTTTCTGGAATTGACAAGTAATAGAAAATTAATAATCAAAATTAAGTAATCAAATATTATTAATTACAAGCAGCTTATAGACATTTCACAATAGTCCTCAAACTTTTATATTACATGACTAAAAGCACTAAAATAAAATATAGGTCTAGTTATATGTGAAAGTCAAGTCAAGTAGAACAACTAGCATATTAGTATAACTTAATAAAAATTTGTAGCACATTATTACATTGATAAGCAAATCTGGTCAAAAATTTTGGTAACCATAAGATGCAATCATTTAAAACAAAAAGAGAATACCATACATATATCCCATCTCTAATAACTAAAAGCTAGGTTTCAAATTATTAGTGTTACTCCATTGAGGTTAGGCACAATAACAGTTACCTCCTCCTAGGGATATAACACATTGCCCTACCCTCAAAACCAAGCTTCAGTAATAGATTCCCCCTCAACTGAATGATCCCAATGTATTCTACAATGACTAATTGCCTGCTTGCATTAATTTAAATTGGTCAAAACTATCAAAAAGACTACTAGGCACCAGTTGACACATACCATTTAGAAATTTGTCCTCGTAAAAGTTAAAAACATATCCTCTCAACTGTAGTGGTAAAGTCTTATCTCAGCTACATCTTTTCTTTTCCTCAACAATAATTTGTACCATGATACGCTCATAACTTCACAATTCAAAAACAATATGAAACTAGGATTTAGCATAAACTTTCTTATAAGTGCTAAGATCACCATTCTATCCAGCAAAAAATATTTGCCATGAATAACTATATGTATCACACCAAAGTTAAACATGAACATAGATACTTGTATCAACTTCACATCTTAGGAGCCACCAAAAGAAAAAATTAAAAGAAAAAGGGTCCTGGGTTGGACTTCAGCAATAAATCAGAAGAAATTAGAAGGCTCAGATTGAAAACTTGCACTTTTTAGCTGGTTGATTTTTCCTAAAGAAGTAAATCCATTGGATAGGTATAAGTAGAACAATGGACAAAGTTATAAAAAAAATATATGAATCTTCTCCGTCTTCTAATTCGAAGAAGACGAAATAAGAAAAATAACTACAACTTTCAAGTACTTACTTTAACACAGTCTGCGTGCCCGGGCAATCAACATGTGCATAGTGTTGCTTTTCAGTTTCATACTCCACATGCCTAATTTATTATGCAAAAGTAAGAGTGAGCCAAAGATATAGGTGGCTAAAATGAAAGAAACTGAAAGGAAAACATAAGCAAAATCTTAACTGTAGCAATAATGATTCCCCTCTTCTTTTCTTCAGGAGCCTTATCAATCTCATCAAAGGCAATAGCCTTAGCTTTGCCTTCTTCAGAAAGCACTTATATCGCAAAGTGCATGGAACAGTACTGTCATTTTATCATTTATAGCCATTCAAAAGTACTAGAAAACTGAAAACTTCTAGTTTCATAATCATACGATCAATATGCTAGGTCAGGTAACATTAAATATGGAAATAAAATGAATTCGGACAATCAAATATTGTAAAAATTAACTCAACCTTAGTGATTGCAGCAGTCCGTGTGGTTTTCCCATGATCAACATTGTAACGACCCGAAATTTACATAAACTTATCCCTAATTTTGGTTCGTTAATAAACCTTTAATCACCTTATTTAATCTGTTAATTGACTTTACATCATCAATAACTAAATTTTTCGGTATAAATTTTTTTTCCATCATTCTATTAAAATATTTTGACATTTAAAATCTTTACATCTCGATCATATTCCCCGTAACGCAACCTTTACTTTTTACTTCTATTGTCAATCTCAGCTATTATCTAGTTTGACTCATCACCCCAATTGTAAACGTATGATAGTTCAAAATTTATAATTTAATATTACTTCGAACTTCAGCTGTTATCTGCTTAGAATTTTTGGCATAATTCAATCAATACCATAATTATACACCTGTACAATCAAAATGCTTAATTAACCCTTTAACAGTCCGATCGGGACTCATAACACCGTTGACATATTAATAATTACCATAAGCCTTAATAATTTCAACCACAACAAATCATTATATCAAAAATCTAAAATAATTACATTATAACCTTAGTCAATGTAGTAACATAACTCTATTATATCTCGATACTCTAGGATTCTTATTTTCACCTGCAAAATGTTAATATTGGACAAGGATGAGCACAACGGCTCAGCAAGTTCAACAGTTTACACATTTCATGCTTCATAAGCATATAACAATTAACATGCTATATGTGTGTCATGCTTAACGTACTGTATAACTATTTCTACAAATCATCTTATATATATCGTATTCATTACGATTTAACAACTATTCAGATCAAACATTGAACATCTTCAGAGGTACTCACATAACTGCATCAAGTGCACACGTTGATCAAATTATCAAGTAATCACATAACACGTAATTTCATATGCATTTGATCAATTTAATAATACATCAACAAATATATAAGCAAGTAATAACAAGTACTGAAGAACTTGTCTTGGTCTGTAGTTCACCGATTAGTATAACTCGACCAAAATCGTCATCGTACAACCTATATTTAATATATTAATTAAAAATAATTAATTATAAACCCAACACGTTAGTTTAGTTTAATAACATAACCGTATATATCACTTAACATGTCGGACATAACCCGGCATATCCGTTTGCCCGTCCTTATTTTCTGGTAAACTATCTCATTTCTTACATTAACGGATTAATATTTAAAAGAGTTAAATATTAACACAACCTCACACTAGTCCAATAATCATCTTAACGTCTCTATAATATCATTCTAGACTTTTCGACCAATTTTTCAAAATTTATGGATTATCCGACAAATTTCTGTGATTATTTATATATATAAAACTATTATTTAATAGTTTTTAAAATATAAATAATCACTCAACATACTTTTGTATCCCCCAAACACCATCAATATTTATCTTATATTATTATAAAAAAATTCACCAAGTTTCGAAATTTTTCAACATTCATAGAATTTTCCATGAATTTTCACTTATTTTTACATTAACTTTAAATAGTCATAAAATAAAATAAATACCCATGTTCCACAATAATTTACCAATTTTTTTTGAAAAATCAGAAATAATATTACAATATTTCTGTCTACAAATGATTTCAGCACAAAAATATTTTCATAATTAAATTTTAATTTTTAATGCGCTGAAACTTCCAAAATTCATAGAAATTAGCTCGTTTATTAGAAAATTACGAAACTTAAGTTCATTCTACACGAAATTTAATTCTCTACAACTTTGTGGAAGGAAAAAATTTCAGATTCTGCACCGAAATGGATAGGATCTGAATAGATCCAGTTTTACCGCGCTGAATCCTCCAAAATTCATAGTAATTAGCACGTTTATCCGAAAATCACTAATCTTAAGTCCATTCCACACCAAATTTAATTCTCTACAACTTTGTAGAAGGAAAACTTTTTTAGATTCTACACCAAACAACACAGATCTAAGATTTTCCACAACTTGTCCAGGAAGTTTCAGTCACTGGACAGTCACACCAAATAAATTCCTTCAAAAATCTTATGCTCCATAAAATGGTTAACTCTTTTGGTTACTTCTAGATAACTTCCATATCTACAACTTTTTAGTTTACACCAATTTCAAATTCCAAACATATGATTTTATATGATTTCTGCAAGGTCCAAAATCGCAGCAGATTCTGGGCAGGCAGTTTTTCGTCCGACCAGGTCTAGTTCAAACTATCACTACACACAAACCGCAAAGAATTTCTGTGATCTAAAATTTTCAACCGAAAGCTTACTTCCGTAGCTTTAATTTGATATATAGCCCACTCTCTAACTTCAAAAATTAGATTTTATAAAAATCCTCAAACCAACTGCAACACAATACCATTTTCTGCGAATTTGTTCTTCAATATATTCTTTCATTTAATAAATTCGTGAATCATCTACTAGATTCATGATCATCTATGATTATACCATAACATACAAGGTTAATAATGATCTACAACCATTAATTTCACTAAAAACTAATATTTATCTAAGAAAATCAAAGATTAAACAAGGGTGTAGGAAAATACCTTCATAGCTTAGCTTCTCTTTCATTTCTTCCTTCTTCTCTTCTCCTTCTTCTTATCCGTGAGTCTCTCTCTCATTTTCTTCTCAAGTTGTTGATTTCTTAAGCTCACTTGATGTGGGTTTAATAATTAATTGATATAACATGGTGGGATAAGAGATAAAGTGAGTTTTGATTGGTTAAGAGAAGATTTCCTTGGATAAGATAAGCTATGATTGACTCTTATTAATTCACCTCATTAAAATCTGAGATTCTCAGCTGGCCTACTTAAAAAAATTGTGGATTTATTTTATCTTTCGGGTCTTACTTTTAATTATCTGACCCGTTCTTTGACTATCTGACCCGAAAAACAAAAATTTCAATATTACTGTCAATTCCTACTAATTTGGACGTTTCCGACGTCATGGTAACATCCGTTTCTTCAAATTCACTTCCAAACTTCAAGTTTGACCTTTTACCCAAAAAAGTCAAACGGTCAACCTTGACCAAAAAGTCAACTGAAACGCATATCGTGTTTACATTCCATACTTATTAAATTCGACGTTCCCGTCGCAACGGTGAAGTCCATTTCTCAAAATTCTTCTCCAAACTCAAACTTTGACTTTTCACCTTTCAAAGTCAAACAGTTTACTTTGACTAAAAAGTCAATACCGACACCAAATTGTGTTTACTATCTCTCCTTGTCAAATTCGACGTTCTGAACTCAACGGTGCAATCCACGACTTTAAATTCTCTTCCGAACTTCACACTTTGAGTTTTCTTGACTCTCATTCATTTCCTTTAATCAAACTTTGACTATTTGACCACCTTGGTCATTTCTTGATATTTCAATTTGTTAACTTGTCTCCACACGTATAGGTATACTCGTTTTCTCAGATATCCACTACCTCATTCATTTCACACCGCTATTTCACGTAATCACCACCACACAGGGTTCATCCTTAACCCTAGATTGGCACCATAATAATGTAGTCACACATACAAGTCGTGTAATTATCAACTGTGTAGGCTTGTTTACTATATTCATATGGCTTGCCTTATATATCAATTTGACTCGTCATAAACTTAATTTGTTTTGGATTATTCTTTAATTTCCAACACCTGGCTATTATGTTTGGTTTACCATTCAAAGTTTAACTTTCATAAGCTTGTTTAATTAATAGATTAAGCTTTACAATATTCTTGATGATTAATTCAGTTAATCAGTTATCGCATTCGGCTAAAATATAATTAGCAAACCTCCAAGTATATGGGCATCTATACATATACACCTTCACGTTAACTTAAAAATATCTCTCCAATTGAAATTTATTTTCCTAATAAATTTCTACATACCTCATACAAAAATTTCTTACAATATCTCTTTTAGTCAAATACATTTATCGAACTTTAAAGATATTATATTACCTTATTATTGATATACCTCAAAGTATACATAATAATTAAATTCTAGGTTTTAAATTTTAAAAACCTACATTAACTCACATTTAAATCCTAATACAACAATTAGGGTAAAATGTTTACTCCTCTTCTATACCTTCTCTTATCTAAATCTAGGTTTTAAACTTCAACCCTTATTTCAACATTAAGACTTTATTTTAAAATCTTGTGAAATATTTGGAATATTACAAACATGCCCAATCATACAAACATTCACATGAGGCTTTCTGAACCAAAAAAGAAAATTAACAAATATGAAAAATGGACTACAATAAATAATGAATGGCAACTGCCACGTTCATGAGTTGAATTTGACAGACATAACTGTCAAATTTCAGAAGTAACACATTATATACAATGTAACAAATACAATCATACGTTGGACACTTGGTAAAGGACCTATCAAATTATGAAAGATCATTTTCATACTATTTAAATAAGAACTTATGAAGAAATTCCATAATGTTCTAATTCTATACCTATATACATAATGTCAATGAATAAATTCAACCCCTTGCCATTCTCTAGCTCTTCCCCGCTCATGGGGTCATTATCAAATATGTACAAATTTTCTCTATTTTCAATTCAAACTTACTCATGATAAAGCCCATGTTTTATTCAATATGTAGATCATATTTGCAGTAAAACTTGCATTAAACTTGTGTATGGACTTTATTCAAAATGGGGTTATTTTTTTCTGGATTAAACCAAAAGTCTAAACTCCTAGGTGAAGTAACAAAATAAGACACCTCATTCAGTTCTCGATTTCAAAATACCTTTCCCCCTAAGTTTTGGATACTGCGAAATGATGTTTCTTTCTAATTTTGGGAGCAGGGGTCCAGGGGAGGGGGAATAAAAAATTAAAACTTTTACGTTTTAGGTTAGAGCTCTAACCCATGTAGGAAAATAAATACAACAAAGCCATATAGGTCATGATCTAAAAAGATAAATTTAAAGAACAATAATACAATCAAAGAATGAGCAAAAGTATGAAATGTATCACCCTTCCATATGCATTAATATCAAGGCCATTAGCAAGTAGGTTTGCCAGATCTTCCTTTAAAAACCTCTGCTTTGCTTTCGCCCACCTCTATAACGCTTCAATTCTTGTCTTTGTCGGCTTAATTAGTGTTTTACTTCAGCGCAACACCCAAATCCATAATACAATCAATACATACACATAATAGATATACACATCAATAATAAATATAAAAACACACAAATACATAAAAGTATATACAGAGAAAAAGAGAATCAGGACTAACCATTTGTATCCAAATTCTTGCCCTAATAATCTGCCCAACATCTTTGATTGAGAAAGTGATTTCTAGAAAATTTGTGTGTGTATAAATATGTATGCATTCCAAAACTATGCAACTAGATTAACTATTGCACATACTCAAAAGTGAGGCTTCTTATATACGGGAACATTTATATAACTGTATATATTGAAATTAAATGAAATTACATGTGTATATATAGAGATAGATGAACTAAGTTCTAGAAACTAACCAATTGAAGCTAAACCTTTGCCCTACTAATATCATCAAGCATCGTTGATCGAGTTATTAAGTTCAATTGAACAACTCAAATGAATCGACTCATATAAATGAATCGTAAAAACTTTTGTATTCGTGATGGATTAAAGATTAAAAAAAAACAAATTAACCTTGAAGAAAGAATCGGGAGTAATCAGATTGAAATCTGCGGCTACAAAAGACGTGGTGGAAGTGGGCACCAGCCACATGTGCCAACGGTGTGACCTCTGCTGCTCACCTTTTCGCCCATGCATAATAATATCCTTCCATCATCACTGTCGATTCCTGTATCAATCGAGCTATTAACCTTGACAAGAACCATCAATACCGTGATAATTCTTTTATCCCTTTTCTTCACTTGGAATTAAAACCCTAAGTCTTCACAATTTGTCAATTCCAGCTAGTCCAAAACCCTTGATCGATGAATATATCTTGAGAATAATAGAAATCCCAAATTTGAGTGAACGTAATCGAAGACTTCACGGAGAGAAGTGAGAGAACGACGAGGTTTAAGGATTTTGGGGATTTTAAGACTACTGAAAATTTTGGGAATTTTAGGACTGTGGGGCAAAATAAATCGGTGAGAACATTTGAGGGTGTATCGGTGATGAGTGAGTAGAGAGATGAGAAGATTGCCTTAGCCAACAAAATTTGGAAAATAATTGGTAGACTTATGTTAAATGAACGCAAGATATAGTTAGAGGGAATAGTTGGAGGGAAAGTAAAATTTCTAAGACGGACTATATCCGTCTCAGAAATAACTTAAAAAATAATAGTTTTTTGAGACTGCTACATCCGTCTCTAAAATAAGGAGGGAATTGGAGACTAATATTTGGAGGGAAAATAAAAGTCTGAAATGAAATTTCAGTCTATAATCCGTCTAAAAAATAAATATTTATTTCTTTTTTATTATTTTTAATCTGAGATGAGCACTATTCCTTGGTCTCAAATCTGTTTCAAAAATGCATTTAAAATCTTTAAAAAAATAATTAATTTTTGAGACGGCTAAATCCGTCTCTAATTCTGTATCTAGAATTTGAGATGACACTGGTGGTTTCAGAATGCGTCTGAGTTTTTAGCTTCCAAAACATGTCGAGACATAGTAAAATTTTGATTTCTAAGTCTGTATCAAATTGCTAGAATTAGAGACAGAACTTAGTTCGTCTCTAAAAAACGATTTCAGATGCCCAATATTCTAGTGTTATGTTGATGCAGTCGTAAGTCGATGTCTCTCGTTAAAAATGTAGAGCCCACAATTATCAAGATATCACTCTACTTAATGCAATGAAATTTCTTATGATTCCAAAATTGAAAAGTTGATAACTGATAAGAAAGAAAAGTTGAGAAGTCTAGTCAAAGGTTTCGGTTACATGAAACTTATCTTTCTAAAGATCACTACTGTACGTAACTGTTACCTCCAAACTAGCACCTTGACCAACCAGTAAAAGCTTAACACGTGTCCCAGTTAGTAATTTAAAACTTAAAGTATTAGTTTGCAAATCTTCCTTATAATCTGCCTAGAAGACTGAGCATGTCTCGTCAGTTACTAATAACTGACTCCTATGGATCTGAACAATAAATTAAATACCTGTAATGCCCCCAAAATCTCCGCACTAGTTATGGCGGACCTTGTACGTTAAACTTCAAACATTTACGAACTTAACCAATGATCCCATAATCATATTGGTTGAATTAGTCTTATTTTAGACTATACATTAAAAATTTCCTATCACTTTGTCCTTTGATCTTAACTTGATCTCGATCTCATTATTTATACAAGTATCAACATGTAGTTTATCCGTATAAATGGATGACACCATATATAACGATCCACTTTTAACCTTAAGATTTAAATATTCTATAACTTTACATATCCAAGATTCACGACATTAAATCATTAGGACGGTTCTTAGGAACAGAAAATCTTGCGATGAATGCTTGTATCTTCATCCATGATAAATGTTTGCATCTTTATCCGTGACAAATATTTGTATATTTGTCCGGCATAAAATTCTCTTTCCATACAAAACATACCCAACTAGTTAAAACCCTCACTCGAAACACATTTGGTTATATTGATATCTCTTTATATCAATATTCTTATTTATCTAACATTCAAAATAGTAATAACAGGCTTGTACTTGGGTCCAAGGAACCTAACGATGAATTTGACAATTTCACATCGATTAGTCATGTCTCGGATGCTTACAGTACTCACAAATATTATTTACCATCCTCATTCTAATAAGTAGTTTATTATCAATACTGTATTAAAGTTTTACTATCTATGTGAAGTTCAAAGTATTTGCATCACATTATCAGTCCATATTACCAACACCCTCACTCAGATTTATAGTGCTTTAACAATTCTAAGTTATATCAAAATAAAGACATAATAACATTCTGATGATAATAAATAATATCACTGATTTAATATTTGGTTACATGATTTTCTCACTCGTATTACAACAGTTATTATGACTTTATACAAATACAAGTAAGAAAGCATGAAAACCTAATCTACGCTTCATCCTTATATTCATGATCTTCTTAACGTTCATCTATAAATTTGTAAATAAAGTTTTATTCGCAAGAATGAGCACGATGGCTTAACAAGTCTAACAAATAGCACATACAAAGTTTATGCTTGTAGATAAACTTTAACATGCCTTGATTTATCATATTTCTCAATTTAATATCACACTTAACTCACATTTCAATAATTTATATCACATTGTCGCACAAAGCGTATAAATCACGTTCATAACTTATAAACATAACATAAAACAGTTAGAAGACTTGCTGATTCAATGCGCATTTAAGTTCACGTTGATTTGAACTCGAATTTGTAGTCCAAATATGTTTAACATATAAATAACAGTCGTTAGTATACATAAAAATATGTATCTAATTTAATTAATTATGTACAATTAGGGTTTGATGTCGATTCGTTGTTTAAATCGCTTCATTAGATAGTTTGATTCAAGTATATAGCTTGTATGTCGCTAAATTTCTGCTTAATATGTATTTAATGTAATTAATTAAAGACATTTATGAATTGGTGATGATTCTTTATCATTATCATCGCAAAAGATAGTTTGTATATAAATTATATAAATTATTTGTCGTTAAAGTTCAATTTAGAAGCTAGCTTGATGGATTTTCAATTAAATCTGTCGCTAATGATAGTTTAAACTAGTTTTATTTAAGTTTAATTTAATTATGTCATGTATAGCTATTGTCACGGACCAAATCCATCACTAAAAGTGTTTTTAAAGTGAAAATAAACTTAATTCTAAAGTTTGTCGCTAAATTCGTTGCTAAAAGTATTTAAAATTAAATTTTAAATAAGTTTTAAGTTGATCTGTCACTAAAGGCTACTGCGACGGTCAGTCTGTTGCTAAAGCTGTCGCTATAGGTGTTCTTGGTTTACCGGAAGCAGACTGTCACTAAAAGATATAACAACAGTCAAGTCCATCGCTAATTCCAGAGGTCTATATGAATACTGAAAGGAGACTGTGGCTAATGGGATATAGCAGTAGACAGTTCCTCGCTATAGCATAAATGTTCTTCATCTGCCCAGAAATCAGTCGGTCGGTCAATGCTGAGTTGGGACTTTTAACTTAAAATTTCTCTCAGATCGTATACTTTTTGGACATAAAATTTGTTTATATGTGAGTACTCATTGGATACTACAACTTCATACCAAATTTGAACCTTAAAAACATCAAACTTAGAAGATCTAAACCGGCCAAACAGTGTCAGACTGTTCTTCCGTTCTGGGTTTCTAAAATTTCATAGTCAAGTGAGGACTTTCCAGTAAGCATATCTCCTAGCACAGTGATCCGATTAGTGTAATTTCTGTTTCTATGTCTTAACCTCGTGGCATAATATAACTTCAAACATTAAAATAGATCAAACTAGCAACATAATTGGATCTAATGCTCTGACAAAGTACCCTGTCAGACCACTTTTTAGGGTTCATGGACAGAGAGTTAAATCTCATCATTTCATGCAATTAGATGTTATGGAATCATAATTTAACTGCCCAGAACACTAATTAACATCATTTCAGTCATTTCTAAACATCAAAACATAATTTCTACCAAAGGATTAACGATCTACAAGAATAAATTAGAACTTTACCTCTTTGAGCAATTTTGTAAATTTTGTCCATTGATCTGATCTTAGCATGTTTTGACTGATAGATGAATCAACTAAAGACTAATTTTAGCTCTCAATTTCATGTGTTTCAACTATGAGAATGCTTGTTATTTATAGGAGAGCTAGGGTTAGGGTTTTATAGTCATTAGGCCATTACTTCAAAGCTAAGCTTTCTAAAAGATCTAGTAATTCATCATCACCATTCTCAGCCACCAATGTTGCCCCATGTGCTCCACTAATGCTCTATTTAAAGTTTTCATCATCATAAAATGTGGCATCATCATCTCCAAAATGAATGGCCAAGATCAAGCCTACTATTTTGCTTAAATGAAAAAAATTCCAATTTGATTTCTCTTACTTAAGTAACATGGCTAAGATTTTAGGGGTAATATGGTCATTTTTCAAGCTTCCTAGGGCTGACCTCATCATACATCATGCTTACATCATCACCTTTGATGATGTCATGCTTACATCATCCGTACTTTCCTCCGTATAATTTTTATATTATTTTTGTATAATTTCCGCATAATTCTCCTATAATTCGCATATAATTATCGTATTTATACGGACTAACTAATTTAGTTAGTATTTAGTTTATTTCTAATTGAATAGGTTCATTTCTAACTAATTCGATTTATTTCCAACCGAATTAGTTAATTTCCAACTAAATTGTTTAATTTAGTTAGCCATCTCGTTTCAAGGTTAGGAAACTTTATATTGAGTTATCGTAATTTCGATTTTGGAATATATATATATATATTTTTTATATTAACGCTATTCCGGAAAACGAAAAGTCGAAAAGATTCTCCGTGAATAGTGATTCCCGCTAATTTTTTAGGAAAAACTTTTATTGCTTAATATGCATTTATATTTTATATAAATGTTATTTCATGAAATGTGAAAAGTCAAACAGACTTAAGACAGTTGACGATTTTCACTTGATTATAACCCTGGATTAGGATTTTAAGTTTTTAGGGTTAGGGTTTTGGTTTTTGACCCTAAATAACATCTTGATTTCTAATACATGTTTAGAGTTAACTATATGAATCCAAAACACGAAATCATATCTCACATATTACACACATTAAATCTCTAACACATAAGTTAGGTCAAAAATGTTTAGGTCAATATTAATCATATATCACATAACTTGTGTTATAATTTCAACCTCTAATTATATATGATCATATCTTTGAGTCGTATTTAGTTTTTTTAGATAGTTCAAATGTTTATTCGTGTAATCATTCTCTAGGTTTTGAATTGACAACTTTAATTAGATCTTGTCAGATCATATTTAAAATATTTGGGATATTACAATAACACTTTATCATCTCACCTTTAAATACGTAACATTCCAGAGCAAAGATCGTATACACAAACACATCTTAGATTCTAAATAGAAAAGCAGGTCTTCATCCCAAATACATCCTAAGCAATCTTCGATCTCACCTCTTAAAACTATCTCTCGCCTTCAAGTAATTCGAGCTAAGTTCTTAATCTGTTAAGTCAATGAAGGATATGAGGAATTCGAAGATCAAAGGACAAAGGTCAGATACATCAAAACATTCATTGCTATAGGCGAACCAGGACATAACCTGGAGAAAAGATTTCGGTATAACATAAAAGTAAAAAATATTTTCATCGTAACTACTGAGCATCACCCAGCACTCCTTTAAAGAATGCAATATCTTTTGGAAGGGTGATCATCTTCTTGTAGTTCGTCTCTTAAGGTAATCTACAGAAGAACCTGAGGGAACATCCAAAAGGGAAGAGTTCAAGGAAGAATATGGGGATTACACAAAGAGCCACAAGCAAACTCTGTAGTGTAATCTTCCCTTTATAAGACCCCCTTTGGTGGCCTATTTGCCAGCTTGTCCTCTAGATGGTCAAATGAAGACTCGTCGCCCTATTTGCTACTAACAAAAAAAGGGGGAAGAAAAATGGGTAAACCCATAATGATCTCCCAAATGTCAGTATCAAACAGGGGAGAGAAGGAGGCATAGAAGAAACTTGTAATATATTTTCGATCTGAGATGTACAAAAAGTATATGAATAAAATCCTATAATTATTCAATATATCAGCTTTGCTCTTATTGTTTTAATTGTTTTGTCATCATCAAATAGGGGGAGATTGTTAAACAAATTTATGAAAACCTATTTGAATTTAATGATGACAAAATAATAAAATTGATTCACGAGTAATAACTATTTATAATAATGTGTGATCTCTAATGTGTCTTCGTATAGTTAGTCTAAATTGTAGAAAAGGAAAATGTGTTCTACATAATCTTTAATGTCATATTTAAAGTTATTTACAGATTATGTTCAAAAGAAAAGAAAGAAAAGAGAAGTCAGACAAATGTGAAGTTATGAATATTTGTTCAAAACTTTTTAAGTTTAGGTCATAGGGGTAACTTTCTTCATTACCTCTGACCATCCTACTTTCTAGAACAACTTTTTAAGCTTAAGGCATAGGGGTGAAGATTTTCTTCATTGCCTCTGACCATCCTACTTGTAAGAACTAGTAACATCAAAAATGTCTACAACTCCTTCAAAGTGCTTGAACTGATCTCCTATTATACATGATTGAACCATCATTAAGAAACATTCTCTCATAAACACCTTTAAATAGGAGGAAAATCTGCATAGTGAGTCTAATCATGTAACTCAAACTCTACAATGTATCTAGGACAATCAAAAACTGAATCCATTCACGTAGTAGTAAGAACCTTGAAGTACATGTAAAAGAAACTACATCATCAAAGGAGCAAACCTTTGATAAGTTATTTGTTTGTCACACAAAAAAACCTTTTGAATTTTCAGTAGAGGCGTGACTCTTGAACAAAATCTTAAGAATAATCAACCATACATATGTAAAATATAAGAGGGAGCAACCATATATACATAAAACATAAGGGGTATCAACCATATAAATGCAGAAATACCATCACATCACCCAATGTACTAACTATCGAGCCTCAATGCACAAGAAAAACACGCAAGACTACATGCAATGGGAAGGTTGAATACCTGAATTACATAATTTTTGTATTGGTCTTGTGCCAGAGTACACACACGGTTTATGATTTCATCCATTATAATTTGCTGTGTATTTAGTTTATCACAGTGCTCAAGAACCCTTTGCTAACATCAAAGAGCATTACAAAAGATGTAATATCAAAGATGTAATAGATTAGGTTGAATCAAAAGTGTTAGGTTGAATCCAGATACAGAGTAATATCAAAGATGTAATAGATTAGGTTTGAAATATCAGAAGACAGAACAATGAAAGAATGGCAAGATCAAGATCGTATTACAACAGGTAAATCGTATTGCTGCATCAAGATTACATAGTAAGGCCAAATCGTACAGTAACGGTTCAATCATTCTGAAAGGTTAGATCCTAAGGACAAGAGCTAAATCATCAAGATCGTATGACAAGATCAAATTGTATAACTGCAGCTAAATCGTATTCGAAGGACTAAGTCTAAGTCATATAGTGAGCTCAAAATCATATTGGAGTGTTGAACATTGAATGATTAAATTTGATGATTAGAAATAATGTACAAGGGCTGTATTAGATAAGATCAAAGCTATTAGGTTGATCTATTGTATAAAAGTCTTGTGTGTTGTACTAAGACTTAGATAGATCAAAACTGTTAGGTTGATCTGTTGATGTAATAAAATCGTAGAAAGAACTCTACGATTTGTGTCAAGAAAACTCTACGATTCGAACAGACTCTACGATTAAGGCAACCAAATGTTGAATGGACTCTACGACTGTGCTTCCGAAGACTCTACGATCAAGACAACCAATCGTAGAATGGACTCTACGATTGTGGTCCAGAAGACTCTACGACCAACCAGACTGTTCTTTCCGAGAAACCTTAAATTGGACTCTACGATCAACATTCTAACAGTTGAGTAAACTCTACGATGATCAGTAAGAGATGATCCTTTACAGATCAATCACGTAAGTAAGGGTATTCGTAGAGTTGATCATATAAGATCGTTGAGCAAAAAGGCAAGAGACATCACGTTTCTCAGATCAGGAGCCATTCTATTCAAGTATTTTTAATCTTCATCAAAGTAACCAAAAAGGAAGCCTCTGCAAATCGATCAAGTCAGAAAAGTCAGGAGTCTGACCCAAGCGCACTATGGAAACAGAAAGAAGACTTTCTAGGCAGAAAAGTCAGAAGACTGTGTCCTATCAGACCTATAGTTTGGGAAGACCAAACGACTCTATAAAAGTTAGTGGGAACCTACGTCTGACATTTCTGTCACAGAGGAAAAAGGAAAACAACCTTGCATGGACTAACAGGTCAGATCAAATAAATATCTCATCAGAGATTTAATGAGCTTTATTAATACAATATTCAGCAGCTCTCCTCTGTGAGGTAACGGGAAGAAATACACGTTCAAACAGATGATCCAACGGGAAGAAATCTGAAGCCCTTACTTCTTAAATACGATGATCAGCAGAAGAAAAGAAGAAGCACTGCACAAAAAGAAAAACGCAAGGTGTGAAAAATATTGAACTGATAAGAAAGCCTGCATTGCTACTAAGCTCGTAATACATTCAAGCTGATAAGCAACTTAGTAGCACATCCAAATATACATCAATCCAGAAGAGTTCTCTGTGAACTGGTATAAGCAAGTCTGTTAGACTTAGAGAGTTCTTTGTGAACTAGTGTAAGCAAGTCTGTTAGACTTGTAAAGTTCTTTGTGAACTAAAATTCCAAGACTGCGGGTCTTGAAGGAATCTTAGTGATTCAGCTATTGTAAAAGTATCCTTAGTGGATTTGCTGCTGAGAGAGCAGAACAGTGGAGTAGGAGTATTGTGTGCTCTGAACCACTTAAAACCCAGAGTCTCTCTTTTTGTGTCTTTCATTTGCTATATCTGTCATATAATTGTTTGTTGATTTATTAGTTTAACATTTCAAGAAAAGATTAACTAAATCATATTCCGCTGTGTTAAACTTCTGGTTAAGAACTAATCAAGTAAGATAATTTCAAAGAGAAGAAATTTTAAAAGAATCTATTCAACCCCGCCCCCCCCCCCCCCCGTCGACATTACTATCGTGTCATTGGGAACTAACAGCGAGTTCAAGATTGCATAGTAAAGCTTGATCGAAAAGTAGCGGATGATTTGCATTACAAAACAGTTTGTATTGTGAAGACAAGACCGCACAGAAGAATTCAGTCTTTACAAGATCATATTAAAGGACTCAGTTAAAATCACAAGGACAGATCGTATTGTAAGCTCCAAGTTGTATAGTGAAGATGTTATAAGGAGAAACGTATAGCAAAAGACAAAGATCATAAAGCAGCAAAGCTCTAATCGTAAAATAGAACATGAAACTCTGATCATATAATAAGAAGAAGATTGCATAGCCGAAGAAGAGTCAGATATCGAAGGAGGAGAAATTCAACAAGAAATCAAGACCGCTAAGGATAAGACTGAATAGATCGAATGAAGAGGATCTTGGACCAAGAAGGAACAAATCACTGAACACAAGAATGCATAAAGACGCAAAAGTCATCCCACAAGATCAACAAAGGAAGAGTTTGCAGAATCCTATCAAGAAGACTCATCCCAGCACAAGCAAAGATCAAAGGCTCTAAGTAAAGAAGAAAGCTCACAGATGCTGAAAAGACTAATGTACTCAAGATCGAAGAATGAAACTGAACTGAATATCCTCAGATCGTTGAGCTACAAATTATGATGAGATACTTCAAGTCACAAAGTTACAATAATGATGAGATGCCTCATTGCCTTACCTATCTGAGTTTTCAAAGGAAATGACATTGAAAGATGGACTCACTATGACATATGATTGGGATGGTCTTATAAAAGAATTCTCCAACAAGAGGCTGCAGGTTGTGATAAACTAGTCAAAGAAGTCAAGAAGTAAAGTGTTAAAGTTAGCTCATCCAAAAAAGTTATATATATCAGAGGAAAAAAAGAGCATTTGGTATCCACTATCACCAAAGTATACTGAACTGAGATAAAGTGGATAACATAATCCTATAGAAGATGAAAATGCTCAAGTAAGGGGGAGTTAATCATAAGAAGAAAAGTCTTAGCTCTTATAAAGTGAAGTAAGCTTATATGGTAGAACGTAAAGGGAAAACCCTGATCGAAGAACTACTAAAGACATAAAGATCGTAGAGGAGAAAGTTCGTATAGTCTGCAGAATTGAAGATAATATAATTCATAAAGGAAGAAAAATTCGAAACACAAAACAGAAGAAAAACATAATACAAGTAGGTCAAGTAAAAGATCGTAAAGTCTTCAGATCAAAGAGCAGTTTAAAAAGTGTTGGTTTGCAAAAATATGGCATACATACAATCAAATTGTAATAGCGCAACAACAAAAAGCAAAAATCAGATTTTAAAAATTTACAAACTAATAATCAAGATCTTTCTTATATGGTAATTATTAATTGAAAAATGATAAAAGATTTATACATTTATAGAACCAAGCTTCCACGTGTACAAGTTAACCTCCTTTTAATCCTACTCGTTCTTCTTCGAATTCACCGATTAGATTTCACAGATCAATCTCAGCCCCCCAAATGTGAAGCTTTTAGAGGTGATCCACCAAGGATTAATACGTATTCTAGAAGTGGATTTTGGTTTCTTAAAACCATGACTGGCTAGCCTTAATTCTCTCTCTTTTAGTTGTAGAGAAAATATGAAATACTCTTTCAATTCTTGTAGAAGAGTGTGTAACCTCAATCCATAATAACACTTTTCTTATTTATAGATATAGTCAACTCTCATAAACTATTTAGGATTAGGATTTTTAATTAAGGTCCTAAACTAATTAGGAACTAAGTTAATTTAATATAATAATTATAATTTCTAAACCATTTAGGAACTAAATAAGACTCTTCTTATTAATTTATAATTAGTATTTTCAAAAATACATAATTATAAATATTAAGTTATTTAATTTATTCTATCATCATAGTATAAATTAAATATACTTAATTTATCATTAAACCATCCACTTCTAAAATAAATATTTCCCCGATGTAACCCTTTAGGTTCTACATATTAAATCGGTTGTAGAATAAATTAATTAGAAACATTCTAATCTTATTTATATAATGAATTAAACTATTTAATTCATTTAATAAATAATATGTATTCCACAATAAGGGTAAGTCCCCTTAGCGATCAATGACTTTTCAAATAACATATATTTCAACATTTGATCGTAAAAGAACCTTTTAGTGAATAGTTGTTATACAATTCAATCATTTTATCATACAATGTTCCAATCAAATATAAGACATGGAATTACTGTCAAGTCTTATTTTATTTGATCATATGCATTTTAATTCACAAATGTACAACTCTAATATAAATTAGAAACTCTTTTCTAATTTTTATTCCACCTTGGTCAAGGATTTCTGAGTTGTCATTTATGGAATTACATAGGACATTCTCTCCCTTTACTAAAAAGTGGTAGATCATTTCTTAACCATTCACCTACCTCCATGTACAACTTATTATACCCGATCATACCCTTTGATATACCCTAAAAGTATTAAGAAATATGTCAAAGTATAACTCATCATGCATAAGGTACCGTGATAATCTCAAGTTCAATGATCACATGTACTACTATCACATAAACATGCAAGTAAAACTCCATTAGGTATTCCTTTAGCGAGTTACGTTCAGTGAACCTATTCTCTAATAAACACTTACATACTTACTTTAGTGTTTCTATACAAATGATTATGAGATCAATCATCCTCTTCATAAAAGCAATCATAGTATGTAATAATCTATCCAGATTCACTAATCCCTATTTTAGTGATCTCACTATTAGAAACATTTTAGTTTTGAGCTATCTTATATTTTGATCTAATTAGCATAATCAACATTATGAATCTAAAAGCATTGCTCCAAAACTATGGGTTTATTCATATATTTAATTCAACCAATTAACCAAAAATAAAGAAATGCCTTGATACTTTTATTAAGAAACGAATAAGATTACAAAGTATATGCTCATCACATCAAATGTGATTGGCTTGAGGGCATACTACTTTCAATCTCACACTTGCACTAATGCCAATTTCCCTTTGGTATTTTATACCATTCTTCTCTAAGTGGCATATGAATTGCTTAGTAAATACTTTAGTTAATGGATCTGTAATGTTGTTCTGAGAATCTACCATCTCTATGGTGTCATCTCTTTTTCAATGATTTCTCTAATTAAATGATTCTGCCGCAACACATGTTTATATTTCAGATGAGACCTAGGTTCCTTGGTGAATTAAACTCCTTTAATGTTAAGGAATCATTCTAAGTTCTGTAATGAATTTGTTTAATCAAACAATCTCCTTTACAGCTTCACTTATAATTATTTGCTATGTCTTTGTTACTAAATCAACAACTATTTGCTGTTTGAAACTTTTCTAACTCACTGCGGCACCATTCAAGGTAATCATATAACCTAAACAGATTTGTTGTTGTCTTGGTTAGTAAAAAAAACGGAGTCTGTTAAGCTCTTTAGTTTTAATTAGACCAATCATTATAAACTCTTTTCTAATATTCTTCTCCAATATTGAACTGATATCTATTTATCATATATGAGCAACATATGGTCTAGTATATATCATTAAATCAATGTATGTTCCGTAGGTCAAATCGAGCATCATTTACGATCTATCATTATAGACCTTTATCCTTAACAGAATGTTAGGATTCTTCTCCTTGTCCTTGATGGAGAAGCTTTTAGAAAACCACATTTTTACTGATTTTAGTATCAGTGTGTCATTTCTTATCAGTAGTATATCAACATATAGTACTAAGAATATCACAATGCTCCTACTAACCCTTTTGTACACACTTGGTTCATCCACGTTTTTTATAAAATCAAACTCTTTTGATTATCTCATTAAAACGGATGTTCCATCTTTGAGAAGTTTGATTTAATCCATAATTGGATCGTTTTAGCTTACATATTTGATTTACTCAATCTCTATAGGGACAAGTATCTTTCGTTGTATCATACATACATCCTTTTTGTATAATAAGCTGCAACTGCAAGTAAAATCCAAATGGATATAAGCATTTTTACTAGTAATTTTTTTTTATCATAGTCAACTCATTAGCCTTGTTTGAAACCTTTTGCCACTAGTCAGGTCTTTTTCTAAAGACCCATTTTCGAATTTCATGGTTAACAACCATTTGCCTTAAGTCTCTACTCATACCTCATCGTATATAACTAGATCATCATCCACTATGATGCATACCTCATTATCATCATTTATGATGTATTCATATATTTTAGGTATCTTAAGTACTAAACTAGATTTACGACGTGGTTGTGGTACAATAAGTTTATTTACTTGAACAGATTCTTTCACTTGATCTGTAGTATTTTGTGATTCTTGAACTTCTTCAAGATCTATCTCACTCCCACTATCTCCTTAAGAACAAACTCATTTTCCTAGAAGGCGGCGTGTTTCAACAAACACCTTTTAATCAGTAGGATTATAGAAGTGATACCCTAAACTTTCTTTAGGGTATCCCACAAGTTTACACTTATCAGATCTTATCTTTTGCTTATCATTGTCAAACATTTTGACATAAGCTGGACAATTCAAAATCTTAACATACTTAAAACTTCGTTTCATCCCTATTTATAACTCATATGGAGTCTTGGGGACGGATTAAAATGTGTCTTATTTAGTAGATATGTTGTCATTTCTAGGGCATAACCCTATAAGGATACTGAAAGATTGGTAAAACTCATCATGGATCATCACCATGTTTATTATGAGATAATACGAATTGCACTTGAAATGATCTAGAAACGTACTTCTTAAGTATTCACTTCTCAATTTTATTGAATAACTTTAATACTTTTGGCCATTTATTTCTGTACTTCACTTTTGAATTATTTGAACGTTTCAAATGATTTGGATTTGTATTTCATCAAATACATATATCAAAATCTAGAATCATCAGTGGAATTGAAGTAATGGATGAATATTCTCCTCTTGCATTTTTTGTCATAGGTCCCACACACAACTGTGTGTACCAACTCTAACAACTCTGTAACTCTCTCTCCATGTCTTCTAAATAGAGATTTAGTCATATTACCCTTGATACAAGATTCATAAGTTGTATTTGATTCATAATCAAAGGCTCTAAAAGTCTAATCTTTATACAACTTGTTACTTCTCGTTTCATTAATATAACTGAGTCTATAGTGTCATATGAAGGTATGATTCATATCATCTTATTGCCTGTAGTTTGTTCTATTTGAAATATTTTTCATGTAAGTCAAGTATACAAAGTCTATCAAGTAATTAACTAGTTCTAAACAAAATATTATCATTATAAATAGAACAACGATTGTTCTTTATTATAATGCCAAAATCTTTCTTGCCAACATATAGAATAGAAATAATGTTTCTAAGAACTAGATCATAGTAACAACTTACTAACTTAATAGACTTGCCTGTAGGTAATGCTAAATTATAAGTTTTTATGGCTAATTTAGCAACCTTTGTTCCATTCCCCACACAGGATTACTTGTCATTTGTTTAACCTTCTACTTCTGCCTAGTCTTTACAATGGTTTGCATATGTGAGACCACCAGACGGTATCTAATACCTAAATAGAACTTAACTTATAGAAAGTTCTATTTCATTATGAACAAATCTATATCTGTAGTAGACACTTCACAAAGCTTCTTATACTTAGCTATTGCAACCGTCTTGCAGTTGCTTTTCCAGTTTTTTGGCTTATAGCAATGAAAGCAAACTCATTCGTCATCGGGATCACCTTTATTTATGTTGTTTGTTTAGTGACTTTCTTTTACCTTATATCCTTTCTAACTCCTCATAAACACATTTTGTCATCTTCCTCCGCTTAGAAGATTTATCTATCAATAAGACTTGGTCTTTCTTGGAAGGAAAGTGACTTTAAACAGTCTTCAACATGTTAAGCAAATAAGGTAAACGTCTAGCTTCTTAATGTTGAAGTTCACAACAATTGTGAAAGGGAGTAAGTGAGTGACTGCAAGAATATATTTTGACTTAACTCTCTATCCTTGACAAAACTCAATTGTCTCAATTGATCAATCCAATTGATCATCTTTAGGACATGTGTCTGTACTATAGTACCATTGGTTATTATAGATCGGGAGAGCTCCTTAGATATCTTATATCTAGTTGACGTACTTTACTCACCATACAACTCATGAAGGTGTAGCAACATAGTAGGTGCATCTATTTTCTTGTGTTGACGTTGTAACTCGATACTTATGGATGCGAGTATGATGCATTTAAGCCACAGTTACATCATTTTGCCACTTCATAAGTAGCAATCTCTTCCTTATAAGTGTTGTCTGTAAGATTTGCAGTGATAGAAAAATTAAGGACATTTGTTAGCTTTTCAGCATAGAGAATTATTCTCAAATCTCTTTAACCAATTCAAACAATTCGGTTCGATTAAATTAGTAGCATCCAATATGTCATGCAGTGTTAGTGAATTAATAACAACATTAACATGCATTCATTTTATTAATCACCAAGTTAATTAGGTCTTTATTTTAGATGGTGTCTCCCACTATTTTTATCAAACTATATTACCATCCTTATATAGTTTAGCAAATCTTGTTAAAGATTCGCTAATGAGAAAAGGATCCTATCGACATAATTATAGTCTTGTGTGTGCACAATAAACTATAGTTTATTCAATAGGTAGACAACTCATTGTCAATTACATCACCAGGTAACTCCTTTGTATTTTTCCTCTCTGATTATAATAATCAAGTGTGTGCACATCCGAATCAAAATTATCTAAGTTAAGTCTAACCTAGCACTTCTATATAGTAAAGAGAAAAATACTGTTCTTATGTGTGCATAACAAAACAGTAATGTTCAATTCCTTACAAGCATCTAATGTGATAAAACAACATCTCAAATAATCGATATAAGACTTATGTGTGCACAACAAACGTACATTGACTATTTGATGCTCTATCGTTTTATCATGCTAAAAGGCGACGTTCGATATTCCAAATATCTTTGAACGTTACAACTTAATATATTTTAATTTGAAGGATTTTATTATTAATTGTCTCATCTTGTTTAACGTGCATGCACACATATATATAACATACACGTCATATTATTTAACATGCAAAGCATGTTTGATAATACATAATATATATATATATATATATATATATATATATATATATATATATATATATATATATAATTAGCATGCATATATAGAATACAATATTTTACCTTAGATTGATTATGGACTTTATTTTAGTTTGGTTTATTCGAGCCACCAAATAAACTAAAAGGTCAAACCTAGGGTGTAAGAACAAATACATAAATGTAACTATTACATTTAACCTGAGCTTCAATATAAACGGGTCTTCAAGCGCTCCGTGTCTTCGGCTCAAATTCTTTAGATAAATCTAACTAATCCTATTACAAACTATTTTCATAAAATAGAAACCTTGATCAACAGTCAATGAGAAGTACATAGGAGGTAGATAGAATTTACATCAGAAAAATAGAGAAAGACGAGGTACACAGACCCCATTTATTAGAACTCATTCATTCAATGCATCCACATAAAATAAATCCAATCATATTGGTTAATAGTTTGTAATCAATTTCATTTATTATCATATATATCAATAAATAATATTAATCACATGAATTAAGTAAATCATTCCATATATATATATATATATCAATATCATTTAATAGGCAAATATAGTTGCATGAAATTCAATTTTCATGTTTAAAATAAACTTTTTTATTTTAATTATAAAATCATTTAAAAATAAACTCTTTATTTTTAATTATTTAAAACTAACACGGAATCCGTGAATAATCATCCTGCCTGCTATATATATATATATATATATATAAAGTAAATCATACCCATAAATTATTCTAAACACATACCCATACATATGTGGAAACAAAATAATTAATAATTCTCATAAGTTTGGCTCTTGATGCCACTGTTGGTTTGTAAAAATATGGCATATGTATGTCAAATTGTAATAGCGCAATGGAAGTAAGCAAAAATTAGATTTTAAAATTTTTACAAACCAATAACCACAATCTTTCTTATGTGGCGATTATTAATTGAGGAAGGATAAAAGATTTATAACACCCCCAAAATCCACGCACTCACTACAGCGAATCTTGTGCGTTAAACTCCATACATTTACTAACTTAACCAATGATTTCATAATCATATTGGTTGAATTAGTTTATTTTAGAATATACATTAAAAATTTCTCTTACTTTGTCCCTGGATCTTAACTTGATCTCGATCTCATTATTTATACAAGTATCAACTTGTAGTTCATCCGTATAAATGGATAACACCATATATAACAGTCCAATTTTAACCTTAAGATTTAAATATTCTATAACTTTACATATCCAAGATTCACGGCATTAAATCACTAGGACGGTCAAAGAATCTCGCAATGAATGTTTGTATCTTCATCCGTGATAAATATTTGCATCTTTATTCGTCACAAATGTTTGTATCTTTGTCCGATGCAAAATTCTTTTTCCGTACAGAACATATCCACCTAGTTAAAACCCTCATTTGAAACACATTTGGTTATAGTGATATCTCTTCATATTAATATTCTTACTTATCTGGCATTCAGAAGAGTAATAACAAGCTTGTACTTGTGTCCGAGGAACCTAACGATAAATTTGACCATTTCACATCGATTAGTCCTGTCTCGGATGCTTACAATACTCACAAATATTATTTACTATCCTCATTCTGATAAGTAGTTCCTTATCAATACTTTATTAACGTTTTTGTTATATCCCAAACATTTCAAATAAGGTATGTCAAGATCTAATCAAGGTTGTCAATTCGAAATCTAAAGAATGATTACTCAAGTAAACATTGAGTTATCCGAAAGGCAAAATATTACTCGAAACTACGATCGTATACGACTAAGAGGTTACAAAACTTTAACCTAATCTATATGTTATGTGAAGGATAAAATATGTATATATTTAAATGTGGAAATATATATACATTAATGAAATTTAATAGTTAGTTAACTATTAAATTTCAAAAAAAATAAATTGAATTTACCACGAAATGAATTGCGGAAGTAAAGAAAGTTTATTTATTAATATTAATTAATTGAGCTTAAAATTAAAATTATATTATGAAATAATATAATTTGAATAATAAGCCTTAAACGACAATGGATTAATTATGAATTAAATTTTATAAACAAGATGATTAATTCACTTAAATAAAATAGTGAATTAAGGTAGGTATTTTTATTTAATAAAAATGAGGGAGTTAATTAAACTCATTAATTTAAAATATATTACATATGAATGTACTATATTTATGTAATGGCTTAATATATTATGCCAAACGAGCATAAATTAAATAGAAATGAGGAAATTAATTTACTAAATTGTTATTAGTAGACAAATATGTTAACTTTAATTAGTTAAATAAAAAAGATTTATTTAGTTAATGATAAATAACAATTGTACTATGTTACAATCATTGAACTGTAATATGTATAATGACCTAATACATGATATTAGGACAAACAAATGTAAATTAAGTTTGAAATGAGGTCCAATATATATAATACATATATTGGTACTAAATTAGTATAATTGATTTAAATTAAGGCTAAATTAAATGAATTTGATTAGTTAGAAATGAACCGATTCGGTTAGAAATGAACTAAATACTAACTAAATTAGTTAGTCTGTATAAATATGATAATTATACGAAAATTATACAAAAATAAATATGAAAATTATATGGAGGAAAATACGAACGATGTAAGCATGACATCATCAAAGGTGATGATGTAATCATGATGGAAGTTGGGGAAATGACCAAAACACCCTTAAAATCTTAGTCACTTTGTAGTAAGAGAAATCAAATAGAAATTATCTTCCTTTAATCAAAAAGTTGGCCAAATTTTGTCCATCTATTTTTTGTGAAATGATAATTCAACAAACATGATGATAAATAACATTAATAAGGCACATAGGTCGGCCATAATAGTTGGGGATGAGTGATGATCATGGTTTAGATATTTTAGGTCTAAATGATCTTAAAACCTTAACCTTAACTTTCCTATAAATAGCAAGCACTCTCATTCATTAAAACCACGAATTATACACCAAAATCAGTCATAAGTTACTCCAAGTATCGTTCATGACATGCCTAGATCAAAATTATAGGCCAAAAAATGCAAAGATTGCTCAAAAGGTATAAAATTTATTTGTGCTTATAGATCTTTAATCTTTTGGTAAAAAATATGTTTTCTGTTTATTCATGGCTGATTTAATGTTAGAAAGTGATCTGGGTTGGTTAAACATGAAATCATAACATTTAAATACATAAAATGATAGAAAATAGCTATCCATCCAAGACTGTGAAAAACAGTCTGATAGGGCTCTTTGTCAGTCAATTAGATCTGAACTTGTTGCTCTTTTGATCTATTTTAATGTTTAAAGTTGTAGTATACCTTGCGGTTAAGAGATAGAAACAAGAATAAAACCAATCAGATTACTACACAAGAATATATGTTGATCGGAAAGTGCCTGGTCAATCACGTTTTCTGGAAGCCCAAAAAACATGAAGAGCAGCCTGATAAGGCTGTTTGACCAAAGAATAATTTCCTGATGTGATGTTGTTAAGGTCCAAAATTATTATGACGTTGTAGTATGCCATGATTACTATATCTAGAAACAAATTTTATATCCAAACAGTATATTGTTTGAGAAAAATTTCAAGTCAAAAGTGCTGCTAGACCATGACTGCCGAAAATCTGGGCAGCCCAGATTTTTCCCAAAATGCTCGACACGCTACTTTGATCATTAAATAACGTTTTGTTATGATGCGTTTTAGGATCAGACTTAGTATTTAGTTGTTCATTGTCATGAGAACTACATCTAAGATCCATTGTTATGACAAAATAGTACAAAATATAATAGATATCCTTGTCAGAAAGTGATTATTAGATCATGACTACCTGATTGGGTTTGTTAAGAACATGCATCTTTTAGCTTGGACAATCTGTCGCTATAAACATTTAGCGACAATCTCTTTACGGCCCTCAAGAACACCTATAACGACGACTTTAGCGACGAACTGACCGTCCTAGTAGCCTTTAGCGATGGATCAACTTAAAATTTATTTAAAATTTAATTTTAAATACTTTTAGAGACGGACATGGCGACAAAATTTTAAATTAAGTTTAAATTCAATTTTAAAACACTTTTAGTGTCGAATTTGGTCCTTGTAAATAGATACACATGACAAAATTAAATTAAACTTAAATAAAGCTAATTTAAACTATTTTTAGCAACGGAGTTAATTAAGAATTCGTCGAGGTAGCTTCTAAATTAGTCATTAGTGACGGATTGAATTATGAATTAATTCTAAATTAGTCATTAGTGACGGATTGAATTATGAATTAATTCTATTATCATACTAACCTATGTTTAGTGATGAATTAAGCGACGAATATAATTAATTAACATAATATGTTATCTAACAAAGTGATTTAAGCGATGAACGTGAATAATTAACTTAGTTAATTATTAAATCGACGATTAAAATTATGAACTGACATTAAACCTCAAACGTACATTATTAATTAAATTAAATACATATTCTTATGTATACTAACAATTATTTATGCTATATTAAACATATTTGGACTACAAATAGAGTTCAAATCAACATGAACTAAATCATATATCGTACAGACAAGTCTTTTAACTGTTGTGTTATATTTACATGTGATAAGTCGATTTTATATCACTTTATTAGGTATTTTATACTTAATTATTTGTGAGTTTTTAAGTATTTTTAGTGTTTTAGGTGTTTTATTTATTATTATGTATTATTATTATTTTTAGTATTTTTATATTATTTTTATTTATTTTTAATTAATTTATATTTTGTTTTGTAGAAAAATAAAAGTCTAGTAGTAATTCTGTAAATTCAACAGCTTGGGATGGCAAACTGGTAATTAAAAGATTTTGGTGGCAAAACTGTAATATTAGCAGCAAGGTGGGCTGGCGCAATGCACGACGCTGCAGAGAGGTTCAGCAACAAGAGCACGGCGACGCCGTTTGATAGAGGATTAACAGAATCCGCGCAATGCGCGGACGTCCATGAAATGAAAAAATATATATATATATATACCCGCGCAATGCGCGAGCGGTGGAATTTTTTATACGCGTGACTTCCGCTGTCAGACTTTTCTTGGTTTGTAGAATGTTCTTCATTTTCTATGTCCAGTTATAAGGAAGGTTTTAATTACAAATCCAATTGCAATTTGAAAAAGAAAAATAAATAGGAATTTTATATTTATTTTATTTTGTATTTTAAACCCTATTAGGATTTGAAAAGTGTAATTCCTATTAGGGTTAGGAGGATTGTGTAGCCTATAAATAAAGGGCTTGAGATACACAATGGAGACACAACTTTTTATTAGAAAAATTCTCTCTTTTATTATTTAGTACTTTTCAAAGCTATGTGTAGTTAAATTATTTTCTTGGTTTAAGTGATTGAAGCCATCAAGATTTATACACTGTGAGATCTAATTTATTTTAATTGTTCAGTTTATATTTTGAGTACTGCATGTTTTTCTATGTTTAATTTTTATGATTGATTTATTTAATTGCTGGGATGCATACTAGTTTATTATTCGTATTAATCTACTGTTGTTGGTGAAGTAACTAAGTTTAATAATTATTTTGCAAATTAAAAGATTATTTTATCTTAGGAAGAATGTCCATCTAAATTAAATGCAAACGCGTGGCTTGTGTTGTTTAGTTCAACGATCTCTCTAATTCTTAAAGCTGCTATTAAATTAAATCTTTAGCACGTGTCAGAAGTTGTTTAGTAGTAAGGATAATTTAGGACGCGTGTGTGTACTTAACTAAAATGAAGGAGAGAGGAGAAAAATTATTCCACCTGCGAGTAGTTCTTTCAACGGTGAATGTTCAAAATATTAATTGATTTATTCTTGCATCAATGATCAGTTGTAAATTCTTGATGGTGGATGTTAACTTAAACCAAGGTTTTTTTCTTCTTATTTATTTTATTAAATTACTTGCATATTTATTTTAGTTGATTTTATTTAAACTATTTCTTTAAAAAAAACCCAATTTTGGTTTATAAAACATAAAATTAAATTAATCATTCTCTGTGGGATCGACTCTTACTTGCACTACTACATTAATATCTTTCAAAAGTAAGATTTTATTTTTGGGTGCCTGCGACAGCACACCAAACTTTGGTGCCGTTGTCGGGGACTGATTTTATTTATGTTTGTGCTTTTATAAATTTTATTTTAATTTATTAATTTCTTTTATTTTTTTATATATAGATTTTTATTTTTTCTAGGTTTCATATTTTATTTGAGTTGTGCAAGTTAAAGATGGAAATCATGGCTAGAAATCGGATTTTGAAAGAGCTTGCGACCCCAGATTTGAACCAACAACCTTTAAGCATAACTTTTCATAATTTAGATGTTAACACTTCCTTTAAATTAAAATCTGGTCTAATACATTTATTACCCAATTTTCATGTCCTTGGAGGTGAAGATCCTCACAAGCACTTAAAGGAATTTCATATGATATGCACAAGCCTAAAACATTTTGGAGTGACTGAAGAGCAAATTAATTTAAGAGCTTTTCCATTTTCTTTGAAAGATTTGACTAAGGATTGGCTCTACTACCTACCCTCCGGAAGCATCACCACATGGGAAAAGATAAAAAGACTATACTTAAAAAAATATTTCTCCGTTTCACGGGCAGCCAATATCAGAAAAGACATTTGTGGTGTGAGACAGAATGATAAGTGGATTTTATTCCTATTTATTAGGTATTTTTAGACTTAATTAATTGTGAGTTTTTAAGTATTTTTAGTATTTTAGGTCATTTTATATAATTTATGTAATTTTATGTGTTTTTGTTATTTTTAGTATTTTTATATTATTTTTATTTATTTTTAATTATTTTATATTTTATTTTGTAGGAAAAATAAGCTTAGGGACAAATCTATAAATTCAGCAAGAATCTGATGGCCTTTTGGTAAATAACCAGCGCTGATGGCAAAATCATAATTAAACCGAAAAGTGGTGACCGCGCAATGCGCGCGTATAGGAAATCAGCACCGGAATTGAAACAACGCCGTATTGAGTAACAAATCAAAAGGCTTCCGCGCAATGCGCGGAGAAGCGGACAAAGCAGGCGCGCGGAGTACAGAAACGACGTCGTTTATCGCTTCAAACAGCGCAATGCGCGGGCTTGCCTGCGTTGACCGGTCATGGGGGCGAAGGGCGTGTTTGTTTGGCGCGTTAATTCTGAAAACAAGATTATTCGCGATTTTGAGCATTAATTTGATTCCAAATTGGATTTTAAGTCCATATTAGCTTAGAATTATTATTGTACTACTATAAATACATTACATTACATTAGAGTAAAATAATTATCAGATTATTATATACAATTAGGAGCTCTCTCTTTCAGGTTTTTCTTGTACATTATTTTTATTATGTTTGGCTAATTTTATTATTAGTTCTAGGGAATTTCAAACCCCATTATAATTAATGATTTCATTAATTCAGTAATATTATTTATTCTTCCTTATATGAAATTATTTATGATAATCTGATTTAATTGTTTATTTGATATTGAATTTGATTGATTTAATTTTGGCCTGTTGAGTTGATCAAATTATTATCAATTGCTAGATTTATGAATTATATTACGTGTAATTGATATTGTTCCTAATCGTTGGTAGTGAATAGTGATAGATGATTGTGGTCAAGCTTTTGTTTATTGCTATGGTTATCATGATGTAAGTTAAACAATCGGAGCTTATGAGATTGTTGCTTAGAATAATCTAATTTCCTTGTGATTAATGCTTCCATTATATTAAATTTAAAGAGCTTGTTCTAGGTTGTATAATGGTTAGAATATAATGAAGAGCTTGTTTTGTTAGATTAAAATTAAGGGAAGTTTCGGGTAGCAGAGCTTGTTGTTGCCTAGGGTTATTAATTTCATGGAAGGATAAAAATATATTTTGATTGATTGATCTATTAATTGTAAGGATGGGATTGAACCGAAGAACTTAAGTTTTTAATTTATTAATTAATTTTATTTAGTTAATTCAAAACCTCCAAATCTAGTTTACATTGCATAAAAATAAATTAATCATTCTCTATAGGTTCGACCCTTACTTGCTATTATACTGTGTTTGTGATTGAAAGTAAGAATTAATTTTGGAGTACTAACGACAGCTACCACAGAACCATGGAGAATCCCTATACGAGTATTATGAACGATTTAAGCCCACCATCAAATCAGCGAGCAACTCCTTATTCAATATTTTTATGAAGGACTCATGTCTACCGATAGGAGTATAATCGATACTGCTAGTGGAGGAGTTTTGGTGGACAAAACTCCCGAAGCTGCAAGGAACTTAATTGCAAACATGACTACTAATTCCAAACAATTTGGCACTAGGCTTAATTTTTCATCCAAGAATGTCAATGAAGTAAATATTTCTTCACTTGAGCAACGAATTGATAGTCTAACCTCTTTTGTTCGTCAAATGGCTGTAGGTAATACATAACAAGTGAAAGCTTGTGGGATTTGTATGGTAGTAGGACATCTGACGAATATGTGCCCCACTCTTCAAGATGAGTCCTACGAACAAGTGAATGCAGCAGGTGGTTTCCTTGATCAACCACAAATGAGATATGATCCTTACTCAAACACGTACAACTCAGGTTGGAGAGATCATCTTAATTTCGGCTATGGAAATCACCAAGGGAATCCGTCTACGACTCAAAATTTCTCAAGCTACCAACAATACAAGCAGCCGTATCCCAACAAACAACAGGGCCAATCATCTCATTCTAATATGTCTTTAAAGGATATAGTTAAACAACTTAGCACTAACACTTTGCAATTTTAACAGGAAACGAAGGCAAATATGCAGAATTTGAAAACACGGATGGGACAAATGGCAACTGCAATCAGTAGATTGAAGGCGCAAAATTCTAGAAAATTACCCTCTCAAACAATGATGAATTCGAAAGCAAATGTCAGTGCAATTACTTTGAGAAGCCATAAAGAGATACAAACTCCGAAAAAGACAGAATCTGCATCAAAAGAGCAAAGCAAAGCAGAAGTAGACAATACAGAAGCCGACGACAGTAAGGAGGATGATAATATTCTAGGTGATAATGGTACCCTTAAACATAAATTTTCACCTCTTTCTGACTATAAACCAGTACCCCATTTTCCTCTTGATTTAACTGAAAAAAGAAAATATGAAAAGGATTCAGATTTATATGAAACTTTCCATAAATGCGAGGTAAATATTCCATTGTTAAATGCTATTAAACAAGTACCTCGTTTTGCTAGATTTCTGAAAGAATTGTGTACACAAAAGATAAAACAAGCACTTAAAAGATATGAAAAGGTACAAGTAGGAAAGAATGTGTCGGTAATAATTCAAAGAAAACTCCTTACTAAGTGTCAAGATCTAAGAATATTTTTTATCCCTTTCAAGATAGGTGACACTAGATTTGAAAAAGCCATGTTAGACTTAGGAGAATCCATTAATGTCATGCCATATTCTATATATACTTCTTTGAAACTTGAACCTTTGAATAGAACTGGTACTGTGATTCAGTTGGCTGATAGATCTAACGTTTATCCTAAGGGTATAGTAGAGGATGTTCTTGTGCAAGTAAATAATTTAATTTTTCCTGCTAATTTTTATGTGCTTGATATGAAGAATGGTGATCAAAATACTCTTATTTTGTTAGGAAGACCTTTCTTAAAGATATCAAAAACTAAGATCGATGTTTATAGTGGTACACTGATAATGGAGTTTGATGGCGAAATTGTTAAGTTTAATATTTTTGATGCCATGAAATGTCATAATCATGTATACTCTGTTGAAGTGATTGATTCTTTAGCACAGAAAAGTTCAGAAGCTGATGGAAAGGGTGAATTGAAAATAACATTTAGTCAGAGTTTTGGGAAATAGAATGAGGAGTTAGTCTTGAGTGCTGATTTAAAGAGAACTGTTGCGGCTGTAAAAGAAAAAAATGGTCGCGTAATGTGCGGAGGCTGGCGTGGGCACTGTACCGAGTGACGCGTTTGGCGACGCATTAATTCCCAAAAACGAGATTATTCGCGAATTTTTGCTACTTTTTGATTCCAAATTGGATTTTAATTCCAATTAGGCTTAGGATAATAATTATTTTATTTTTCTTTTACTTTTATTTGTATTTTAAATCCTATTAGGGTTTGAAAATAATAAATCCTACTAGGGTTAAGAGGATTTTGGAGCCTGTAAATAGAGGGCTTGACATACAATGTAACATACAACTTTTCTAATAATAAAAATTCTCTCTTCTATTCTTTGATGCTCTCTAAAATTATGAGTAGCTAAATTCTTTTTCTTGGTTTAAGTGATTGAAGCCATCAAGATTTATACACTGTGAGATCTAATTTATTTTAATTGTTCAATTTATATTTTGAGTATTGAATATTTTTCTGCGTTTAATTTTATGATTAATTCATTTAATTGCTAGGATGCATACTAGTTTATTATTCGTTGAAATCTACCGCTAAATTAAATATCAAATCTGTAATTGTTTGGTCACTTTAATTTGCGAAGCAACTAAGATTAATAATTATTTTGCAGATCAAAAGATTGTTATATCTTAGGAAAAATATTCATCTAAATTAAATGCAGACGTTTGGATTGTGTTGTTTAGTTCAACGATCTCTCTATTTCTTTATGCTACTACTAGGTTAAATCTTTAGCGCTTGTCTCAGATTATTTAGTAGTAAGGGTTATTTAGATCGCTTGTTTCTACTTAACTAAAATTAAGGAGAGATAGGAAAATTATTCGAATGAGAGTAATTATTCCACGTTGAATATTTAAAATATGAATTGAGTTATTCTTGCATCAGTGATCAGTTGTAAATTCTTGATGGTGAATGTTGACTTAAACCAAGGTTTTTTTTCTTCTTATCTATTTCTTGCATATTTATTTTAATTAATTTTATTTAAATTATTTCTTCAATTAAAAAACCCCCAATTTTTGTTTGCGAAAACATAAAATTAAAAAAATCAATCTCTGTGGGATCGACTCTTACTTACACTACTACATTACTATTTTTTCCAAAGTAAGATTTTATTTTTTGGGTGCTTGCGACATCACACCAAATTTTGGCGCCATTGCCGGGGACTGATTTTAATTTAATTTTGTGCGTTTGTAAATATTTATTTAATTTAGTAATTTAGTCTTAGTTTTTATTTTTTTATTTTTCTAGTTTTTATATTTTATTTGAGTTGTGCAGGTTAAAGATGGAAATCATGGCTAGAAATCGAACTTTAAAAGAGCTTGCAGCCCCTGATTTGAATCAACAACCTTTAAGCATAACTTTTCCAAATTTAGATGCTAACACCTCATTTGAATTAAAATCTGGTTTAATCCATCTATTGCCAAATTTTTATGGGCTTGCAAGTGAAGATCCTCACAAACATTTAAAGGAATTTCATATGGTCTGCACAAGTCTGAAACCTTCTGGAGTGACTGAAGAGCAAATCAATCTAAGAGCTTTTCCATTTTTCTTGAAAGATTTGGCTAAGGATTGGCTCTACAACCTACCCTCCGGAAGCATCACCACATGGGAATAGATGAAAAGACTATTCCTGGAGAAATATTTTCCAGCTTCAAGGACAGCCTATATCAGAAAAGACATTTGTGGTGTGAGACAGAATCATGGAGAATCCCTGTACGAGTATTGGGAACGTTTTAAGAAACTATGTGCAAGCTACCCCCACCATCAAATCAACGAGCAACTCCTTATCTAATACTTCTATAAAGGACTCATGTCTACCGATAGGAGGATGATCGATGCTACCAGTGGAGGAGCTTTAGTGGACAAAACGCCCAAAGCTGCAAGGAACTTAATTGCAAACATGGCTGCTAACTCCCAACAATTTGGCACTAGGCTTGATTTTTCATCCAATAATGTTAATGAGGTAAATATTTCTTCACTTGAGCAACGAATTGATAGTCTAACCTCCGTTGTTCGTCAAATGGCTGTAGGTAATACACAACAAGTGAAAGCTTGTGGGATTTGTGCGGTAGTAGGACATCCAACAGATATGTGCCCCACTCTTCAGGAGGAGTCCTATGAACAAGTAAATACAGCAGGTGGTTTCCCTGATCAACCACAAAGGAGATATGATCCTTACGCGAACACGTACAACTCAGGTTGGAGAGATCATCCGAATTTCGGCTATGGAAATCCACAAGGGAATCCGTCTGCGACTCAAAATTTCTCAAGCTACCAACAATAGAAGCAGCCATATCCTAACAAACAACAGGGCCAAACATCTGATTCTCATATGTCTTTGGAGGATATAGTTACACAACTTAGCACTAACACTTTGCAATTTCAACAGGAAACGAAGGCAAATATACAGAATTTCAATACACAGATAGGACAAATGACAATTGCCATCAGTAGATTGGAGGCGCAAAATTCTGAAAAAGTACCCTCGCAAACAATGGCGAATCCAAAAGCAAATGTTAGTGCAGTCACGTTGAGAAGCGGTAAAGAGATCGAAACTCTAGCAAAGACAAAGTCTGCATCAAAAGAGCAAAGCAAAGTTGAAGTGGACAACAAGGAGGCAGACAACAGTCAAGAGGATGACAGTGTTCTAAGAAAAAATGGTACTCTGAAGCATAAATTTCCACCTCTCTCTGAGTATAAACCGATACCCCCTTTCCCTCTTGCTTTAACAGAAAAAAGGACGTATGAGAAAAATTCAGATTTATATGAGACTTTTCATAATTACGAGGTCAAAATTCCATTGTTAGATGCTATTAAACAAGTACCTCGCTTTGCTAGATTTCTAAAAGAATTGTGTACACATAAGAGGAAACAAGCACTTAAAAAATATGAAAAGGTACAAGTAGGAAAGAATGTGTCTGCCGTAATTCAAAGAAAACTCCCTACAAAGTGTCAAGATCCAGGAATGTTTACTATCCCTTGCAAGATAGGTGACACTAGATTTGAAAAAGCCATGTTAGACTTAGGAGCGTCTATTAATGTTATGCCATATTCTATATATGCTTCTTTGAAACTTGAACCTTTGAATAGAACTGGTACTGTGATTCAGTTGGCTGATAGGTCTAACACTTATCCTAAGGGTATAGTAGAGGATGTTCTTGTGCAAGTAGATAATTTGATTTTTCCTGCTGATTTTTATGTGCTTGATATGGAAAACGGTGATCAAAATGCTCCTATTTTGTTATGAAGGCCGTTCTTAAAGACTTCCAAGACTAAGATCGATGTTCATAGTGGTACACTGTCAATGGAGTTTGATGACGAAATTGTTAAGTTTAATATTTTTGATGCCATGAAATGTCATAATCCTGTTTACTCTGTTGATGTGATTGATTCTTTAGCAACAAAAGTTTCTAAAACTGATGGAAAGGGTGAATTGAAAACTACATTTAGTCCGAATTTTGGGAAAGAGAAAGAGGAGTTAGTCTTGAGTGCTGATTTAAAGAAAACTGTTGCGGCTGTGAATGTTTCTCCGAAAATAGGTAATGATCCATATTTTGACTTACCAATTCCTAACAAGAAATCTTTACCTTTTGTTTTGCAGGATTACATTCCAGATTTGAAGCCTCTCCCTAATCATCTCAAATGTATGCTCATTGAAGAGGGAGTAGAACATTCATATCCACTGCAAGGGAGTTTGAACAAGACCATGATAAATGGAGTAAAGATGGATGAGATTGTCAAAAATCAAAAGGAATGAGTAACGTAGCGTTTAAGCATGATGTCCAGCCAATGACAATAAATAAAGGCGCTGCTTGGGAGGCAACCCAAGAAATTAGATTTGCATTTCTTCTCCTTTTTCTTTGCATTTTATTTTACATTAGAGACAATGTAAATTTTAAGTGTGGGGGAAGGAATTTAGGATATTTGTTTTATTTTTAGAAAATTTAAAAAAAAATTAAAATTTTTTTTTTATAGGAAATTTTAAAAAAAAAATATTTTAAAAAATTTCTTTTATTTTTAAAAAGTTGTTTTATTTTTAGGTCAATTTTAAAAAATTTAATTTTTTTTGAATTTTGAATTTTGTAGGTAAATTCACTGCAAACCCTCACGAGACAAAACTCGTCAACTTGGGGTTTAAAGGCTTGTTGCACATGCTAAGTGCAACAGTGTTTCCTACGAAAATGGGGTAGTTTTTTATTTTTTTATTTTTTTTAGGATGAGTCATTTGAGCAATGAGTTAATTGGATTTTAAATTTTTAGCCAATGATAAAATCTTGAAGTTTATTTAATAACTCTTGAAAAAGGGATAAATTTTTGCTTAGTCTGAATTTTGACTTATTGTTGGTATTTACTTTATTTGAGATCCTTTAAGTTTTTATGCACTTATATCCATTTGTTTGAGCTAGTTTTAATTAAGAGAAAGTTTAAATGTTTATGGAAGATATTTTTGAGCTCTATATCTTATTTGATCATTATTTGAAGTGAAAATATAAGGCAAAATATAATTTGGAGGAGATGATTTAGGTAATTTTTCTAGGATTATTATTAAAGAAATAAAATCTTGTGGTGGGTTGAGATGGAGCGTAAAACGCACTCACTCATAAACACATGCAGCGAGATGGAGCGTAAAACGCACTCGCTGGTGAGATAGAGCATAAAATGCACTCACCGTGAAAAAAAATGAAGAAAGAAAAAAATGGAATGGAGCATAAAATGCACCCATTAAAAGAAAAAAATTGAAAAAATATTTGAAAAAAATGCATATTAATAATCCTAGTGTATATAATTATTTGAAACATTTTGATCTTCTGATTTATATTTGTCTGTATTAGCTGAAAGTGATGAGAAAAATAAGTATATTGAGTTTTGTTGTATATCTTTTATAAGATAATTAATGACTGAAGCTTATCTGAGTTTTGATTAGTTTGATACATTTGGATTCACACACACACAAAAGGTCTTGAGTAGAGTAAGATTAATAAATATGTTAAAGTTCTAAATTTTGCATGGTTTTGAAATTTTCTTTGAGTTGTCATTTAAAAAATCTTTGAGGCTGATGTTGAAATTTATATTGATTTGTTGCTCGAGTAAGTTGTTTGGTTATTATTTTTAATTTTTATTCTTGTTTTGCTCGAGGACAAGCAAAGAGTTAAGTGTGGGGGTATTTGATAAGTCGATTTTATATCATTTTATTAGGTATTTTTATATTTAATTATTTGTGAGTTTTTAGGTATTTTTAGTGTTTTAGGTGTTTTATTTATTATTATGCATTATTATTATTATTTTTAGTATTTTTATATTATTTTTATTTATTTTTAATTAATTTATATTTATTTTTGTAGGAATTAATTAAAGCTTGGATAGCAAAATGGTAAATAAACCGCTCGATGGCAATTTGGTAAATTCCAGCAAAAGGCGCCCACGCAATGCGCGCGGCGTAAAGAAATAAGCAGCAGCCTAGCAACGACACCATTTTGGCTTAAGCGGCAGCAGCAGATTCCGCGCATTGCGCGCAATGAATTCAGTTAGCAAAGGAAACGACGTCGTTTAACGAACGGCTGAAGAAAGAAACGGCCGCGCAATGCGCAGAGGCTGGCGTGGGCACTGTAGCGAGTGACGCGTTTGGCAACGCATTAATTCCCAAAAACGAGATTATTCGCGAATTTTTGCTATTTTTTGATTTGGATTTTAATTCCAATTAGGCTTAGGATAATAATTATTTTATTTTTCTTTTACTTTTATTTGTATTTTAAATCCTATTAAGGTTTGAAAATAATAAATCCTATTAGGGTTAGGAGGATTTTGGAGCCTATAAATAGAGGGCTTGACACACAATGTAACATACAACTTTTCTAATAATAAAAATTCTTTCTTCTATTCTTTGATGCTCTCTAAAATTATGAGTAACTAAATTCTTTTTCTTGGTTTAAGTGATTGAAGTCATCAAGATTTATACACTGTGAGATCTAATTTATTTTAATTGTTCAATTTATATTTTGAGTATTGAATTTTTTTTGCGTTTAATTTTATAATTAATTTGTTTAATTGCTAAGATGCATACTAGTTTATTATTCGTTGAAATCTACTGCTAAATTAATTATCAAATCCGTAATTGTTTGGTCACTTTAATTTGCGAAGCAACTAAGATTAATAATTATTTTACAGATCAAAAGATTGTTATATCTTAGGAAAAATATTCATCTAAATTAAATGCAGACGCTTGGATTGTATTGTTTAGTTTAACGATCTCTCTATTTCTTTATGCTACTACTAAGTTAAATCTTTAGTGCTTGTCTGAGATTATTTAGTAGTAAGGGTTATTTAGATCGCTTATTTCTACTTAACTAAAATTAAGGAGAGATAGAAAAATTATTCAAATGGGAGTAATTATTCCACATTGAATATTTAAAATATGAATTGAGTTATTCTTGCATCAGTGATCAGTTGTAAATTCTTGATGGTGGATGTTGACTTAAACCAAGGTTTTTTTTCTTCTTATCTATTTCTTGCATATTTATTTTAATTAATTTTATTTAAATTATTTCTTCAATTAAAAACCCCCCAATTTTTGTTTGCAAAAACATAAAATTAAAATAATCATTCTCTGTGGGATCGACTCTTACTTACACTACTACATTACTATTTTTTCCAAATTAAGATATTTTTTTTGGGTGCTTGCGACATCACACCAATATACCCGCGCAATGCGCGGGCGGTGGAATTTTTTATACGCGTGGCTTCCGCTGTCAGACTTTTCTTGGTTTGTAGAATGTTCTTCGTTTTCCGTGTCCAGCTACAAGGAAGGCTTTAATTACAAATCCAATTGCAATTTGAAAAAGGAAAAAAAATAAATATTTTATATTTATTTTATTTTGTATTTTAAATCCTATTAGGGTTTGGAAAGTGTAATTCCTATTAGGGTTAGGAGGATTGTGTAGCCTATAAATAAAGGGCTTGAGATACACAATGGAGACACAACTTTTTATTAGAAAAATTTTCTCTTTTATTCTTTGGTGCTTTTCAAAGCTATGTGTAACTAAATTATTTTTCTTGGTTTAAGTGATTGAAGCTATCAAGATTTATACACTGTGAGATCTAAGTTATTTTAATTGTTCAGTTTATATTTTGAGTATTGAATATTTTTCTGTGCTTAATTTTTATGATTGATTTGTTGAATTGTTAGGGTGCATACTAGTTTATTATTCGTATTAATCTACTGTTGTTGGTGAAGTAACAAAGTTTAATAATTGTTTTGCAGATTAAAAGATTATTTTATCTTAGGAAAAATGTTCATCTAAATTAAATGCAAACACGTGGCTTGTGTTATTTAGTTCAACGATCTCTCTAATTCTTAAAACTACTATTAAAATAAATCTTTAGCATGTGCCGGAGGTTGTTTAGTAGTAAGGGTAATTTAGAACGCGTGTGTGTACTTAACTAAAATTAAGGAGAGAGGAGAAAAATTATTCCACCTGCGAGTAGTTCTTTCTACAGTGAATGTTTAAAATATTAATTGATTTATTCTTGCATCAATGATCAGTTGTAAATTCTTGATGGTGGATATTAACTTAAACCAAGATTTTTTTCTTCTTATTTATTTCATTAAATTACTTGCATATTTATTTTAGTTAATTTTATTTAAACTATTTCTTTAAAAGCCCCCCAATTTTGGTTTACAAAACATAAAATTAAATTAATCATTCTCTGTGGGATCGACTCTTACTTGCACTACTACATTCATCTTTTTCAAAACTAAGATTTTATTTTTGGGTGCCTGCGATAGCACACCAACATGATTTATACGCTTTGTGTGACAATGTGATATAAATTGTTGAAATGTGAGATGTATATGTGATATTAAATTGAGAAATATGTTCAGTCAATGCATGTTAAAGTTTATCTGAAAACATAAACTGTGTATGTGCTATTTGTTAGACTTGTTGAGCCGTCGTGCTCATTCTTGCGAATAAAACCTTATTTACAGATTGAAAGATGAACGTTAAGAAGATCATGAACATAAAGATGAAGTAAATTAGGTTTTCGTGTTTTATTACTTGTATTTGTATAAAGTCATAATAACTGTTGTAATACGAACAAGCAAATCATGTAACCGAATATTATACGAATAATATCATGTTATTATCATCAAAATAGTGTTATTTCTTTAAATTTGATATAACATAGAATTGGTAAACGTTAAAACAATGTTGATAAAGAATTATAAATCTGAATGAGGATATTGAATAACATTGTGAGTGTTATAAGAATTCAAGACAGAATCTGTGACATCCCAGATTTTTAACAACATTTCTAAATATGGATCTTGGTTAATGAAATAAATGTTAAAAGTTAAAACCTAATTTGCAATGACAGAAAGTGTAAATAACTGATTAAATTTAATTTATTATTTAATCAATGTGGTAAGAATGACCTATGTGGTTGAAAGTATAAAGAGGGACTTTTGATGTAAAAAGGGATCTATAGAGCTTATAAGGATCAGTCACTAATTTAAGGTACATTAGTGGCTTAATATGTATTAAAATTATATATAATATAAATTACTATGATTTAATGAAAATAGAATGGATTAAAGGCAAAAGATAGATTGTAATACCTATGATTAAGTAGTCAGAAAAGAATTATTGTAAGACACTATAGTGTGTCAGAATGTGTTACATTAAATGTATGTATATAGCTAAATATATATATTTAATCTAATGAATAAAAGGAAAATTAAGATTTAGAGAGAAAAGTAAAATGATGAAAGAATGTAAATTAAGCTTTAGTTATAAACAAAAATAACTAGCTTGATGAATAGGCCATGAAAGGCTAGGTTACGAGAATGACAAGGTAATGTATGGCAGCATATGCAGAAAAGAAGGATCAGTTTAACCTAATCGGTGTATTAAGAATTAACGGAATAATAAGGATTATGATTTTTGAATATTTAGAAATTCATTAAGGAATTAATTGAAATGAATTAGGTATTTATACGACGTGTAAATACATAAGGTAATACTCTCAAATATAAGTAGAAGGAATGTAGAATGCATGAATGACGCAAATTATCATATGTATATTAAGTAAACGAATGTAAGGACGTAAAAGTCGTAAAATGACTATATGAGTGTAATAAGGATAAATGATTATGGATTTTGGTAATCCGGTCAACGTTCGCTTTTTGAGGAAGCGATTTGTGAAAAAAGTGAGCAATTCGACTATATGAGATGTCGAGAATTAAAATTAATTGAATGTGGAATCGAGAAGGTTCATAAGAAATTAAAAATGTAATTATAATTATGTAAAAGTTATTTAATCGATTTATGATTAAATGACTAATTAAGCTATTAAATAAGACTACGTGAGACAGTGAAAAACGAATGACCTAGTCAGTCGATTGAAAGAAAAAATAATTTAAATGAGCATAAAATGAATTAATGGGTGAAATGTATAAAAGTTTCTTTAAAAAGAAAATTAGCAAGAAAAAGAAAATCTAGCCAAATTGGCTTTTAACCAAAATGTCCTCAATAATTTAGTTATTGACTTTTGTGTCCTAAAGGGCAAAATGACCAAAATACCCTTGACAAATTAGGTAATGATCGTTGTGTCCCAAGAGGTGAAATTGTTAGAGTTCATGCCCTAGTGGCCAATTATTTGATGTAAATGCTTAACATTTTTGATATTATATTTGATTGAATAAATGAATTATTTTATTAAGATTTTATTTACTGCGTTATATAAATGTTAGCATAATAAAAGTCCTTAGAATAGTGATACGAATTATATAGCTTCAAGTATGTGACTTGAACATGAGATTATATACTTACAATTAGTATCATTGCTCTTAAATGTCCCTAGTCTAGTATCATTGTTAATGGGACAACAATGATGCATTGAGACTAGTATGTGGATTGACTAATGGCCAAATCTCATTGGTTATAAATATATGAGATATTGAGTCAATGCATAGGTACATGTTAGAGAACAATGTACTGGACAGACCCACCATGAGAATTCTATGTGGAGCATTATGCAAAGTGTCATAAGAAATTCTCATAGTGACAATGATGTAATGATCCTCCGACCTGAAATCACTATATTATTACACAAGAATTTATATACTTTGATATCATCAAAGGTCACCTTTTATAGGGTGGACAATAAAGGTGATTATTGGGTACATCATGAATCGTGTGAGGAATATGAGTGATCTAGATGGAATTTAACCCTCATATATATTAGGGGTGATATCCATAGGCCTCTTAATTGAGTATGACTATGAAATGCATGGTCATACTCAAATAGTGATTTGTTTCATATAGCCTATTCATTGATCAAGAAAACTCAGATTAAATTATGAAGAGTATGACACATTCCATGCCTCGAGTTTAATCCAGGATGTCAAGGTTAAAAGAATTAAATTACATTGAAACATTGATCACGAAAAGGTTCCATCGAATCACTGATCTTATTATTACTTGGGTAGCAGTGATTCATTACTAGATGCCACTCACTGTTTATAATTTTATAATATGATTTTAAAATTATTGTCAATGCAATAATAACCTATAGGGTCACACACTTAGAACGTAATTAAAAGGGAATTAATTTAAATTATAACAATTTAAATATATCAATATGATTGATAGTATTTAAATTACGAATTTAAATTAATAAGATAACTTGTATATATATATGTATATTAATTAAGTAAGTAAGACTTAATTAAGATATAATATGTATATAAATTCGAATTTTATTTATTTTTTTAGGTTTTGGTTAATTCTTTTTTACTGCTATATATATATATATCAACAAAGAAAGTCACGTAAGAAAAAAAAACCTAAACCCTAGCCGCTTTTATAAAGAGACTAAAGAGAAAAATATTCAGAAAATCCAGATCTTGGTGGCTAGTACCGCAGCTCCCTTTTGCTGCAGATCGTGTGACGATTCGCGGAGCGTTTGTGTGGATACCATAGAGACGCAGTTCCGTTGGATTGCGTTGAAGATTCGAAGCGTTCCAGAATTCTCCATCGTCTCCATTCAAGCTCGGATAAACGGCAAAACAAATCTAAACTTCTGATTTAATATGTTTTCGCATAGATCCTTTTTAGGGATTCGAAAATATATATGATTTTTTTTAAAATTTCGCTGCTTTTACGATCCGAAATCCCTACAAAAATGACAAAAATACCCTTGACTAACTATGTAAAATGACCAAAATGCCCTTAGATGGGTTAACCATGATTATTATCCTTAACCAAACCTAGTTAAGTCTCATAATTTCAGCAATAAGCAAAGCAAGTCTTCTTTATTCTTTCATTTGTTGGAAATTATGCCCTAAGAGAGAGGAAGAGCAAGGAAGCCATGAAAGCTTGAAAGAGAAATCTTGATCAAGCTAGAAAGGATGGTTGGATGATCATGGAGCAAGAAGAAAAGAGGAAGGTCTCGACACGATGAATCTTTCTATATAAGAAGATTAATAATCCATAAAGGTTTAAAAGTTTTTCTAGCTTAAAACTTTGAAATATATATGTCTATGTATGTATATTTAGTTAAAGTCATGAATTATGGAAGAAAAAGTGTCTAGAGTTGAAAGATTTTGGTGAAACCTTGAGCTCTAAGGTTGAACATATGTATATGAGGTGTATTTACATGAAAGATAGCATGATAATGCTTAAAAATATAGAAATCATGATTTTGGAGGTTAAATCTACTTAAGATGGTAATACATTTATGTAAACATAAATTAAAGGTAAAGAAATTTGGAACAAGTCTTATATATGTAGTATAAGGCCACAAAGTTGATAAATGAACTATTTGATGAGTATATAAAAAGTGGAGGTTAAGAATTGGAAATGTGAATTTTATGAAAAGTTACGTAAAGTTGATGAAAATGTAACTTAAAGGTGATTTTTGGCAATTTTGAGAAATTAATGGTGAAATGAAGTTGAAAGACTTGGTTTTATGTTGTTACATGTGTCTACGTTGATTTGGTAGTCAACGGACGAAAGTTAAAACAAAAATGCGATTCAAGCGATCGAAATCGATCATTTCGACCTAAAATGAGTTTTACGGACAAATCTCGCCTCGTGCAAAGTTAAGTTGTTTAAAAGGTCTAGACAAGTGTTATATGATGTATGTAAGCTAAATCAAGTGTCGGAATGAACGTTAGAAGTGAATGGCTAAAAATCACAAAGTTGACGAAAAGGTTGAAAAAATTCTCTAAGTATAAAAATGAGTTAAAACGTCCTTCTACGAGTTATTGCTTCGATAATTTTAAGAAGTCAAATGAGTCAAGTAGTATTTTTTTAAAATACTAGGTAGTAAGACCTAGCTATGGTCCAAATTTGAGCTTAATTGGATGTAAGATGAAGGAGTTAAAAATCAGCAAAGGTAGTGGAAAAATCATATTTTTGAATTCTGCGAAACTGCGCCTAGGCGCAGTGTTTGACGAGATTACTTTTCATGGCTGAGAAGATTTCACGGCCAGCGAGTTCTGAACTCGTCGGGGCAAGGTTCCTATTCATAACAAAAAAATTAAGTTTCCAAAAAGCTATATTTTGATGTGGAATGATAAGGATAGGTTATGTAAGCCTTAAATTGATAAATAATTGTCAAATTAAAGGGTGTTAAGGCATAATGAAACAATAGATGGTATAATATAACGTACCTACAGGTAAGTAAAAGCAACATAATGCTTATATAAAAGGGTTGGTAATGAGTTAGGATGTATTATTAACTTATGTAAGGTATAATACATCAAATATGAAATAAATAGAGACGAATGATCTAGTATTTATGATTAAGTTTAAAGAATGTATGAGACGTATTATGATCCTATAATAATATATAGGTTGTATGTTGACAGATAGAGTTCGGATTAACAAACCGCTGCGATAGAGGATATGAAAGACATTTAAGAAACGCAAGGATTAAGTTAGTGATGGTTAACAGGCAAGGTTTTCAGACTTATTAAAATGTAATAGTTGTTCTATGTGAACTATATGACAGACTATGTGACATTAAATATTTTGACATGTGCATTTTGTGCAACTATATGTTCTAACTGTTAAATGTAATATGTGACATTTATGCACATCATGGTAAAGTAAGAATGTATGACGCATGAATATAAAATACAAGCATGAAAGGTGTTATCTGTTAGACTTGCTAAGCCTTTGTGCTCACTCTTGCCATAAACTAACATTTTCTGGCAAAGTACGAAAAGGCCGGAGTTCCGGTAAAGCTAAAGGGTAAAGAATATTAGATGCTTAGAAAAGCATAAAGAATTTGTTAATTGTAATCATGTAGTGTGGCAAGTCAGTAGTAAATATAAACCTATAAAGGTATAAGTGAATTAACGTCTCAGTTTTATTTTTAAACTTTGTCATTGATGAGGATATGTATGTTTTGTGAATCCATAGAGATAGCCATGTATGTAAGTTTTATTCAGAGAAATGTGTAATAAAATAAGATTAATGTATCAGTGTAACTCGAGTCTTATATGTAATAAATTCGTATGTATGGAGTAGATATGATGTAAGCAGGGTTATGTATGATAGTAATTAATGGTGAATGTATCCATAGATTATGTCATGAAAAATCATAAATTATATGATTTTAAAATGTAACAGACTAGGTCATAATTTATTATATATGATCTGAGTTCTAGCATAAGGAAAGTGAAGGTTATGATTTTGAGGCAGATGACGAAAGTAAGTTTAATAAACAAGATTATGAACTATATTATGTTTTAATAAATAGTTTTAAAGGTAAAATGAATGTATTAACGCACGAGATCACTATTAGTAAATGATGGGATTTCAGGGTCATTACAGAATCACCAATGAAGAAGAAAAATTCATCGTAAGATTCCTTAATTCCAAGTACAAATGTGTTATTAATATTCTGAATTTTAGATAGATAGGGAATATCAATATAAAGAGATATCTCTACGAAGATTTGTATTCAAGTTATGGTGTTGAATAATTTGGTATGTTCTGTAAAAAAGAAATCGTGCCACGGATAAAGATACAAACATTTATCGCAAGATTCTTTTGTTCCAAGAACCATCCTATTATTAATGATGTGAACCTTGGATATAAAGAAGCATAGAATGTCTAAATTTTAAGGTTAAAATTGGACCGTTATATATGGTGTTATTTATTTATATGGATGAACTACAAGTTCATACTTATATAAATAAAGAGACCGAGATCAAGTTAAGATCCAATGATTAAGTTAAGAAATTTTTTAATGTATAGTCTAAAATAAGACTAATTTAACCAATATGATTATAAGATCATTGGTTAAGTTGATAAATGTATGGAGTTTAACGCACAAGGTCCACCGTAGCCAGTGTGGGGATTTTGGGGGAGTTACAATTTTACTATCTATCTGAAGTTCAGAGTTTTGGCATAACATGATCAGTCCATATTACCAATACCATCACTCAGATTTATAGTTCTTTAACAATTCTATGTTATATCATAGTAAAGACATAACAACATTCTTATAATAATAAATAATATCATTGGTTTAATATTCGGTTACATGGTTTGCTTGTTCGTATTATAACAGTCATTATAACTTTACACAAATACAAGTAAATAAAATATGAAACCTAATATACGTTTCTTCTTTACGTTCATGATCTTCTTATCATTCTTCTTAATCTACAAATAAGTTTTATTCGCAAGAATGAGTACGACGGCTCAACAAGTCTAACATATTATCACATACACAATTTATTCTTTCATATAAATTTTAATATACTTTGACTGAATATACATCTCAGTTAATAATCATAGTAATTTATGATTAACAATAAACATATTTTATGCATACTCATATGCATCATCAAATATCAATTAACATTTAACAATTAATCAATAACTGACACTTAATCATTTAATCGTATAAGACCTTCATTCATGTACTTTCGCACATCAATTATCACATAATAACGTGAACAATCTTAGAACATGGTAATAACACATAAAGGTTTAGAACTTGCCTCGAATCGAAACTAGGGTTTTTCGGCGGAGCGTTAAAACCCTATAAAATGGGTTACACGTACACGAATGTTAGTTTATCGAATTCTACTTCTTGATAAGTGTTTTTATAGCTTATCTAGACTATTTCCATTGACAAAATATTTAGAATAAGTTGCTAACTCAAAATCTCATTTTAAAGTTGTGAGCCCATGAACAAAAATTAGGGTTCACATTAAATGACCTAAAATAAAAAAATAACGGATAACGAATAATGAATAACGGATAACGAACAAATAAAGACCGAAAAAGACGGAACATTTTCCCTTAGGGTTCGCCCCCCTAAAGTGGGCCCCCTTTTGGGGGTGGTCCCATCTCGCTCCATGATACGTTTCGTTTGCTTTCTTTAACAATAAAAGTGTTTTTTTTATTTGATCTTTTGACTTCAAATTATGCAACCTAAAAAATAGAATTTAAGAGGTGTTGTCATGAGTCCCAAGGCAAAAGGCTCATGAGAACAACTTGTGATTGGGAATCGGTTGAGGGATTGGATTGATGGATAGAAGAATTGGATGATTTGGGCATCACTTGGGTAACCAAGGGTATTTTAGGAATTTTCTTATCATTAAGGGCATTTCTGGAATTTTTCCTTCCGACATGTGCCTGGCACATGTCATGGACCCCTATAAATACCCCTTCACTTGACAAGTAAAGGGGACTTTTGGGTTTGGAAGAATTATAGCCTTCGAAACTCTCTCTCTCTCTCTCTCTCTCTCTCCCGAAACAAGAAATAAGTTGGAAGGAATTAAGAATTTGTGATTGACTCATCATCGAGTGAACGAAAGTGTTGGCTTGCCTATCTTGAGTTCACTCGATACACCTGTCACGGTTCTCGAACACCAGCGGTTACGCCGTGATCCTAAGAGTTCTGCCACATGTTGCTTTGGTAGTTGCTCGCCAATTTTTCTCCCCACTCCAATCTTTCAACCGATTATGTATCTTTTGCGAATTTTTTGTCTCCACCATAACTACGAACCCTAACCCTAGCAATGTACATAATTTTTGTGCCTACATTATTTTGGCGACTCTGCTGGGGAGGTGAGAATTTGTGAAGGGTATGCCCATGACTCGGAGTGGGAAAGCTACAGGAAGAATTTCACCAATAACAAGTATTACTTCACCACAGTTTGCGGAAAGACAGGTAAATTTTCATCAAACGATTGTTGAGGAAGCATCAGACAGCAGTTTTACTTCTCCAATGGCTGAGCAAAGACAGACTGACAACGTGCAAGGAAGTGGTGGAAGGCTAAATGAAGAGGCTTCTGGGGAACAGACAGTGACAATGAGTGTGCAAATGAAAATGTTGAGGGCACTGAAGGAGGCGCGAAAAGGACAAGGGATGATGATGAACATGATGTTGGACATGCAAAAGCAACAAGAAGAGATTACCAATTTTCGACAACAGATGATGCAAATCCCTGCTTTAAAAGCAATGCTTCCGGGAAGTTCACGTCAGAATCAGTTGGCGGAAAAAGATGATAGCAACAAGAACCACCATAATGTAACCTCTGGGATAGAAACCCAACCAATACCAGTTTTACTTCTCCAATGGCTGACCAAAGACAGACTAACAACGTGCAAGGAAGTGGCGGAAGGCTAAATGAAGAGGCTTCTGGGGAACAGGCAGTGACAATGAGTGTGCAAATAAAAATGTTGAGGGCACTGAAGGAGGCGCGAGAAGGACAAGGGATGATGATGAACATGATGTTGGACATGCAAAAGCAACAAGAGGAGATTACCAATTTTCGACAACAGATGATTCAAATCCCTGCCTTAAAAGCAATGCTTCCGGGAAGTTCACGTCAGAATCAGTTGGCGGAAAAAGATGATAGCAACAAGAACCACCATAATGTAACCTCTGGGATAGAAACCCAACCAATACCCGTGATAAACCTTGAAGCACAAAATAGTGGCGAAGGAATGTAGAAAATGGTAGAAGTAAGTCCCACACAACAGCCCATTGTACCAATCAACCCCCAACTATTCATACAACCACATATGTCTATTGTTCCACCCATAACTCTTGTTCCGAACTTACAGCCAGATGCAAGTGCGCATCAACCTATTTTCGTACTCCAGATGAATCAATCTATGCCCGTGTCCCAGAAAGCAACAGGGACAAGTCAATATGTGACAAGGGAAGATATGATGGATCTGATTAATCAGATGAAGAAGCAGGCGTCTAGATCTGCAGAGTTAGATTTTACCCCACCATATCTAGTGTACGTAAGAAAGCAGTTGTATCCCGCGGGGTACATCGAGCATCAACCACAATTCCTCAAGTATAGTGGAGAAAAAGGAAATGTAAGGGAACATATTGCACAATTCGTGGAATCAATGTCCCCGTGGTTGGGAATTGATGAAGTAAGCAATCACAATCTCTTACTGAAGGAGTTTAATAAAATGCTTACTGATGGTGCAGTCAATTAGTATTATAATTTGGAGAAGGGGTCGTTCAGAGATTGAGATGATATAAAGCTTCAATTTTTCAAGAAGTTCTTTTATATTCAGAACAGGTGACAATTATGGAATTGATGAGGATTCAACAGAAACAAAATGAAGAATTGACTGACTATGTCGATAGATTTCTGGCTCAGGTGCAGAAGTGTATGGAGCCGATCGAAGAAAAGAAACTAGTAAGTATATGCAACAATGGTGCAATGGATACCTTCAAGCCCCACCTGATTACTAAGACTTGTGATTCATTTGCAACGTTGTCTACCTTCGCACAAGACATCGGAGGCATTGTTATAGTATCGGTGAATCATCTAACTGCAACATGGAGGGGAAAACGAACGGCAACTGTGGCTTTGGCAGATTCTCAGTCAAAGCCACAAGGGGGAAAGAAGGAGAAGATGGAGAAGGATGATAGAAGAAAGGAAAAACCAGGAAACAAGTACTCGGGGTTACCTAGCCTGTTCCAGGAGTAATTACTTACAATGAGAAAGCATTTAGAAGTCTATATGAACAGTAGGTAGAGCACGGGGTGGTCAAGCCACCAAAAGCTCGATTTCCAATAACTGAAGAGATGAAGAAAAATCCAAATTTTTATGTCTACCACAAATACGTGGGGTACCCTATCATGGATTGTTACAGTTCGAAAAGAATTTACCATGAGAAACTAGCAGCAGGAAGGATTGAGTTGGGTCAAGGAAGCAGTGTACATGATAAACCGTTACCCAACCATAAAGGCAAAGAGACATGTAACACTGTTATTCATGTCGGAACATCAGGAGTTAGAGAAGTTGCGATGACAGAAAGTGAGGAGGTACTAGAAGAGATGGAGGTTCCTGAGCCAAGGATACAAGTGACGGCATTAATGAATGGAGTAACATTTAGAAACTTTTTTAATTAGATTGGGTTGTCCAAGGAAGCAAGGATTGAGGTAACCAAGGCGTTGATCAAAGTTACAGAGACACAAGAGACATGTATGGCAGTGAACAAAATTTTTGGCAAAATATTAGAGCAAGAAGAAGGTAAAATTTCCTTCTCCAAGGCAAATAGGGAAGTAAAGTATCTGCATAATAGACCATTGTATGTAATGGCAATTATTAATGGCATGGAAATAAGAAGGGCATTTGTTGACAATGGGTCGTCTGTGAATATCATGGCCTATAGTGTTTTCAAGTTATTGGGATTATCAGAAAAGAAGCTCATCAAAAAGAAAAAAAGCATCACAGGGTTCGCAAATCAGTGTACTAGGACCCTTGGCCATATCAGGGTGAACATGCAGATAAGGAAGATGAGAGGACCCGTGATGTTTCATGTGGCGGAGATATATGATGTTTATCATGTGTTGTTAGGAAGGGCATGGAAGAACGATTATGGGGTTGTGCCGTCAGTATTTCATCAATGTATAAAGGTTATATGGAAAGGGAAAGAGGTTCGAGTATCGGCAACAAAAAACCCCTTCACACCGGAGGAGGCACACATTATTGAGGCAGCTTTCTTTGATGATGTTGCTGAAGAAGGAGAAAACACTATTGCTAAACCCGACTCTTTGAAGTTAGCAAGTTAGGAAGATGTACAGGCAGATAAGTTTGTGATTGAAAAGAAAGAAAAGAAGAGGACGAATACAGAACGACGTGAGAGCTCCAAGGGAAAACAGTCAATAATGGTAAACTTGGAGAAAAAACGAAAAGAGCAAAAGAAGAAGGAATTGAGTCCCGATGATGTCAGAAATATAATTAACGCCAGCAATAGAAAGTGAAAATCAGAAGCTGACAGGGACCAAGAGGAAGGATGAGGAAAATCCAAGCTGAAAAAGGGTTGTAAGACCCGATGGGAAAATTGTGTTTCGCTTATGACGGGGCAAGGGGGATGAGTCTGAGGGTATACTCAGGCCCGAGGACTCAGGAGAGTCCCCCACTCCAGCAGTAGTGGGAAAGAGGAATTAGTACAGCAAAATGTGGAGATAGCTCCAGAATGCTTTGAGGATCGACCTAGGCCCCAACAGAATGAATTGGAAGAAATAAATTTATCAAGCGAGGAAGGGATAACGAGGCTGATCCAGGTTAATAAGCAATTAGATGCTGATTGGAAAGAAGAATTAATCAAGCTGCTGCGAGAATATAGAGATGTGTTTGCTTGGAGTTATGATGAGATGTCATGGATTGATGTAGAATTAGTAAAACATGAACTGAATATAAGTCTGGGAGTAAAACTAGTGAAGCTGGCACCTCAAAATTATGCCCCTGAAGTAGAAACACGGATTAGGGGAGAGATCAGAAAGTTATTAGATGTGGGATTCATCAAACTAATACAGCTTCCAATTTGGTTGTCTAGCATTGTACTAGTAAAGAAGTCTAATGGGCAATTGCGTATATGTGTGAATTTTAGGGATCAAAACAAGGCATGTCCAAAAGATATGTACCCGTTACCCAACATAGATACATTGGTGGATACAACTGCAAATCATGAAATGATATCATTCATGGATGAGTTTATGGGGTACAATCAAATAAAAATGTCGTTAGAAGACGCTGTGATGACAGCCTTTCGAACACCTTTTGGGAATTTCTATTATGTTGTAATGCCATTTTGGTTGAAAAATGTTGGGGCAACTTACCAACAAGTGATGCATGCTATCTTTCATGATATGATTCATGAAATTGTGGATGATTACATGGATGATGTGGTGGTAAAGTCAAAGAAAGCAACAACTTATGTGGAGGATTTAAGGAAAGTGTTCGAACGATGTCGAAAGTATAAGTTAAAAATGAACCCAAAAAAGTGTTCATTTGGAATGACAGCGGGGAAGTTTTTGAATTTCCTCGTGCATAATAGAGGGTTGGAGGTTAATCCTAACAAGGCCAAAGGGATCACAGAGATGCCCCGACCAAAAACACAGAAACAGTTGAAGAGTTTTCTAGGAAAAGTTTCTTACTTGAGGAGGTTTATGCCAGCATTAGCAGAAGTGACAGAGCCATTCGGGAGGTTACTAAAAGGAAAAGCAGAATGGGAATGGGGGCAAGAACAACAACAAGCCCTTGAAAAAGTGAAAGAGATACTGACCTCGGCAAAAACAATGGTAGTTCCAAAAAGGGGAATTTCATTACAACTATACATCACGTCAACGGTGAAGTCCATAGGTGGAGTAATTACACAAGAAGTCCATAGGTGAAGTCCAAGAGATATTGGGGTTAGTGTTTATTGCATAGAAAATGAGACACTACTTTTTGGCGCATGAAGTTCAACTTGTGACTAAAATCGATCCAATCAAATACTAATTGACTAAACTTGCACTAGTAGGGAGGCCTGCACGGTGGATGATGATTCTTTCTAAATATGACATCAAGTTTGTGACGCCGAAAGCAATTAGATGTCAAGCTTTGGTAGATTTGCTTGCTCAATTCCCAAAGGGAAAGTTTGAACCCCCAGTTGAAGATCTTCCTGGAGAAGAAGTGGGGTTACTTGAAGCAGTGAATGAAGATTCAGAATGGTGGAATTTAGCATTTGATGGGTCATCGACTGAAGGAAAAGGAGAAGTAGGAGTGGTGTTCACTACTGGACAAGGAAAAGAAGTAGCCCTTTCCTACAAGTTAGATTTCCCATGCACAAACAATGAAGTAGAGTATGAGGCGTTTATACTGGGATTAATGGCGGCTCAAGAACTAGGAGCAAAGCGTCACAAAGTAAAGGGGGATTCCAACTTGATAGTGCAACAAGTATAGGGGCAATTCACAGTTAAAGAGCCAATTTTGGCACCTTATAGAACCGTGGTGCAAAAAGTTATGGAGGCCTTTAGGAATGTAGTGATCGAGTATGTGTCAAGGGAACAAAACAAGTAGCCTGATGCTTTAGCAACAGTAGCATCACGAGTGTATATTACCGGAGAGGACATGGATATGAAAGTGATAAAGAGAACTCTCCCAACCACAGTATTGGAATCATTCCCAAAGAGTTGACAGATGATTGGAGGTACCCAATTTCCCACCAAGTATAAACGAAAGAAGGGATAATACCAGTGGCAGAACTTCAAAAGTATTCAATCATACAAATTACAATAATGAACTAAAATATTGTACAATTTTACAGATATTGTATTATTTTATACTATCATTAATTAAAAAAAATTATGAAAACTATCTTTATTATTATTATTATTATTATTATTATTATTATTATTATTATTATTATTATTATTACTATTACTATTATTATTATTATTATTATTATTATTATTATTATTATTATTATTATTATTATTATTATTATTATTATTATTATTATTATTATTATTATTATTATTATTATTTTACAAATGAGTTTCTAGTTTTTACGCCAAGTATTTATTAAAATGAAGATGCAATGAAATGTCTGCAAAAAGAGTTGGTTTCAAGCCAGGCAAGAAAAATTCTTATATATTACACTACCCAATGTGTTTTCATGGATTTATTTATTCGTGTATAAACAAACATGTATGAATGAATGTATTGAAAGATGCCACTTTTATTTGGTTTATTGAATGGGTTGTCACAAAGAGGAAGTTTTCGTCTGCAGTGGAAAAATTAAAGTAGCAAAGAAAGAAAATTGGCAGGTCAGGCCAGGTTTTGGGTGAACCAAGTCGGGCCTCAGGACAGGCCGGATCTGAGCCAAAAAGATGTGACCTGTTCGTGGCCTCCAGGTCGGGTCGAGCCGGACCATGCCTTAACCAGGCCGAGCTTTGACTAGACCAGGCCCAGGCTGGACCAAGGCCGCAGAGCCGCAGGCCATTTGTGCACCACTATGTGGGACACAATGTGACAGGTGCCCCATAAACATCTAATAATTTTTCTAATTAGTAGGGTCATATGAGTTAGTGGAATTGTTAGACCTTTTAACCTTACCCATACCCTTGCCCTACCCCCTAACCCCTAACCCCTACCTACCTCTATCTATTTACATAATATAATACTCTTTTCTTTCTATTATATATAGATCGTTTCAGAGATACTCATGCACTTATTAATTACTCATTCTCTTCTCTCTCTCAATTACTCAATTTTTAAGGGTAAAGTAGGAAATGAATAGATTTTTTTTCTCCTAGATATATGTAAAACATCTTATATTTTGGAAAGGAAAAAAAAAACTTCTAAAACGACCTATATAATATAAATGAGGAAGTAATATTTAAAAAAAATAACATTAATATGACTTCCTCTTTAATTATTTAAATATTTTCAGTAGGGGGCTTATATTTTAAAAATATAAATTTATATTATATTTAAAATAATATATTAAATTTATTTTCAAGTTTCAATAAATTTTAAAAAAGTAAGTAAATAAAGGTAATAATAAAAAATTAATTTACTTTTAAAGTCAAATAATTAAGACTAATATTATAATTGATGTTAGGTACCTCAAAGTTAATAATTTATATGTATGTTAAAACTAAAAAATATATAAAGCTTTATTTATGTTTATATTTTTTTAATCTTACATTAATAATTTTTAAAGCTAAAAATATTTTCAAAATTTTTGAGCCCCTTTCACTCAAATTCCTAACTACTAGGGATGTTCATTCGGTTAAATTGGACTGGACCGGACCAAACCGGCACTAAATTTATTCAAAACTCAATACCGGTACTGGTGTACCGAACCGATACCGGTTCGGTACAGCTTATTTATCGAAAATAATAATAATAATAATAATAATAATAATAATAATAATAATAATAATAATAATAATAATAATAATAATAATAATAATAATAATAATAATAATAATAATAATAAAAAATAGGATAACTGGTACAATCCGGGATATACCAGACCATCAAAGCTCCGGATCGGTACCGAACCGGTGGTAACGGTATACCGAACCAGTACTGGACCGATCACTATTTGTACCGAACCGTCCAATTCAGACATGTTCGTTATACACAAAAAACCAATTTGACCGATTTTTTTAAACACCCCTACTAACTACACCCCTGTTGTCAATACCATAACTACTTTCACCCACGATCAACTCTTCGTTAACATTTTTGTCAACAATTTTGAGTCGTTACCCATGAAAGAATTGTTAAAAAACAAATTGATTAAAAAGGGTGAATAAAATAATTTATTGATGGAGTGATAATATATTGAAATCTCATTGAAGAATTCAAATAACAATTGATAGAAGAGAGATAAAAGATTTTTTTATTTTTTTTATGGAAGAAAACAAAGTGAAAGAGTTGATTTTTCTGGGAGGAATGTTAATTACTTGAAAATTAGCATGATAACATTAATAAGATATTTTAAAATAAAATAGAAATGTGGTAGTTTTTTTTTCTCTTTTGACGTTTTATATTACGAAATAAAATGGCATACATAGGGCTACAAACGATCCAAACTGATATGAACTTTGTCGAACTCGAAACGAACTCGAAGACTTTTAGTCGAATTCAAACATGTTCAAGTAACTTGATCGAACCAACACCTGTGTGCGAGTTCGGATCGTTAGGTGTTCGCAAACATGATCACGTTGGCGAACATTGTCGAATATAATCGAGTTCGTGAACATAAACAATTCGCGAACATAATCGAGCATGATCAAGTTCGTGAATATAAACAGTTCGCGAACGTTCCCGAACACAAGCTCGTTCGCGAACAACTCATGAACATACGAACGTGATCAAGTTTGCAAACATTTGTATCAACTAACTAGATAGTTGCATAATATGTCCAAAACCAAAAATGGTTACTTAGATGTTAGAAGTTAGAACCTCAAAGTTAACAAGTACTTAAAAATTCTTGATTTACAAATATCAAAAATCAAATATTAATTTAAGAGTCAAAACTCAAAAGTCAAGGGTCAATGTTATATCAGAGTAGTTTTGTATTTAATTTAGAATCTTAGATTATATATATATATATATATATATATATATATTAAATTAGTAGTACATAGTGGTCAATATTATTATTAATTACATAATTCGTCTAAAATAAATGAATAATACTCCACCTATTTCATCAAAAGAGTCTTATTTAAGATTTTTTATAATGAAATTGTAAAATTCTAATATTTAAAATAATGTAAATTTAGTTGATCTAGATTAATTCAATATCTAAGAGACTAATATTGTTAACCTTGAAATGTAGTAGTACCAAATACTTCCTCCGTTCTGAAATATAAGTAATAAGATGAATTGATCAAGTATGAATTTTTAAAGTCGATAGGAAATATTTTTAATTCAAAAGGGATGTGAGAATTAACTTTTGAAGAAAATAAATCTTGAGAACTACTTTATAAAAAGTTTCTAATTTTCATAATTATATTGTTTAAAATTAAATAAATTAACTACGATTCTAAGATCAAAGACTCAAAGCTATTTAGAGACTTTGTTTCTTTTTTTTTAAAACCTTTTTGCTTATTCTAATTTAAATTAATAACTTATTTTAATTTCATGCAAATGGTACTGTGACATATTGTTTAATTGGATTATTAAGCACTAATTTTTACATTAGATATGATTACGTAATTGCATAAATCAAAGTTAGTCAATCACTTCATCTCACTGTCTCACTTTCACATAAACACCGCAAGTCTGTAACACTAAAAAAAAATCAAAAATTGGTGAAATCGAGCTTGCACTTTTAAGTATATAGTTGATAGTTAATAGTTGATGTAATATACAATAGTAATTGTACAATGAATATTACTCTATTAGCGAAGTCTCGACACATCGATGACTTGATTTCTCTATTCTCTATCTCGATTTGAAAATTTCAATAACTCATGTAAATGCAAGCAACTATATTGTATCATTCTTTAATTAATGTCAAATTATCATTGCATGATGATTAATGACTTTATTTATGTGATTTATGACATACGCTATAATTTATTAAATTATTAGTGATGTAAATTGTAATAATCCAACAATCATTATTAAAAAATTTATGAAAATATTAACATTATTTTAATTAAATTAGAGGTGAAGAAGTACACATTATTATTTATTTAATATTTAATAAAAATGTTTACTATAATCAATTATTAAAAAAAACAAAAAGATGTTTAAGTAAAAAAAAAAAATTACTACAAATTTAACAATTATTGATAAGACAAACTTTATAATTTAATATGAAATAACCAATTATTTGTATTTAGAATTTTAAAAACAATTTAAACGTGTAAGAAATCGAACTACTTGAACCGAAATGAACCGAACTGAACTATTCGATCCAGTAATCGAACAGAACAACATGTGCGAACTCGACTCGACAAAATATCTAACTCGAACTCGAACCGAACCGAACCAATTCGCGAATGATACAATTCGTTTATAGGCCTAGTCATATATATAGAAAAAGCAGGAGTATGTTATATGGGAACAACATTATCAAACAGTAACTTGGTTCACTGGTAATTGTTGGCAGTTAGATTGTAGCAAAAATGAATCAGTGGGACCCTTGGAAAAGTGGGTATTTGGCTTATATCTCTTCAAAATGGAAAGATGTCTTTTCAAGGGGTGTTTAGAGTTCTACAAATAAACAAGAAATTTTCATTCATTTTTTTTTATAAAAAAAATCATTTACATTAATAATTTTTTTGAAAGAATTTTAGGCTTATTATTTTTTTCTCTTAAATTATAATTTTAAAATAAATATTATTCTGTATATAATATTTAACATAAATTAATTTTTAAAAATTATTTTATCTTAAAAAACGAATTTATTATAATCGTTGAAGTTTTATTCAATTTAAACGACACTATTATTATTCTTTAGAATTTTCCAACGGGCCTATCAACTACCACAATCATTCCAAGTACCACTAGGGCTGAGCAAAAAAGGGTAAAACCGAATCAAACCAAATTTTTTTAACCGAATTATTTCGATTATTAGGTTATTTTTTTCATTTTGGTTATACCTGTTTTAATATTCGGTTTTCGGGTTCGGGTTTGGTTCTTGAATTTTTGTTAGTCAGTTAACTGAATTAGCCCAAGCAATTCCGAGTAATTTGGAAGACTGAAAATAAGTTAGATAGCAAAGTGTAGAAGGCTTGCCAGATTTATGTCCAAGCAAACGTTAGCTAATGTTGAATGCCAAATTGGAAACCCATGGCTATCAGTGGCTCTCAAATGCGCTCCCAAATGCACAGTGCTCGTCTTACACTAATGGTTTTGAATGAGCTATTCATAATTGACTCCAATAATAGTGATGAGAAATGAATAAGAGATGATGCATCCAATTTAGAGCATTACTATAATTTTCCTTTCTTTCTTCATTGACAACTGTTATGCTGCAGCTTGTAGCCTTGTATTGTCATTAAAACTTGAGCATTTTAAGTAAATGGTATCTGTCATTCTTTACAACACAAAGCCTAAAACTAAATCGGTTATTTTTTTCATTTCGGTTATACCCATTTTAATATTTGGTTTTCGGGTTCGGGTTTGGTTCTTGAATTTTTGTTATTCAGTTTAACCGAATTAGTCCAGGCAATTTTGGGTAATTTGGAAGACTGAAAATAAGTTAAATAGCAGAGTGTAGAAGGCTTACCAGGTTTATGTCCAAGCAAACGTTCGCTAATGTTGAATGCCAAACTGGAAACCCATGGCTGTCAGTGGCTCTCAAATCCACAATGCTCATCTTACACTAATGGTTTTGAACGAGCTATTCATAATTGACTCTAGTAATAGTGATGAGAAATAAGAGATGATGCATCTAATTTAGAGCATCACTATAATTTTCCTTTCTTTCTTCATTGACAACTGTTATGCTGCAACTTGTAGCCTTGTATTGTCATTGAAACTTGAGCATTTTAAGTAAATGGTATCTGTCATTCTTTACGAAACAAAGCCTGAAACTAAATTATATCACTATTTACAATGTACCAGCACACTACAATTTACCCAATCTCCTCAAAGCTGAGATCTTTGTACTTCGTATCAAGGGTCCATAACTAGTGGGATTTAGAATTTTTTTTGTTTGACAAAAAATGGAATTTAATTTCAGTTATTAACCAAAATAACCGAATAGAAAAATCGGTTATTCATTTTTTGGTTAGTTCATAATTCGGTTAGTTATTCGGATATTAGATTTTTGATAATTTCGATTTTCGGTTATAACCGAATAGCTTATTCGGTTCAGTTATAACCGAATAATCAGTCCTAAGTACTACTGCCATCCACCATCTCTACAAAAACCACCACATATCTAATCCAACCACATTGACACACACGACTGCCATTAACAAAATCATCCCACAAGCCCCCATGGGAAAAATTACTCAATAGTCCTGGAGTAACACCACGTGGTGCTTCAGGTCAATGAATCTTTTCATTTTAGTAGTACTCCACTACTTATAATTATAGACCCACTGAAATGGAGAGATTTCATTGGCCTAGAACACCACGTAAATTTGTCTCAGAACCACTGAATAATAATTACTCACCCAATGGTCACACCATGTGTCAGAGGGACCAAATTATTTGAACAAAATTTAATAGGTAATGCTCTATCAAAATATAATATTAATATTGATTTTGAAGCTCTTTTAAAATATATTTAATTTTAAAATTGATGTGATCAGTCAATAATATTTTAGACACTACAATTTTAAAAATTATAAATAATATAAATAATATACTAATTACAAAATGTATTACTTTTATAAAGACTTGATGATTCAAAAAATCTTTGAATTTTTCACTTTTATTCAACTTATCCTGCAAACTTTTTTTCTCTATAAAAAATCTTTTAACTTTAATAATTAAGCAAAAAATACCCTTTAAACTAATTAAAGATAAATTATGGTTACTAAGATTGATGATAGGGTTAAATTATACGATATTTTTATTCCCTAATACTTAGTTTTTATATTTATTGTGTGCTTAAATGTTTAATTATTTAGTTTATTTTGGTTTTAATAGGTTTTATAGGGTTTTAGTTAATTTATGTTAATTTACGTAATTTTATAGTATTTTTATATTTATTTTTATTTATGTGTTTTTATTTATTTTTAGTGTTTTAGGTGTTTTATTTATTATTATGTGTTTTTAGGATTTTTAGTATTTTTATATTATTTTTATTTATTTTATATTTGATTTTGTAGGGAAATAAAAGTCTAATGCCATTTTCGTAATTTCAGCAAAGCTTGAGGGACAAAACTGCAAAATCAGCAAAGACCGGGGCAAATATGTAATTTCCGGAAAGTAGCGACCGCGCATGGCGCGCGGATGGATGGCCGAGCAGCTAAACGACGCCGTTCCATCAGCGCCTTCACGCAATGCGCGCGGTGGCCGAATAGTGGCAAGAAACGGAGCAATACGACGTCGTTTCATCAAAGGTATCCGCGCAATGCGTGGGTGGCGTGCGGTCACTGTAGCGAGTGCCTTGTTTGGCTGCGCGTTAATTCTCCAAAATCAGATTATTTCGCGAATTTTGCTCCTTTTTTATTCCAAATTGGATTTTAATTCCAATTAGGGTTAGAAAAATAATTATTTTCTTTTTCTTTTATTTTTAATTGTAAATCCTACTAGAGTTAGGAGAATTTTGGAGCCTATAAATAGAGGGCTTGAGACACATTGTAATACACAACTTCTATTAGAATAAAAATTCTCTCTTATATTCTTTGATGCTCTCTACAATTATGAGTAGCTAGATTCTTTTTCTTGGTTTAAGTGATTGAAGCCATCAAGATTTATACACTGTGAGATCTAATTTATTTTAATTGTTCAATTTATATTTTGATTATTGAATATTCTTCTATGCTTAATTTTATGATTAATTTGTTTAATTGCTAGGAGGCCTACTAGTTTATTATTCATATTAATGTACTGCTATTTGTGAAGCAACTAAGTTTAATAATTGTTTTGCAGATCAAAAGATTATTTTATCTTAGGAAGAATATTAATCTAAATTAAATGCAAACAAGTGGCTTGTGTTGTTTAGTTCAACGATCTCTCTAATTCTTTATACTGCTATTAAATTAAATCTTTAGCAAGTGCCGGAGGTTGTTTAATAGTAAGGGTATTTAAACCAAGTGGCTCTACTTATCTAAAATTAAGGAGAGAGGAGAAAAATTATTCCACCTGCGAGTAGTTCTTTCTACGGTGAATCTTCAAAATATTAATTGATTTATTTTTGCATCAGTGATCAATTGTAAATTCTTGATGGTGGATATTAACTTAAACCAAGACTTTTTATTTTTATTTATTTCTTGCATAATTATTTTAATTAGTTTTATTTAAATTATTTCTTTATTTACAAAACCCCCCAACTTTTGTTTGCGGAAACATAAAATTAAATTAATCATTCTCTGTGGGATCGACTCTTACTTGCACTACTACATATTTATTCTTCCAAAGTAAGATTTTATTTTTGGGTGCTCGTGACATCACACCAAATTTTGGCGCCGTTGCCGGGGAATGATTTTAATTTAATTTTGTGCTTTTGTAAATATGTATTTAATTTAGTAATTATTTTATTTTTATTTTTTTAAAATTTTCATAAATTAATTTAGTTGTGCAGGTTAAGGAAGGAAGTTATGGCAGCCTCTAATTATGTTGAGGAGGTAGAAATTGCTTTTCTTAAGCAACAAATTAATGATCTAACTTCTCTTGTTTATCAAATGGTTGCAGATCGTACACAACCAAGGGAAGCTTGTAGAATTTGTGCAGTGGTAGGACATCCAACTAATATGTGCCCCATTCTTCGAGAGGAGTCATATGAACAAGTCAATACAGCAAGTGGTTTCCCTAGTCAATCCCAATGGAGATATGATCCATATTCAAACGCGTATAATTCAGGATGGAGGGATCATCCTAATTTTGGCTATGAGAATCCACAAATGAATTCGCCCACAAATCAGAATTTTTCAAGCTATCAACAATACATGCAGCCATATTCCCAACAACAACAGGGCCAATCATTTAATTCTGATATGTCTTTAGAGGATATGATTAAATTAATTGAAACTAACACTTTGCAATTTCAACAGGAAACGAAGGAAAATATACAGAATTTGGAAAAACAAATGGGTCAAATGGCAATTGCACTCAGTCACTTGGAGGAACTAGATTCTGAAGAATTACCTTCTCAAGTGAATAATCCAACAGAGAATACAAGTGCACAAGTGTTAAAAAGTGCTAATGATACAGAAGATCCAGAAAAGACGGTCTCTCCATCGCCGAAGCAAGAGAAAACAAACAACATCAATGAAGCGGACAGTGTTTATGTAGACGATGATGTTATTTTTGATAATGACATGCCTACGGTGAAGGAAATTGTTGAGGAGATAAACAAGGAAAAGTTAGAGATGACAATTACCCACAATTTGGAGTTAGACGAAGAAAAAGCAATTGAGCTGAAACACGATTTGAAGGAGGATGAAGCTCCATTAAATTCGTTGCCAATGATTTTTGATAATAATGCAATAATTTCCATTTCATTGCCTGTTACTCATAATAAATTTTCATCTTTTGTTTTGCAGATCCCATTCCGAATATAAAGACTCTCGCCAATCATATTAAATATCTATTCGTTGAAGAGGGAGTAAAACGTTCATGTCAAGTGCAAGGGAGATTGAATCTACCTATGAAGAATGACGTGATGGATGGGGTGCTCAAAATTCATGAAGTTGGAGTAACGTAGTACTTTGACCTGCTGTCAAGCCAATGACGATAAATAAAGGCGCTGCTTGGGAGGCAACCCAAGAAATCAGATTTGCATTTCTCTTCCTTTTTCTTTTTATAGTTATTTTTGCTTTTTTTTTGCATTTTATTTTACATTGGGGACAATGTAAATTTTAAGTGTAGGGGAAAGGATTTAGGACTTTTGTTATTATTTTTGTTATTTCTAGGTCATATTTTGAAAATTTTAGGGAATTTAAATTTTTTTTTTTATTTTTTAAAAAAAAATATTTTATTTCTAGGGAATTTTAAAAAATTTTGAAATTTTGAATTTTGTGGGTATATTCACTGCAAAACCTCACGAGACACAACTCGTCCACTTGGGGTTTAAAGGTTTGTTGCACATGCTAAGTGTAACCGTGTTTTCTACGAAAATGGGGTAGTTATTTTTTTTTTTATTCTTTAGGATGTGTCACTTGAGCACTGATTAATTATTTTAATAACTCTTGGAAAAATGATAAATTTTTGCTTAGTCTGAATTTTGACTTTTTATTGATTATTACTTTATTTGAGATCCTTTAACTTTTTATGCACTTATATCCATTTGTTTGAGCCAGTTTTAATTTAGAGAAAGTTTAAATGGTTAAATGCTTATGAAAGATATTTTTGAATTCTATATCTTATTTGATCATTATTCGAAATAAAATATAAGGCAAAATATAATTTGGAGGAGATGATTTAGGTAATTTTTCTACGATTATTATTGAAAAAGAAAAAAATCTTGTGGTGGGTTGAGATGGAGCGTAAAACGCACTCACTCATAAACACATGAAAAAGCGAGATGGAGCGTAAAACGCACTCGTTGGTGAGATGGAGCATAAAATGCACTCACCGTGGAAAAAAAAATGAAGAAAGAAAAAAAATGGGATGGAGCATAAAATGCACCCATTAAAAGTAAAAAAATGAGAAAAAAATATTTGAAAAAAATTGATATTAATAATCCTAGTGTGTTTCATTGATTAAAAACCTTTTGATCTTCTGATTTATATTTGTCTGTATTAGCTGTAAGTGATGAGAAAAATAAGTATTTTGAGTTTTGTTGTATGTCTTTTATAAGGCAATTAATAACCGAAACTTATCTGAGTTTTAATTAGTTTGATACATTTGAATTCACACACACGCAAAAGGTCTTGATTAAAATAAAATTGATAAATATGTTAAAATTTTGATCTTTGCATAATTTTGAAATTTTCTTTGAGTTATCATCTAAAAAAAAAAATTGAGGATGATGTTGAAATTTATATTGCTCTGTTGCTCAAGTGAGTTATTTGGTTATTAGTTTTATTTTTATAGTTTTTATTTTTGTTTTGCCCGAGGACGAACAAAAAGCTAAGTGTGGGGGTATTTGATAGGGTTAAATTATACGATATTTTTATTCCCTAATACTTAGTTTTTGTATTTATTGTGTGCTTAAATGTTTAATTATTTAGTTTATTTTGGTTTTAATAGGTTTTATAGGGTTTTAGTTAATTTATGTTAATTTACGTAATTTTATAGTATTTTTACATTTATTTTTATTTATGTGTTTTTATTTATTTTTAGTGTTTTAGGTGTTTTATTTATTATTATGTGTTTTTAGGATTTTTAGTATTTTTATATTATTTTTATTTATTTTATATTTGATTTTTTAGGGAAATAAAAGTCTAATGGCATTTTTGTAATTTCAGCAAAGCTTGAGGGACAAAACTGCAAAATCAGCAAAGACCGGGGCAAATATGTAATTTCCGGAAAGTAGCGACCGCGCATGGCGCGCGGATGGATGGCCGAGCAGCTAAACGACGCCGTTCCATCAGCGCCTTCGCGCAATGCGCGCGGTGGCCGAATAGTGGCAAGAAACGGAGCAATACGACGTCGTTTCATCAAAGGTATCCGCGCAATGCGCGGGTGGCGTGCGGTCACTGTAGAAAGAGCCTTGTTTGGCTGCGCGTTAATTCTCCAAAATCAGATTATTTCGCGAATTTTGCTCCTTTTTTATTCCAAATTGGATTTTAATTCCAATTAGGGTTAGAAAAATAATTATTTTCTTTTTCTTTTATTTTTAATTGTAAATCCTACTAGGGTTAGGAGAATTTTGGAGCCTATAAATAGAGGGCTTGAGACACATTGTAATACACAACTTCTATTAGAATAAAAATTATCTCTTCTATTCTTTGATGCTCTCTACAATTATGAGTAGCTAAATTCTTTTTCTTGGTTTAAGTGATTGAAGCCATCAAGATTTATACACTGTGAGATCTAATTTATTTTAATTGTTCAATTTATATTTTGATTATTGAATATTCTTCTATGCTTAATTTTATGATTAATTTGTTTAATTGCTAGGAGACCTACTAGTTTATTATTCATATTAATGTACTGCTATTTGTGAAGCAACTAAGTTTAATAATTGTTTTGCAGATCAAAAGATTATTTTATCTTAGGAAGAATATTAATCTAAATTAAATGCAAACAAGTGGCTTGTGTTGTTTAGTTCAACGATCTCTCTAATTCTTTATACTGCTATTAAATTAAATCTTTAGCAAGTGTCGGAGGTTGTTTAATAGTAAGGGTATTTAGACCAAGTGGCTCTACTTATCTAAAATTAAGAAGAGAGGAGAAAAATTATTCCACCTGCGAGTAGTTCTTTCTACGGTGAATCTACAAAATATTAATTGATTTATTTTTGCATCAGTGATCAGTTGTAAATTCTTGATGGTGGATATTAACTTAAACCAAGACTTTTTTATTTTTATTTATTTCTTGCATAATTATTTTAATTAGTTTTATTTAAATTATTTCTTTAATTACAAAACCCCCCAACTTTTGTTTGCGAAAACATAAAATTAAATTAATCATTCTCTGTGGGATCGACTCTTACTTGCACTACTACATATTTATTCTTCCAAAGTAAGATTTTATTTTTGGGTGCTCGCGACATCACACCAATTGACGTGGCATCACACGTAACCTTCTAATGAGTAACCAATGTTGATCCGACATATGACATGAAAATTAAATGACTAAAAATATGAAACATTTTAATTACCTCAAAATTTTAGAAATATTACAAAAAATAAATTATTTTCACAAAGAAAAATAATTTAATTTTTTTAAATAAATTATATTACATACACAAAACAAAAATATATAAGTAAATAAACTATTTAGAAATGAATTACAATAATTTTCTTAAATATTTACGCATAACAAACTAAAGTTAAAAATTAAAAAAGTATTGTTGTATCCTAGAGGCACACAAGAGATCTAGAAGGGAAGGTTGAATAGATCTTTTGAAAATCTTTTCTCTTAATTTTAAATTAATTACCAGATAATTTATTAATCAATGTTTATTAAGCACATCGGAATATGATTTGTAAATCCCCCTTAAAGATGAATAAGAGTAAAGCACAGTTCTAGAATTTTGGAACTATTGAAGTAAAATCACACACAATCACAACCAATAATGAACAGAAAGTAAATGCAAAAAATTGAAAGGAGACAGAAAATTTTAAGTGGTTCGAAAACTGAATAACTCACACTCTACGGGTAGGAAATCCACTAAGGATATAGATCACCAAGATCTGCTACAACTAAACCACTCAAGTCCTTCGAGTCACTTAGTCTTGGAACAAGGACACTCAGTCTAGATCACTTAGATCTCTTCAAGTCATTCAGCCTTGGACTAATGCCGCAAAGACAATGTTATACAAACAACGAATGATTTGTTTTGAGTAGCTGCCAAGATCTCAATAGGTTGGACTTCTCATGTACTTGGCAGTTTGAACGTATATTTTAGTTTTCGTAGAGTGGTCTTTCTAAATTTTAGCATAATCTTTTCTCATTGATCAAGTGCCTCACACTACTTTGAGTTCTACTTGTTCTTATATATAAACCTCTTGAGAGTTTCCCGTTGCAAAAGTAGTCATTTTTTTCATTTAATGCTTTGATCCTTAAAGATCTTTGATGTTGACATCTTCAAATTACGTAAAACAACTTCTACTATGTCATCTTATCAGAGTTCCAAATATGGAAACCATGTGGTTGATGTTTTCACTGTCAAACTAGCTGGTAGACATAGCATGCTCTGATCCTCAAATTTTGATTTCAGATGTTAAAGAATGCACTGGGCTTTTCAATCTTCAAGCCTCTTATTATCAGTCGTCTGACAGTTAAGACTTACTCTACGAAGTGAGTTGATCATATACTTAGATGAGGAACATGGAGTTTGTACTACAATCAGAGCTTTACATTCTATTCTATGATCTTGATTAGACCTCTGAAAATTTTCCTTTACTATACGTAGACCTGGTAAAACAAACCCGGGCCCGCGAGCCGGGCCAACTGACCTGTAAAATATTGGGTCGTGGGCTTACATTTTTATCCCAAGAAACCTTGGGCCATTTTGGCTCGGGCCGTGATAGTCCGGCCAGTGGGTGGCCCGGCCCCACCCCCGACCTTTTTTATTTTTTAAAAAAAATAATGTTGCTTTCGGTGAGAGTTGAACTTAAGCCTACAACTTACTAATTTAGTGCTCAAACCAACTAAGCTACAAGAATTTTTTATTCTAACTACAATCTTCAATCTTATTTCTTATTATTTATTTTTCTCTCTCTAAATTCCATTTCCCTTTCTCTCATTTCAAGTAAAGTAATGCATCTGGCCACCTAATTTGACTTCATGTTTCTCTCTCCATTTATTTTTTCCTTCCGATCTCTATCATCTTTCTAAAAAACATGTCTCAAATCCTATATTTTTAAACTTAAATTTAGCAAGACCTAAGAAGTTTCTACCCTGAATCATGATTTGACAATGGATATACAAATTTTTCCAAACTATTAACTATTTTGAATGTGGTTTCGAACAAAGATCATCAAACAAATTAGTTCTGTAACATCCCCAAAATCCCCGCACTAGCTATGGTGGACCTTGTATATTAAACTCCATACATTTACCAACTTAACCAATGATCACATAATCATATTGGTTGAATTAGTCTATTTTACACTATACATTAAAATTTTCTCTTACTCAGTCTCTAGATCTTAACTTGATCTCAATCTTATTATTTATATAAGTATCAACTTGTAGTTCATCCGTATAAATGGATAACACCATTTATAATGGTCCAATTTTAACCTTAAGATTTAAATATTCTATAACTTTACATATTCCAAAATTAACGGCATTAAATCATTAGGATGGTTCTTGAAAATAGAGAATCTCGCGATGAATGTTTGTATCTTCATCTGTGATAAATGTTTACATCTTTATTCGTGACAAATGTTTGTATCTTTGTCTGGTGCAAAATTCTCTTTCCGTACAGAACATATCCAACTAGTTAAAACTCTCACTCGAAACACATTTGGTTAAAGTGATATCTCTTCATATCAATAAGCCTACTTATCTGATATTCAGAATAGTAATAACAAGTTTGTACTTGGGTCCGAGGAACCTAACGATAAATTTGACCAGTTAACATCAATTAGTCCTGTCTCGGATGCTTACAGTACTCACAAGTCATTTACCAATCCTCATCTAGATAAATAGATCATTATCAATATTATGTTAAGTTTAACAATTCTACGTTATATCAAATTTAAAGACATAACACTCTTTTGATGATAATAACATGATATTATTCATATAATATTCGGTTACATGGTTTGCTTGTTCGTATTACAGCAGTCATTATAACCTTATACAAATACAAGTAAATAAAGCATGAAAACCTAATCTACGCTTCATCTTTATGTTCATGATCTTCTTAACATTCATCTTTAAATCTGTAAATAAGATTTTATTAGCAAGAATGAGCATGGCGGCTCATCAAGTTTAACATATAACATATACACAGTTTATGTTTTCATAAATACCTTAGCATGCTTTTAACATATCATAAATATCAATTTAATATCACACATAACTTTCATGTTGATAATTCAAATCACGTTGTCACATAAAGCTTACAATTTATATTTATAACCTCTAAACATATCATAAAATAGTTAAAAGACTTTCATGTTTGGTGTACGATTTAGTTCATGTTGATTTGAACTCGATTTGTACTCCAAATATGTTTAACATAGCAATAATATTCGTTAGTATACATTGGAATATGTATCTCATCTAATTAATAATGTACGTTTGAGGTTTGAAATCGTTTCTTAATTTTAATCGTCGATTTAATAATTAATTAAGTTAATTATTCACGTTCGTCGCTTAAATCACTTCATTCTATAATTAATTATGTTAAGTAATTGTATTCGTAGCTTAATCCCTCATTAATCATAATTTAATATGTTAATTTAACTAATTTTCAACTCAATCCGTCGCTAAAAGCTAATTTACAAGCTACCTCGACGAATTTTTAATTAAATCTGTCGCTAAAGACAATTTAAATTATTTTTATTAAAGTTTAATTTACTTTTGTCATGTATATCTATTGTCACGGACTAAATTTGTCACTAAAATTGTTTTTAAATTGAATTTAAACTTAATTTAAAAATATGTCGCTAAATCTGTCGCTAAAAGTATTTAAAATTAAATTTTAAACTGAATCGTCGCTATAACTGTTCTTCCGCCCTGAAGTAGACTGTGGCTAAAGGACATATAGCGACAGACAATGTCTGTCGCTATAGATGTTCTTCATTCAAACCCAGAATAGACGGTCAATGCCGAGATGACACTTTTGGCTTGAATCATCTTTCAGATGATGCACTGTTTGGACATAAAATTTGTCTCTTGGTGTATTAATCATGGCATTATTCAACGACATACCAAATTTAGACCTTAAAAACATTAAACTTGGAAGATCTAAACAGGTCAAACAGCCTTATCAGGCTATTCTTCTGATTTCTGGGTTACCCAGAATTCTGGGAATTCCAGAATTTGTGATCTACAAGGGACTTTCCATCAATAATAACTTGATAGTTAATTATCCGATTGGAGTTTGGTTTGTTTTTGTGTCTTCCCTACATGGCAGGGTACAACTAAAAACTTTAAAGCACACCAAACAACCAACATGCTCGGATTAAATCGTCTGACAAGGAGCCTTGTCAGACTGTTCTTGACTGCCAAGAATAGAGAGTTAAATCTTATCATTTTATGCATCTAAATGTTATAGAAACATAATTTAACCACCCAGATCACTTATTAACATCATATCAATCATATTTAGACATTAAAACATAACATCTAACTACAACTTGAAGATCTACAAAACAAATTAGGGTTTTACCTCTTTGAGCCATTTTACAAATTTGGTCCATGATTCTAACCTTGGATGATTATGGAGCTGATTTAGATCAACATATGACTGACTTTAAGAGTTGTACTCGTGGGTTTCAACCTTGGGAGAGCTTTCTATTTATAGGCAAGCAAAGCTTAGGGTTTTAAGGTCATTATTCAAAACTTCCAAGCTAAGCTTTGATCATTGCAATCCCAGCTATTATGGCTGGCCCATGTACTTTATTAATATTCATTTAATGTTAGTTATCATCATGTTTGGTGAATCATCATCTTCCAAAAATGGATGGACAAGATTTGGACTACTTTTTTATTAAAGGAAGAGAAAATCAATTTGATTTTCTCAAGCTTGATGTGGCTAAGATTTGACGGTTATTTAGGTCATTTCACATGCTTCCTAGGGCTGACATCATCCGTACATCATATTTACATCATCATCTTTGAAGATGTCGTGCTTACATCATCCGTATTTTCCTCCGTATAATTTTCGTATTACCTTTATATGATTTTCGTATAATTATCATATAATCCTTGTATAATTATCGTATTTATACGAACTAACTAATTTAGTTCATTTCTAACCAAATCGGTTTGTTTCTAACTGATCAAATTTATTTAATTTAGCCTTAATTTAATCAATTATACTAATTTAGTACCAATATATGTATTATATATATTGTAACGACCCCGAAATTCGACCCACTTTATTATCTTAATTTTCATATTTATGAAACATTATCTTTCTTACGTCCAAATTTCGGTCCGTTAAAAATCTTTAATTACCTTATTTAAACCCTTAATTGATCCATTATCTGATTTTAAAATCATCAATTACCAAAATTTCGGTATAAATTTTTCTTTTTCTTGATTCAATCGTTGTATTAAGATATTTGGATATTTAAAATCCTTACATTTCGATCCTAGTCCCATGGATCGCAACCTTTACTTTTTCTTTCTCTTACCAGTATCATATTTCTCAACATTTCAAATTTAATGTTGATTATAAATCCATAATTATTCCTTTGTTTCATAATTCATAATTTATTCTTTAATACCTCCATTATTTAACATTAGATTTTAAATACTAACCTTTACTTGATTTATCATAATCCTTATTTAAAATTATTTTAAGAATCCTGGGTGTCACATTCACCCCTCCTTCATAAAATTTCGTCCTCGAAATTTCTATGTACTAATACTTCACAATTTGTTTACATTTATTCCACATATTTTTCTGTCCTTTCTTTCTCACAGTCATTGCACATTACCCTTTCTTAATCCATTACATTCCATACTTTCTTTACCTCACCATCATTGCTTTCATCATCGCTCACAATTAAAGAATATTACCCCATCCTACCATCCAATCTTCATAAGAGTAGAAGGATTCAAAATTTTTATTTTAGCAACTTTCATACTTTGCTGAATGAACTTTTATCCCGGTTTACAGTACTTCGCTCCCCGAGTACTTCATACTGCAAACCCTGACAGTGGATCAATCTGTCATTAAAGTAATGGATGTTTCACCATATATTGGCACGCCAGATGATCAATCTGCAATGCCTGTGTCTTGCTATGCCAGGTGACCATTCGATCAACCTGCAATAGTCTTAATCTTTTTGTTCATCTCAGCCTTAGAATTCATTCAAAAGAAATTTACTTAGTTATAACTTTCAAAGAATACGAAGTCAATAAATATAATTTAAAATTTGTCTAGCTGAATCAATAGCTCAGACTTATATTTCTTCAACGCTTGTCTAGCTAGACCAATTAGCATAGACTTACTTTTAACAATTTATAACTCGCAGAAATTTTTCTAAAACCTTTATCATGTCAAAACTTTTCAAAACGTCTAGCCGAGTCAAATGGCAATGACTTATAGCTTTGACATACTTTTATAAATCAAAATCATTTATGACTTCATGTTACCGCATCATTTTGACAGTCCGTTGAGAATTTCGTCATTAATAATTCCTACACCATAAACCATACTTTATGGTGTTGAATCATCTTATAACGAAATAGTACCGCACCGTCTCAACAACACGTTGAGCATTCCGTCATTCATCACATCTGCACCGGGCTAAAAGGTGTGTGGATGATTCTTTTGAAATACATTTTGATATAAAAACATTTTTGTCTAGCCGAAACAAGTAGCATAGACACTTTTAAAATTGCTCAAAAATATTCCTTTGTATTTCTCAAAGCACACACGTGCCAAATCAACTTGAAGCCAAAATTTTCGAAATCTAGCAAAGCTAGAAGAATGGGAATATCCTAAATTCCCTAACATTCCTTCAGTTTCTTTCACTTAATTATATTATTCATTGTTAGGACTAGTGTTATTTATCATATTAAAATTTCTATCTACTCCAACTTTTCTATACCCCCGTATAGTTCATCAAACTTGCCACACATTATGAGTCCAAGAACTTACCACAAGAATATGAGTTTTAAAGCTTGTCCTAGCAATATGTAGTCTAAGAACAAATCAAGGACTATCCATATGCTGAGGGGCTCAAAACATACCATACGATTATGAGTCATGGACTTACCATATGCATGAGTTTTAAGAACTCGTGCCTAATTTTAATATTATATATCTATCAAACCTGCTTGCGCGACTCTAACATTTCAATGATTATCACACAGTAACTAAGTAAACACAGATCCTCCGCCCATACAAAGGATTGTGCAACTCAGTCACCACATGAGTCCTCAATTGAAATTTCGTACCCAAACTTTCTACCCCCTTACCATAACCTTTCTATCATTCATGTCTCATCATTCTCTGAATTCTTCTTGTACTATTTCATAGTACCATATCTCTTTATAGCATCAAGCTATACCTTGGTGACCATTAACAGGTCTCTCTGTTAATTTCACCTTTTCACTTGATCCCATCATGATCTTGCTTTACAATCTACTTCTTACTCACTTCCCTTATCTCGTGGTCGTATCGTAGTACGATCCTCTCACTGTTCCTGATCATGTTATTATGATCTCTTTCTATACATTTTGGATTACCTTGTCATCCTTATTGTTTAAATCAGGTGTCCCCTGATTTTCTTTGAGATTCATATTTGGAATCATTTCAATATTCTTTCGGATATATTCTTAATTGAACTTATAAATTTTCTTAATTCGTTTCATTCAAATTTTTCTTAACATTTTTATCTCTTCCTTATAATCCTATCTCTTTCATATTTCCTTTACTTTAATCAATTTCTGAAATCTGCATTTCTTAACTTACATCTTTTCCATTCTAATTTCCCCCATGTTCATCAAACTTATCACGTATCTGGGCTCAGGAACTTACCATAATCATATGGTTGAGGAGCTTGTCCTAGTCAGGCCTTAGTCGCCCATTCGCTAAAGGGGCTCCACCATACAATCATGAGTCACGAGCTTACTATACGCTTGAGTTTTTTAGAACACTCAACTAACCGTACTCTTCCTTACTTAGGTTATAGCCTAAGGTATCATTTACCTAAGGTTTATAACCTCTAGCTCTGATACCAACTGTAACGACCCCGAAATTCGACCCACTTTATTATCTTAATTTTCATATTTATGAAACATTATCTTTCTTACGTCCAAATTTCGGTCCGTTAAAAATCTTTAATTACCTTATTTAAACCCTTAATTGATCCATTATCTGATTTTAAAATCATCAATTACCAAAATTTCGGTATAAATTTTTCTTTTTCTTGATTCAATCGTTGTATTAAGATATTTGGATATTTAAAATCCTTACATTTCGATCCTAGTCCCATGGATCGCAACCTTTACTTTTTCTTTCTCTTACCAGTATCATATTTCTCAACATTTCAAATTTAATGTTGATTATAAATCCATAATTATTCCTTTGTTTCATAATTCATAATTTATTCTTTAATACCTCCATTATTTAACATTAGATTTTAAATACTAACCTTTACTTGATTTATCATAATCCTTATTTAAAATTATTTTAAGAATCCTGGGTGTCACATATATTAGACCTCATTTCAAACTTAATTTACATTTGTTGGTCCTAATATCATGTATTAGGTCATTATGCATATTAAATTTTAATGATTGTAACATAATACAATTATTATTTATCATTAACTAAATAATTCTTTTTATTTAATTAATTAAAGTCACCATATTCATCTACTAATAACAATTTAGTAGATTAATTTTTCTCATTTCTATTTAATTTATACATGTTTGGCATAATATATTAAGCCATTACATAAATATATTACATTCATATGTAATATATTTTAAAATAATGAGTTTAATTAACTCTCTCATTTTTATTAAATAAAAATACATATTTTAATTCACTATTTTATTTAAGCGAATTAATTATCTTGTTTATGAAATTTAATTAATAAAAAAATTCATAGCCGTTCATGGCTTATTATTCAAATTATATTATTTCATAATATAATTTCAATTTTAAGGTCAATTAATTAATATTAATAAATAAACTATCTTCGCTTCCTCAATTCATTTCGTAGTAAATTTGAATCTTTTAATTTAATAGTTAACTACCTATTAAATTTCATTAATGTATATATTTCCTCATTTAAGTATATATATACATATTTAATCCTCCACATAAATCACACATTTAAATCTTTATTATTCACATAACACATAGATTAGGTTAAAGATTTTTAACCTCTTAGTCATATACGATCGCAGTTTCAAGTCATATTTTGCCTTTCAAATATCTTAATGTTTACTTGAGCAATCGTTTTTTAGGTTTTGAATTGACAACCTTAATTAGATCTTGTTAGATCACTTTTTGAAATATTTGGGATATTACAAGTTCTATCTGTCTAGTTTATTTATTAAATCTTGTTTTTGAGTTGTTTGATAGGTTTATTCATTTATACTTATTTAGTTGTACTATTAGTGCTCTGCTTCTTCTTGTTTTTGATTTGTGCTTTTAACAAATCCATACAAATTCAAACATGTAGTGTATGCTGATGTATTGTATTTAATATCCATTGTTCATTTTTGCAAATTGTCTCTAATAAAGTTGATTTGATTATCTTCTTAGTTTATCCAATTCTTAGAGTACAAAACAAGAACTTTTGTTTCTGTTATAATTAATTCATCAAATATCATAGATGTATGTGTAGTTTTGTTATGTTTTTAACTTTTTATAGAATGATTTTGAACTGATGAAGAATTTCCTGCAAAATTAATTATGCTTATTATATTTATTAATCTTTGTAGATCTGATGAGAAAGTTGAAAATGGGCATGCTGCTGAAGAAGCTGAAAAGAAAGATGGTTTTTTAGATATTTTTTAATAAATAAATAAATAAATATGGCCAATGGGCCAGCCCAGCTCGACCCAGCCTGGGCCACGGGCCTCTTATTTTCAACCTCAAAAAAGTTTGGCCATTTTAGCTCGGCTCGCCTATGGCCCGGCTCGTTTTTCATATTTAACTATACGTCTTTGAATTTACTCATACTCTGCTATCTGAATTTCATTATACAATTCAAAGTGATCTTTGCGAATCAGTTTTGTATTCTGCGATTGACTTTAATATACAATCTACTCTTCAAGTTCCCCTTATACTTCTATGATCAGTTTTACAATATGATCCTGCTCTGCAATCAGTTCTCTGTTCTTAATAATCTGAACTTTCACTATGATCACTTGATTATGAACTCTGCGATCAGTTCTCTTTTCTGAATGATCTGAACTTTCATAGCGATCACTTTGATTCTGAACTCTGCGATCAATTCTCTTTTCTTAATGATCTGAACTTTCACTACGATCACTTGATTCTGAATTATGCGTTCTAACCTTCTTACTATGCGATCAATCAATTTAATCCTTCACTCTATATAATGACTTATCTCAGAAGATCATCCTAACAATTTTTGATTTTTTCTAATCTAAATCCTTGTGCATCATGAATTCATTAAGGATTTTACAAAAGCTACAAGTACAACTATATATTAATCATATTATCATCAAATTTAATATGCAGACTCTAACAAGTATCAATGGCATTATATGCGCAAGATACTGCTTGTAGTTTCTCATCTTCACCATCCCAATCTTTATGGTTTTTTGGGGTCTTAAAGCTGAACTTCATTACTGAGTACGCAAAGAAGGGAGGAGAAATGTAATACCCATTAAATAATTATAATATTTAAAATATTTTATTTGAACTTTATTTTATATTTTGGTGAAAATTTATGTGAGCTAATAATAAGTGATGGATAAATTAATTTAATAAAATTGGAGCTTAAAATTAATTGAGTTTAATTTATATTTGGGTAATATTAAACCTATTATAATTAGAAGTATTGGTATTTTTTTATAATATTAAGCAATTAAAAAAAAACTTAACCCTATTCCATTATATAATACATCATTATCGATATAAAAAAAAAAGGAACAGTAGGCGACAAACAGAAGTAAGGCTGCAAACGAGCCGAATCGATCCGGATTTTAAACTGCTCGGATTCGACTCGTAAGGTTAAATTCGTACTCGAATTCGACTCGGATTCGAATATATAAAAAAAACTTTACTCAGATTCGGCTCGACTCGAATTTTCGTTACTCGAATTCGATTCGACTCGGATCGAATTATATTCAAACTACTCGCGAACGTCAAATTTAAACTCGAATTCGAGTCTTCACATAATAACTAGTTTTATAATACATATAATTATTAATTGAACTTATTATTTTACTTAAAAATGAAAAAATATAATTATAATTACACTTTAAATATATAAAATTAAAATTAAAATTACAAAAATAAAATAAAATAATAATTAATTATTCAAAATTTGTTTAATTGTGTATATATTATAAGAGAATGTATCGAGTATAGATTCGAATATGTATCAATCGATTATGTATCGGATCATAATTAAAAATTCGAATAGTTTGAATTCTAAACGAGTCGAGTATAACCTTATTCAGATTCTACTCGTATTTTTATTCGAACTATTTTTTGTGCTCAGATTTGAATCATATTATTAACGAATTCGAGTCTCGTTCACATTTTTTCGAGTCGAGTCCGAATCGAGCCCGAACTGTTTGGTTCGATTTGCAGCCTTAAACAGAAGGCCGCGGAAAGAGAGAGAGCTGTGATTGTGAGACATAATTAGCTTAAGAAAAATACAAAAGCAGGTGTCTCTCTTTTCTTTTTGCCTGTCTGTACATCTCGGCCATTGCGCCTTATCATTTAAAATTAAATAAATATAAACACGTAATAATTAAATATTACATCAAATATTATATTTATTAATATTATTAAAAAATAAAAAATAATTTTGAAATTCGTATCATCCTCTATTTTTTAATAATATAAATAAATAAAATATTTGATATAATATTTAATTATTATATGTGTAAACTTGTCTTTTAAAATTTACAATTTAGATTTTGGAATATTTATGCGTGAATCTTTTGTCTTCATGTGAAAAGTAGGAATACTTGTGTATACGCATTCATGTGGAGTTTGTAAAGGTGTTTACCATCAACAGGATTACTGGGTTAGTAATAGTTTGTTTAAAAATGGAATAGGAGAATATTAAATTATTAGATGTGATCATGAGATTGGAATTACAGGTTGTGGTGACAATTGCTGGTGCGTGGGGTGATGCTATTTATTGATGTACATGTAATTTACGGTTTCCATCGTCATATATTTATATTCTTTTTATTATACTTAAGATATTGTCACTCTAAGTTTGTAACAATAATAATAATAATAATAATATGAGTTTTGAGGGAAAAAACTATTAATTAGTAATTTAGCATATAATTTATTAATTTATATGTTTTTTTAATGTATGTAATTAATTCGGATGGAGGAAATTTAACGAGTTATATTTATAATATAATTTTTTGGTATTACATTGCTTAATCCAGGTACGGATTTCTTACTACTGCAGCGATACTCTTTTAATTTTAATTTATTTGTTTTTCAACTCGTTTCGAATTCAGATATCATCTCATATGATTGTTGCTTGTTAAATTCATATGATAGTTCTATTTTGGCGTTGACATTTAGAACTCATATTTATACTCTTTGCCCTAATTTAGTATGTTTAGTGTTTATTTTGATTCTATAGAAAATACATGTTATTTTATATATATATATATATATATATATATATATATATATATATATATATATACATACATATATTGAGATTTTGTGTTGATTCGTTCAATTTAACATGTACATAGTAGAACACCCTATTGTTGATATGGTGTCGCATGTGTATTGTGACATAGTATCTTTATTAGAATGTACTATAGGGTATACCTAAGCTATAACCACATGTGGGGGTACCACAAACATGATCTCTTGGCACTGAGGTATGACACCTTCCGTAGCAGTGTGTCAGTCCATGGCGTCTCTATTTGTGCTCCGGTGGGAGTTGATCATATTGTGATTTTTTTTTGGGAGGCTATGGATTGGCCCTAGTTTTCTATTCTGTTCTATTCTGCAAATTAGTGACATTTGTGCCAAACACACCTTCCTATTTTCCATACATCTAAATTGCGCAGTTCGATGTATGACTTATCTGTGTGGCATTATTTTGACTTGAATGTGTGACAAGATATATTTCTGTTTTGTTCTGAGCTCTGTATGAAACGACACAACCATTTGATTCACGTTATTATTTTATTGTGATAGCATAGTTCGTTTCAGTTCAGTTCAGTTGATTGCTTTATTTATTTTAATTTTTTAGTTATGCACTCTATATCCTTACTGGTCATTTAGCTCATGCTGTATTTTTCTTCTGGCAGGTACTTAGGGGGATTAAGGGTAAGTGTGATGAGAGCTCCCTTAAATCCATATAGTTTAGATATTATGTTTAGAGTTGTAATAAACAGATTGTGCTTTAAGCCAGTTTGGTATTTATTGGCTATTTAGACTATTAGTTTGCGGCTTAATGTTTTGAGAATGAAAGAAATAAATAACCAGGTTAATAATAAAAGAAGTTCAAAAGTTCTAATCACAACTATTACCCATTATTAATATTATTACTAATGTATCTATAAAATTATTAAAACTTAAAAGCAACATTATGGTTTAAAAAAATTATGAATACTCTCCACAAATTTGTTATACATGTATAACATGAACTAGTAATAGAAAAATTATATAAACAATTACCGAACAAGTTATACTTAGACGATTAATTCATTCATATATGCAATTTCTATTATTAAGTTAGTAATCATAACTTAGAGTTTTATCGTGTGTGTGTGTGTGTGTGTGTGTGTGTGTGTGTGTTGGTTTCGGTTCGGTTAATTTGGTGCGATTTTTCACTAGTAACCGTTGTTGTAACAAAATACGCGGGTTCAATTTTTTTCAATTTTGCTTTAATGAATTTTTCATTAGCTACGGTTTTTTGCAGTTTTGTTTTGCGATTTAATTTTTTATTTTTTTAGCTTTCAATTTTTTTTGCTCACCCTATAGTGCGTTTTGATTTGGTATGAAGGTTATGGAAAAGGCCAATCTTTTGACCCTAAAGTTTGGCCTGACTTGGTAAAAGTTTCGGTTTAACCTGAGGCTTAGGTTCGATTTGAAGCCTAAGTCCAGTCTAGTTCATTACACTAAGCAATAAACATCATGTAATTTGAAGACATTTTTAAAATTTTGAAAACAAATATTTGTAATCACCTTATTATTGTTTAAGTTATTTGTAATTTTTTAAGTTTAAAGTTATAACTTTGATCAATGAAGTCTAAATTTACTTTTTGTTGTTCCTAGAGGGCACAAAGATGATTTAGAAGAGGGGTTGAATATATCATCTTAATTTGTTAAATCACAGTTACAAAATCATATACATTTATGTGATTGTAGCGGATAAGCTCATTTAATAACAAAAAAAACACCGTACCCTTCCTTGATCTGAGTTAGTAAAATATGCAGTTCTGGTTTTAAGTTATGCTACTAAATTATTATTACAAAATGTAAAGTTGTTAAAGCAGTTTGAGCAGTTGTATCAATTATGGATGTTATGATGAAAGTAGTAAAGTGATAAGAGGAGACACAAGGAGTTTTAAAAGTGGTTCGGAGCATAAAGATCCCTAGTTCACTCTTCTGCACTTCAGACAGGGGATCCACTAAGAATATAATATTTTCAATCACTACAATAAAATCATTATGATCTGTTACAACCAAATCACAAAGATTCCTTCGAGTCACTAAGGCTCAGTAGTACTTAGGACTGATTATTCGGTTATAACCGAACCGAATAAGCTATTCAGTTATAACCGAAAATCAAAATTATCAAAAATCTAATATCCGAATAACTAACCGAATTATGAACTAACCAAAAAATGAATAACCAATTTTTCTATTCGGTTATTTTGGTTAATAACTGAAATTAAATTCCATTTTTTGTCAAACCAAAAAAATTCTAAATCCCACTAGTTACGGACCCTTGATACGAAGTACAAAGATCTCAGCTTTGAGGAGATTGGGTAAATTGTAGTGTGCTGGTACATTGTAAATAGTGATATAATTTAGTTTCAGGCTTTGTTTTGTAAAGAATGACAGATACCATTTACTTAAAATGCTCAAGTTTCAATGACAATACAAGGCTACAAGTTGCAGCATAACAGTTGTCAATGAAGAAAGAAAGGAAAATTATAGTGATGCTCTAAATTAGATGCATCATCTCTTATTTCTCATCACTATTACTAGAGTCAATTATGAATAGCTCATTCAAAACCATTAGTGTAAGATGAGCATTGTGCATTTGAGAGCCACTGACAGCCATGGGTTTCCAGTTTGGCATTCAACATTAGCGAACGTTTGCTTGGACATAAACCTGGTAAGCCTTCTACACTCTGCTATCTAACTTATTTTCAGTCTTCCAAATTACCCAAAATTGCCTGGACTAATTCGGTTAAACTGAATAACAAAAATTCAAGAACCAAACCCGAACCCGAAAACCAAATATTAAAATGGGTATAACCGAAATGAAAAAAATAACCAATTTAGTTTCAGGCTTTGTGTTATAAAGAATGACAGATACCATTTACTTAAAATGCTCAAGTTTTAATGACAATACAAGGCTACAAGCTGCAGCATAACAGTTGTCAATGAAGAAAGAAAGGAAAATTATAGTAATGCTCTAAATTGGATGCATCATCTCTTATTCATTTCTCATCACTATTATTGGAGTCAATTATGACTAGCTCATTCAAAACCATCAGTGTAAGACGAGCACTGTGCATTTGGGAGCGTATTTGAGAGCCACTGACAGCCATGGGTTTCCAATTTGGCATTCAACATTAGCAAACGTTTGTAATAATAATTTAATTTACCAAAATAATTTTTATACTTAAATATTATTTAAAACACCCTAGCCTACGACCCGACCCGGCCCGATTCGGCAGCAGCAGAACACACCACACACACCAGCGCCTAGGCGCTGGAATTTTGCAAAGGAAACGACGCTTAGGCGCCTGGACTGCCTAGTGCTTAGGCGGGCAAAAAAGCAAAGGAAACGACGCTTAAACGCCCTCTTTACTCGGCGCTTAGGCGCCCGAAAATGAACGAAACCTGGCGCTTAGGCACCCGACCTTCTCAGCGCTTAGGCGCCCGAGAAGTAAAGGGACACGGCGCCTAGGCCATACGGCGCTTACACAGGCGCTTAGGCGCCCTACTTCCCAAACTCAAAATTTTCTAGAAAAATTATATTTCAGCTTCGATCGATCGGCCATTTCACGATTCAACACCGAAATCATTTACCGGTATCGATTTAAAAACAAACTTAACAAAATAACATCCTATTTTAACAAATCTAAGAACCCAGCCATGAAAATTACCGAGATAATGATAAAAAGGAAGCAAGGTTTTCGAGTTAACCTTCAGAGATGAAAATCCTGCTAACGAAGGATGACTCACGGATGGCTTAAATGATTCTCCTTCTTTACTCTGCTTGCTCCTTACTTTCCATCAAAGCTTGCTATTGCTCTCCCTCTTTCAATCTCACGACCCTGATGAACTTGAAGAGTTGCTTATTTAAAGAACTCCACCTTCTCTCTCTCTCGGCCGATTGAAATAATCTCAAGTGACTCCTAATAAGCTACAAGTGGCGTCCCACGGCTCGAGGAAGAAAAGCAGAGGGGAATATATATTAATATATACATAGATACCCCACATTTAATTTACCCGATACACCCATTTAATATAACTTATTGTGGTTACTAATTTAGATCATCCAATTTAATTAATTAGATGCCCAAATTCAAAGTCAACAAGGTTGGGCTTATTTAATAAATTAATTTGACAAAAATCCAAATTATTAATTTCCTAGTGAAAATATAAAATATTAATACCTCACTATTACTAACTTTCCAAATGGAAAGAAAAAAAAGTATAACATTATTAATGTTTTCGCATTCTCATTAATTAATAACCACCTTAATTAATTTACACCTTAAATTTAACTCGCTAGCTATTTAATTACATAATCACATAGCGCATTTACCCTATCAAACTTTGATATTATACAACCTATGTTGATCCATTAATTTAGTTCACCCATTAACTGAACTTTCCTATAATTCCTTTAATTACATCAACACATAATTAAATAAAACCAAGTCATCATATACAAATTTAATTTAATCCCACAGAATTATACTTACTGTTTAATAACTTCATTTATTTAAAATTGAAATATTTGGGTTATTACATATTTTCTTTTATTTTAATTAATTAACTAAAATATTAAATAGGATTTAATTTAGTTTTTATCTTATTTAAATATTATGAGCTTGACTAATTTATGTAATTCACTCTCCACAAATACATAACAAGCATCATATAACCTATTTCCTTCTTCATTTCAGCTGGGGGAAAACAAGGATGCATCTTCACAAATTGTTAGAATTTAAAAAAGAATAATAATACAATCACACAGAATATTAGATGAAGAACAGAAAAGTAAGAACACGCTATATACCCAGGTTCATCAATTTGGCTAGTCTTGCTTGTCTGGTGTATTCAATAGATGCCTAACACGCTCTACAATGATTCACATACCAAACAATTGATTTTATAGTAAATAAAAAAAACCTAACTACTATAACATGGGTTCAAGTCCAATACATTAATAAACCAAAGACTGGATTACTAATAAAACATCAAGCCCAATTACACCCTTGCGCTTGGCTTCCAGGAGGCGATGTACCCTTGCAACCCCCGATCACCCTGTCGTAGTGACCATTAGTCGAACCCGCAAAAATATGAATCAATCCCAACACAAATATTTTACAAGTATGCAATATATACTTGATTCTTATATTATGTTTATGCTTTCTAGTCTCACTGCCATTTGTCTCCAATGCATTCGGTGTCCATTACATTTTTATTATCATTTTTAGCATTACATCAATGTTATTAAATTTTTAGTTAATATTAAAGGTACATTTAAAAATATCAAATATATTCCAATAAAATGAAAAGTCTACTCTTGCATCATCCCATCCGTGCATCTGCTTCCTAATCTTTCTAATTGCTCCGTTCCAGAACAGTCCTTACTGCGATGTAATACAGGAAATGATAATAATTGAAAGAAGAGAAAATATCATTAAAAGTTACAATATTATTATATTATTAAATGCTAGAATATTTAAATAAAATTTTAAGAAAATAGTTGCATTTATTTAATTATTAAATATTTATTTAAATAATAAATTAATGAATTATATATTATAAGTTTCTTCGATCAATTATTAAGCTTTTGTACGGAGTGCAGATTTATTCAGTTGTGATTATGAAAAAATAATTATTTTAATTTTATTTAAGTTTGTAATGTCATTCTATATTAGTGTTTATATTGATAAATTTTGCTTGAAATTCTAATTTGAATTGAACTGTGAAATTTAAGATTTAATAAGATTTAATTTAATTATAAAAATTAGTTAGTAATGAATCTTCTATAATTTTTTAACTAATTAATAGTTATTATGTATTAAAAAAATTCATTATATTATTAATACAATTAATCTTGAGATTTGGTAAAAGTTTAATTTTTAATTAATTTAATTTAGTTTGGACATTAATTTAATAATAAAATTCAACATTAATACTAGATAAATCACGTGATATGTTATTTTAATATCTTAAAAAATTGTAATAATAGAATCGTCTTACATAAAATCTATTAAGATATATTATTTTACATAAAATTGTGATAAAAATAAAATAAAATAAAAAATTGTAATAAAATTAGTATAACCAAAATTAGACATTCTTTTAAAAATTCCTTTTCCTATTAAATATAAAGACCAAAAATATCTTCTTTTTCCCTAACAGGTTGAGGTTGCTTTTAAATATTTTACAAATTTGGATTGTATTTAATTATTATAAACTTGGATAGTACTTATACTAAGGATAGGAAAGTAAAAGACTAAACTAAAAATTTGTAAACAAAAAATTGATAAAACCAAGTTTATATTTTTAATTATATAATTAATGAGAACTGCTATATAATCATGGTGGCTAAAGTCAAAGTATTAGGAATAATGCTACACAAAACATTAGGGCTTATAAAATGTTTTCATGTAACATATAGGCAAAACTTCTTTCAATAATAAATTTTAGAAATTGATATTTTTACAGGGTTTTTTTGATATTTTTAAATAAAAAATGTCGCTATAGGTTTATAAAGACGGTTTTGACCGTCGCTATAGATCTATATCGACAATTTACAAGTAAAAATATCAAAAAAACTATGTGGATATATCACTTTTCTAAATTTTAGTCATAAAAATCATACAAAACCTAACTATATTTATATTCACCTCTCTTGTCGGTTTAACCTTCTCCTGCTTGTTTTGAATTGTGAAGAGTTCTCCTACTAACTATATTTATATTCAACTCCCTTATCTAACAAACAAATCACTTCAACCAAAAAACTCTTATCTCCCTCTCTTCTAACTGGACACCACTAATTACGCATTTGATTATTTCAATCTTTCAACTCCAAGAAATGGCAATCAAATCTCACTTCTCATTGGACACTCATTTCTTTTTAGATCCTTCAACTTCAAGTTGGTGCCCTGACGATTGTATTACTATTTGAAAGCGTCATTATAAGCACGCTCATATCTAATATTAATTCTTAATTATTTTTCCTTAATTATCACATGAAGAAATAAATGTTGCAGTGTTTCTTAATTTTCATTTGTTAGTTCCGAAGTCGCTTTAAGGCATGCCTAATGGTGTTTAAGCCACAATGATGCGAGGGTTTAATTTGCTTTTTTAGGTTCCCATCAACCTAACTAGTGGGAGGGAGAGAATGTGACGTTCAATAATTATTATTCTATGTGGTGAACATAATTATAGACACAATTACAATCTTATTACACATTATTATATATATAATGATATTGTAATCTAGTGTGTAATAGGTTAACCATAAAACCCACAAACCACGTACACCATAAGATCATAATAATCTAAATCTATGTTATGGTGGTTTTAAAGGAGATATGTTGTTTGCGAAAAAAGAAAATGATATATATGAACAAATATATCAAACTTTTGCACAAATATATATATATATATATATATATATATATATATATATATATATATATATGTAAACTTCAAAGTATATTAGTGACAATATACCTATGAATTAAATTGCAATTATTGGCTGTATCATTATGCCTCTTAGACACATGTTTTTTGAAAATTTATAGTGGAATACTTAAATTTTATTATTCTTTCGAGAATTAGTATGTGCAATAACAATTGTATATAACTGAGAACCTTTTCTTGAGGTTGTAACAATTTCTCGAAATGGTCATTATATGATTGGGACGGATATGATGACCAAAATACAATATTCCCTAATTAAAGAATTTGAAATTAACCGAGTAAACTCTATCATCTTCCCAAATAATAATAATAATAAAATTAATAATAATAATGTGGGGGACGGCTCTACGGTAGGCAATAGCAGCACCGGCTTTATGAAGTAAAATCACATTTCACTTCAATCCTAGTTAATTTATTATTTTTAAAGTTTAAATTGTTATACGAATTTATTTTATTTTTCAAAATAATAATTTTATGCTTAGTAATACATTTTAACTAATTTAAAAAATATTAACTATTGTATTAATCAAAGTCAAATAAATTCATATCAATTTTGAACTTTAAAATTTGATATATTAACTAGGAAAAAAAATCAAATGAGACTTCTTTTATGGAAGGGAAGGAGTATTAAATTTTAGAAAAATTTTAGACTTACCCACTTTTTTTACCTATTTTTCTTATCCGCATATAAGAGAAATGAGTGTGACCCACTTATTTAAGTTAAAAATAAAATGAGGTGGGGTCACATTCATTTATCTTATATGTGGGTAAGATAATTGAGTAAACAAAGTAAGTAAGTGTAAAAATAATCTAAATTTTAAGACTAGAGTTTATCATGGAAAAAAGATTACTGAAAAAAACTATGAGAAAGTCTACTCAAGGAAAACTTTAATTTGGGACAGACAGCGTATGTGCTCTTTTGTCAACATTTACAGAAACTATAATGGCAACCAAAAGCATCCACATAATGTAGAAGTGGGAAAATGTACTTTCAAATACAGAAAAGGAAGCTCCAAGTGTGATGAAAAAGATTTAGACTATAAATACAGATGTAGGGTTTGCCGCATATACCGTAATGGGTATATAACTTATTACTTTAATTTCAGAAAATCCTTTCAGTAAGAAAATCCGATTGTACATATGAAAAAAAGTACATAAAAATATGAATATATATATATATATATATATATATATATATATATATATATATATATATATATATATATATATATTTATAAAATATTATTATAACGGTGTAAAATAAGTATATTTTTAAACGACTTAAACTAATTCATTCTCGTATTACTATATAGTTGTTGGCATGCATAGGAAAATGTAATACTAATATTTTTGAATGCTCAATTAATTGGACTTTTCTAAGAAAACTCTAGTGAATATTATAGGGATAACCACTTTGTTCATCTCCAAATTATAGTTGTTTTTCACTTTACTCGCATATTTTGTCCTTAAATTATATATTTCTTTCATGTTAGTCCCCAAAATATAATATCTTTTTCACATTTAGTCTCCAAACTGTTATTGTTGTTCACGTTTGGTCCACAATTTATAATTTTTCGTAGTTAGTATCATTCAATTGTTCTATCCAAACAAAGATTACAGAAATAATAAAGTTTGAGGACAAAATATACATAAAATATAATTTTGGGAATAAACGTGAAAAAACAACTATAATTTGGAGACTAACAAATAAGTTATCACAATGTTATACCGTCTCCCTTTCCCACATGCACTTACACACACACACAGACAGATATATATATATATTATATCTGTGTGTGTGTGTGTTGTGTGAGTGGTGTGTATTGATCTTGAGCTCATAACTGGTACAGTAACAGATGAACTTAAACCATACAGTTCCAACCTTTCAAGCAATGCCTCCCTATACCTGTCTTACCTTACTAGGTACAATACATACATACATAGACACTTAGGTGGAGTGCTTATATGTTTTCTTAATTTGTGCTAATCATATGTTGCTCCACGTAATACATTCATTACCATAAACTTATACGTGGCTAATCGCGAATCCATCAGATCGATCAGCATAACGAGAACTGCTACGTGGTTGATCACAAATCGACACAATTGTTGGGAGAGCCCGAGCAAAAACCATGTGGTATGATGGCGACCTCCGTACTATATAACACACAAGCGAAACGTCCAGCTTACTTGACTTTCCTTATGGAGAAAGTTCGCGTTCACACTTAATATGCATGTATTTGTATTAAGTAATTCTATTATACATGAATACTTACACGAGTGTTGGATTAATATAAAGTGTAGTGCCTTTCAAGTAATAATTCGATTGATTTTTATAACGTCTGCCATTCTGGAAAAAATAAAAAAATATATAAAATGTCAAGCATTTGACATCTGGGGCTTTGTTTAATGCATGAATTTTGACGTAAAATAATTTATTTGGACTATAATAAAATAAGGGAGAAATTCTATAAGTATTTTTATTGTTTCAGTCAGCTAAGTAGGCTTAACAGAATGGGTAGTTGATAATTTAGGGTCCACGTTGAACAATACTCACCTACGTTAAGAGACATAAGTCAAATATCAAGCATTTGGATTTCAACCTGCCTCTATTAATGTAGCCATATAATAAAATTAATCCGTAACACATTAAAGTAATCTAAATAGATATACATGATCTATGGTTATATTTGAGATGCAGATCCTTTTAATTAATTTAATTACTATAGGGCAGGTGGAGTTCTCCCTGGTCAGACACGTACAGCGTTCTAATTTCGTCCCTCTAAATTCGGTGGCGTAACTAGGAAGGGATGGTCCCTCTCTCTACCATTACCCCTACTCATTTATAATATAGTATTTAAAATTTATTAATATTAATATGACCCTCTCTTTTATTGTTTAAATATTTTTAATGGTGGATTCATATTTTAAAAATATAAATTTATACTTATATTATATCTAAAATAATATATTAAATTTGTTTTCAAGTTTCAATAGATTTTAAAGTCTAATTATAATTTTCAAAGACAGATAAATAAGGTTAATAATAGAAAATTAACTTAGCTTTAAAATCAAATAAACAAGACTAATATTATGACTGATATTAGGTGTCTTAAATTTGACCTCTCAAATTATCTTAAGTATATATCTTTTTTTTGTATTGGTATTGAACGAAATCATATGATCCACCATAAAAACAAATATAATGATAACATGGGTATTTGAAAAAAAAATTGATATACTAGATGAATTTATATGTATGCCTGTTAAACCCAAAAAAAGTATATAAAAATTTATTTATGTTTATATTTTTTTAATATTACATTAATAATTTTTAACACTAAAAATATTTTTAAAATTTTTCACCCTTCCCACTCAAATTCCTGGCGACGCCCGTGTCTAAATCAACTATTAGATTCTGATCATCGTGAAAGTCCGTTCTATAACTGTATATAGTTTTCCTGGAAAATAATTTAATTTAAATTCTCATGCATTTATATATACTTTCTCCGTTTTGAATTATAAAATTATTATTAATTTTTAAAAGTCAATTTGTGACATTTTCAAATTTAAAATTGAGATAATTCTTTAACAACTATGAATCAATAAATCTTATTATGAGTAGTATTTTTTAAATAGTTTATAATAATTATCATTATATTAACTAAAATTAATAAAATACATGTCACTTTTGAATTTAAAAATGTGTTAAGTTAACTTTATAAAGTCAATAATAATTTTATATACTCCCCTTTCTTTTAGTAGGCACCAGTCTTTTTCATCTGCCCGCATTACATCAATATATGGATCAAATAATTCATTGGGTGTACATTCAGAAATGGATGGAGTATTTATTTTCACCTTATTAATTAGTCATGAAGAAAAATATAAAACGTAGGAGAGAGGAAACCAGCTAGCTATACAAGTTGCTTAACATTTCTTGGATTCTTGAAACTAAATTAAATACCACGACTTATTTGATAGTATTGTGAATTTGTGATTAAACCCATATTATGAAGTTTCACGTGGAAGCAAACAGTGGTCATGTTTTATGTAAACAAAAGGTCCATAATTATTTTTGGGTTAAAACTAAAGACATTGCATAATTAACTATATGTAGTATAAGAAAATAATATATATATATATATATATATATATATATATGGACACGTAACGTAGTTATGACAAAATGATGATGGAATGGTGGAGTAAGAGTGCGATCACAGAGTAGGATTGTGTAGGAAAATGGGAAGAAAAATGTTTTTGATGCTTAAATAGTTAAATATATGTGGGCTTTGTAGTTTGGTCACTTATCACTCACTATCTCCTTACCCCAGAGTATGTAACACCAAAACAAGATTGTAGTTCATCAGTACCTTTCATAATCCCACGGTGGACCCCACAGGAATCAAACTTAACGCTCTCTCTTGTATATATAAACATATATACACACAGGTATGCATCTATCTATCTATATATATATATATATTGAATTATTAAGGGCTAATTAGCTGGCTAGAAAGGTGAGAGCGGCCTTTTACATAAAGTTTGGTGGGTATATAAAGTTGGGTGGTGGGGCTTTTTTCTTGTATTGAAATAATTTGTAAGGTAGCTAGCTAGTTATAATTTGTACCATTGGTTTGGTGATCATATAATTAATATGGGGAGACAACCTTGCTGTGATAAACTTGAGGTGAAGAAAGGGCCATGGACAGCCGAAGAAGACAAGAAACTTATCAATTTCATACTAACTAATGGCCAATGTTGTTGGCGTGCTGTCCCTAAACTTGCCGGTTTACGCCGCTGCGGCAAGAGCTGTCGGCTTCGCTGGACTAATTATCTTCGACCGGACTTGAAGAGGGGCCTTCTTACTGATGCTGAGGAACAACTGGTTATTGATCTTCATGCTCGTCTAGGCAACAGGTTTTGCCATTTCCCCTCTCAATTTTCTACTACATTTTACACAATGATATTATTATTGTGTCTATGCGTTCCGTTTTGGTGAAGTTCAAAGTTGGTTAAGTCAGTGTCAAGCTTATAGAAAAATACTCCTCTATTCTGAATTATAAGATCATTATTAACTTTTTTAAAATCAATTTGAGATATTTTCAAATTTAAAATTGACATGATTTATTTAAGTTTTTAAAATAATAAATCTTATGTAGTTTATGATATTCATAATTGTATTGAGATAAATTAAATGAATTCATCTCAATTTTGAATTTGAAAATTTTTAAATTAACTTTTTAAGAATCAATATTAATCTTATAATTTGAAATAAAGAGAATACTATATCTACATAACACAGAAGTTCAATACGATGACGTTTTTTATTCAACGATGTAGTTGTGTGCTATACGGTTGCAATATTTTCCTTGTAACATTAACAATGGCCTGATCACCGATCTTTAACTTCACCAAAACCGAATTTGTAATTTTAACTATGATATATATGTTCTCCATTCTTGCCAACCGTACATATATATATATATATACACAGTTGTATAGTGCACAGTCAGCTATGACGAGGGTTTTTTGAACTACGGCGACGGTTCAACTGTCACCATAGATATTTCTGGTATATGGCAATGGTTGAACCGCGTTGTAACCCAAAAAAACCGTCACCATAGCCGACTGTGCACTACACAGCTATGTATATACATATAGCCCTATAAATACATTTTTCATTATATCCTATATATATATATATATATATATAAATTGAGCCTAATTAATCATGTACTTTGTAATACATTTATTACCAAGTACTCAATTACGCCAACTTTTTAGTTGGGTGATAGATACGAGCCTAATTATTTAATCATTATGGCGTGCTTATGATTCTAGTGTTCATATTATCTGTCCAATTGCTCTTGAATTATTGATGTGATAGTTAATTAAAATCCCAATAACTTTTAGAATTGAAACCTTTCTTCTTTGTCTTCATTTTGGATGATATTTAATTATTTCCCTTCAATTTGTTCTTGTTTAGGTGGTCCAAAATTGCTGGTAGATTACCCGGAAGGACTGATAATGAGATTAAGAATCATTGGAACACGCACATCAAGAAAAAGCTTCTTAAGATGGGAATCGATCCGGTCACTCATGAACCTCTACACAAGGAAGAAACTAATAGCCCAATCGCCTCATCGTCTCAATCAGATCAATCACCGGCTCAAACTAAATATAATGAATCTCAATTATCCGAAAATAATGACCTAGCCAGCTCTGAGAACTCAAGTTCACCAACTGAAAATTGTTCCGGTGATGAGTCTAATTTACTAAGTTCTATTGGTGATCAATTGGATGATTCATTGATTAATTACCTTTTTCAAGATGAAAATCCAGGCCTAGTTGATGCGCCATGGGAATTTTCTGCTGCTGCACAAAATTTGAACGTGTCGTCTTGGGATGAAAGTTGTGCATGGCTATTGGATTGTCAAGATTTTGGAGTTCACGATTTTGATTGTTTCAATGGGGTTGAAATGAACATGATAAACCAATTTGATCAGCTGAGCCAAAAATAGTGTTATATACTTATAAATGATGGAGATAAAAGGAAAAGTATATATTTAGGTATAGTACTAATGAGCATGTTACAAAGTATCATGTCTGGATCAATATAGATGTTCCTTAGTAATGTTGATTAATTTTGTCTATTAATTATATGATGTTACAAAAGAGAGTCTTGGACAGTAGGAAAGAAACCTTGCTTCCTAAATAGGTTTCTGACCAACCAGATTAGGGTATGATGCCAAACCCCTAGTCATTAGAAGTTGACATTTTTCCTTGAAAATATATTGTTCTACTTTTTAAGGAAAATGGGGACAGATTGATCAGGCACCCAATGATGGAATTAAGGATCATATGAATGATGTACCCTTTGTATATACATTTACCTATGTTGAAAATAAATAAAGAACACAGTTATTTTGTTGAAACACTTTTTTTCTTTTTTTTGCTAAATTAAATTTGAATTAAACGAAAGCAAGCTACAACAGTAAAGGGGCATAACCCAGAACAATACACTGGATGCATCAGAGCATCAACAACCATCAAGACCACCAACAGCCAAGGAGGAAACTAAACAAGGGCAACCCCACAAAACCCAACTGCACAAAAGGACTAAACAATCCCAAGGATCAAACAGACAACCAGGACAACTGAAGACAAACTGAGGAGAATCCATCAGCGAACAGGAACAACAAAACAAAACCCCACCCAGAGAAAGCTGGACCGAACCAATAGGCTATACAAAACAGAAAGTCCTTCATAAACAACAAGGACAGCCCCCAACGTAACCAAACCACACCAGCAACAAGCCCCTAACTGAACAGAACCAAGACTCAATCAGGCCAACAGAAACACAATCACCCGCTGATCGCAGAATTTGAGGGGAACCAAACAGAGGACTGCGCAGAAAACCAGCCAATACCAGAACCCAACAAGACCCAAAACCAGCTTTAAACCGCCAACCAATGGATAGCAAGACCCAAAAACTAAGACAGATTACAGCTGTAAGAATCTAAAAAGGGGCCTAGTCTTTACTTTCTGGAATTTCATATAAATGTAGAGCTTACATTTAATAGTGTCCAGGATATCCATCACAATAGTTCTAGCTGGGATGGATCTATCCTGATGAAGACGAGCGTTTCTCTCTAGCCAAATGTAATAAACCACAGCACCAAATCCTAGATTCATGACATCACTTCGGACGCCACTGCTAGAACAAGCCAAAACAAAGCTCGTAACTTGTTCCCAGCACCTAGATAGTCCTCTCCAACCACATCTTCTCATAACTGATACAAGGACCTGGAATGAGTAGTGACAATTGAAAAAAAGATGATCAAATGTTTCCATCTCATTCTTGCAAAAATCACGCGTTGCATTGATCATATGAAGAGAAATAGTTCTAGAGGGAATAGTTTTCTATTCTGCATTTCTTTATATTTAACCATAATGATAATCAAGATGAAAATGGGGATACATTCCAATATTGATGTTTAGTTTGATTTAAGGACCCGTCACATTATCATCATTAACAAAATCATCAGCAAATTAATTGAGAGGGCTTTCAGCACATAATCTATTTCCACTTTATACATGTTGTACCAATCTTTAACATAATAATTCATCCGTTCCATATTATTTGATTATTCTTGACTTTTTTATAATTTACTTAAAAGATTTTTAAACTCAAAATTGATATAGATTATTTTAATTAATTTTAATCAATATAATGATGAATATTGTAAACTATCTATAAAGTATTATTCATTGTAAATTTTATTGTTCCATAATTTTTAATGAATCTATATCAATTTTGAGTTTGAAAATGTCTCAAATTAATTTTCAAATGTCAATAATTATCATATAATTTGGAACGGAATGAGTATCTTTCAACAGGATCTGCCATTAGCAAGAGCTCCTAGTGGTGCTAATTATAAGATTCTAAGAAGCACTACTACCTTCATTTGATTAAGTAAAATCCTAATATTTACACTAAATAATATGAACTTAAAAAATGATATGGGGAGGTTGCAGCCTTGCAAAGGAACAATTAAGAAATGAATCTTTTAGGTTCCATTATTTCTGAAAAGGAAGTAGAAGAAAATTGTCCCTCTATAGAGTAGAGAGAGATAGGATTAATAAGTAGCGAAGTGTGCAAAAAGGAAGTTCTGATGATATATATTCAACAAGAAGATATTCTCAATATTATTCCCATTCATGTTTGGTGGCCTGACCTTGTATACTTAAGTGGAATGTTACGTTAAATCATTTGGACACTTGTGGTTTAAATTCAAATGGACCAAGTTTGATATATAATCAACAAATGGACTAAATATCAGTTGATGCCTTGAAAATTATCAGAACTCATATATATATATATATATATATATATATGTGTGTGTGTGTGTGTGTGTGTGTGTGTGTGTATAAGGCATCCACAGCAAACGGTTGCTTGAAGCAAATACATTTGGCCATGCCGCTACAAGCTCTAATGGCTAAAGTCAATTTACCCCTGTATTTGGTTACTAAAATAGTACTTCCGGCATACGTTTTGATATATATATATATATATAGGGAACACATCGGCAACAATCAGTTGCTGAGAATACTGTTGTAGCAACCATATACAAGCAGGGCCGGCCCTATATTATACCAAAAAAAGCATGGGCTTTAGGCCCCATTTGAAATAAGGCCCCAAATTTTTAAATATCATAAATAATTTATATAAAAAATATTTTATAAAAATATAAGCTCAATTAATTCTTTAGGACCTATAGTCCAATTCAAATATTAAATACGTAAAAAAAATTAACTGTATAAAAAAAATCTCATTTAAATAAAAAATATTAATACTCCTTCCGTCTCAAAATAAAAGTTCTCAATTGATTTTTGTAGTCAAATTTGACAAATTTTAAAATTAAAAATTAAACATATATAATTAGATTTTAAAAAAAATAAATATTAAGATTAGTACTAAATTTTATGTAATTTATAATGTTTATAGGCTTTATATATATTAAATAATAATAAGATATAATGATTTGAAAAATGATCAATTTGACCATAAAAATCAATAAAAGATGTACCAAAAATAGAATGACTCATTTAAAAATATCGCTTTAGGCCTCAAAATGTCTTGAGCCACCCCTGTATACAAGAGCAAATTGACTTAAAAAAGTTCCTGCCGCTAGAGTTTATAGCGGTAAGCCAAATATAAAAAAAAAATGACCTTGCCACTACAAGCTTTAGCAGCAAGCACTTTTTCAAATCAACTTGTAATTGGTACAGTAGTACTCTTAGCAACCGATTATTATGGATGTCTTACCATCTGTGTGTGTAGGGGGGAGGGGGAATTATGCAACTCAAACCACGTAATTTAGATTAATAAATTAGGAAGACAAGATGAACGTGTTAAAATTAGTGAAATAACAAAACTGTACTAACCAATTGGTTGTGGTTGCTACAGTTATGTTATATTTATGTACGTGTGCGCGCAAAAATAAAATTGTTGGGGCTCCAAGAGAATTAATATATGTATATATAGATAGGTTGGGTTATGAGAGTTTCCTTAAGTAGGTTGTGAGGTGGTGACTTACGGAACTTGGAAAGGATCTACCGTTTACCAACATCTACCAAACACAATCATACAAACATAAAGAAGGAAAAGATTTTTTTTATGTTTTTTTTTTTGTGGTGGGGAGTGTGGGGTGGGGTATTTAGCTATTAGCTACAACATGGATAAGGAGGTGCACGCTGGTGGTACTCCTAAGAAACTAAAATGATTCTCTGTAGATATATATATATATATACACATAAAACACACATAGTTACTCTACCGAACAGTTGTACTTTTGGCTCTCTAGCTGTCTGGAATTCTTGAGTCTTAATACGCCAGCTACTTGCTACTCTGTGTATGAGCTTAATATTATCGTATACTGACTTGCATTGAAAAGAATTATTATTGCGAGTAATATTATCCTAATTTAGGTATGTATTATGTAATGAGTTAGAAGACATGGAATGTTTTTATGTTGTCATAGCTGAATCCTGGATCGATCCAACCCTGTCAACAAGTGCCTTAATTAAAATCGTCTTAATTTACCTAATTTTCCCTTTAAAAAATTTGTTAAAATTGGATGATTTCCCTGAATTGGTGTATTGTTTTTCTTACCAACTCACTAGACCAACCTCCTTTGATTGACATGGCCGTCACAATTATATTAAATTGATGGAAAAATTGACCATCATTAAGATCCATCATATATGTCAATATTTTGTGATTGCTCAACAAGCGTAACACAAAATATTATCTTTTGTGATTGTTTTTAAAAGCAGTTAAAAATTCCGTCACCTATTATTATTTTTAGTGGGTGTGCTAGCTTGAATTAGGAAAAAATAAAAAGAGGAATTAATCAATATAAGGGCAGTCAAGGAAAACATAATTATTATCAAGAGAATGAAGAAAATAGGACAAACTTTCAAGAATCCAAAGAGATAAAGACTCTTACGAGTATTGGAAGAATGAATGAACTAAGATCCTCAAACTGTTTGTGAGAGGGGGTATTTATAGACCTAAAAATCCTGCAAGTCACAAGTTAGACACACGTCTATATATTGAGCAATAGGGTTTCCATATATGCCTTTAAAAATCTCATCCAATAAAGTCCGGTTATCCCTAAGTTCAAGTTCATCGATTAATCCATCCCAAGACCTTTAACTTAATTTCATATATGTAGGTACACCATCCTAAACCTTCTGACTTGAAACTTAGGTAAGTGACTCTCTATGGTGGAACCTCCATTTTGAATTGTCTGGCCTTACGAAGGGAGTGTCCGGCAAGATAGAGGGATGGCCAAGCCGGCGGAACTGACAAACGGGCGGGTTAGTTTAAATAGGTTGGGCTGAAAATGTCTTTTTTTTAGGTTGAAAACTAGCAGGCCAAAGTACAAACGCAACGGGCTGAGCGAGTTGACGGGCTTAATTTTAGTCTTTTCTACCTAACTTGGATTGTCTTCATCTGTTATTTATATAGTTTCCTGTCATACAACCAACCAAAAGCATTCAACATTCCAAATCAAGTCATGTATCTACTTAGTTCAGACGTTAAATCAAACGTGCTTAAATTATCCATCAAATGAATAAATAAAAAGGCCAACATATATGAAAACATGATTTCCAAGTTAAATCATGTTACCTGCACAAATCACTATCATTATCAAATAAGAAAATAACGCTAAAAAATATAAGAGTCTCTATTTTTTTCATTAGTGCAGAATTTAAACGTGCAAATACAACTTTGTTATTGCAAAAATTTAACCGGCGAGAATAATCATTGGGCCAAAACCATATAAAAGTCTCAATTGATAATAGTTATTATATATAAAGTAACTACCGAGTATTACTTGCTAGCTATCGACATCAATCCATCATGTCTAGAGATGCACAAATAGCCCGGGGCCTGGCATCAATCGGACATGAGCCTGACTTTGACTGACTCGCTCAAGTTCGGTTTAAAGATTTTAGTTAGACTGCGGTTAAAAGTCTAAGTTGAACTGTCCGCGACATAAATTTAGTTTAATAAAAATACCAAACATTTATGCTTTGAGTTGAAAAAAAAAGGTGTGAGATTTTCTTTATTTATAGATGAGAGTTGAGTAAGATAAGCTTGGTAGGTGATATGATATGGGACTTGGTCCCTTGGATAGAAGAGTGCAGACTGCAAAGACATGATAGTTACTAGTGTCCCTTGCTAGGCGATGAGGGATTTGGTCCCTTGGCAGGCGATGTGGAACTTGGCCCTAGTACTAGACATGCACAGTAGGCCGGACTGGTCCGGCCTGGCCTGGGCCTGGTAGGCTTTGGCCGTTGACCAGGCCAGGCCGGGCTTTGACTTTTGGGCCTGCAGGCCGGGCCGGGCCGGGCTTCTCGATCGAAGTCTGGCCTTTTGAGGCCTGTAGGCCAGGCCGAGCCAGGCTTTAGGTCGGGCCGGGCCAGGCTTTAGGCCGGGCCGGGCCGGGCCAGGCCTTGGGCCGGCCCAGGGTAGGCCAGGCTAGTCCTTGGGCCGGGCCGGGCCAGGCCAGTCCTTGGGTCGGGCCGGGTCAGGCCAGGCCTAAAAATGTAATCAACTAATTTTTAATGTGAAATATAAATATTAAATAAACTAACTACTATATTAATTAAATGTATTGACAAAAAATTAAAAATGAGTAATTAATCAATAATAAATAATGAGTCGGTTACAAATATTTTGCTTCAAAATATTTTTAAAATGTCTTCAAAATTCAAATCTTCAAAAAATGTATCTTCATATCTTCAAAATTTATCTCTTCGTTATATCTTCAAGAAACATATCTTCAGTCTTAAGAAAAAATATATATCTTCAATATTCATGGATGTACAATTTCGTCAGTTTTTACTCCAACTTCGAGATCTTCTGAGCTATCTTGATCGTCTATTACATCTTGTACTATTCTTTGTGCGGAAAAATAATCTCTATAATAAATGCATATCTCCAACGATTCTGAGCTAAGTCTACTTCCCTTTTCATCCAATACCCTGCCAGATAAAGAAAATTATTGATGAATTTATTTATCTAACTTTTTAAAAAAATTAATCTTGAAAATTTGAGTAGTATATTTTTAGATAATTTATAATTATATTGAATCAATTTTAAATTTAAATATATTTTAAAATTAATTTTAGAATACCTAAATTAATTAATTCTATTTTGAAACTGAAAAAGTTGTACAACATTAACCGAATTTGTCAACCAATTGTGATTAGTACAATGAACAGAAAAGCCAAACAAAGTTTTTCAAAGTTTATTATCTCCCTACAATGAACTATTTCTTCCCTTCATCCGTCTTTTTGCTGCTTATATATATCAAGTTATAGTCTATAGTTAAAATGAATTAGCTAGGCTGGGCCGGGCCGGTCCTCTGCGTAGGCCAGGCCGGGCTTTTTTGTAGGCCGGGCCAGGCCGGTCTTTTTCGTAGGCCGGGCCAGGTCGGGCTTTTTCGTGGGCCAGGCCGGGCTTTTTCGTAGGCCGGGCCAGGCCGGGCTTTTTGGTAGGCCGGGCCAGGCCAGGCTTTTACGTCAAAATAGCAGCCTGTTCAAAGACTGTAGGCCGGACCGGCCCGGTCCGGGCTTTGACTAGGCCGGGCTTTGACCAGGCCGGGCTCAGGCCAGGCCAGGCCGGCCTGTGGGCCGTAGGCCTTTTGTGCATCCCTACCTAGTACTGTCAAGTATAGACTGTGTGAACATACCCTGCATGCCTGGCTTCATCCCTAGACATGAGAGAGGAAATCTCAGCTTGAACATAGAAATTCAGAATTCCTCCACAAATGAGGTCAAAACTGCAAGTAATTTAGGAAACATCAAAAAAAATTCGCATCAATGGAACTTTTGAAAGGACAAAAATAGTGGGTCCAATTCTTACTTTTCGGGATAAATTTCAATCAACTTACATTAGCTATTAACAAAAAAATCTTTGAAACAATAAAAGTCGTACCTTGTGTCTTCTTAATTCCAAGCTCCTTATATTGAAGGACGCTAGAGAACTCAGCAGTGCAAGACCCGACCAAGAATTCTATAAAGATTTGGCGGATTGGGCCTTGCATTTTGTGAACTTCACAAAATGGGTCTGATTGAAATCAGTCTTGAATTCCTGTAACAGGGCCTGAAACTCGGCCTCATTCTGGTTCTTGTTGATATCAGTGTTGGAAAGGGTCTCCATTTCATCAAAAGCAGGGTTGTAAAATCTTGGTGTCAACAGTGACTCCTTTATCCATTTCTTGGAACTACTAGTGTACAAGTCTCACAACGATTGTAATAAAGAATTCAAAGTACTATAAGAATATAAATAAGACAATGGAAGATCAATAAAACCCATGGCCTTGCTTTGTGACCTCTGGAGGGTGGCACTCGTCTAAGGACTAAAGTCCACCCAAGTGGTGGAACTTGGCCCAAGGCTTTTGTTGCACTCTGGAAGGGATCTCGCTTAAGGTTTATCCAAGTGGTGGCCTATAAGGTTTTCCCAAGTGGTGGCAATAATAAGTCAGATAATCTGACCTGGCCAAGAGGACCTAAAGTCTTGGCGTGATCCACGGCCAAAGCATGGCAAACTTCTAATTGGGGCCAGCTGGTCTGCTTTATATGGGCTTGCTTAAAATATCCTCTATTTTTTTTGTAGTAAGAAGCACAGACTCAAAGCCCTACTTTTTTTGTGGGCGAATTGAGTCATTTCATTGGGTAATTAGTGTCCATTCATACGAATATGCGAATATGGCCCCCTTTTTATTTTACTCCTCTCCCTTTCATAATATATTTCGAGGATTGAAACAACTTGAAATTACAAGCAAAGTAAACTGCAGATTGGTAGAATATATACAAACATATGACTAAATATTCATTGTCATTTTATTTATTTTTTTGGTGTATGAAAATTATAAGTACAAGATATAGTTAACATCTCTTTTCATAGTTTCAGCCTTTAGGTTCATTATTATACCGTGGTAGAATAAATAAAATTAAAAATACTCTATTTTTATTTAAATGAATTAAGGCTTTTTAATTCTTATATATAATTAATAAAATTAATTATTATATTTATTTTACATCATAACTATCTGAATAATATGAAATTAACGTTTAACAACAAAGAATTTATTAAGTAAATAGTTACGTTACGATTAAATTTTTCTATCACATAATATTTCAATCAAATATACAACGTGAAATTATCTGTCAAGTCTTATTTATTTAATTATATGTTTTCAATTCTGAGAAGCAAAAACTCTAGTTAATATTATATTATATCATATTCTATAATTATTATTTTTTACATAAATAATAAATAGATCTAAAAATAAAAATAAACTTGTTTTCAAGTAGATTCAAGCATGCATTGTGAGATTGGGAGGCAATCAAGTTTATTTCACCTTTGAATGAAAAAGTTTTAAACAAAAAAAGGTAAGGTAAATTGTAAGTAGAGAGGAACAGAAATACAAGTTTGTTACTCCTCAACTTGGTTTAGGGTTAACCGGGAAAACTCGTGACGATTTGCGGCCATGGTGGTGGGGCTAAGACGGATCTAATACTTCCGTCAACGGTAATCTATTAGCAGTCCGGTCATCCCCTTTCGATTTGTGAGTAATTTTTCTTCATTTTTCAAACCTAATAGCCTTAAACCTCTAATCTCGTCTTTTGGTTTAGATTTATCTAACCAGTATTTATTAGTTGATGAATACAAGCTTTAATTGAATTGCTAGATCATAGAATATGTGATGGATTGTGTAACTTATGTTGTCCCCTGCTATTTTCTGTGAAGTTTCATTGTCATTTGTGTAATTATTATGTAAACTTGTACGAGCAATTATTGATAAGCTTCGTGTTGTAGTTTCTCTTTGGGATAAGATTTAATCAATTTGGTAAGAGCTTTATTCAACTTTTGGGATCCCCTTCCAATTTATCCTGCGATTCATTACCATTGTTATAATGTGTCTCATGACGTGACTTGGGATGATATGGAGTAATATAAGTAAATTTGGGTTGTCTCAACTTGAGCTTTTAATCTTAGGCTCTCACCAGGGATATTGGGGTATGAGAGGAAAGAAAATGTGTGCTGTCTGAATGTGAACAAACGCTAATCAATTCAAGTTGTTTTGGAGCTGATGTGAATCAATTATTGTGAATATGTATGCCCTTGCATTTCGGGTGAAAACATTCTAGATACTAATTTGGGTAAGTTTGTGTTTGTCAAAATCAACCATCACGATACTCCTTAAGTTATCTCAATATAAGTTCACTAGTCCTGAACTCTTGATAAATCACATTCAGAAAGAAAGTATGTTTCCTCTGTAACTCACAGACCACCTCCTTAGTTGCTAGCCTTGAAAAAGAGTGAATTTTGTTCTTTTAGGAAGTTGGGATAGCCACTTCTTGAGCTAATCTCACCAAAGGTTATCCGCCATTGGTTCAGGTAAATGGCTGACCTTGTTTTCTTATTGTAATATTAGCAATTCAGGAATCTGCTGTCATAGGCCCATAATGCTAAAACTTGATGTAAAACTATCACAGCTGCCAAGAGACAGAAATAGCATTTCAAAAGCCCTTGAAATTGTTTGAGTTAAACATATACTAGATTGGAAAGGTAAAAGTATTGGTTTCTTCATGGCTCTATGGTAAACAATATGAATGGGATTTACACGACTAATTTATAGATGAAGTTGACTTTTCGAAGGATCTAAGGTTAATAGATAAGTAGCAACCTGCATAGCATTGACTTAGCCAGGTGTTTAAATAGTGTTCTTGAGATCATTTGAACTCCTAAAGAGCGTCTTAATCTGAGCAGACATGTTATCATTATTTATATACATCTAATTTGGTTGATCTGGAATAGTTTAATGATAGCATTGGCTCAACAAGAGCTGGTAAATCCCGCTCCTCTTTCTTTTTCTTTCACTTTGTCAAATGCTTGATGCTGGGTAATCATATAATATCCACCTGCAAGATGCTATATTGCTCTTGCAGGCTTAACTTGCAATTGGCATTGTAATTGTTGCTAGTCTAATCCTATACTAATGGATATTTCTAGGTAATTTGCCCTTGAACCTGTTCTACCATGGGTGAATCATTTACAATTCAGATTAGCAGCAACTTAGTTAAACAGCTCGCAGATGACGGGGTGAAGAAGAAAATGAGGAAACCGAAAACAAAGATACCGCGAGAACCCCAACAATCCCGTACTAAAGTCCATCAGAAGCAAATTTCTGGTGATTCTGGTACACTAAAAAGCCCCAATGTTGTGGGATGGCCAGTCCAGCCTCCACTGTTCCTGCCAGTTGCCCCGCCTTCACAAGCTGCTCAAGAGGAGATAGATGCAATCAGGTCTGTCCTTCAAGATAGTGAAAAGGTTCTGGATAGATTGAAGAAGCAGGAAGAGGACATGGTGCAGGAAGTAACACAGAGAGCCAAGGATCTTCGTGAGAAGGAGTTCAAGCTTCCACACCAGAAACCAATGCCCTGCTTGGCCGAGAAAAATGCTTGCTTGGAGTGCTATGGGGAAAATGTCAAGAATCCTCTAAAATGTGCCAGTTTGGTAAAACAATTTGCAGATTGTGCTCGAACAGCTAGGCAGCAAGTGAGATCAGTAGATAAGGTCAGCTAAAGGACTTTGCCTTGAATTCATACACTTCAATTAAAAGTAATTGCGGATTTGATGACTATTTGAATTTTTTCTGGGCGAATAACAAAACTCTCATTGTTCCCATGGTTGAGTTGCATGCTAGTTGGATCCAACTAGTTTGGTCTATTTTTTGCACCTACACGCCTCTGAACTATATTCTAATTCATGGATGTAAGCTTATATGGATATGCATATTGGCTCTTCTTACAATATGAGCTTGTTATGCTATTGATGCCAGCCATGGTCCATTGGTTCCCTTTTCCCTGAATCCGATATTGAACAAAACAGAACTTATATATGAAATAACATTGTTCTTTTCGATCCCCTAGAACTAACTATATTTTTTATTTCTACTTTATTGCTTGTGCACCCACTTTCCCTTAGTCATTAAACTCTGTAAAGGTTCTTCTTACTTTGTCAAAAGATCATGCTTAGCAGAGCTCCGCTCTTGCGGCCTTGCCCCTTTTGTCAATAATAAATTTATTTTCTTTATTTCTTACCCTTTTTATTTTATGTACTCTCAATTGAAAACTAGTATATCTTTTTTTATTTCAACAAAATTGATGCGTCAGTTTCAAACATCAGAAGTCCGATCCGCATGTAGCTGCAACGTTAAATTTTCATTACCTTGAAATTTATAGTCTAAGTGCAGTGTCTAGAAACAGTTGGTCGCAGCCTTCCACCGATAACCCTAGCGCAATGATGCTAATGCAGAGAATTTTGTGTTCTCACAGTCGAAATAAAAAGGAAAATACTATTGAAATAGGCTTGAAAAAAATGTATGATACCCAAAGATTCGACATGATAAGGCCCATTCAAGTTGATTCGCAAAATGATTCGAATTTGATAATGAGCTTCCTCGGTGTTTAGTACAATCGGTTCCAAAACAAATTTCCATTCCATTTTGATCTTAGGAGCTGTTTGATAACAGCTTAATATGTTTGGATGACCTCATATCTGATTCGGTCAATTATTAAAACTGTTTGTTTGGGTAAATATGGATCTAAAACAGTCTGACCGAATAAGACTGATTTATTTGGCTGATTCGGTCAATTGCTCGGCTGAATAACTTTTTACTTACATGCCCCTCCCAATAAAAAAAAATTACAAGAGCACAGTTTATAGGAATTGATCGAAAGAGTTTGTGCTCATTGGTATTAATTGGAAGGGCTTGTGTTCTATGGTTGCAATAAGGAATTGTGGAAATAAAGAATTACTAAAATATTAAGAGATAATATAACAAGTAATTTATAATTACTATTTATCCTTAGAAGGAGATATGAGTAGTGAAAGATGAGTCTAAGGCTTAGAATTTGTTTAAATCGACAGTAGCTTCCCAATTGAAAAGGGCTCAAACTAATCATACGAACAAATATTTGATAATTTTTTATTGACATATATTTATTATTTTTTATTGACATAATAATACATACATAATGCTAATAATTTGAATCAGTATATTCCACCACAATTGACAAAAAAAATAATTACTTATAGTATTATGTGATTGAAAATTTCAAATAATTGTCTAGAAGGAATTTTACATATTTCTATATTCACAATTTGAGCAAAATTAAACATATTTATTTAATTAAAATTGCATATAACTTATAATAGTTGAGCTCTATGTTAATTGTTATTGCTTGAACGGAGATATTGGTACTTGGTGTCGCAACAACTCCCTTCAAGTCAATTTGTACCATAAGTACATAATCCAATGCTTCTTGGTTGTAGTTTCTTCGTCTGTTTGGAAGGCACAATCACAATATGTCAGGTGTGGCCAGCAGTTGAGTTTAGAAGGTTTGGCTAATGTCCTTTTTATAGGCGGTGAATATAAAAAAAAAATATTCAGAGCTCAAATCTAAAAAATTTGAAATTAATTCTTGTAATTTGATCTTAAAAAAATTCGCATAGATAAATGGGTTCTTAATTCAAAGTGTTTGCTAAAAAAGAAGTGGACATCATTATGCATACATGCATGATGAGGTAGGAAGTGTTACCTTGATACAGTGTTTTAGCTCTCTTTTAACTAAGATTGCAAATTGAACCAAACAGTTCAATTTCGATTCGGGCTAAACTCAAAAAAATGGGAATGAGACTCGAATTCATTTATAATATAATTCAAATATGAGCAAAAAAAATAATTCGAATAAAAATACGAGTAGAATCTGAATATGAATAAGGTTATACTCGACTCGTTTAGGATTCAAACTACTCGAATCTTTAATCATTATCCAATACATAATCGATTAATACATATTTGAATAGGTACTCGATACATTTTTTTATAATATATACACAATTAAAAAAAATTAGTTATTATTATTATTTTATTTGTTATTTTAATTATAATTTTATGTATTTAAAGTGTAATTATAATTATATTTTTTTATTTCTAAGTAAAATAATAAGTTTAATTAATAATTATATATATTATAAAACTAGTTACTATGTGGAGACTCAAATTCGAGTTTGAATTTGAAGTCCGCGAGTAGTTTGAATATAATTCGATCCAAGTCGAATCGAATTCGAGTAACGAAAATTCGAGTCGAGCCGAATCTGAGTAAAGTTTTTTAAATATAGTTCGAATCCAAATAGAATTCAAGTATGAATTTAACCTTACGAGTCGAATTCGAGCAGTTTAAAATTCTGATCGATTCAACTTATTTGCAACCTTACTTTTAACAGTTTTAATTGTTAAATAAGTTGACATCTTAGCATGCTATCAGAGAAATTATTTATTCATGTGTAGGGTTTATGGCCCAGATAGACATTATATAATTAAAATTATTTACTTTTTTGACTCAAAATTACGCAACACATAAAATGTGTATTGGTATATAAAGTTTCGCGTCGGATATATAAAATTAAACTAGTACTGATATATAGCTAGGTTTAATTAAGACAGATAATTAGGTTACGGCTAAGGTGATCCATCTATATATTTTATCGTTTCTTTCTTGTGCCATTTATTTCCATGTATTAAATTGTGGGAATAACCTTACGGCGCGGATTACCACCTGTTGGTGAATAACCTTTTATATTCATTCCTTATTAATCTTTGAGAATAACCTTACGGTGCGGATTACCGCAAGTTTGGTGAATAACTCTTCGTATTCAAATTGATGGGAATAACCTTACGGTGCGGATTACCGCCTGTTTGGTGAATAACTCTTCGTATTTAAATTGATAGGAATAACCTTACGGCGCGGATTACCGCCTGTTGGTGAATAACCCTTTTTATTTGTCTCGTGTGGAAATAATTTGTCTACACGAATTATCACATGACACTTTTATTCCATATTCGTAAGTAATATCAATTTCCTTTATACTCATAAGGGATACCATCTTTTTCATCTTCCATTATTCAAACTTACTATGGTAAGGGATATTAATTTCCTTCACCTTTTGTTAATCAAACCTGCTACGGTAAGGGATATTATTTTCTTTGATACACCTAAATCGAAACTTATTATGGAACTATTGCTTCTATAATTCCTGAAAATATTATATGTTCCATAATAGTTGAACTTCATTATTTCAACTGAACCTTCCTATTTTCTGAACCTTTCTATTGAACTATAATCGTTATTCTGAACTGTGGATCTTGAATATCATTTTTAAATTTCACTCCACATCATGTTGGCAATTTGGACATTGTTTGAATCTGCACAAAGTAAACTTCTGATACTTATTGTTTATCCTGTTCTTCTGTTCATCATTTGTATCACTGTTATTTGTATTAATCATCAAGAATCAAGCTGTTGTGAATATCTGTGGCCAGGGGCACAGATGTGATATAATTGTTGAACAGATGATAGGTTAAAGGCGATATACTAGGTTAAAGGCGATACATCTGTTCGGTGTCTTTTATAGCACGTGGTGAAAGTTCTCTTTGGCCCGTAATGCATAGATGAACTGTTGTTTGGTATGATTATGACCAAAGGCTGAATCTGGTATAATCATGACCGTTGGTATTATATTGAAAGTTCTCTTTGGCCCGTAGTGCATAGATGAACTGTTGTTTGGTATGATTATGACCAAAGGCTGAATCTGGTATAATCATGACCACTGGTGCTATATTGAATATCTTTGGCCCGTAGTGCAAAGATGAACTGTTGATTTGCATGATTATGACCAGGAACTGTGAATTTTTGTTATCATGACTAATGGTATTTCAGATGATAAAAGTTGATGATATTTTTACTAAAAAGAGAAGCGAGTGGACATTAGAGTCTGCATTATTCTTCTAACAGATTGCTCATTCCGCTGCTCTTATTGATCTGAACATTGTTCAAGAATTTAACTGCAGTTTTTGATATAAACCTTGTAGTCTATTGTATTCTATCAAGAACTCAACTGTTGAAGACTAATGATAATTTATTCGTCATTATCTTAGTCATGATATTTCTTACTGAGCTATTTGAGCTCACCTTTTCTTTTGTTCCATTGTTTTTCAACAGGAGATGAGAACGTAGCTGGGTCTAGCCGGAGAATGGAGTGAGAGTCCGAGGGATAGCTATCCTAGTCTTCACGTATTGTAAAATAGTGTAGCAATAATAGTGAAGACTTAGTTGTATATTATTATTTCCTGTATGGTACTACCTTATAATAATTTTGTTGTAGTCTTTTGACAACTCAAGTTTGGGCTGTGTGGGCCTAAATTTGGGGGTGTCACAGTATGTATGTATTATCCAGAGAGAGGATATAAAGAAATAGTTTATTATACTGTTGTTAATCGAGTTGTATATGTAATAAACTCGTATGTATGAATCAGTTATAAGCAGACAGGGTTATGTATGGTACTGAGATATGTGAACAGGATCAGGTATGGAACAGGTACGATATAAACAGGGCCATGTATGAATAATTAATGGTGAAATTATCCACAGGTTATGTTATGTAAATCATAATATATATGATTCTGATTATTGTAATAGACTAGGTCACAATGAATAAATGTTTGACTTAAGTTCTAATGAATAGTAAGTGAACGTTATGATCCTGAGACATGTTATGATTGTAAGATAAATAAATAGATTTATGGACCGCATTATGGTCAATTAATGTCTTTAAAGGTTAAAAGTTATGTTTTAACCACGAGATCGACGTTAAGATGATTGAGGATAATATAATTTAATTTTAAGATTAATGATTATGAAATCCAGAATTGAATGGATAGAATTAAGGAATGTTGGGATTTCGCGTGCGTTACAGTCGATCTTATTATAATCATTTACTAAATTAAATAAAAATATCAACTAGTGATGCATCCGTCAAGGGGTATCCACCTTAGGGGCAGTGGGATCAATTGGTCCCACTGAATTTTCAAGGACTTCATTGATTTTGTGTCTTACTCTTAGAATCTAGGGAAGCTTAAAGCTATTCTTCATAATGAAAACTTGAGTTGTTCAATCTCTCACTCATGCAAGTATAATTAAGTTATTAAGCTATAGGGAGAGAATGAAAAAATTAAGTTGTTCAATCCCACATCGATTATAAATGGGACTTCGAAAGTACAACTTAAGTATAACTAGGATAATTGATGGGCTATGTTTAAAATTCATGACATTGTCTTGCTTTGTGTTCTTCAATTTAGTTTGGAGTTCGCTTAGTATTTACATTTATCAAGCAAGTATAACAAGAAATCTTGTCGGAACAAGTTGTGTTATTTTAGTGGGGTTGCTCTCAAATTGCTAAAAAATTGGATCCATCTCACAATTTATTCTTTACATACACAAGATATAGTACTGAACTAAACTATGTTAGCAAGGAAGATGCTACCCACACAGCATTACCATGCATTACAATTTGCAAGATACGATTAATCTCCAAGAATAGGAATAATAACGAATTGCTAATAACTAATGACTAGTCCCACATCGTTTGAAAACTAGAATCTCTCTCCTCTGGAAAGTATAAGTAAGGCCATAGTGGCTGGATGGGGACCATGGACAATTAGTAAAACCTGTGGCCTATGTTAGTGACTTGTGGTTAGATCGACCTATAATGCATCTCTAACTCCACTGAACCAAGGGCATCCGTTAAAGAATAATATTAGTTTAGTTTAACTTTAACTTATTTTTTGTGGGTAAAACTATAGAAGTGCTCTTATATAATTTTCAAATCATATACTCCATTTTATATACATTAGTCTCAGAGGCGAAGCCAAGCTTGTGGGGTCATTTGACCCCACTGAATTTTATTTTTTTGTTTTATAACATATGAAAATTTTCAAAAATTTTAAATGTTATATACAAATTGACCCCACTCAAAATTTGTAAAATTTTTAATATACGAGATCAAATTAAAAATTTATAACTTCCTCACTTAAGTCTCAATCACATATCATTCATACTTCCTCTATATATGTATATTCATATAATCTTTTTAAATTAATTAATAATTTTTTTTATATTATTTTTTGAAAAAATAATTATGTATAAATAATTTGTCTTAAAAAAAGTCTATTAGGTGTCAATAGGGTGTATATATACATGCATATAAATATATAGAGAGTTAGCAATTATTATATTATCATTATAATCAAATATTTATTTTATATATGCAACCCAAAATTATAAAATTATTTTTAAAAAATTGACTCGGGAGTGCTGTCCCCCCCCCCCCCCCCCCCCAAGTTGAATTATTTATAGACTCATAATTTGACCCCACTCACTTTTAATAATTCTGGCTTCGCCACTGGTCCCAGTGACACACTTATTATGTATGAAATAATTGTAAGGATCTAATAGAAGTTTTATCTAATTTTAAAGATCAAATAATAAATAAATAAATAATTAAGAAGGATAAAATCGTAATAAAATCAAATTTGTAGGTAAAAAAAAGAGGGTAGATTTGTGACATAATAAGAGAGATGTGTAAATGGTACGTTTCCGAGGCATTTCACTCCATTTATCGGGAATCAAAAAATGTTGTATAGATCTGCATGTGTTTGTCTACAAAAAGGGTGTTATGCGTCACTTGTAATATCAACTAGTGCTATAACAAATTAAGGAACGTAACAAAAAATTATAAATTTATATATGATTAAAAATATAATAATTTCATGAAATTCAAATCTCAGGCTAACTGTTTGGACTCCATTATCAAAAATTAATACTTGAATCAGCAAAATTAGAGTATTATGTGCATGCATAAATTCCGTCTCGAGGGCACCATGCATCTCATCAGTTTCATTGCGTCTTGCAGAGTTGCAGGTTTCAGTAAATAATGTTGAAAGTGATGCTTTTAAATTATTCTGAAATTTGAAGTTAAGACAAAAAATGAACTAATGGACCGTTTAGTACGCATAATTTGATAGCAGCTAAAGGGAATGGTCATTCCGACTAAAATTTTTTTTATAACGTTAGGTATACCAAGTTTAGTCAAAATAACAATTTTAATAAAATCGCGTTTCTTTTATACATTAAAATTGGGTTTCTCAACTCCCAAGGAATCACGATTCCAATGATCGAATAAGAGAATAGAAAAAAATATTAAGACAAAAATACCCTCACCTATATATATATATATATATATAATACTTATATTAATAGGGATTATATTTATTTTGTATTATATTTTATTAATAGAATATATATGGTATATATTATATTATATATTAAATATAATTTATATTTAATAATATAACATATAAAAAATATATTCAATGTATAATATGATATATATTTTTTAATGTGTATTATATTTATTTTAGATTATATTATATTATAATATATAATATATAGAGTGTGTGTGTGTGTGTGTGTGTGTGTGTGTAATTTATGTTATATATTATTCTATTATATATCATAATTATATAGATAAATATATAGAATATCTAATATAATATATAATATCATATGTATTAGTATACATTATATTATATTATAATAATAGTATAATATATAATATTATTATATTATATATTGATATAGTATTATAATATTAATATGTATTATACTTATATTAACCTAACTACCTACCATTACTGTGTATTGCATGTTTAATATTATAATGGAAATGTTGAATTAATTAACGAATCACACCATTCATGCCTGCAACCAAAAGCTAGTCAATAACATTAAACTTCATTAATATCAAATTCACAACTTTATTACTGTCGGTGCCCGTCTCTTTTAATTATCCGAGAGATTACGTATAGAAGATGAAGTATTATATCCATAACAATAGTCAATGTGGAAATATTTTTTAATTAATATTTCCTAAATTTCTTATATATATACGAAATTATTGAGATAATTAAGTTATGTTCTACAAAATACACTACAGAAAAGAGCTCTATTACCGAGCATTATCAACGACCAAATTTGATTGTGATTAGCTCTTCAGTTACCATGAGCGATCTCTATTATCGGACGCCTATAAATTTGTCCTTACAAGGATAATAGCGACGCTGTTTAGCGACTGCGTTTTCAACGATCAAGTCTATCAGCAATTGAGCCAACATACTGTACAGTCACATTATTGGCATATTATAGCTGAGTTGGAATTTTGTCATGATGTCAACAATCGCTCACTGGCGACCTATGCGATCGCTGATGATATATATATATATATATATAGGAAAATTTTCAAAAGCGAATTTTAAAAAGCGAACTAAAGACGAACTGTCGTCTTTGATATCTATGGCGACGGTTCAACCCGTCGTCATAGAGTGCATGGCTATGGCGACGGGTTGAGTCGTCGCCATAGATTTCAAAGACGACGGTTCGTCTTTGGTTCACTTTTTAAGGTTCGCCATAGCCATGCACTCTATGACGACGGGTCGAACCGTCGCCATAGATACCAAATACGACGGTTCGTTTTTAGTTCGCTTTTTAAAGTTCGCTTTTGAAAATTTTCATATATATATATATATATATATATATATATATATATATATATTAATACTAGCTGGTTGATTATGACCAAACTACGTGTTAGAAAAGAAAGAAAAATGAAATGGGAATAGAATTATGTTATGTTTGAATTGAAAAAATAGAATAGATAAGTGAATAAAATGGAGAATAGAATAATTTATTTCATTCCAGATAGAATGAGTCATTCTACCTCCAATAAATAAAATTCATAAATTTGTAAGAAATAAGAATGGTCCATCCATTCTAATTGAGTAACCGAACACAATTTTATTTATTTCATAAGAATGAATTATTTCATTCTCACCTTCATCCCTTAAATCCAAACGTAACATTAGGTTATATATGTTTGAAAACATAAATAAAGGAATTAGACTATTTATTTCTTTAATAAATTTAGTATTTGATATCAAATTCAATTTATAGACCATAAGTCGATCCTAAAATAACGTATTACTGCAAAAAGTATCTAACTCTTACCATCTCTCAATTGTATCGAATGCAAATCAGTCGATTTCTCTAACGAATTTTCATCGACAATAGTAAATATCTAACCAAGAAGACAACTGAAAGTATCACAAAGTTTTGCCGTGGAAATTAGAATCATAAAAAGAATTATCCATTTTTTTTTTCCGTCCATTTTAAAATTCGATAACGAAGTTTTCTTTCTATTTTAATTATCTCATGTATAGTTATTTTCTTAAGAGAATTAAATTGTCTTTAGAATTACAAATCATACGGTTATAAATTTAGTATACATGAAATTATAATCTCTTGAAAACAGACTTCGCAAATAAGCATATCATTAAATAAACTTTAATATTTGAAAAGCAATATTACCTTAAAAAAATATTGAGAAAAATATGTCTAAATATATCGTATACAAACTTTAATAAGTATTTGAAAAGAAAGTTAACATAAAATGTAGTATAGTCTCATTTTTAGAAACTTTTTTTTTAAACCGGAAGGGATTCTCTTCTGGTAATAATAATAATAATAATAATAATAATAATAATAATAATAATAATAATAATAATAATAAGGAGCACAACTGTTAATTAGAGGATTAATAGCTCAACCATATCTGTAACTCAAGTAAGTCGTTACTAACAATTTCCCTACCCCCACTAAAAAATAGTATTTCAAATTCCATTAGCTTATCAAATCAAATCAAATATTTCAAATTACATTAGCTTAACATATCAAATCAAACTAAAATTCAAAAGAAATTATTCAAAATAGTACTTCATCCATTCAAAAATTAAAAACACATTCTAAAATAAGGATTTTAAACTCAAAATAGTACTTCATCCATTTTTATATAACTCAAATATAATAAATATGTATTATACTTATATTAACCTAACTACCTACCATTACTGTGTATTGCATGTTTAATATTATAATGGAAATGTTGAATTAATTAACGAATCACACCATTCATGCCTGCAATCAAAAGCTAGTCAATAACATTAAACTTCATTAATATCAAATTCACAACTTTATTACTGTCGGTGCCCGTCTCTTTTAATTATCCGAGAGATTACGTATAGAAGATGAAGTATTATATCATAACAATAGTCAATGTGGAAATATTTTTTAATTAATATTTCCTAAATTTCTTATATATATCCGAAATTATTGAGATAATTAAGTTATGTTCTACAAAATACACTACAGAAAAGAGCTCTATTACCGAGCATTATCAACGACCAAATTTGATTGTGATTAGCTCTTCAGTTACCATGAGCGATCTCTATTATCGGACGCCTATAAATTTGTCCTTACAAGAATAATAGCGACGCTGTTTAGCGACTGCGTTTTCAACGATCGAGTTTATCAGCAATTGAGCCAACATACTGTACAGTCACATTATTGGCGTATAGCTGAGTTGGAATTTTGTCATGATGTCAACAATTGCTCGCTGACGACCTATGCGATCGCTGATGATATATATATATATATATATATATATATATATATATATATACTAGCTGGTTGATTATGGCCAAACTACATGTTAGAAAAGAAAGAAAAATGAAATGGGAATAGAATTATGTTATGTTTGAATTGAAAAAATAGAATAGATAAGTGAATAAAATGAAGAATAGAATAATTCATTCCATTCCAGATAGCATGAGTCATTCTACCTCCAATAAATAAAATTTATAAATTTGGGAGGAATAAAAATGGTTCATCCATTCTAATGGAGTAATCGAACACAATTTTATTTATTTCATAAGAATGAATTATTTCATTCTCACCTTCATCCCTTAAATCCAAACCTAACATTAGGTTATATATGTTTGAAAACATAAATAAAGGAATTAGACTATTTATTTCTTCAATAAAGTTAGTATTTGATATCAAATTTAATTTATAGTCCATAACTCGATCCTAAAATAACGTATTGCTGCAAAAAGTATCTAACTCTTACCATCTCTCAATCGTATCAAATGCAATTCAGTCGATTTCTCTAACGAATTTTCATCCACAATAGTAAATATCTAACCAAGAAGACAACTGAAAAATATCACAAAGTTTTGCCATGGAAATTAGAATCATAAAAAGAATTGTCCATTTTTTTTTTCCCGTTCATTTTAAAATTCGATAACGAAGTTTTCTGTCTATTTTAATTATCTCATGTATAGTTATTTTCTTAAGAGAATTAAATTGTCTTTAGAATTACAAATCATACGGTTATAAATTTAGTATACATGAAATTATAATCTCTTGAAAACAGACTTCGCAAATAAGCATATCATTAAATAAACTTTAATATTTGAAAAGCAATATTACCTTAAAAAAATATTGAGAAAAATATGTCTAAATATATCGTATACAAACTTTAATAAGTATTTGAAAAGAAAGTTAACATAAAATGTAGTATAGTCTCATTTTTAGAAACTTTTTTTTTAAACCGGAAGGGATTCTCTTCTGGTAATAATAATAATAATAATAATAATAATAATAATAATAAGGAGCACAACTGTTAATTAGAGGATTAATAGCTCAACCATATCTGTAACTCAAGTAAGTCGTTACTAACAATTTCCCTACCCCCACTAAAAAATAGTATTTCAAATTCCATTAGCTTATCAAATCAAATCAAATATTTCAAATTACATTAGCTTAACATATCAAATCAAACTAAAATTCAAAAGAAATTATTCAAAATAGTACTTCATCCATTCAAAAATTAAAAACACATTCTAAAATAAGGATTTTAAACTCAAAATAGTACTTCATCCATTTTTATATAACTCAAATATAATAAATATTTACTCGTGATGGTGTAACGCTAAAAATGATGATAAAAAATTAATAAAAAGTTAAAAATATCACGTCATTTTGTAATATTAAAGCAAAAACGTATTTCTTTTTAGAATGCATTAAAAAGAAATAATCTATAATTTTGGAATAAATAGAGTTGTGTAATTATTAATTTTTTTCTAAATTTGCATTTTCAAGGGAGTAATAAAGGGAAACGAACAAAATCGAATATCTAACTTAATGATTGTAGATTCTAAAAATTAATAATTATTATAAATAGATAGTAATTAGTAAGATTAATTGATACATCTCCACTAATCGAGAGACATTTACGTTACACTAACTAAAAGTGCGCTTTTTTATTTAAAATATAAATTAATTATGAAATGAACCCGTGTTTTTAATCACGTAGTTAATTATTTAGTGACATGTCAGTCGTATATTATTTCTCACAGTTTTACCAGTCGCTATGCTAAAAATGCCGTTGTTATTGTTTAACGGGTCATGAATTCGAGTCAAATAAAGTACCTATTCGGGTTATCGACGCGTAAGCATATAGCCGAGTGGCCCAAGTCAATAAAACTTTATACTATATAATTTTACCACATTAGCCTTCTCCACGCGGTCTCTCCCGTCGCTTTGCTAACAAGAGTGAGCTGTAGATAGAGTATATAATATATACCAGGAGGATAAATATATATATATATATATATATATATATATATATTTAATTAGAGAGAAAGAGTCTTCCTCTTGTTTCTTCAATCTACAGATGCTCTATTGTTACCCAATTTCTTTAGTAGAAGTTCCGTTCCACCAATTTTCAAGCAGAGACTAGGGTTTTGATCGACTTTACACCGGCGCCGGTGGAAAATGACGCAGTTAAAGCCTATACTATCTCACCTCGACGATATTCCCTCCACTCCCGGAAAGTTTAAGCCAGAGAAATCCTTTCCCTACTTCCACCGCCTCCGGCTACACTCTAAGCTTACTCTCTGGTCCTTCTTCTTCCTCGCCGGTATCCTCTTCTTCTTCCTCTTCTCTCCGCCTTCACCGACCCAGGAGCAAAGCCGCCGGAGCCTCCAGACCACTCCTTCCCGCACCGGGCTGGACTGGGAAAGCCGGGTTCGGATCTCTGCACGGTCCAAAACCGGCCGTACTATACTCGTTACCGGCGCTGCGGGCTTCGTCGGCACGCATGTCTCCGCCGCGATGAAGCGACGCGGCGACGGCGTCGTTGGACTTGACAATTTCAACAGGTATTACGATATTACCCTAAAAAAATCCCGAAAGTCACTCTTGGAACGAGCCGGAATTTTCGTGATTGAAGGCGATATTAATGACGCCGTGTTACTGAAAAAGATGTTCGATACGGTGGCGTTTACTCACGTTATGCACCTTGCCGCCCAGGCCGGAGTCCGGTACGCAATGAAAAACCCTAATTCTTATGTCCAAAGTAATATTGCTGGTTTTGTCAATTTATTAGAAGCCTGTAAATCATCAAACCCTCAGCCCGCCATTGTTTGGGCTTCGTCAAGTTCTGTTTACGGTCTCAATTCAAAAGTTCCATTTTCTGAAAAGGACCGGACCGATCAACCGGCCAGTCTCTATGCTGCTACTAAGAAAGCCGGTGAAGAAATTGCACATGCCTATAATCATATATATGGATTGTCATTGACTGGGTTGCGATTTTTTACTGTGTATGGACCTTGGGGTCGGCCTGATATGGCTTATTTCTTTTTTACTAAGAATATGCTGAAGGGGAAGTCAATTATTATATTTGAAGGTGCTGATCATGGCACTGTTGCTAGGGATTTTACCTACATTGATGATGTAGTGAAGGGTTGTTTGGGTGCATTAGATACTGCAAAAAAGAGTACTGGTAGTGGAGGGAATAAAAAGGGTTCGGCGCAATTTAGGATTTTTAATTTGGGCAATACATCACCAGTGCCTGTCAGTAAGCTTGTGAGTATACTGGAGAAGCATTTGAAGGTGAAGGCTAAACGAAAGGTGGTGACAATGCCGAGGAATGGGGATGTGCAGTTCACGCATGCGAATATAAGTTTGGCGAGTAAGGAGCTGGGGTATAAGCCTACAACTGATTTGGAGGCTGGATTGAAGAAGTTTGTTAAGTGGTATCTTGCTTACTATGACTCTAAGAAGAAGAGAGCTTCCTGGTGAATTAGCTTTCATTTTGGTTAAAATTTGCCATGTCAATGATCAATCCATTTTGGTGTTTACTCTATTGCTCACATGATGGTTATGGTTGCACTGTAATATTTTGCAAGGCATTCTGGAGATGTATTTACAGAGTAGTGCTGCGTTCTGCATTGGTTTACCACATTGGATCTCTTAATCGTAGCTTACGCATTGTACAGTCTTTGAGTGATAGTTTACCGAAATGTACTGATTGGTAGACTTCCTTTGATCATCTTGACATGATTTTAATAAAAGAATCTATGACTATTATTTTATCTTTGAGCTGTTTAACATATGAGTTTACTAATCGACATTAATGATGGTATGATGAATGGGGTTTCCTGCTCTTAAAGTAAATGTTATGATCATTAATGCCTTATGGATCTGCCTCTGTATCTGTTCTAAAATTGCTAGTGTGATAGGAAAGAGGTAGTTGTTTTTGTTTGAGGCATAAGTTCTCTGTTCCTTCATATTGCACTTGCATTGTTTTGTTTTAATTAATGGATGTAATTGTTCCTTCATATTGTTTTTTGGAATGGGTATCAGTGATCATAAATATGCTAAGTTGACAAAACTGATAAATGCACTTCATACTTTATCAGTTGCACCCCATGGCAAAATAAAGTTTGCTGCCCCATTTGCAAATGGTGAAAATGGACTGCACTTGTTATTTTTAAATTTTTATATATTGGCCTCACATTGCTTGATGTTTATTGGCTTTATGTAAAGTCATAAAAGGCAGTTGAGTCAGTGCCTGTTACAAGTAAGTCTTAGGTTTTTATACTCTGAAATGCGTTTAACGTTTTTCTTGGGGGTTTTTTTCTGTTTATATATATGGATTGGCTTGTCAAATTACTTGCTTTTTGCGTTTTGGTTGAGTTCTCATGGTTGGTGGATTTTTACAGCATTAGTTTAGGTCCTCCAAGCCTGATCCTATAAAACATTAGTTCGCAGAAGTTTTTCAAATGGAGAACCCCTAATAGCTTTTTGTTAGAGATGGGTGTCTAATATTTCTGCTTCTCTTGGACAACTGGAAATTTTACTTTATTTTTGTCTGCTTCATTGGTAAGGTGGCTCTTAAGTGAGGATTTGTCTCTTTCATCCTATCATGGGGAACATGTGGAATTTGGTTTTCTAAGTCATTGCTAATCTAGCACTTAGACAGCTGTTTGAATTTAATGTTGGAATTGTCTCAACATGAGAAGGTCGGTCGGCAGAGTCTAGACTTATGTGCCTCTGTGAATAGGAACTTGTGAGTTACATAGGTTGGATAGAGATGTTGTCCATATGTGCTTTGATGCTGTAATCAAGTGGTGTCTTTTGGACTCAATAATGGATTTTATATCTTGTTAAGGGAAAGAGGTTTTTTTTGGGGGGGGGGGGGGGGGGGGGGGGGAGGGGGAAGGAGGGGAGTTTTGAGGTGCAACATTTTGATGGATCTCTGATTTTGCCTCTTCCAAGCTATATGTTTAGTTATTCTTATTAGAATTGTAGTACAATTATATTGCACAAGCCATCATTAGGTTCTATTCACTCTGTTCGGAAAAAAGAAGATCATTTCATTCGTAACTTACAAAGAAAGTTATCTTTTTTACGGACAGAGGGAGTATTTTACTTCAATTCATATGACATGGCATGCTAGAGGCTTTGTATGAAGTTGGAAGCTTTGTGGAGATGGTGACCTTTTCCCACCTGTATGTATGGTGTGTTAAATGACAGCATAAATTGCAAGGTAATAGTATTTCTGAGTTTTGATCTCTTTGAAAAATAGGTTAATGTACAAGTGTTTTTTCTATGGACTTGAGTAATGTATTTTGAGAAACCAAAATGTTTGTTAGTGGACGGAGATGTCATCACATGTTGAGAAATGAGATGTAAATCAAAGAAACTGATGTAATTGTGCTTACTGCTAAATTTTTGTTTCATTCAAACTGACAGGTATCAGTGCTAAACTTCACTTGTTTGTTTACTTGGGAGCTGATGTGTTTTATGCTTGCTCATGTTTTATTTTTCCTCCTGTTTTGTTTGTTTGTTTTAAAGAAGCTATTGTATTCCCACTTGTATCAAAAGGGCAAAAAAAGACATGTTTATTTTTTTTTAACTGTAGTTTATTAAGAAGTGGATGACCCTGACATCTATTTATGTGTTGAGGTAGGCTGGATCTCATTGTATATTGTAGACTTATGCTAAGTACAGACTAATGTCATCAAACATTTTTGCTGTGACGATATCAACCGTCTTAACTAAAATTAAAAGTGAATGTTGTTCTCTCAACAAGAGACGTTGGACGGTTTCATTTATTGATTAATTTAAGATGAGACTCATTTTACTGAATGGTCCACACAGAATTAAGAAAGAAATTTTAAACCTTATACAGTGACTAGAAGACATGCGCTTTAAATTGAGTATGATATATAAATGAAATAGCATGTCCAATTATTAACAAGGCAATCTTACAGTTTCTTGTTCATGCCAAATAATCTTGGGCTGTGCTGTGAATACGAGGTGCGAGGGTGACCTTCCAATTATCAAACTTTTGCATTTATTCATCCATTTTGCCTACTGTTGAATGTCACTCAGATAAATCAATAATGGAAATTTAAATCAAACTAACCTTGGAAAGAAGTAAACTAACGATTTCGACTGCTACAACTTACTCTGTCATAAGTATTTCCAAACCATACCTCCGGCTTTTTTCTTCTCAAATAACTGAAATGTATGAGTTTATAAAAAGCACAAATCCAGAGCTGGCAGGGGCATTAAAAAGTACATAAATAAACAAACACTCAAGAAAGTGCTCTATGCTGATGACTATCTTGATGCCACTCACAGGCCACGCTCTGGCCCAATGGCTCAACCTTCACATCATCCTGCCGCGGTATGATCAAGGTTCCTTATCCTTTGAAGGCTTCTTCCAGGTGCAAATCGTGAAGCACATAAGACCACCAAGTGCACAAGTGAAGTCCTAGCCTTCTTGTCAGCTACAGCTACCATAACCTCTGATCAAGGAGTAAAGAGTTCTTGACCAATTGAAACCCCTTTCTCAAAGTTTATGGCATTCAGACCAGCAAGATTCTATTCTCGTGGATTGCCTAGCCTACAAAGTGTAATCACATATTCAACTTTAAAGTTACAAATCTCAGTCCTTTGGTAAAGCTTGAGCTCGGTTTTGTTAGTGCTGGGAGCTAGGCATTATAATCCCATATCAATAGAATAGTGTGCCTTTTGCACTTTAATATAATGTTTAGTTTCAAGCAATGGCTAGTCTAGCAATTAAAAAGTAAAGATTAAGAAAAGGAACTATTCGCCATCATGCTGTAAACAGGTCTAAATAGATGGATACTTTCTAAATCAAGGCAAAATAGAGATATATATCTCATCTTCCATGTTCTAAATTTTTTGCAGTACATAAAGATAGAACATAATTTGCTTACTCAGAGAGAAAAAATAATAATAAAGTACAAACCCAGGAGGAGATAAATATACACCTTTTGGTATCTCAATTGAGCCTCCGGAAACTCCCTTCTCAAATCTCCAGAGTAGGAGATTGTGTTCATTGGTTTCCTTGTCAAGATTGACAAAAGATGCTGCATCCTTGCTCTCAACATCCGCCTCATCACGGGGACGACAAAGTTTTCTCTGTTTCTGGGTTGTAAGTCCACTCCAAACTTTTTAGAACATCACGGTCCTTCCAACGCCCCACAACCGACACAGCTTCCTTCTTAGCCTTCTCTAACATGATTTCCTGCCACGAAAATGCAGCATCAGCAGTCCTCTTTAGAGCCCCATCACTAGTATCTCCAACTACAACTGTCTTCACACACCTCAATCTCGCCTCCTTCAAAACCTCCAGAAAATCTGAATCATCAGACACCAGTATCACACACTCAACTCGTCTCCTGTCCATCATATCCACCATATGATTCCTCAAAGCAACATTCACCACTTGTGGCTTATCTGACACAGTCCTAACCCAAAACCCTGCCCGTTCCAACTCACCTGCCAAACCATACCCCACTTTCGGAGTCAAAACATCCCTTGCAGCATTCTTATACTTGTGCATTTTGATCGAAAACTTTCCCACCAACTTCACCCTCCTGCTCCCTCTTGCGGATTCTATCTGATTTAACCTCTTCCTCTGCTCAGGCTCATGAATTTGCTTAAAATGGTTAACAAGCTTCTCATTATCGTAAAATCTCCTCCCACAAACTCGACAAAAACTAGGCTCAACAGGTTTAACAACACCCATATTTTGCAATTGGTTCAATGCCATCCTCCCTTTCCTTTGTCCCCTAATTTCAACCGGGACATAATTAAACGAGTGGTGATTAGCATAAGCTGCCATGTATTTAACAAACCCAAAAGATGTGGCAGCCTTTTTTAGCCGAATTGCGGCATCAAAAAGAGAAATTGATTTTGGTGGTTTGTTATCTAAATCCCAGAAAATTGCAACATTTTGAACCAAATTAGGTGATGGGTTTGTGCTAAAATGACAACATCTATATAAACTAATAGTTGGGGCTAGGGTTTGTAGTCTTTTAGACATAATTGCATTCAAAACAATATGAAAGATTACAAATTTCTGCATTTTATGAATCGGGATAACAGAAATTCAACGGTGGAACAAGAAAGTAATAGACCAGTGCAGAGTTCAGTGTCATACCTATTTGTTTGGGATCGCAGAGGTTCGCTGACAGAGATCCCCCCTTCACAATGCTCACTTACTCTGACCCTCTCTCTGGGCCTGGACTTCGAAATTCTTACCACACAAAAAAAATTGGGCCTGTGTCCGTTTTATTTATATACTAGTCCAGTTTCGTAGTCCATGTTTGTTAGGGTTAAAAAATGAAATTTGATATATAATTTGTCTGGGTTGTTGATCTCTATGATAGATAGTATAATATGCATGCTATTTGCTTTATTTTTTTACATAATAAATATTTGCTATAAATTATTGTCTATACGTACGTGTGTGTGTGTATCTATATATATATATATATATATATATAGTGAAAATCACTATAATATTACTACTTATATATTAGGATCACTTTAGTTAATAACACTCGGAAAGGAAGAAGCAACACAATTAATATAATAATGATATTTATATTTATGATTAAAAATATAAGACTAAAATACAGTTTACATCTTAAAATTTATAAAATTGTGAAAGTTTATATTTTAATATTTAAAATAATTTTTAAGTGCACTTTAAAATTCTTTTTTGCTAAACAAAATGCACGCTTTAAAACTTTTAACCGTTTAAAATACATCCTAAAGTTCTTTCACTAAATAAAATACACTATCACTTTTGGATGCAAACTGTATTTTTTTAAATAAATATATTTAAATATTACTGTGCAAAGCTCAACAACTTTACAAATTTTGAAATACAAATTATATTTTAGTCAAAAAATAAAATCCCTTGCTACCCAGTTATTATTTCAATTCAAGAAGCTTTGTTATGAGCTTGAATTCAAGCTCTTCTAGTGGATCGAGTCGTACTTGAGTTAGACGTCTTTCTTTCTATCGAGTTTAAACATGATTAATAAGTGTATTTTTAATTAAATTTAATAGAGACTAGACATTAATCTCTAAAGATAGCAGTGCTTTTAATAATGTTAGCCTTTTCATAAAATTGATTATATTACCGTTTTTCATAAAATTGATCATATTATTTCAAAAAATGTATTAATATATTAAATTATTAATATTATACTATGTTTGAGTCGAGCTTGACTCTTTAAGATCGACTCATCTAAATTCAACTAGAGTTCACTTTAATCGGCTCGTGTAGCATTTAGCTAATTAAAATAATCAATGTTATGTATTATATATTTGCTAGGGATAACTCGTACCTAAAGACACGGTACAATTAATATAACAGTTGAGTACTGTATTCAATATTTCTAAATTGAAAATTTTAAAACTGTTGTGGACTCTTAATTTCATAATAGAACTGAGAGTCCAACCATTAATACAAAAAGATTGATACTTAATCCAGTCATAATTTATTTTTTAGGCTTTTCAACTTAAATTTAGTTCTTGGCAGGTTTGAACAATTAATTGATTGACGATAGCATGTTCAAATTCGTGTAATATAGTATTTTCGAGTATCCCGCATACCCTTCCTTTATTGACAAAACGGAATGAGAAGTTTGACAGTATTTATTTGCCTCCAATATCTCTAACTATCGATCAATATGATACATGAACAGTATTTCCTGTAGAAAAAGGGTAATACTGCAAGTCATATTGTTGGAATCCAATGAGGAATAAAAAAGATGTAAAAATTCAAAAGAAAGACTTTTGCATATATACCCAAAAGTATAAAAATGAGTTATTTAAGTCCAAACAAAAAAATATTGTCATAACACCAACTAAATTGCATCACCAGAATATTTTTTTCTCTATATATTTTTTTTTGAAATTGGACAAAAAATTCTCATACCATGAGTCAGAGCCTACTACAATACTTGCTCTCGATATAGCCCGCAAAACACCAAAGAAATGACACGTAATTGCCCGTGCTTGAAGGCACAGCGTAGATTAAAATTCTAAAAATATTCTTTGCAATCTAAAATAACTTACAAATCAATTATAATGAATCTGAACCGTCCCTGTGATTTCTCGCCCAAATCAATTTGTATGTGAAAATATAATGACTGCAATACTCGAAAAATAAGAAAATGACGTCAATGCTAAAAGAGTGACTCATGTTGTTTACGTGCAAATTTTTATTTATTTATTATAATTTAATTATTATAATAATAATTATTATTACTATTATTATTATTATTATTATTATTATTATTATTATTATTATTATTATTATTATTATTATTATTATTATTATTATTATTATAGTGTAGTTGTGAATTTAATTTGAGCGGAAAATGTGACTTGATAGATTTTTGAAAAAAAAATGTTGAATTTGGGGAAAAAATGAGAGATAGATTAGTGACCGTTGGATGTTAAAATCCCAAATAATTTTAGACTGTTGGATGTTGAAGTCTAAATTAATGTGATACTGTTGAATGTTGAAACCTTGAGATTTAAACCGTTTTATTTTATATTATAGATATATAATAATTATTTAAATTTAATTTAATTTGATTAAAATTTGGCTCGGCTCAAATTCAACTAGACTCATTTAAATTTGGCTCTAATTCAAACTCAATTGCATTCTTTTAATCTCGATCCAAACTTGAGCAAATTCAATAAATAATAATATATCTTATGATTTTATATATTAATTTTTTTATTATAAATTAAATAAATAACTACAATTAATAATATTTTTAAAATATATTTAATATGACAAATCAATTTTATAATTTTATTTAATTTTATATATCGATATATCTTATAATCATAATTTATTATAAAATTTTTACAATACATCAATAAATGACTCATTTACAAATTACAACCCTTAAATAGTCATTTGACTCTATAATGACAGTGGTCGGCTTATTATTATTTTATTTTTACCCGACAATTTCATTAAAAACAGAGGTAGGAGATGTTGGCAAGAACAACGATGGACCAATACGTGAGAGATACCAATCATTCATATGGAGTAATTCTTGTGTATATATAAGTGTGATGGGCAAATTTAGACACCGTCAAAATCAGCAATGAAAGGAGGCGTCTTTTCGGCGCCCGGTGATTACATCTACTTCAAATCTCAAGTCCCCCTTCACAAGATCCCTGTAAATTCTCTCTTCTCTTCCCTCTCTCAATTCCTCTTTATTTTTTCTCTCCCCTTTTTTCTTTCAATTTTGATCCAAGATTTCCATTTTTTAGTTTCATTTTTCATCTGGGTAACTTTTAATTTGCTTTTTCAAAGCCAGTTTTACATTTGATAACTTTATGCTTGATCATGGGTCATATTTTATCATATCAAGGAAGCAAATTTTGAAGCAGGGCATCTTTAATTCAAGATTTATTATTTTAAATTTCTCTACGGGTTTATCGAAAGCTTGTTTCTTGTTTTGTTTAAGTTGTTCTAAAGTGCGTATGGCTTGTTATTTGAACTGGAATCAGTGTAATAATTGGGTATAAATGAATGAGAAAAGGTGAAACGTTTGCCAAATATTGGCTTTGTGGAGACCTGACTTTTGATCCAAGATTTACAATTTTTTCTTTCAATTATGATCCAAATATTATTTTTTTTCTTTCAATTTTGATCCAAGATTTCCATTTTTTAGTTTAATTTTTCATCTGCGTAACTTTTAATTTACTTCTTCAAAGCCAATTTTACATTTGATCTTTATGAGCATTGGTTAGGTTGTTTGATCATGGGTCAAATTTTATCATATAAAGCAAACAAATTTTGGAGCAGGGCATCTTTAATTTTAAGGCTTATTATTGTAATTTTCTCTTTGGGGTTTATCTATAGCTGGTTTTTTGTTTTGTTTAAGTTGTTCTAAAGTGCATATGGCTTGTTATTTGAACTGGAATCAGTGTAGTAATTGGGTATAAATGAATGAGAAAAGGTGAAACATATGCCAACTATTGGCATTGTGGAGACCTGACTTTTTATTTCTCCAAATCCTATAAATGGTTTAATATAATTCCATTTTTGGTTGATTTATATTTTGATATTTATGCTGTGTAGTATTAAATTGTTGAAATCTCTTGAGTGGCCCTGCAAGTTGGAATCTTTTAATCATTATGCACAAAGTTGAAACCATTCGTGCCTCTGTATTCCTTCCTATGGCTAAAGTTTCAACTTCTCCAAAAATTTCCTTTCTAATAGATCATAGTTGCATACAGCGTACGGGTTTCATTTATATCTACAGAGAATAATTCAAAAGTTCAGTTGGTGATATCCCAATGGATTATTGGTTCCTGATACTTATTGAGCATCTGGAACTATACTAGCTCTATTTGGGTAATAAGTGATAAAATACTCCAGAATTATGATTTATGATGATGTTGAATGCCCCTACTTCTGTTTTTCCTTTTTTTTTTCATTCAATACATTTTCTTCTTCCAAACAAGGTTTCTAAGTTGAGAATTTAATTTTTGCAGATCGGCTTAAAGCAGTGGCGATATTATGACTTTGGTCCAAAAATGGTGCCCCCACTTATCTGTCTGCCTGGCACTGCAGGAACAGCGGATGTATACTACAAGCAGATCATGTCTTTATCCGTGAAGGTATGATGGAGATTTGTTATATAGATTTTCTTCATAATTTTAACAAATATTCTTTCTCACCCTCCTCTCCCCTATAGAAAGTAAGATATACGCATTGAATCAACACTTTTATACTACATAGAGGCAGTTGCAATAGTAATAGTTAACATGAATCATTATTTTTCTGAGTAGGAGATATCGCTAACTTGTGCCATAAGAGTCGAAAAACATACCAGAAACCACCTCATTGCGTGGACACGTTATTCATTTATTTGTTTTGATAAGTAAGGCCACCCTTATATATTATTACCACATAACACCTTATACAAAGAGTTTCTAGCAAGGTGGAAGGTTCTAGCATTTTTCCACATTTTTTTCTGTTGCCTTGGTGTGCAATATGCATATGCTTCGTTCATTTCTTCTTGTATACTATTTTTCTTGAAAGTTCAAACCGATCTCCAAATTGATAAAGGAGCTATAAATTTGTGTCTATGTCTCTTTTTGCAGGGTTATCGAGTGATTTCAGTTGATATTCCGCGGGTATGGAACCATCAGGAGTGGGTTCAAGCATTTGAGAAGTTTTTGGATACCATTGATGTTCATCATGTAAGGTTTTTATTTCTTTTAGATTTGCTTTTTTATGCACTTTTTATACCTTTTCAGAGCATTGGATTTTTTAAGATACTTGTCCTGTCTTATTAACACTTAATTATCTCTGGGGATTTGGCAACACAAGCTATTGGACAGGTGGAAATAACCTTTTTAAAGTTTTTGTATAATATATAAAGATTCCACAAACAGGTTACTGTTATGCAGATCCTTGACAGAAACCATGTCTTCAAATAAATGTCTCTCATAATTATTATAACTTCCAGTTTTGCAGAGACTCTCGTGTATTTCCATATGTAATTCGAATCATCTCTCTTCAACATGTTGCGAGTTGTGACCAATAATAGTAGTGCAATTAGATCCCATCAAACCGGATTTGAGTTTTTTTATATACTGTTATCTTTTGGGAATTGTGCTGATGAACCTTATACATCGAGCCAACTGGAGTTGCTTGATTCTGTACAAAGCTTCTACTGATTGGGTAACAAATCTAACAATAATAGGGTAACAAACTAGGTTTGAGGTCTCAACAACTCCTTTTTTTCTTTCAGGAGCTGGATTAGTATTCAATATACACCGGCCATTAACTATGTAAGGCTTATCGGAATAATCCAGCTGGAGGAGCTTGTTTCTTTACCTCACGAAACTTGTAGTCCTCCCATTAGGTGTAAATGAGTTCAGTCATGCTGCACTGTAGTTGATGAAACTCGTCTCACTTAAATAAATGAGCCTAATCAAGCTTACTGAACTTATCATTCTAGTTGATCTCCAGCTTTATGTAAAGGAAATATATTTTTGAATGGCGTATCAATATCATAATTTTACAGAATTCATATTATGTTGGCATGCTGGCTTTGTGATTGGATCATTTTAATTGGACCATAATATCTACCTATGTGTCTAATATTTAATAATTGGACCATAATATCTACCTGCGTGTCTAATATTTAGTAATTGGTAGTAGAGGGAAAAGTAATTACAAATATATATGCTGTTCCACATTGACCTGTTGAGGAGCTCAAGGGAATAAAAGAAAAAGTTAGTGTCACAACAAATTTTGATTGATTTAGATTAGACAAAACTGCCTGACCCAGCTGGGAGAGAAAGAAGGAAAAATCTTTCATCAATTCATTATCAAAGCCTAAGTCCTTAAAAAGAAACAAAAGCAAAACCCCAGAAATGGTACTGAATAAGCAAAGCCTTAGTATCTGGGAAGAACTCATGGCAAAGACAATAATTTCATTAATAAAAGTCCCATCAGAGCTTTCATTACTACTATTTTTAAAAAAAGGATACTTTAAGACCCTAGTAAACAAAATCCTAGCCGTCAAATCAATCTCACCTGAACCATACATCGTAATTTGAATTAAACTATAAATAAAAGACAAAAACCCTTAAAAACTAACTTTAGTGTAGCACAAACAGTGTAGATGCTACAGGAAAGTGTAGTGATTAAAAAAACTGCAACACTAGAGCTGCTCCTGAATCAGTGTCCTAGAATAATAATGTGTGCGTTATTTCCATTGTATCCTAGACTGGTGTATGGTATTTTGGTATCTCAGCAGTGCCAGAGCCAGAATTCTCAGCTAAGAGGGGTAAACAGTCTATTCAAGAAAAAAAAGTTTCATTTGTAATATAAGTTTCTTGTATATAAATTTTTTTATTTAAATCAAATACTTAATTACCACACATAATATTGCATGAAAACATAAAGGGGGTTAACTTGTAGTTGTAATCATCTAATAAACACGAGTCCATTGAATTAAAAGGAAATGACAAGGACCTATACAAGGGTTTCTGTACTCTCATCCACTTACAAAGAGTCATTTATGGAAAAATATCATAATCTGGAAAAGATTTAGAGTTGTCCTCCATATAAAACCACACATCACAATGTTATTATCGCTACTATATAAATATCTCTAAATATATTATTTAATTTTCACATTCTTCACAATCTATCTAGTAAGCACGGATACGAACACGAGATACGGATTCAACACGAAACGCAATATGAGACACGACATTTTCCTAGAAAACAAGATGTGATATGTTGAACTTTATATATACTTTTAATAATTATATATGTATAAATAAATTTAGTTTTTAATAAAGCATGATAAAATGAAGCAAAATATTGAGAAACACTTATACCATAAATATCTCCAACTCTAATAACAAATAAGATTATAACATACAACTCTAAGAGAGAAGCCATATTTAAAGAAGACAGATATACGCTCATCAATTGAAAAGTTGACATCTTTGTTTGATCCTTCTACTTGTATAGTTGATAATTGATTGGATACTAATTATAAAGCAAAAAAAATTAAGGAAAACAGTAAATTAGGCATATATAATTAGGAACCATTAAGTTGTCAATAAATTGACATCAAAATTGACCATGTAAGTAAGATGAAATTTTATATAATTTTATAGATATACATATATCGATATAATAAGTAAATTATATTTACATAACCATAAACGAGATTCCCAAAGAAAATATAAGCAAGTAGTTAACTTCAAAATTTAAGTTCAATGATAATACTAGCAACTTTCATAACATATCTAGAAGTGAGTATGCCATATTGCCATACATATCTAGAAGCGTCGGTAAAGTGTCAGTGTCCATCTGTTTGACACATATCCGACACGGACATATCGACCTTCGAGAAGTGTTTGTGTTTCATAGCAATCTATATTTCTATAAAAGTTGCATACAGTCGACAATATCCTGGGATATCCAAAATTAATTTGGATTATTCTAAATAGACAACTACCCTATAATTGCATTTAATCTCACAATTATGGTCAATTAGAGTTTATTTAGCAATAAGAGGTCAATAGTTGTATTTTATTACTACAAATACAACTTTAAATTTCATTAGATATTTTAGTTTAGTAGTTGTAGTAAAAGTTACCAAAATATTGAGAGGGACAATTGATCAATTGCCAACCTTCTCCCAATGTGGCTTCCCCTATAGGGAATATGCATTCCCAAGTGAATGTAATTAATTAGTCTCTAGTACACACAAATACCAAAAAAGTTGGGTATGCTCTACTCAAGGTAATGTAGCCTGTTCCATGACCCCCCCCCCCCCCCCCCCCCCCCCCGCCCCTGCCCCTCCCCCTAAATCCTCCCTTTTATCTGTGAAGTAATGACCTAACTGATGAGCAATGAAATTGAAGCATTTGGCTAAAAAAGAACAAGAAATATTGGCCCGGTAGCATAGTAAGGTTATAGAATGTAGCGAAACTAATGAAAAAAGTTTTTTAGAAAGCCAGTTTGGAGTACACTTAGTTATTCCTTAGAGAATTCATTGTTCAAAATTGTGGTAGCGGCCTAGGTTGAAGAAGGTTTTTTTTACTTAGTTTCGCCTTCGGTTTCAAACGATACACACCATTATGCTAGAGCTTTAAATTTATTTATTTTATTATTATTTCTATTAGTTACAAAACTCAAAAGCATCCCAATTGTTGATTTTTCGTTACACCGTTATATCACCTTGATTCTCCGTTTCATTATTATTTTTCACTGATTTCTACATTACACCGTTATTTTTTCTGTTACGGCAAAATATTGCCTATAACAGTATACGCCACTTTGACAATGCTTGAAATTACAATTCGTGACTCATTATCAGATTGGTGAGTAAGGAAACCAAACCAATACGCCAAGATTTTGGCAACTCCGTGGATAATTTGAACCAAGTAGAGATTATAATAAATGTTACTGATTCTACCTTTATCACTTAAAAAAATCTATAATGAAATTGGTCATATCAATTTGAGCTGACTGATCAATCTGTATCCGACAGGTACATCTTTATGGTACATCCCTTGGAGGCTTCTTGGCACAACTTTTTGCTCAGCATCGTCCACGAAGGGTCAAGTCATTGATACTCTCAAATACATTTTTGGATACGCGTACTTTCTCATCTGCGATGCCCTGGGCTCCCATGTATGTTGTCATGTTACTTAACAATTTTTATGATGAGCTGAAGCTAATTGAATTGATTTCATTATGGAGATAACTATTTTAATTTTATGATCTATTGTTGTATTAATCCATTACAATGAATTGTCCCAAATATTCTGCCAAATTTGAGATCCTAAATGACATGGTAAATGACATGGCAATACCACAATGGAGCACATGAACTGGTCATTTGGTAATTTTATATCAAAATTTTCATTTGGGCCTCTATTCTTGGTAAAAAAAATGGAGACATCTATCATTACTCAATTGCGTTTGTTGCTGGAGATAACCTGTTTGATTTTTTATGAAACTCTTACATTCTCTAATTACGAGGTTGCTGCTTCAAACCTAGATATTTTTACTTTAATTAGAAAAATATTTGTTGGACAAAAATACGTGTTTAGTTTTTTTGCTAAAAAAAATTCTCTGTTGCAAACCTGCTGACTGTTGTAATTGAAATAATAGCCAAGGATATTTTAGGCATCATGGGCTATTGTTATTCTGCAATAAGTAGTTTATTGAAATATGTATAGGAAATTTTAGGCATCATGGACTATTGTTATTTTGCAATAAGTAGTTTATTGAAATATATATAGGAAAGTTTAGGCATCATGGACTATTGTTATTTTGCAATAAGTAGTTTATTGAAATATGTATTTATAGAATTTATTGGAGGTGCACACTTAGGATTCAGGTAAAACAAGGAGTCCCGTTGACTTCATCAATGGGCTGCATATGAGTTTTCTCTGAATTTCAAGAATGAGATTTCTACTATATTAAACTTTTCTTTTAAATTACTTTGGGTTACAAAGCTTGAACAACTTAAGAATTCATTGGTTGAAGTATACTTATTGAATGCTTTAAAGCATGAGTAAACAGGCAATAGGTTTCATTGCTGGCTTTCTGAGCTGATTCACTGCTTCCTTACTCTCCAGTGAAGTAGGAGTCCTAGATCTAGGGAGATAAACTACAATGCTATTGTTAGCTTATGAGATCTGTATTACTGGATTTTCTTTTACTCCTAGTAGTTTTAAAATATTTGTATTGTTTTTTCAGTTATGGAAAGCCTTCATTGCACACTTGCTGTTTTAGCTGAAAGGCATTTGTTAGGAATTTCTTGACATGCTAACTTCTTTTTTCATGGATTTTGATGTTGCAGTGTTGGTTGGACCCCTTCTTTTCTGCTGAAGCGATACGTCTTAACAGGAATCCCAAATGGTCCACATGAACCATTTATTGCTGATTCTGTTGATTTTGTTGTTTCTCAGGTAAAGTCTACAAGGAGCAATATGAACCACTCATTACTATTTTCTGTGTGCTGTTGTTGTGCTATCTGCATCAAATCTCCCATACAAGTGTTTACTTTCTCTTTTTTTTTTCCCTCCTTCTGCAAGTAGAGTGCTAGGTACCAGATAGTTTGTAATAGTGATGAACTAAGCTACAGTCAGAGCCCTTTGAAATGGATTCTTTGAGAAGGGTTGCTGAGCTTTGAAACTAAGGAGACAAGGAGTAGTAATTAGTAATTAGTTTAAATGAAAGATGTAATAGTTTCTAACCTCTCCCTATGATATTTTGCAAGTCTATCCTTTAAATCATCTTTTTAATGCTCTTTTGGTTTCTTTTGCTTTTTTAAAGTACTATATTTGGTGATCAGATGAAGTGTATGTGCACACATTTACTGTGGTGCACTCTCAGTAGCTCTAGCTGAAATTTGCACTGATTTGTTAGTAATTTGTGTACTCTTTGCTTTATCTTCTTTTCATTTAGAGTATTATGTAGCACTACTGTGGGCAACCTACTATGAATTTAGAATCCTGTTTCTAAGTGGTATTATTATCTGGAGCCTCTTGTAGACAGGAAGTTGAGTTTTCTTATGCTGTAAAGTTTAAAACCTGCAGGTTGAAACACTCAAGAAAGATGACTTGGCCTCCAGGTTGACTTTAACAGTGGATGCTGCATCAGTTGGACCGCTTCTCCTTGCAGATTCTTTTATCACTTTAATGGATGTATGTTTACATAACTTCGGATGATATGCATTTTTGCTTTGGCTCAACATGGCATGCTGTTGAAAAATTAAGATTTCTGTTTCAATTTAGCATGTGAAATCGGAAGCAGTATACCAAGTTAGGCCAAGGCAGGGAGCGATCTGGATTCTTTCAAAATATGGGTCAAAAAGAGATTAGCAATTATTAATCCCATTGAACTTAAAACCTTGCGAGAATACGGTAGACTTCTGTATTAGTTGTGAACCAGATAACGTTTTGGATGAAATTCATTGTTATTTTTTTTTTGTTTTTTTATCGGTAATCCTATTCAAACATACTGGAAACCAAAAACTGGTGTAACATGCCAATGCAGAGAATCCGCACGTAAGAATTCCTTTTCACAGTGTCAGTAGAGAATAATTTTCTGGAACATTTGGGTAAGAGGGGAAAAAACACTTTCCATTATCGGTGAGTACGCTCATGCTTGTAGCAGAATTGAAGTTGCCTGAGAGTATATCAATTGGAAACGCTATTTCTTAGATGATAAATTGCAAGAGTTGTCTTGTTGTCTATGTAATCTGATCATTTTGATATATCATAGCAGTATCATCTTCTTGTACTACATTGTCTTCATTATCTTTTCCTGGTATAATTATTTTCTTATGAGCCATGTTTTCTAATTGTTTGAGTGCTCGAATATGCATATATGTGTACACTTGCTTGTATTACTTTTCTGATATATGTTTGCTGCTGCTCCTTGAAAGACAAATGACTATTCTGCAATCCGTCAAGAACTGAAAGATGAAGTTGGTGAAAGGTATCCTGGCGCAAGACGGGCATACTTGAAGACTGGTGGCGATTTTCCATTTCTTTCACGCCCTGATGAAGTAAATCTCCATCTTCAGGTATGGGTTGATTTCATGTGTAGCTATTTCTATCCAAGGGCTGCTTGCTGATAGCGGTAATATTCTTGTTAGCATATCTGTTTCCTTTAAATTGGTAAATACAAAATGTGACAGCTACACATGAGACGAGTAGGCGTTGAAGCTCGTCCAGACTTGGTCCAGGGAGCCCCAAAGGATGGTGGTGCTGGGAGTTCTAGTGAACAAAATGATAGAAAAGACGATTCTGATGATCCACCAAATGGAGATTCTGAGGGTCCGCCTAATAATGATATCGATGATCCACAAACTGAGGATGCGGAAAATTCTGAGAACCCTTCGAATGAGAATCAGCCACCTCTGATTCCTGAAAGTACAAATACCCATAAAGAAAACCAGGTTCTCTGCAACGCCAAATTTTGTGCCACTGATTCCGATTGCCTTGCACCTATAATTTCTCATGCATTCTTTGAGAAACGGCAACACATAGAATTGGCTACAGCCTTTCTGCATTTCACTTGCGAGTATTTATATCTTGATCTGCTTTCTTTCTACCTTGTAATGTTGTACATTAATAGCGAGTATAGTTGGAAACCTAGACAATTCGTGTGAATTTAAGCTTTTTTATGATGTTTGTTGAAATTTCAATACAAATGATTGAACCATAGTAGTGACTATTGAATGTTTCCAGATATTGTTGAGGTTTGATGTGAAAAAATTGCATTTGTTGTTTTCGCTGCATGAGTTTGGTTTTAGATGACTCGAGTTGATGTCAATGCATTACTATATTTATTGGCAAAATTTTGGATAAACAGATCTCTGAACATAAAAGAACGGGCTATTTTAAATTAGATTTTTTAATCCTTTCGCTACTATTAATAGTAGGAAATACTTTTTTAAATCTGGATTGCTCGTTTCTCTTATAAACAAGGAGAGCATGTTTGTTTAAATAGTATCGTAACAAATATTTGTTATGAATTATTTATGTAAAAAATGATATATTAATGTTACCCAATTTTTTATTTTATTAATTTTTGAAGGGTGGAATTTACAAATTGAAGTGATATTTGAGGGAGATCGGATCTTGAAATTGGTTTAAACTTTTTGTTGATACTAAAACAAACATGCCAGGAAAAGAGGAATGAGTGGAGATTGCAGCTACTTTTTCTATTCCTTTTAGCAACTTTTTTTTGACTTTTTTCTTCCACAATGGGGGAAAAGTGATAATGATGTTGATATGCAAAAGGTTGTCATAAGTCCATTACCAGGCAATCCTTATTTTATTATTAATAAATATTGTGCGTCACAAATTTCAAATTTAAATAGTAAAAGAGGTTTTTTAAAATCTCCACAATTATTTGGCTACCACTTCTAGAAAGAAAGGAGTTTACTCCATGTTTTATCATTTAAAACATTTTCCCCAATTTTTACCTGATCACCGGCATTAAGAACATGATGTTAACTTTCTGCTTTTCCACACACACACAAACACACACACACACACATAACACATATGTGTGTGTGTATCTGACGATTTAAAAATATACTTTTTAAATAGCATACTTTCTTAAATAATATACCTTTATCAAAATAACGTTTTAAAAAAAAATTAATAATATTTTCATAAATAAAAAGAAAATAAACGAGACCGCGGAGAATGTTAAATCATGTCACATTTTCTTTTAATAAATATTTTTTTTTTAAAAATATTTAAAATGTCATCGTTTTGATAAAAATATGTTATTTATTTAAGAATGATACTTTAAATCCTTCCTATATATATATATATATACTGCAGCCATATTATAATAATTGTTTTGGCTTATTATTACCAATACTCCACCAAATAACTACTTGCAACGATTAAGTGCACTAATATAATTAACTTTGTTTTTTTCTAAATAATCAAAGAGGTTGCTAATGGTAATCCCACCAATAATATTTTAATTGTTGTAGTTTTAAATACTTGTGCCATAAAATAACAATAAATTCAAACTTGGTAAGCTCAAATTTGTTTTTCTTACCCATTAATTATATTTTAATAGCATACAGCTTTAGTGTGTACAACTCGAAAACCAGCTTGTGAGCTGTTCGTTGCGCTGATGGAGGACAGGAATTGGAGCCACTTTTAATTTAAGAAAGTGGTAGTCTTTGTTCTCCTTATAATAAGTACAAAATTTAAAGTTAGTTGTTGTTGGGGAATGGGGACCAACACTTCATTACATTGACATAAACTTGTTGGAATAATTGATTATGAGCTTAGCTCCTTGATTCTTGAAAACCCATCTAATCAAGGAGTAATTAAGCTCAAACCAAAGCATTAAGCAGAGAAAACACTCGTTCATTATTCTCGGTTAAATTTATCGTATTTCATAATGAATAATATTAAAAAATTTAAATTTTATCGGTTTAAGATCTCTAGTATTACCGATTTTTTAAATGTGTCGACTCAAAGTTTTTTTTAAAATCCAAAAGAAAAATTGAGGTTAGCAAATTTAAATAAATTGACGATAATAAATACGATTAATGAAAGGTAACCTTAATATCCCCATAAATTGTGAGTTAATAATTTTGTGCTCAAAATATAAAATTAATTCTAAAATTTCAAGGCCCTTCTTCTACATAGTCAACTAATATAGTTGGTCATTTTAAAATGCCCTGCAAGTCAAAATTAAGCCTTCAATCCTCTTGACTTTCTGTAACTAATGAAAGGATCAAAGTCAAGAAATTTTCAACTATATATCAACAATACGGTTTCTAAGTTGAAAACGGAACACGGTTAGCACAATAGTAGTGAGCTCATGAGTACAATATTTTATAAAAAAATTATATATCAATTTTAAATTTTAAATTAATAGCATAAAATTCTTAACATAGTTGTTATTCATATTTTAGTAGATTGAATATCATGATATCACCACTATTACATTTTTAGTAAACATTTGAGATATGTTTGAAAAAAATAATTTTTTTCCCATAAAATTATCATTTTTTATAATGCATCTCCAATTTTAAAATCGACAGAATTAATCGGACCAAAATTATTTTTACTTGTAAATATTCTTACCTAGGTTTATGGTTAAACTAGAAATGATAAAAAAAAAAAAATTAAAATAATTTATATGTTGTAGGTCTCTTCTTTATTCTCTCGTATTTCATGTATCACATAGGCCAGTTTTTATTATCAACGTACATTTATTATTCCATATAACACTGAAAAAATAATAGTAGAAGACAGAAAAATACAAAAACAAATACAAGGATATACCAAATAGTCCATAATCTAATCTAACGGTAATCATAGACGTATTAGAATGTGCATGCATATCATCTTGTGTCAGTAGCACTCTCACTTTAGGAGGAAGTACATAATAAAAGTCCCACTTTTCACACTCCACCCAAATGCATATACTTTCTCTCTTTTCCCACTGTTTTCTGCTCGTCACATGAAGAAATATCCAAATCTAGCCGGCCTTTAGCTCAAGAATTCAAACCCACATAATCTAATGTTAACAGAGTAATTACTTTCAGTACTCTGTTCTCATTAAAAAAAACACAGAGATGAACAATATTTCCCATAATAATTTCCTCTTCACTTTCCTTCTTGTTCTCACATTTTCCCTTCCAAATCACATCCATGGAAATTCTGAGCTCAGAGCTTTAATGGAGATAAAATCTGCTCTAGACCCAGAAAACAAGTTCTTGAAATCTTGGACAAATGAGGGTGACCCATGTAGCAGTGGTTCATTTGAGGGTGTGGCTTGCAATGAGCATCGTAAGGTAGCTAATATTTCTTTGCAGGGAAAAGGTCTCACCGGAAAAGTTTCGCCGGCGGTGGCCGGACTTAAGTGCTTGTCCGGTCTCTACTTGCATTACAACTCCTTGTCTGGAGAGATACCAAAAGAGATTTCTAATCTCACTGAGTTGATTGATCTTTATCTGAATATCAATAATCTTTCTGGTATCATTCCTCCTCAGATTAAGAACATGGCTAGTCTTCAAGGTTAGTTCTATTAATTAATTATGAGATTTCCCATTTTTCTAAGAATTTTCAGTTGTTTTTGGAATGAAATGGATATCATTTGTTTAGGTTATCCTGAATCTTTTCTGCTTGTTCCTGAATCCATTTTTTTATTTTCTTTTTCTGATAGAGAGTATTAAATTCTTGAAATTCTTGGTTTGGGAATTGGGGATGGATTAAAAGGTTGAAACTTTCATTTCAGATTGGGGAGATAAGTTTACTTTATGGCTAAAGATTCATGGCCTTTCTTTCATGATTTTTTACTGTATAATTAAATTAAGCAGAAGAGACTTTTGGCTTACTTTTCTTGTTATTTTCTGTTATTATTGGATTGGCAAATATAAATAATTAAATCCATGATTTTTGTTGTTTCCCATTATTTTTCTTCTTTTTTTCTCAAAGTCAGCTTATAAAACATATGATTTTTATTTTTTTGTTTCTTCAGTTTTGGAGCTATGTTGTAATCAGTTGAGTGGAAGCATACCAACAGAGATTGGGTACTTAAACAAGCTTAGTGTTCTCACATTGCAATATAACAGATTAACCGGTCGAATTCCTTCCAGCATTGGTAACATGGGGATGCTTAAAAGGCTTGATTTGAGCTTTAATCATCTATCTGGTAACATTCCTGGTAAATTAGCTAATGCTCCTCTCTTGGAGTTTCTAGATGTTCAAAACAATTCACTCTCTGGAGCTGTCCCTCCTGGTAAGTTCGGTAAAAAAAAAATTCTCCTTAAAGATTAAATATGCAAAGCTATAACTTGAATTTATCACTTTGTAGAAATATGGTACCTGACTTTATAACGTAACAAATTGCTATCACATGCAAAATCCTGCCTTTTAAGGTATAATTAGCATGCACAAAATTGATCCAATGTATAGTTTTGCACTACTAATTGTGCCATGAGGTAGCGGTTTGCTATAACGTAAAGTCAGGTAGTATATCTCCACAAAGTAATAAACTCAATGCATAATTTTGCATTTTAGTCCTCCTTAAATCATCATTTATTAGTTAGTAAAAATTGATTTTTTCTTCTCCTTTTTGGTTATGCAGCTTTAAATAAATTAAATAAAGGATTTCACTGCGGTAACAACTCTGGTTTATGTGGTGATGGATTTTCTTCAGTGCGAGTTTGCAATTCTTGGGATGATCTAACCATCAACCAAATTGAACCCTTTTCACCTTCAAGAAATACTACTTCTTCTAAACATGTCCCCATGAATGCCAAGTTTCACACAAATTGCAATCAAACCCATTGCTCAAAATCATCAAAACTCCCACAAATGGTCATTGTTTCTGGGGTAATCACAGCCTCTATTACATTAATGGTTGTGGGGTTTTTATGTGCTTTTCGGTATCGTAGGTATAAGCAGAAAATAGCCATCACATCTGATCATACTTCTGATGATCGGTTTAGCGCCAACGAGTCCAAGGATTTTTACTCAAGAAGTGCCTCTCCACTTGTGACTCTTGAGTATAGTAATAAATGGGATCCAATGGTTAGTTATCAAATAGGCAGTGACGATTCGGATAAGTTTCTACAAAGGTTCAAGTTCAATCTTGAAGAGGTTGAGTCAGCAACGCAGTATTTTTCCGAGGTGAATTTGTTGGGGAAGAGCAAATTCTCAGCTGTGTATAAAGGGATTTTGAAGGATGGATCAGTTGTAGCAATTAAAAGCATTAATGTGATCAGCTGTAAATCAGAGGAAGCTGAGTTTATGAATGGGTTAAGGTTATTGACCTCTTTGAGACATGAAAATCTTGCCAGGCTTAGAGGTTTTTGTTGTTCAATGAGCAGGGGTGAATGTTTTCTCATCTATGATTTTGCTTCTAAAGGAAATTTGTCACAATATCTGGACTTGGAAGATGGAAGCAGCCACATTCTTGACTGGCAAACTCGGATTTCTATCATCAATGGGATTGCGAAAGGTTAGTACCATAAATTATGAAAACTAATATTTTCACATGAAAAAATATATGATATTTTTACACGAGTCTCTCACACACATGGTGCATAGATGTGGGACTCACTCACTATTCATATGACAAGGATCATGCAAATATTAATTTTCCATGTGGAAGTATCAGTTCCTTTTCAGCTCATGAGACTGCACTTTGCCATCATGCTGGTGGATAGAATAGAATAGTAGATGCTCATCTAAGACCATTTGGTATATGATCTACTATGGCAGATTTATGCTCATGTAAAATGGAAAAATATGTTGTTAGGATGATATATATTGTTGATGCTTCTCTAATAACTTAAGGTAATAGATAAGTTAGTAATTTCACTTGATAGTAATAGTAGAGCTTTGAATGTGCAAGGTCTGAGTTCAAATCTCCCTCAACTCTTGAGAATACTTCATATACCTTTTGGGCGGTTTTACCTAAAAGTTTAAACTTTTTGGATGAAAACTTGATAATCATTGAGCGTATAATTTAATGCTCTTTCTCGATAATAGACATAATAGGCTTACATTTATTGCATCAGTTGGTCTCTTTTAAGTGAATTGGTTCACATATGAAGAAGAAACTCTAAATCTACTCGGTCAGATCAGGCAATGTATAGTGTGAACTAAACACTAAACAATTTGAAGACATGCGCCTCAAATCTTGGACTGAGTACATAGTGGAGCCTCTATGCAGATGACTGCCTCATTTATTTCCAATTCTTTAGACTCCTGCATTTATACATACACACTTGAAATGTTAATATTTGCTCCAAAACAAAACTCATTTTTCTGCCCCTTTTCTCGGGATACTGATTCCAAGCCATCTGAATTGGGCAGTCTATAAAAATAAGTTGCATGTGTATAGTACAAATTCGCATTTATGATGATCTATGTTATGTAAATATTATATTGTTGTAACTCTCTATCGTGTTAAATTTATTTCTATAAAATGTCCGAATGAACTGTGTGAAATTCAAATCCTTCTGTATGAGGATACTATGCGTCATAAAAACTAGGTTGTTCTCCTTCGTTCTCTATTTTTTTTTTCCTTTGCCCTTGGTAATGAATTTGTTAACTAAAATGATGTGAATATGAATTTGAATAAGTAAAATTTCACTAATTTTTTTTTCCTTTTTCTGACCAGGTCTTGGATATCTACACCGAAGTGAAACAAACAGGCCTGCCATAGTTCACCAAAACATATCTGTTGAGAAAGTTCTCATTGATCAGCAATTTAATCCAATAATAATGGATTCAGGTCTTCTAAAGCTCCTTGCTGATGATATTATCTTCTCAGCCCTCAAGGTCAGTGCAGCCTTAGGATACATGGCTCCCGAGTACATTACCACTGGCCGTTTTACAGAAAAGAGTGATGTTTACGCGTTTGGTGTGATTATCCTTCAGATTCTCTCTGGTAAAACAAATCTCACTAGTGAAATGCGACTGGCAGCTGAATCGTGCAAATATGAAGATTTCATTGATGAAAAATTGAAGGGAAATTTCTCTAAGTCGGAGGCAGATAAATTAGCGAAAATAGCACTGGATTGCATCAATGAGCTTCCAGATAGCAGGCCAACTATGAAGGCAGTGATTCAATATCTAGGCAACCTTGCCTTTTTAACTACATGAAGTGGTTTGTTTTTGTTGAAGTTGCTGCTCTTTCTCTCATTCTTGAAGACTAAAGAGATTTATTGAATGTATAGTAGTAGAGCTAGTGAGAAGTCTATGGGAAATAATCTCTCCATTTATTGGTGGTTGTAATGATGGAAATTTTAGAACCAAATTAAAAACATACCCTTGGCAGATATTTCATCTTAGGAAGCTTGTCTAAAAGAAAAATCACCACAGGCAATACTAATGCTAATATGAAAGCAAAGAATATCTATTAACGTCTCAAAACACCCACCAACAAATTGGACAACATTCAAAATTTTGATTTCATCCATTGTACTTCTTGTAAATGTACATCACAACTATTTCAGAACCATCCCTCCCGTTATTTATTCTCATATAAGAGAATTCTCCGAGTTTCCACAAAATAAAATAAATTTCTGAGTTTTACGGGCAAAAAAACAGAATTGACTAGAAGTGTACAAGGGGTGGCCTTATCTTGTAAATAAACATTCTAAGCAACTGCACCATGTTGTTGATAATCTTGAGTCCATTCCGCGGGCCACCACTCAGGTTTAATGGCTTCAACCTTTACATCTTCCTGGCCTTGTATGATCAAGGTTCCTGGCCCTTTGAAGGCTTCTTCCAGGCGCAAAAGGCCAAGCCCACGAGATCCAAGTGCAGTATTGACAGTCCCCGCCTTCTTACCAGATGCAGCTACCACAACTTCTGATCCAGGAGCAACTTTCTGCTCTAACTCTGAAAAGACAGAAGAAGCTTAAAATAAGATAACAGAATGTCATTAAAAATGAAAAAGGGGTTGTTCTACCTTTTCCACTATCATCAAGAAACTTCAAGGGAATCAAGCGCTTTCGAACTACCCCACGGTGATGTGCCCGAGCAATGAGTTCTTGACCAACGTAACACCCTTTGTCAAAGCTTATGGCCTTCAAACCAGCAAGGTTGTATTCCAGTGGAATTGCCTCACCTACAAAAGTTAAACACAAACTCAGATTGAAATTACAAACTTCAGGCCTTTCGTAAGCTGGAGCACTATTATGCTAGTGCTGGGAGCTAATGCATTGCATTTCCAAATCAATAGAATAGTAGTGCCTTTGCAGTTTAATTTAATGTTTAGTTTTAACCAATGGTAGGTGTACCAAATTAAACATGAAATATAAAGAACAGGAACGATTATGACAACATGCAATAAACAGGTCTAAATAGATTGGAACTTTATAAATAAAGACAATATAGAGATATAGATCTCATCATTCATGCCCTAAATTCTTTGCATTAGATATATAGAAAACTTTTTAAGTGTTGGACACATAATTTGTGCACAACGATAACCCTCAATTAGAAAAAAATAATAGGGTTCAAAACCAAAAAAAAAAATATACACCTTTGGGTATCTCAGTAGAGCCTTCAGCAACTCCCTTTTCCAATCTCCAGAGTAGGTAATTTTGTTCATCAGTTTCCTTGTCAGCCTCAACCAAAGGAGCTGCAACAGAAAGAAAACAACTTCACATTGGATCAAGTAAAGAGTTCATAACTTGATTCGCTTTTTTGCAAGAAGGGCTGTAAATGATCCCTGACAAGTCAAGCTTTGGCTTGCCGAACTAAGGCTGTAATAAATATTAAAAGAATTGAGTTATTAACAAGTTTCATGAGCTTGCTTCATCTCAATTAGCTAGTGAAGCTCGTTTACTAGGTCATTTGGCTCATGAAATTTGTTTAAAATCTAATTTAGCTCAAACGTCAAGTTTTACATACAAATTAATTTGTTACAACTTACAATATCCTTTTAAGTTGTAACAAAATTTGCTTATACTGTACCAGATAACATATACAAAATATAATATATGTATAGACTTACAGCTTCTGGAGTGAATTTATGGAGCATGTAACCATGGAAGAAGATATACTGAGATATGACTTCCTAAATGATCATTATTATATTATACAATATTATATTATTATATCTATGTATATTTATAGAATGTACAATTAAATTTATGAACGAGAATTAGAAAGAGGGTAATAAAATGCACTTGTGACTTGACATTGAAAAAGTATAGCTAAACGAGTTGAGTCCAGTTTCACACTTTTTGGTTATAAGTCGGTTCCTGGGTAATTTTACCTGAGTCAGCTTGTAAATAAAACGAGCCTGAAATCTCGGACTCGACTGTAAAATTCTTGACAGGATAGCCCCATTTGACAAAATGAGCCTAGAATTCTCATGAGATGAGCCAGGTAGCTCGCAAGTAGCCTGGTTCATTTACAACCTACTCACAAGCACCTAAACAATGTCCCAAAGCTTTAAACAAAAACGATGTCAGAGTAACCAAGTTCACGAGAACTCACGTGTTGTATCGGAGGGAAAGATACCCCTAAATCCAAGGCATTCCAATCTGGGATCCTTGTACCATTGCCATCCAAGATTATTTCCTTGTGAAGCTGCAATGCCTGAGCAATCAACAGTGCCACCATAGCCAACCCCAGCAGCCTCTGGTTCTTCTACACAAGACAACTTTTCAGTTAAATTCCCGCCATAACATTGCCAACAAGAGAATTCCTCTGCTGCACTCTCAATATCAACCTTAGACCTCAACCGGTATCTACAAAATTAACACAAACAATAAGTTACTAGAAAGTAAAAGCGGCTTTTGACAAGTGAACGATAAGCAATGGCAGCCAAAATAATCTTTCTAAGCTCGGATATTGCGGTGAGAGCTACTATGAGAAGAAAGAAAATCACAAAAGGCAGAATGAATCACATTGAACTCAACACTTAAAGTGAGCATCAACCTAGGACCTCCCACTGCCTTGTACCATATATTACATGTCAACAATATTTTGCTGCACTAGTATTGCCACATTGATTTCCAGCAGAATTCTTAGTAATTGTATGGTGTGCATTAAACAGCAAGAAATTTGTGTCTAAAATGAAAATAAAACTTGTGACAACTCCTTGACAAACAAGTGCAGAATAGGAGGTACAGAAATATTACAAATATTGGACGTGCCATTAGAAAGTCATTGCAAGTATGGTCCTTGATGCTGTACAATATTTGACACTAATCATTCAGTCCTTATATTTGAATCTCCAACCACAGCTGTCAGCATGACTTTCTATTACAACTCTAAGCAGGGTCCACTTATTCAAATTCAATATAAATTAATTAACATTAACATGGGCAGAAGCCCTTAAAATTTAAAAGTAGTCATAACCTTCAACTTTTAAGGTACAGATGCAAAAGCCGGAGTGCAGCCAGGGAGCAGGAGCCTAGGTTCGATATTATGGTGGAATGGGAGCACCTCAAGAGAAAAATAGGTAATAAAGGTTTGTTCATCCACCGTCCAGCAATGTATTGAATACAATATAATATACAATGAAAGCAACAACAAAAATAGGTTTGGCTAGTGTTGTAATATTTCTGGTTTAAAACTCCTTTCTCTTCTTTATGATGTCTTAAAAGCATAGAATGTCTATGCTGGAGAGTCGTGTATGGTACGACTGCACCATAGACAATACATATAGCCCTCCATTCAGTGTGAGCCAAAACTAAGGTTCACTTCAAATTCAAAGATTCACAAAGCAGACTTGGGCATTATGATGGGTGAACCAGTAAGCTGAAATTAAATTTGTTTCCTATTTGCTGATTCACTTTTATGAGTTTGAAAATTATGCTCCAACTAGAATTTGATCCATGGTTTACACATTTCTAGCAAGAACTGCTAACCTATTGAACAGACTAGGGCACCTAGGTCATAAGCCATACCCATCCATGTTTATGAGCTACGAAAACCCATTGTTCTCTAGAAATAACTAAAGATTCACAACTTATTATATATTCCTCATCCTTCAGTAAGTGATGAACTCTAAATAGCACCTATGATAAATTTAGTTTGCCAATACCATTTCAAATATGCTCGCCATATCCAATATGCAGTTACCTTTATCACCAAAACACTCTGCATGACTTCGTAACATTAAAGTCATGAACTTGCTCAAAATAAAATACAACTTCGAGCTTTTGCTGGAAGACTTCAGCTACACCAAGTCACAGATAAAGAGACTACTTCTACAAATGGTTACAACTCGCCATATCCAATATGCAGTTACCTTTATCACCAAAACACTCTGCACGACTTCATAACATTAAAGTCATGAACTTGCTCAAAATAAACTACAACTTCGAGCTTTTGCTGGAACACTTCAGCTACACCAAGTCACAGATAAAGAGACTACTTCTACAAATGGGTACAACATTACCTGCAAAGTTAACTTTTCAGCGGGATTTTGACAAACTGCAGAACAGAAGAACATAAGCTCGTATATAAAAATCTTATCTTGGGCATTCAGGTAGATTACATAGCTATATCTTCTTGGGTAATTAAAAGTTGGTTTCTAAAGTATACCTTGAAACAAACTATTAAGCACCCATCAAGATAGAGACTCTCCCAGGGCGGTGTCTCTCATCATTTTCCCAGTCTATCCAAACTTAGAAGAATTAACCAACTTTAAGACACTAGAGATTTACCATTTCATATATACAACCAAAATTTAAATAGTTGTAACTTTAATATCATAAAATATTAGAGGATCAAAGAAAGAGTCAAAATTGAGAGTCCTTAAAGAAAATCATTCTGCACAATTCAAATCACTTTATACATACAATCGTCATGAACCATTAAAAGACATAACTTACTTCTTCAATGTGTACAATAGGTCATCCAATACAGACCTCTCTACGTCAGCAAGCAACTCCAATTCCTCCGGGTTTGGACCGGGGCCAGAGCCGGATTTATCAAGCTTCTCTACTGGCCAGGAGGGTCTGTATATAAAGAAATCATACAAAAACCTTCCCTGAGGTGTCAACATTGCGGCGTACATCGGCGGAATCGAAACAGAGGGCAAATTAGGGGTAAGCACAGTCGAAGTCTTCTCACCCACTGGTTCACCGAACCTCCGCACATCATTGGTTAACAGACCCTGAAGGAATTTCACGTTGTCGGGTCCTCGGAACCGGACTACAGCTCGGGTCTTGAGGTGAGAGGCAACGGGACCCACTTCATCAAGGTGGGTTCTTAAAGAAAAGTGTTTGATGGATTTGAAGAAATTGTGGGTAATGGGTTTGGAGAATTGGAGGGATCGCTTGAATTGAGTCATTGATTTTCACTTTGGGGGATTGAAAGAAGCTGAGAGCTGGAGCTGGAGCTCGGAGGGGAAGAACTGAAGAAGGTAGTTATGGTGGCATGTAAAGGTGGGGTGTTGACACGTGTTCTTGAAGCTTTCTCTCTTTGAGACAGCTGTCCTGGTGAATAAACTATGTCTGATATGAGAAGATAAAAGAAAAGAATGATCGTCAGGTGTTTGATGAAATGGCTGAATGAAAGTTCAACGGGAAGCCGAGAAGTTGGGCTTAAGGTGCTGCTATTGAAACGGTACTCTATACATTGTGCCAAACCCAAACGGTCCGTTTTAGCTACAACATTGAGGCTCAATATTAAAAAGAGTTCAACGCTTGCCAAAATGAAAGTTAATTAAAAGTTGATTAAAATTGTTATGGGCCATGACGCCATGTGAAGGGGATTGATAAATGCAAATGGGAATGAATATTTTTATAGTAAAATTTGATTGAGCCCCTTTTTAACTTATAACGACAGATAAAATAGTTGTTATAGATCCATGACGGCACTCTCTGTTATAATGACGGTAAAACTGTTGCTATAATTAAAAAATAAAATCCTACATACAAAAATATCGATTTTAACTGTAAAAATATTCATTCCCCAAATTAGTCTTCAACTGCTAAACGGAGAGGTAGCGGGAGGGAGTTACTATCTACCTATTTTATTTTATTTTACTGAATATATTTATTTGCAATAATAATAAATAACAGTTAATCATTCATACCTTTTAAATATTATGAAACACTTTTATAATCAACCACAGTTGTTATTATATCAAATCGAAGTCAGTCAAATTGGCGGCTGCCTATGCTTAGATTTGATTATTGTTATAACATAAGCACTGACGAGGTTTGATATTTCGCCCGGACCTAACCATCCCTATCCACACGGGTATATAGAAAAAAAATTCAGCACTTTTATTTAAACGAAATAAAAACACACACACACAAGAAAATACATTCAACCCTTTGAAAATAATAATATGACTTCTAGTTTGTAGGTTTTGGTCAATATATTATTAACTATTTTTATAATTCTATTACATTATTTTTCAAACTGACTGGGTCTAATCCATAAGTAACCTCCCTTTTTTTCTAACTTTGTACAATATATATATATAGAGAGAATAATTCATAACAAATATTTATTATAGAGTAAGAGTAAGGTAAATAACATTTATACTATTCATTATAGGAACTAACGGTTAGGATCAAAAAATTAAATCCCGTCGTCCGCTACTATTACTAGCGGACGATGATCATCATCTGTTACTATTAGTAACGAATGGTTTACGTTCACTATTATTTCTCAGTTTAATTTGAGCCGTTGATATTTGGAATAAGTGTTACAGCGGTATATTTTTATTTTTAATACATAATAAATACTTGTTATGAATCATTATTATATATATATATATATAAACACTTATTCTGCGTTGACCACAATTTTAAACTATGACCTCGAGCTAACTTGCATTAATTGACTAAGACTAAGAGAATGAAACTAAGATTAAGAGAATGACTAGTCGCGAACGTAGGATTTAAGTTTAAGGTTGAGTTTCATATTAATACTTATAACCAAGTTACAACCGAATTTGGCACGCCTCATTATTCTTCTCACTTAATTTCTCTTATTTTATCAGTACGTATCTCTCTCTTATTCATCCGTCCGCTATTTGATTTGCACCTTGTCAACTTCATTCTAGAAAAAAATGTCACAATTGGAATTTTTATGTTACTTTTTCAAATCAAAGGTTATTACCATATAATATTGTCTTGAGTAGTTAATATATTTCAATTAATAGAGTCGTTATTCTTGATTGGCATACAAGTCTTTCAAGAATACTTTGTTATGTTGAGAATCTTTCATGAGTTTTATCCACGCTTGTGATTTGATTTGTACGGCTCCGATAAATGCTATTCAAAATGTCCGAATATGCATTAAGATATTATACACTAATGCACATTCGGACATTTTGAATAATAAAATTTTGGGTGTCACAAGTTCTTCTCTATAAAATTTTATATGCACTTTGCAGGTTTACTCGGGAAACACCCAAAATAAACAAAACATGGCAGCAAATTTCACCATTACTAAGTAACTGTTACTTTATGATAAAATAAAATTTAATCTATGCAAAAAAGTACTCGTTCTGTTCCAAAATATAATATTCAGCTTTAATTACTAAAATTATAAAATTAAGAAATAGTTGAGAAATTGAAGTCCTACGTGTATATTTACACTTTTGAAAACCATTTTAATTGTATATTTTGGAATAAACGAAAAATACTTATATATACACACACCCTTATTTTGGTACAATTGACGTCTATTATAGGAAAAATTATTGTATACTCTTGGGACGGAGTTACAGTATACTCCACCCTCTCACATGAGGATGGAGTTCACACGGGTCCCATCATGTGTGGACTCTACCCTTATATAAGAGGGTGGAACATACTGTAATTCTGTCCCAAGACTATACAATAATTTTTCTCATTACAGGTTGAAAAACCATTCTCGTCTGTCGTCTGTACATTAGTGACAAGGAGCAGTAATTACAAACAAACAAGCCAAATGGGAAGTAATAACCGCCTACATTTTCCTTTTCTGGTTTGGCTTTTGGACTTGAGTATTAATTACGCAACTAAATCTTTTTCCCCAAGCGTAAGCCAAATGAAAAGTCAGATGTGAGCTAAGCCATTAGGGCTAACGCATTCCATTTGATCCTCTCCTTATAACTGTAAACGGTCTGACATAGACACCCTCATCAATACCCCCTCTTTATACCATAAATCCCAATTTCCCCTACTACTACCCAACAAATTGAACCACACAAATCCCCAAAAAAAGCAAGCAAGCAAGAAGATATAGAAATGGAGCTAGTTTGGTCCCCGGAGACGGCTTTAAAAGCTTATATCGACACCGTTAAATCTGTAAGCAATTCACAACTTTCAAGTCCAAAATATCTGATCATGTTTCTTGACTAAATTTCTATATGCAGTGTGAAATTTCCAAAGATTCAAGTGTGGCAGAGCTAATCTCAGCCATGGCTGCAGGGTGGAATTCCAAATTGATAGTAGAAACATGGTCCCATGGTGGAGCTACAGCAACAAGCATTGGCCTTGCAATTGCAAGCCGGCACACTTGCGACCGGCACGTGTGCATAGTCCCAGATGAAGTCTCACGATCCGAATACATCCGATCCATGGAAAAGGCCGGAATGTCGCCGGAAGTTATTGTAGGGGAGCCGGAGGAAGTGTTTAGGGGATTAATGGGTGTGGATTTTCTGGTATTAAATTGTAAAAAAGATAATTTTACGAGAATTTTGAGGGTGGCTAAATTAGGCCACATGGGTGCCGTTATTGTCTGCAAAAATATTGGTGGTAGCTCGAGAAGCGAATCGGAGTTTAGGTGGCGCGCGGTTGTTGACGGTGGTTCGCGAATGTTGGTGCGGGCGGTGATTTTGCCGGTGGGGGCGGGACTTGATATTGCGCATATAGGGGCTATTGGTGGGATAAAAAGCTTGGGTTCTGGTGGAAAGGGGGGCAGAAAGTGGATTAAGCATATTGATAGGCAATCTGGTGAAGAGTTTGTGATTAGGAAATGAATTAATTGCTTAATGACGCAATTAAATTTATTTTTTGGGTTAGAGGAATTAGGCAATCCATATGATTGATGCAAAATTCCTTGTTTCTGCAAATTGTTTGAATATTTGAATGTGTATATTAATGAGAAAAATTAGCACACACTTGCCATTTTGTTTAGTATACGAATGAGCACATTTTGTTTCTGCAAATAAGTTCTAATAAATTATGTTTTATATGATTCTAAAAGTTTGGAATTATTACATCAAGTTATATTGTCCCCGTAAATTGACATATTTATTAATTTTAATTACTCAAAATCATTTTTGTATGGAGTTGGAAAGTGAGACAACCGGAAAATATTTGTCATTTATATATATATACACACACGTACAAACGCACACATTAAAAACTTGTCAAAAAAGTCTCATTTTGATTCATTTTGAGGTTATCTTCGACGGCTTGGACTATTTATGGATTAATAAAAATGGCTCAGACTTGTAATTTTTCTTTCCAACAATTTTAGTCTGGATTGTTTAAAAATTAAAATTAAAAAAAGTACACAATCACCTTATTAAATAAATATATAATGCTCACCATAATTGTAGCAATCCCTTGGGGTTAAATATTACTAATGATAATATTAAAAGAAGTTGACTTTTTAAGTCAACTTACAAAATCTTAAACTTATAATTAATATAAGTTCAATTAAGTGTTTTAACATTTTTTTTTTAATTAAAGTAGCACTTTTAAGATAATTTTCAATATTTAATATTATATATTGTCTATTATAAAATGATATTAATTTAAACTAGAAAATAGAGCAAATTTACCTTCAAAAGTTGATATAAGGCTTCTTATTTATTTTTTAAACTTTTTGAACGGATTTTGGCATAATTTTTTTTGTTAGAACTATTAAATCAAATTTTCATGACATGTATGACAAGACTAAAAACAACAACAACAAAAAATTGGGGTGTATATGACATGGTCAACTCACCAACAATACAACGCGGATTAGAATATGGAGTATAATGCGGCTTAGCTTCCGTACAGCCTTTGTACTCTTGTTAAGAGTAGCACTTTAATGCTTGGATTAGAATTTCGTTCATTACTAGAACTGATTTATATGATATTTTAATATTTTTATATATAAAATTTATAATGACGATTTAATCGTCGTTATATATTTATAATAATATTTTTAATAAAATATATATACAAAAATATTAAAGTTTTATAGAAAAATATAATTTTTTTTGAATAAATGTCTCTGAACTACATGCCATATGAGTTAATTTTATATTTATATGTTACTCTAATTGTGAAGACATTATCTTCTGGTACGAATTACCTCTTAAGTTTGGTAGTATTTATTTTTATGTTACGTTTGAATTAAATAAATAAAATGGATGAATAAATTGAATAAAAAAGGGAATAAAATAAATAGTAAAATGATTTATTCCATACTGTAAAACCCCGAATTTTATGAAATACAAAATTTAATTTTTCTTCATATATATTTTTTGAAACAGTAAGTGGTTAAATCGATCAAGTTAAAAGTTAAGGATGTTATCTGCAAATTTTATTTTGTCGGACAATATTCGCTTTGTCGGGGAATATTCGTTTGGTCGGGGAATATTCGTGTCGTACGACGGCGCCGAAATAACAAATTATTGGTGGACCCCACAACGGAATATTTGTCGGATATAGAAAACGACAGAAATAATCTTTTTAAATAAAAATAGTCAACGAAACTGTTAAAATACCCGTGATAAAAGAATAGTAGCATACGATAGTTTTTGGTATTTTCTGTAGCACACGGTACTCTACAGTAACACACGGTATTGTATAGTGTCTCATATTATTGGTCTGATAATTGACACCGTAACTGTTACGCATCATTTCATTGTCACTGCATAATATTTTATATTATCAATTCAATAATTGTTGTTACACAGTATTTTGCATTATTGATTTAATAATTGTCATTACACTGTATTTTATATCATTGAGTCAATAATTGTTGCTGCACTGTTTTTAAAATTATTGAACCTAATAATTGTCACAGTAACATATGCACAGTAATTCACATTATTGAATCAATAATTGTCATTACACAGTAACGTATGCTTTCTTTTACATTATTGTTATCTCTATTATGATGTTATTTAAACAGTTGTATTTCATTAATTTATTGACTTGATATCTAAGAGTTAACTATACTGTATTTATAACAATTAGTCATAATAATTGAATTGATAAAGTTATTTGTTTATAATATAAAGTTAGGTGATTATTAGGTAATATGAAATGAATGGTGTAGATTAAAATGTGAATTATTGTTGAATAATTGAATTGATTTGTTTATAATATAAAGTTAGGTGATTATTAGGTAATATGAAATGAATGGTGTAGATTAAAGTGTGAATTATTATTGAATAATTGAATTAATTTGTTTATAATATAAAGTTAGGTGATATGAAATGAATGGTGTAAATTAAAGATAATATAAAATTTGAAATGGATGGTGTAGATTAAAAGATGATTTTTTTAAATGAATGGTTTAGATTAAAGGAATGATAAGATTTTTGGCTATAAATAGAAGCCTTAACTTAGGGATTTTTCATAAACTTCCTTACTTGTTCTTTCTTTCTCTCTCTAAATATTTCTTGTGAAAGTTCTCTCTAAGTGTGCTTAAGTCATCTTGAGTATTTGTGAAGATCTATAAGTATACGTGTACTGTTCAAGTTAATCAACCTCATTTAAATCAATATCCAGTCACGTGTTGAGGTAAGGGATGTCATTTTTTTTTCATACTCTCAAATTTACTACTCGTAAGGGATACCATCTTTTTCATCTTCCATTATTCAAACGTACTATGGTAAGGGATTATCATTATTTGATTCTCGATAATAATATTGTTTCTTCCTTACTCATAAGACGTGCCTTTTATTTCCATGTATTAAATTGTGGGAATAACCTTACGGAGCGGATTGCCGCCTGTTGGTGAATAACCTTTCGTATTCATTCATTATTAATCTCTGAGAATAACCTTACGGAGCGGATTGCCGCCTGTTTGGTGAATAACTCTTTGTACTCAAATTCTATTAAATTGTGGGAATAACCTTACGGAGCGGATTGCCGCATGTTGGTGAATAACCCTTTGTATTAATTTACTTCACCTTTTGTTAATCAAACCTGCTACGGTAAGGGATATTATTTTCTTTCATACTCCTAAATCGAAATTTATTATGGAACTATTGCTTCTATAATTCCTGAAAATATTATATGTTCCATAATAGTTGAACTTCATTATTTCAACTGAACCTTCCTATTTACGTGAACCTTTCTATTGAATTGTAACCGTTATTCTGAACTGTGGATCTTGAATATCATTTTTAAATTTCACTCCACATCATGTTGACAATTTGGACATTATTTGAATCTGTACAAAGTAAACTTCCGATACTTATTGTTATCCTATTTCTTCTGTTCATCATTTATATCATTCTAATCATCCAAAAATCAAGCTGTTGTGAATATCTGTGGCCGGGGGCACAGATGTGATATATTTGTTGAACAGATGATAGGTTAAAGGCGATATATTAGGTTAAAGGCGATACATCTGTTCGGTGTCTTTTATGGCACGTGGTGAAAGTTCTCTTTGGCCCGTAGTGCATAGATGAACTGTTGTTTGGTATGATTATCACCAAAGGCTGAATCTGGTATAATCATGACCGCTGGTGCTATATTAAATATCTTTGGCCCGTAGTGCAAAGATGAACTGTTGATTTGCATGATTATGATCAAGAACTGTGAATTTTTATTATCATAACTAATGGTATTTCAGATGATAAAAGTTGATGATGTTTTTACGAAAAAGAGAAGCGAGTGGACATTATAATCTCCATTATTCTTCTAATAGATTGCTCATTCCGCTGCTATTATTGATCTAAACATTGTTTAAGAATTTAACTGCAGTTTTTGATATAAACCTTGTAGTCTATTGTATTCTATCAAGAACTCAACTGTTGAAGGCTAATGATAATTTATTCGTCATTATCTTAGTCATGATATTTCTTACTGGGCTATTTGAGCTCACCCTTTCTTTTGTTCCATTGTTTTTCAACAGGAGATGAAAACATAACAGGGTCTAGCCGGGAAATGGAGTGAGGGTCCGACGAATAGTTATCACAGTCTTCACGTTTTGTAAAATAGTGTGGCAATAATAGTGAAGACTTAGTTATGTATTATTATAAACTGTATTGTTGTACGCTGTGCTTTGTTGTAATAATTTTGTTGTAGTCTTTTGATGACTCAAGTTTGGGCTGTGTGGGCCCAGATTTGGGGGCGTCACACATACACTCTCTTAAAGAATAAAATTTAAAAATTTAAAAAGAATTATAATAGTTTATTTTATTAATATAATAGAGTAACCAAATACAATTTTTACATTTTATAAAAATAAATTATTTTATCTCCACTTTCATTACTTCAATTAAAATGTTGAGTTATAAAATATATGGGTTTCACATGGGTCTTACTACTTATATTCGTGATAAATTCACAGCGAAAGTACTCCATTTATAGTTTATGTTGGGTTGGAGCATTTGTGATTAGTATCCCCCTTCATTATATTTATCATTCAATTTCTTCTAATATATATTTTAAAAAATATTTTTTTTTTAAAATTATAAGATTAGTATTGACTTTTAAAAAATTAATTTTAAATATTTTTAAATTCAAAATTGAGATAAATAAATTTAGTTTATCTCAATATAATTATGAATATCACAAACTATTTAAAAAATACTACTAGTTATAAAATTTATTATTTTAAAATTTTAAATAAAATTTGTTAATTTTGAATTTAAAAATATATCAAATTAATTTTTAAAAAGTTAATAGTAATCTTATAATTTAGAATAAAAAGAATATTATTTTATGACGATAATAGCCACACAATTTTTTGTAAAGAATTTTATTGTGTCACTAATTTTGCAATTTTATTGTATTGCTGAATATGTGTTGACAAAAATTAGAAGATAAATGTAGAAAAGTGATGTTTCCACCTGAGATTTTGATATTTCTACATATAGGCTCCATCAAAAGTGTCGTTATAGATATATTACTAAAAACATTTTTTATGTCACTAAATATGCATTAAAAAAAATTAAAAGATAAGTACAGTGATTTTAATCCGAAAAAATTGTAGAATAAGTGTAATAAAAGAAATCCAAATCCAGTGAAATGCTACAGAAATTTTGGCACGTCCATTTAATTTATGAACTGGCTAATTCATCTGGCCATCCATAAGATGAATGGACACGCCAGGTTTTGGTACTTATGAACTGGCTAATTCATCTGACCGTCCATAAGATAAACGGATGCACCAGGATTTTGTAAAAAAAGTTTTTTCTGCTACTATTAGGAAGGATTAAAAATTTTAAATCTAATAGTGCAGAGATTTATCAATCCTGAGAATGCATTGACCAAATGGTGTCATAGCAACCACCTGATTAGGAATTTAGGACCTAGGCTAAATGGTCCTCAGTACCATGTTGTAACTATAACTAAACCAGTCTTAAATTGCAGTTTCATTACATCCTGAAAACCATTAAACCACTAGAAAAACTCATTAAAAATTAATCCGACTCCAACATGCTTTCTCACCAAGCAATAGACTGTAAGAGGTGCTTTCAACATCAACATAACAGAATAATACGGCATCCAACATGCTTTCTCACCAAGCAATAGGCTGTAAGAGGTGCTTTCAACATCAACATAACAGAATAATAAGGCATAAAAACAACCTACTTTATCACTCCCTACATCCGGGAAAAGGAGTTCTTAGTGTTTTAGACAATGGCAACATGTTTCGGATATGGGATCTTACTCAAGAACCTTTTCTCCCTCCATTATTGGCCTTCATCCTCCCATCTGGTTTCTTATGCCCAGAAAGCTGTGAGCGCTCGGTTGAAGGGAGTGCCCAGCCTCCCCTGCTTTGCTGACCAGACTGTGAACTGCTCCCAGCAGACCCTAAAACTCAATTACACAAAAGAAAAAAGTACACCAGTTACAGCATATAACATAAATCAAATATTGCAGTTCAACTCGAGGGGAAGAAATGCAACAGACTCATATTCAACAAACAACACGACTAATGATGAGTACTATTTTTAACTTTATGTATGAAAAGCTCTGGAAACCGGACAGAAATGGAAATCCTAGAACCAAATGAACCAGCAGTAGCTTTGGTAGAATCCAAAGCTCTATAGTTTTATAGATAACAAAACAATGAAAAAACATTCCCAAAAATATCACTGAGAAAGGAATGCATAAACGTGACACTTGCTCTGTCCGGAAGAAATAGTACCATTATCTTTGTAAATAGTGAAGAAACAAAATGGTACTCTTCTTTCAGGACTAACATAAAACCATTAACGTACAGGCTGCTGCAGCCATTGCTCAATGTAAAAGACGGACATGCAATTTCCTATCTCTAATATTACTTTCAAAACACACAAACCTTTTACCATGTTTCCTGTCTCTAATATTACTTTCAAAACAAAGGAACCTTTTACCATGTGCGATAACACTCTTCTAACATCTTTATCATTGAAATCAAATGTGAATAATAAGAGCTTATAAAGCATTTACAGATAAACTAGGTCATGCAAACCATCATTCAGAGAAAGAGCGGAATTGTTCTCCCTAAGTTTAAGAACATGTATCCAGAATGCAAAATAATATGATCTAGCAGATGAGATCCAACAACATGCATTCAATATCTATACTACTAGCAACTCTGCAAGAAGGGCAAAATATACAATGTAAATTGAATTATAATCAATACAATCAATTAAAGTTGAAAGCAGGAAAACAAAAAAAATATATAAAAGAAACAGTGACCATACCATTCTGCAGATTAAACCCTTCACTCCAACCAGGCAGACTTTTTCTAGCTTTTCCTTTCCAAGTTTCTTCAAAACCAGGAAGATCATCTAGAAAATAACAGGACTTATTCAGACTACCACACTCCATGACAATATTTGAGGAGCATCGCAGAATAATAACATTGTAAAAACGTACTTTCATCGAGATTGTGCAAGACCTGCATTGTATCCACCCTACCATCTGACTGAAGGTTCCTTGTAAAAGTATGACCCTACAGATGACCACCAAACAATCTTGCTCATGATTTAGGCACACATGTATGAACATCGAACAGTAAATTTACAATCAGAAGCAAACATCTGCCATCTACCTTATCATGAATTCCTCTTGAGAGCCTATGAGCAGCTCGACCGGTAGTTGAATCAGCTTCTTTACTCTCATCAATTGTCAGCTGGAAATCCAACCAAGTCAGTAGCGACCCAAATGATAAAGTAAAAGATAAAGCTAAAAACTTAACTTACTCCATCACTCCCTGCTCTTCTTGTTCTGGATGAAGTATAATATGCCCCGTTTGAACCACCATACGTAACAGTGGAGCTCTGAAAGCTGAAGCTTTGTGCTTGAGCATGTGGCTGGGAATTATTCACACTGTTGAGCTCATTGCAATAGTGCATTTGCTTACTGTTTCTCTCTGCAACACCATAACATCAATTTACAACAATAACCTACAAGTATTGCAAGCTTACTTAGAAACAAACTTATAACAGCTGGAATATAAGAAACACGCATCACCTTCAATTTGATCGTCTGGATCCTCCACGTATGGCCCTTTACTCGACCTACCATGCTTTTTAGGGTTATCTTTCTTCTCCTCTTTACCTTCTACTTCCTTCTCATCATCAGAGTTCACTTCTTCAATTATTGGACCCCTAGATCTGTTTGTTTGGGAAGATTGTCCATCAAAGAAACCAGATGGATGTGCATTCATCAAAGGACTCTCAGAAGCGAAACCAATTGGAAGTGGTGCATTCATCAAAGGGCTCCCGGCAGAGAAAGTAGATGGAAATCCATTCATCAAAGGACTCCCACCCATGGCGAAACCAGATGGATGTGCATTCATCAAAGCGCTCCTGGTAGAGAAACCAGATTGATGAGCATTCATACTCCCGGTCGGCCCAAAGGTGGACTCAAACATTCCACCAAATGGGCGTGTGAAGAAAGGGTCATCAAAAGGGTCTCTTCCTCCAAAAAAGCCAGATACTAAACTCTGGTGACCCCCAAGGCCACCAAAACCTGCAAAAGGGTCTCCCAATCCAAAGAAAGGATCCATGTTTCCCCTTCTTCCACTCATTTTCTTCTGGCTGTGTTACTAAAAGTGAGAAAAACAATTAAAGAAATTTAATACCCAATTACAAACAAAAATAAATTACGCAACATTGCAAAAGGCAGCCATCATACTTATTGATAAAGACAATAGTCATACTCAAACAGTCATTATTGTGCAACAGACCCAAGAAGCACAAAATTTTAAAAGACAAGCATCTAAATGATACTCCAGAATAATACATCAACACTTCTCCAATGTTTTTAGTAATTTGGAAATATAATTCATAATTCTTAATATTCAACCAACAAGATTTCAGACACTTGCCAACATATGCCCGACAAACCTCGAGTGTTAGAATTCTGAATTTCTTATAGGTAGCTTTTATATAATGACCAAGAGGAATGCCATTGGGAAGTAAAAAAGTTACAAAGTTAAATCATGAGTGCCAAAATATGAATATACATCACACATGCATATCTTTTTTGTTTATCACAGCAATTATTATGACATTAAAATGAAATATATTACTCCCTGTCCTCAAAAGAATGTCTTCAATTACAAAATATTTTGTCTACAAAAGAATATCTAAAAGTACACAAGTTAAATACTCCCTCCGTCCTCAAAAGGATGGCTTAAGTGATAAGAGATTATGCAGCCAAAGAAAACGAGTCAAATGGATAAATTTTTGCATGAACTAATTTTCCCATAGCTATACATCATATCTTACTTTTACTTAGCTAAATAGTGAATCACAAACATCACAAATGAGTGGTTCATATTAATTCTCTCTCTCTCCCCCCAAACCCAAAACCCAATTATTTTGGGAATCAATTTAAGATTTCCGCCAAAATTGTACCCATTATTTTGGGAAACAATTTAAGGTTTCTGCTAACTTAGTGCAAAACATATTTTGGCACCTCATTTTTAGGAAGCTAACATGTTTACATATCTTAGTTGACAACTGAGTTGTTTTGTTTTATTATTTGATTGAAGATAAAGTAGATTTGATTGATATAATAATATTATTATATGGGTTCCATATAAAAGGATAGATTGGGAAGTAACTTTATACTCTCTCGGAATTATTTGACTACCTTAATTTGTGTGAAAATTGCCCTTGAGACATCCTTTTGGAGATAGAGGGAGCATAAAGTAAGCCTAAATACTAGTTTACTGTCAAAAGTATTATTAGTGTACTTGCTTTGGGTCCACTAAGTTTAAAAGAAACAAAGATTTATTAGTGTGCTTGCATTGGGTCCACTAGGGGTAAAATTGATACTTATTTTATACTCTCTCCTCTCCTTTAGTTTTTTAAATTTGTGTGGAAGTTGTACTTTGACCATCCTTTTGAGGACAAAGGGAGTAATAATTATATGTGACATTAATGACATTAATTAAAAAAAAACTATTTCAATCATCATGACATTAATATCACAGAAAAGATACATACGGTTGTTTCTAAGTAATATTCCACAAACTGTCAAAAAACAAATCATGAAGATGGAATTTCATGAATGATGAATGCTAGCACAGAAACAGAGCGAGGAACTTATATAGTGTTAATTGACCTGAGTGTGTAGTATCCTAGCAGGTAGCAAGCGGCAGAAAAAGTTGATCGAGGCAGCAGTTAGAGATGTGCACAAATTTAGGCTAAATATCCTATCCTTTTGCAGTATGCTTTCTTATGCATCAAGTTGGCAAACACAAATGGGAAGTGATTCACCCTATTAGTGCCAAACAATTGCAGGGAGAAAATCAAACGTATTCATCCTAATCTCGGATATAGAATTCTTTCTAGTTCACAAATCATAAGAATCACTTGAATAAATTTGAGTTTTAAGTTCTAACATAGTAATTTATGCAATCTAGTGGATATAACCTTGACTTTTATTATGCAGTGAAGATTTATTCACACTTTCACAGATTCACAGAGTATTACGCCCAACACCCAAAGCACGTGCCAAGGGTCCTAAAATGTATGTCCTTATCTCCTTGATAACACAGACGGCATACATAGTTGGGATGTGTCCCACACATCACAAAATTCAAGTCAAAAGTAACAGTTATTTACCACTAAGCACAAAAACATGTACACACTACACAGGCAGAAAAGAACACACTTTATAAGTTAGTTCCTCGGTCCCTCTGTCCATATTTAAGTAATATTAATAATTTGGCTATTTTCAACAGGATTTTAAGATGCACCAAAACTACATTTACAAAATAAACCTTTTATGTTTTATAAAAGAATTGAATGAATAAATAATAATACAGAAAACATAAATATATGAAAATATCCGCCTTTTACATTCTCTCTTTAAGTTGATGAAATACTAAGCTATGTTTGGAACAAGTAAAACGAAAGAAAAGGGCCTTTTGATAAACAAAAACAATATAAGAAAGAAAGAAAAAACAGATAACTGTTACTTTAATCGATGTCAAACGGAGAATCCAGGCTCTCAAGCGAATGCATGCATTTCAAAACCCTAGAAAACCACACACCGGACACTTGACAAAAATGATGCTACAGACAATGATATTCAATGATCATTCAATAATCAATTCATCTTATAGAAGATAACTTATTCATATATATATGGATAGGACAATTAGGTAAAATAGAATCAACAATACCACTAACCAAAGATCAAACATCATACAAGTACAAACACATTTCTATCATGATCGCCTTTTGACAACAATCAACCAAACCCTAGATTAAACCTGATTAAACTAAGAAATCCATAATAATGAATTGTGGCATAAATGAAACAGAATTATCCTAATATAATCATTATCACAACTCAATATGGCTAGAATCATAAAATATATAAAAATATATAGCAAAAAATACTGATGAGAGGACGATCATAACATCAAAACTGAAGGGGAGGTTATTATACCTGCCGATAAGGAGAAATTAAAGCTCAAAAGTCGTTGAGATGGATGAATTGCCGAGAGGATGAGAAAACCCAAAGTTTTGTACCGTAGTATATAAAGGGAGACAGATAGAGAAAGGCATTACGGAACATTATAGTCACCGCTTTGCCTTTACTTTTTTTTCTTAAAAATAAATAAATATTATTACTATGTGTAAGTTTTTGGATAAATGTATTACATTATTTTTTGGATGGGCCTGACAAAATAAGTTAAAAACCGTAGTTCAAACCGTAATTGGCTAAAATTATTGGGTTGAAGGCCTGTTTTTTATGTTGCCGTTAGATATAATAGTTTGGATCCATATTTTTAAAGGACAAATATGGGTCTAAACTAGAAAACTACATCCAGCCCATATTTAAGTATGAGAACCCATTTAGATACGGTTAGAACTAATGTAGATAAGACTAAAACATTTATTTAGAGTATGAATGAAAAGTCGTAATTTTTAAAGGGGGTGAATTAGTGAAAAAAAATTATTTTATTTTATTAAATAGTTTAATTGACTGAAATATATTAAAATTATAAACGGTTACAAATGATGAAAAGATTATAATATAAATAATTAAACTGATAATCCTTTCAAATATAATAACAGATAAACAGGAAAAGAATCAATCGTAGTAATAGCTAGTGGACATTAGATATATTCTTGAAAAATAGTCATATTTTAAAAATAATAACAGAATATGTAAATATAAGTAGTATTTCATATGAATAAATGAAGAACTGGTCATAATAACGTCACAACTAAATTTGAACAAGATAGATCTTTCCAAAATAAGAAAAATCTTTCTCAAATTTAAGAAGAAAATTAGAGTTTTTGCCTATAGAAAATAGAGAAAAATATGCTTTACAAGACTTGTGAATTAGTGAATATGTTATATAATATACTCTAGAATCAGCTATAGTGAGAGAAATAAATAAGAGGAAACAAATGGAGAGAGAAATAAACAAAAAGATATAAATAGAGTAAACAGGAAAATAGAGAGAGGATGCAAATAAAAACTAAAATGTGGGTTAATTTAGATTCAACTCATAACTACGTGGGTCCAAACCATGTAACCTAGATTTATAAATTGCTAATATGCTTTTAGATTTGAATAGGCATGAAAATTGTTTATTTTTTATAATATTTTGTCTATAATATCTTTAATATTAATTGTCATATTTTTATTCTCCATACATATTTATGAAGTATTACTAATCACGTGCAGAAGCAGAAAATTATGTAATTAAATGAAAATTTAAATATGAATAATTTTATCATTTTATTCTTTTTTTTAATATACGTAAAAAGTTAATCAGAGGAGGGAGTATAAAATAAACTGCAACCTTGCTTCCGTGATTCTCAACTCCATCTTGTAGGCTTTCGTATCAATTGATTTATCTATAACAATCTTTGGTAGCGCTGTAAGTTACAAGCACTTGAGCTTGGAGTGCTTCATTTCTCTTTGCTGATTAGATACAATTACACTGGAAGCTTACAGTTGCACCTCAAGCTACCTTTGGGATGACCAGATTGTCTACTATCCTTATTAGTACCCATCGCCAGGGGCCTGGCCCCACCCCTAATTTTAAAATGTTACCATTTTACTACTTGACCCCCTCCCACGGTTTATGTATAAAATCTCGTTATGTGAAAATTTTAGTTAAATTATAATTACGAAATATGATATATATATATATATATATATATATATATATATATATATATATAAGAATTAAAAATAATTCCGTCTTCATATAAATCATAAGTTCATTTTATTATATATTTATCGACATGTATATTATTTCTCGAGCTAAGGTTTTCTTTGAACAAATTGTCCAAAAGAAAACTAACCAACTGCAGTGTCACCTTTCTTGTAAAAAGAAATTTGGACAAAGATGTCAGATAGATTGAAGCCCAATACAAAAAGGTTAGCTGAAATAAAATTGGCAAAGGCCAAAACTTCCACTCGCATCTGTCACATTTAGTTAAAATTTAATTCTTAATTCCAAAATTATGGCTTTGGAATTAAATTGCCAAACATAGCAATTTTTTTCAAATATTAAACTATAAATTTATGTAAATATAGAATAAATGTATATTCTTAATCTTTGAAAATATTAAAAAATGGGACTCCCTTTTTTCAAATAGAGGGAATGTTTGTAAATGACAACTATGGCATTGTAGTACTATCACTATTATTAATTCCCCTGAACTGGAATAAAAGTTTTGACTTTTCAATTTTTTATACACTTCAAGGTGTGTTTAGGCTCTATGCCATATTTATATTGTTCACTTTTATTTGAGTGTGTGTGTAATCTGATGTTAAATTTTCAAGGTAAAATTACTATTAAAAAAATAAATTTATTAAATTAAATTAAACATTCTTACTAATACTAACAACATAAAAATTAAATTTTATATTATTAATATAAAATATCGACGTATATAAATATATGAGATAAAAAATAATTTAAAAAAAATTACTACATCACTATTTTATTTTATTACTTTTAATTACACATTGATCATAGTTCACATTCAACATAAAATTAATGGTCGAGAATTATTTTCTCAAAAATTATGCAGATAGTGCGAAAAGGTAACTTCGTTCAAATACGTTTATATAAAAATAGTGCGAAACGGTAGTGCAATTGTGTTAAACCTTCAAATATGTTTATATAAAAATTGTTGTTATGTTGTACAATCTGCCTTCTCAAAAAAAATGAACAAATTATATTTTTCATACATGTTAAAAAAAAAATAATAATAAATTTATCTTTTGTGGTCTCGTATGATTAGATAAAGTAATAAGTACCTTTTATATATATATTAATGGACCTCAGGTCTACATGTATGTGAGAGAGAAAACATACTGTTCATTTATTTTAAAAATATAGAATAATTTTTTTTAAAATGATACACTTACCTTTCATTTTATGCTTCTTAGCTAATTTTTTTGAGGATAAAAAAAAAATTATATCTCTAATTATTTTTTTTAGAACGAAAAAAGTATTATTTTTGTCCTAGTAATACGAGTTTCTTTCTTCCAAACTTTCATATATTAAGTATTTATTTTGTTTCACGAAAGAATCTCATTTATATATACATATATATATATATATATATATATATATATATATATATATATATATCACAAATTTTTTAATAGTAATATAAAGTGAGACATTATCATTAAATTTATCGTTATAATTTTAATTATTTTGTCGAATCTCCTTTATTTTAGTAACTTACTCTGAAGTGTCTTCGCCAAGAGCTACCAGCGACAACATATTTAACTAACAATTTATAAGAATAAATATGAAATAAGAATATATTTTTAATTTCTAAAAATGAATTTTTTATTATTATTTTTTACATAGAACGGATAGATTGTATACACACGCATACCCATCGTCTCATTTAATAATTTCACATGCTTCATGTCTCTGTTTTAATGAGTTGGGTTTGTTTCACTCCAAAGTTCACAACACGGCACGAAATTTAATTATGTCGATCGAGTGGTTGAGCCTTTCAGCGTAGGGTAGGCGGAGTAAAGAATAAGCCATAAATGCTGAACGACCTGGTCTTGACGGGGATTGGAATTTAGGTCGAACCATCAAAAATCTCAAAATAATAAATAATTTACTTAAATAAATAAATATAACCATCCAAAATGACAGAAATCAATTAAAATATAATCAAATTACGCAAATTATCTACAATTTTGTACTTTTAAATAAATTGAAATTTGAAATATAATACATCGGAATAAAATTTCTATTGATACAACTAATTACCTTTTAATTTTTTTTTTCTTTTCTTGTGCGTGTAAACGATTTTGCACAGTATTTTAAAAATTATGCACATCGAGTAAGTTAATAATAAAATATACTTTATTAATAATTTTGAAAGAGATCATTGTTTTTGTAATACTAGTATATATATGATTGATTCGGAGTTATATTTAAGGAATTGATATTTTTAAAAGTAGAAATAATAGTTTTACAAGTTATCTCTCACCTGAATAGTTGATGGATTCACACTCATGTGAGAGGGACAAATCCCTAACTGAATTCATACGAGCATAAATATAAAAAAATGATATTTTTACATGAGTCTTTTTCACATTAATATAAGATTTGCTCATTTTTCATCAGAAAGAAATTATATGAAAATATCAATTTTCTATATAAAAATATCAATTCCTCCCTAAATGTAACTGGTCTCTCTCAATTAATACTCATCAAAAAATTATTTCATGCTCCTGAACCAAGTGAATAGTATGTTTTTCCTTCTTACATATATGTGAATCTCACCACAGATAAATCCTACAAGTATGTTAAAGGAGAAACATATTAATTATTTATCCCGAGAATATGAAATAATGTCTCAATATTCATCAGTGATAACACTAGTCCCAACGATGGTTATTATCTCTATAAATTTCTATGTATGGAAAAAATTAGGGGCGAGAAAGTGTGGAAGGAAGTAATTTTAGGCATCGTTTATATTTGCATAATGTAATAATACCATAATTTTTAAAATTAATAAAAACATTTAGAATTTATATTTGCGATTGTATGTGGTGTGGATAGAAATATATATATTTTTGACTATCTTAAACAAAAGACAAAAATGAAGCACTATTTCATTAAAATGAGTTGTTAAAGTGAGTTTTAAATTTAAACTACAAAACATACACAAATAATAAATTGACTTATTTAATTTAAAATTAACAACGGATATATTATCTAGTAAGCCATAACAAATGGTCACTATTCTAATAAACTGATTTTACACCGTTCATATAAACATTTAAAAATATAAAATAGTATAAATTTTTTTACCAGCCACTAATAGAACTAACGGTTCAAATGTTGCGACCGCTATGCCAATTTTTTTTTCTTCTGTTTTAGCAGTTTGTTGGGATAGTGTATCATATATATACATTTGAAATGTGGATGCAGTTTTGTGGTGCATATTTAATATCCTAATTATATAATTCAGTTTTTAGGTAATAACACGTGCATTTGCACGCATGCAAATCTATCTATAATATGTACTATAGTACAATACCTTACAAATGTGATATTCTGATCTTTCCGTATTATGACCGGAGATTTCTAATTCTATAAGAACCAGAGAGGAGGATCTTTTCCCCTAGCTAGCTCATGGATGTAGTAGTTATAATTAAGTTCGAAGCTAATTAATATTAGGTGAAGGAGGAGAGATGGTCCATCTAAACTTGAGCGTAAAGCTCTGCAATTTAGCTAAAACTAGCTGGAATCTTAACAATTTGTAGGATGGAGAAATATTGCTACTCAATCACTCAATATATGGTAATGAATACCACGAATTTGAAACCTTATTTAATGTTCAAAGTCTACTTTCTAACGTCCACACCGGATATGGACCAAACTGCCTGCCCATGGATTCAGCAGCAGTTTTTCCGTAATTCTTAATTTAATTAAAGAGAATATCTTGAAATTTATAAGAAATTTATTTGTCTAGGGTACCGTTCTATTCAATTTTTTAGGTCCTGACTTTATACAAGGACTAAAATTAGTAATTTCTTCTATATATTTTTAATGAAGGTGACATGTCTAGCATGATTGACAATTAAGAAGAAGAAGAAAAAAAAAATGAAGGAACTAATATTTTTACATGTGTTTTTGACATTTTTATACGATTTTCTTTTATATTAATATAAAGCGGATTTCAACTTCATATGAGAGAAAATCATATAAAAATATTAAAAATATATTTAAAAATAGTACTCTCCAAAAATAATTGTAAAAGAAGCTAACTAGCTCCTATGTTGGTTTTACAATATTACATGTTTATTGATTTCACAAACCAATCTCATTTATAAAAAAAAATTACGAGTACATAATATATTTATGTTAACAAAGAGTTACTTGTTATTACTATAGCGTACTCTCATTCTTGTTTAAATTCCTTGTTTAACTCTGATAGTTTCATAAATTGTGTCGATGCATTCAATTTTAAAAATAATAAATAATTAATTTTATAGTAAAGATATGATAATAAAATTATCATTGACAAGATTATATGACTATTATTTTTACAAAAAAAAAAGTATACAAATAAAATTATTTTTATAAAACAAAGGAAATATTATGCACCCGATCATCAATTAACCCCCCAAGGACCGACCATGAGGGAGTGCAAAAGGGGCGACCGCACAGGACCCTTAAATTCGGAGGGTCCACGATTTTTATTTTATTTTTATATGTATACTTTATATAAATATTGAAAACGTACTTATATTATACACAAAT